>CALNVZ010003434.1:10043582-10062078 GCA_940671915.1 Paracentrotus lividus | reverse complement strand
CTCCCTCTATATCAATTTTTCTAACATACATCTCTCGATGCAAGTATTAGCTCTTATTATGGACATAAATTAAAATCAACTTTGTCTAAACCCACACCGTCCAATCTTCCAGTCAACAACACGTTGAATCATAATTATTTGAAAGAAACAACACAAATTGCCCGACCAAGCAGAGACAAGGACATGAAATATTACAAAATCAAGGTTAGCCCGAAGGATTAACAAGACAGAAGAGGTGAATTTAGTGAATCTTTTAAGAAGGTTCTGTTAGTAATGTGCAATCGGCCGGGAAGGAGGAGGAGCGAACGGGAAGATGCGATGTTCATGCCCCGACACCTCAGCGGCGACAGACTCTCTCTGTGCGCTCGAGCATCAGTTTCAACACTAACGCGGTTGCTAAAAAGCACGGTTATATGATTGTATATGCATGCAGTAACATTTCAAAAGTGCTAATATATGCAGTCATGTTCCCTTTTTTTGTGCACACAATGTGTGTGGCTTTTTCTTTGTCTTTTTACAATTATGATATTCACTGTATCTGATGGTACGTATGTTTTTTTTTATTTTTTTCATTTTCTAATTTTAACTTATTTAGATATTTACTCTCTATTCATTAATATTCCTCTGCATAATCCTCTTACTCGTCGAATTAAAAATTTTAGAGGAACCGTCTAAAATCTTAAATTGTAATATTGATTACCTTATCTTATCTTCAAACTATTATTCTACATTTTAACTCTCGACTGTTAAAGAAAGTAAAAGAAGTAAATAAATTAAATCTTTAAAAAAAAAATCTATGTTATAAATTGTTTAGGCCTATACTTTTACAGATGATCACATTTATATCAGTTTTTATCAGTGACACGAATTATGTTTTCAATTTAACGAAACAGATTTTTTTTTTAAATAGTCATGTACATGACCTATGCACATCATTTATGACAAATAAAGTAAAGAAGATGAATACAGCGAAAGAAATTGATAATACAAACTATACAGTAATTGTAACATAAGAATGTATTGGACACATATGATAAGAATGGTAAACGAATTTCCCCCTACAGTTTACTTCAATAAAATTATTATATTCTCATAATAATTAATGTCCAAATCAATTATAAAGCTCATAATAGGGACATTAAAGTGCGCAATATTATAATTATCATAGTTATGGATGGTCACATAATGATCTAATAAAGCTTTAAAAAAAAACATGTTTAAGCGGTTTTAAATAGCAAGATATCGCATATAAACATATTTGTAATCACACGCCTATTAAGAACAACCTACAAATTTAAGACATAAAAAAAGGCGATCGGGAAAAAAATGAAAAAAGGTGAAAACATGACAATAATAATGATATCTATAGAAACTGCGTTGGGTTCAATAGCAGTTAAATAGATTAAGAACTATAAATTAGTGGAAGTAATACAATAATGGCTTCAACCAAACTTTCTAAAATGTACAACTGAATATTTAGTTAAATTCCACTCTCGCAAGAGGGACGACCCGCTTTTAGAGTTAAAGAAGGTCAATATTTAGAGTTCCCGATTAACATGCAATGTTATTATAAAACGTATCATTCTCAACAATCGTATTGCACATTGCATATCAATTTAAGAAAGGAAATAAAACATTTTTAAATAGTGCATCGAAGGAAAAAGGAGATTTGCATGAAGAACGGGGAAAATATTTACTAAAGTAGGAGTTTTATGACCATCTTAAGAAAGAAATATATACCCATTCCAAGGTAAAGAACGAATTTGACCTAGTTCGTCATAATAAGACATTGAGGGTTGGAAATATACATAAAGAAAGGGAAAATCATAACGAGGAGTTTATAACCATCTCAAGAAAGAAAAACTATATTCATAGAAATATAAAAGGGCTTGAATTCTACACTTTCCTCACTCCTAAAACGGTTTATTGATACTCTTATTATTGTTCTGCTCACTTTCCTAGCTTGATTCAGTCATTGTTTGTTTGACATTCACCATACTGCTCGTTACCCTAATTATATCATGGCTTTTCTGTTCGGAGTCACCAAAAACCGCGGTGCCCAAATCCAAGGCTGCAACGCATCACGCAACAAAAGAACATCAAAGACGAGTGTAACATGAGATGGCGCCCTACACAAAACACGCTCAACAAAAAGCACAGAGAGAGAGAGAGAGAGAGAGAGAGAGGGAGAGAGACAGAGAGACAGCACAAGAGGGATACAAGGACTGATAAAGATATATAACATATATAAAGAGAGACAGAGAAAGAGAGAGTGAGAGGGAGGGGGAGGGGTACATACTGAGACATAATACAGAATACAAGGCCCTGTTGCATAAAGAGTTACTATTATAGTAATTTTGCCATCGATGGTAACTTTCAGGAAATACTGCATCTTAATTGGCTGTTGAGCATTACCACTAATGGCAAAGTTACTATAATAGTGACTCTTTGTTTTATGCAACAGGGCCCTAGTCTGGGTATGAAGACACATTGGGAAAGGGCTAGAGAGAGAGAGAGAGATAGAGAAAGAAAAGACCGCCAAGATATCCGCAAGAAATTCGATCTGCTGTCTCACAAGCCAGGCGACACGCAACACAAAAACTATGCCAACTCAAATCTCACTAAGTCGCGTTGATTTCTGTGCGACAGGGTAACAAATCGCTACCGGCCAGACCCGGCTGAGGAGAAACCCAAGACCCACCACGGCCATTGTTGAGGCCTCTCCCACAAAGAAGTCAGAAAAGAAACGCCTTGCCCTAAAAAAGGGGCGACATATTTTTTGTTTTCTTGGGGTCGCAATATCACCAAAAGGGAGAGAAGGGAATGCGATCTCCTTTCCTTTTCTCCTTCTTCTCAATTTTTCGCAGAACTGTAGTCTGATCGTGAAGGGTGTTGTAGTATGCTGGTGTGGCCTAGTCTGGCGGCGTCATGATGATATCGACAGCATTGTGTAGGTAGGCGCCAAGGTTGGGGAATGAAAGAGGTCGAATCGTTTGATATGTTAGATTCCTTTAAGCATGGATTTAAAAACTTAAAATGCATTCTTTAAGCATCCTCCTGAAAATAAAACAAACAAGGGTTAGAAAATAAAGGAACAATTTATGCATGGTTGACCGTGTGGGGTAGAAAAGCTCCTTCATGTCAGAAAAGTTGGCTTGATTTACAATATTGTAATTACAATTTAATAATGTCGTCATTAAAAATGACCTATTTTACATGCTGTTGATAAAACGCTGCCAATTTTAAACACGTAAATATGGTTTATAGTTTTTTATTAAATAAGGAAACGTATTTTGATGTAGAATAATGCGAGTTAAATGATAGCCTATTATTATTTCATAACCGGAATAAAACATCCAAAACAAGAACTGTTACAGAAGACTAAAATTGAACTAAATGTAAAGCTTCCTTTTATGGACTTTGATCATTTGGATTTATCTGCTAATCAGTACAACTTACACTTTTAATACAATTCCTTGAAATAAGTCTGTATAAAACTAGGCCAACTTAATGACCACTTTTTTCCGACAACTTTCTACTGATGTGTATTAAAATTCACATGTGCATGAGGAATCAACCATTTTAAGAACAATCTACAAAGAAAAACAACGTACAGAAAATAGCAACCCAAAGCTTTATAGACATGATAAAAGGAAATTTAGAAAAGAATATTAACAAAATCATAAAAAGATGAACGTACATAAAGATACAAAACAAAATGAAAATATAATCAAGAAAATGGTTAGAAAATAACTTTCATAATCACTGAACAAAATGATATTCTGTGGGAAATAATTGCAATTCAGCCGACTTCGTTTTTTGACTGACCTGTTGAAACCAGCCTCTGGCTAAAATGAAATGAATGAATGAAATAAGAAAGAAACGTAGAATATCTCAACATTCTCTAAATACAGATAAGTCACTTCATATAATATCCAATCATTCGATATACCCATCCTTATTATATTCCGTACAGGACAAAGAAATCTGCATGTAATGTCATAATAATACGTATGATATAAGATGCCTGGGAAAAAAGCTAAGAAAAATCAAAAGGAACAGTCAGAATAAGGCTTTTAAAAAAAATCTCATTAATTATTGATATCTTTGTCTCATAGACAAGGGGATTTTCAAGAGCACTCTTCTAAAATGCAAAAACCGAATCTAATAGTAGTATCAAAAGCTTTCCAAACTGACTCTCACCTCAGAAGAATAGCGGAAGAAAAATGGACAATAGAAAATAGAAGTGAAATCGAGGAGAGGTATAGAAAGAAACCTCTTGAAGAAAAAAAAGGAATAAAAAAGAGAGATTTCCATTCGGGCATTGAGAGGTGGAAAGGAAGAAAACAGTTCTCGAGTGAGTAGCTTGCGGCAGTGGATTAAAAACTATCATTTTACAGACTAATCGCTGGCGATTCAATAGCGAAAGCCTTGTAACGTCGCCATATCAGAGACTGAGGTTCTTCAAACTCATTGACATGACATCGTCTCCACGTTGAAACGGGAGATGACCAGGGGCGGACCCAGGATATTCAAAATAAGGGGGAGAAAGCAAGACATTTTTACAACCAAAAAGTAAATAATATAACGAAACCGATTTCAAAGCAGTGGCGGATCCAGGGTTTAAGTAGGGTTGGAGTCGCCAGGCCGATAAAGTGGCGGCGCCGAATTTTTGGATTTTTAATTGTACAGCAATGAGTGGTTTTTTCAATTATAGGGGGGAGTACACTTTTATGTATTTATGTGCAATACATATACAGAGGAGACAGACATGACTTGCCTTGCCGGTGACAAACAATCAAGTGTCTTCTTTATTAACATCCAACTCAATACATTAACACTGTGAACACAACTCTGTATATGTGTAATACATATTAATCTGCAATCACAAGAATGTGGAGAACACCTGTTTACATAGACGCGCATCAAACAGGAAGCATTGTATTACATTGTAGTACATTTATGGGGCAGGGATCGACTCGAAAGTTCTTGCAAACTTTGGTTTGTTATGTAAACAAAACCTAAACACAAATATCCCTTTTCTTCTTAGATGAAAGAAATAAACGAAAGGTTTTATTTTTAGATCAGATTTTTTTCTGCCTGTTATTACTATGTCAATGCATATTTCTTTTGAATAAAGTTATTTTTTCAAAACAAATACGTCACTCTTTCTGGCATTTTTTTTTTTTAACACTGAATGGCAACTAGAGTCACAGCTCTGAAAACATTCCAAACTTCAACAAGTGAAACTAACTCATAAGCATTATTATATGTAATCTCTTCAGCTGCAATTAAAATAGCCAACTTTTACAATACATGACTGATATTGTTATGCATGACCCATTAATCACTGAATCATTAAGCCAATGATGTAGGTTTTGTGACATTGGATAACATTTTTAACACAAATGAAATTATGCAATCTTGCAAAAATGCACTTATCCTGATTCACAACCAAATTAAACAGTAGACTGGCATAAGGTCTGACTCCTTAAAGTCACTTAATTTGTACAATTATTGTCTCTCATACTTTGGTAAATCAGTTTTCCATTATCTTCTCTTTCCTTTTTTTTTTTTTTTTTTTTTTTTTTTTTTTTTTTGTCAATGAGGAAACTAAAGATAGCATCATACAATCAGAATATACTTAGAAATTAGAATTAAATTATATACCGATAATACACAAATTTCAACATTTGCTGTAGTCAAAATGACAAAATTTACTTTGGTAAAATTCAATGATCATGAAATGATTTGACACATAATGCAATCACAAGGTTTACTGAGTTCAGTCCAGTCCTTAACTGAGTTCTTTTGATTTTCTACATGGCTAGTTGTAATAGTTTTCTTAACTTCTCAGTCAAAGTTTTTAAATTCACTCTGAAATTCTCTTTATGTTATCTGTTTATATCCTTAGGTAATAATTCCTGAGTGATAATATGTGAGTCTGTCTGGTGGTCGTGTGTTTCGCTGTGATCTGCGTAGGTCATTCTCGTGGTGATCGTTGTACGCTGTTCGCGATTGTGTCGAAGTCGTCGTCGAGATCATCGCGAGATCATAGTCGCGTTGCGAATATGGTATTTTCGGACGGACTTGAGACATTGTAGCGCATGGTTTTCTCATTTCCACGCTTAAGCTTTACACTACCTCCCTTGGACAGCTGTAACAAGCCAAGGGTTTGGATCATATCTACTAGAGAACTTATCACTTTTCTCTCAAAACAAACACATGATCTTCCTGAACGAATATTTCGCTTCTGGAACCGCTTCCTACCATCATGATATGACTTGCATGCTTGCTTTGTATTTACCATCATGATCTCGTGCTCTTTCAAACACTCTTCGCGATTTTGGGCGTGACAGCGATGGTAGCTTATTGCGTATTTCGCGATTGTAGAGAAGCTTTGCTGGGTAGCTCCCGTTGCCGGGGAGGCGTAGAGCGATATGTCAACAGGAAGTTGAAGACTGCTTGATGCCAATCATGGCCACTATTCTTGCTGTGCGGATCGCTTTCATGAGAGTGGAATTGAACCTTTCACTTTCGCGTTAGCTTGCGGGTGTATGGTGTTACGCGACGGTGTTTGATACCTGACGATTCCATGTAATCTGCAAATTCGCGAGACGTGAACTGTGCACCGTTATCCGAAACAACTTCCTCTGGGTATCCGTGCTGGGCAAGATACGATTCAATCGCGAGATGATCGTAGTTGAGTCGTCGGAGCGCCATATTTCCACCTCAGGCCATCGAGTGCCTGCATCAATTAACACTAGTAGGTCTTCCTGTGGGAGAGGGCCACACAAATCAATTATGAACACGGCTCCATGGGGATCTGGGCATAGGGCGACGGACAAAGAGGTACTGGCGGAGGGGTAGCATTTCTGCCTGACAGACTTTGCACGCTTTCACCAAATTTCTGCTTGCTCGTCAATGTGGGGCCACCACACTTTTGTACGCAATATTGTTTAAGACGTACAATGCCTTGATGTGATTCGTGGGCGATTTCTAAGGTACGCTTTCTTAGCTCATTCGGAATCACGATTCTGGTTCGCGTAGTAGGATTCCATCTGAAGAATAAGCTCATTCGCGACGTTACGATAGCACTCAAATGCTGTCTTCAGGCCACTTGCCTGAGCGAACAGCCTCAATGACATCTCTGATTTCTGGATCTCTCTCTGATGCTTGCTTAATTTCATCGCGAGAAGGGCTCGGGGTACTGCGTACGTGATGATTGCTTCCACCTACTCTTCTGCAACGCTAGGTAGATCACTTTGCGACGGAAGTGGCAAACGCGACAAAACATCGGCCGGATTGTACTTCCCGGGCATATGGACCGGAGTGCGACTTATACTGCTGTAGACGTAAAGCCCACCTCTCAATCCTAGGGTGTGGCTTTCCACGAGGACTATAAATGACCACCAGAGCTTATGATCTCGTTAACAGAGTGAAGCTCGCTCCAAGTAGATAAAGATGGAACCTCTCACAGCCCCATACTACCGCTAACGCTTCTCTTTCTTCGTTTGCGAATACCTGCGCTCTACATCTGTAAGAGACCGACTAGCTTAAGCGACGGACGGGTTTCACCGTTGATGCTTTGCGAGAGGATACTCCAAGCCAAAAGGCTCGCGTCAACTCTAAGCTCCATCTCAGCTCCGGTTACAAAATGGGCCATTACCGTGTCACTTGTGAGTGCCGTACATAGCTGGTTGAAGGCTTTCTCTTGGCGTTGACCCCAAGACCATGGTGTGTCTGCACGGGTCAGCTCCTCACGGGCTCAGTGGTCGTTAGCTAGATTTTCGATGAATCTACCGCAATAATTCACTAGCCCTAGGAATGACCTGACTTCGCTAGGTGTGGTTGGTTTCCTGGCGTTTCGGATCGCATCCACCTTTTCCGCATCCGGTGAGATTCCGTTCCTTCCTATGGTGAAGCCGAAGAATGAAAGGCGTTCTACTCGAAACATGCACTTCGCTGCGTTCAGCGTCAGGTTACTGTCCTGAAGTCTTTCAAGCACTTTGGCGAGCCGTCGGTCGTGCTCCCTGGGATTGTCGGCGAAGACAATGATATCATCCGAAATGTTGCGGACCCCTTCTAGACGCAAGTCAAGGCCCGCTGTATGGCATACTGATACACCTCTGATGCAGAGACAATCCGAAGATCAGGCGTTTGTATCTCATAACGCCCTTATGCGTGACGAAAGTCGTAATGTCTTTTGAGTCACTATCAATCTCTACCTGGTGATAACCCCATTTGAGGTCCAACTGGCTGAACACTGTCGCTCCGTTGAGGGCCTCAAGAGTTTCTTCCAAGGTGGGATGGGTGGCGCTCCCTCAGAACCGCTTCATTTGCTCGCCTCATGTCCACACACACTCGGACTTCACCGTTGGCCTTTGGAACAACAACAACGGACTAGCCATGATGTCGGACGTGCAACCTTCTCGATAATGTCCTTGTCAAGTAGTTCCTGGAGTTTCTCTTCCACCTTCTTCCTAAGGTGGTACGGGATCCTGCGAGGAGGTTGAGCGACAGGTTGATATGCTGGGGTCAATATGAATATGAACCTGATGTCCTTTAAGTTTTCCGAAGCATTGAAGACAGCAGGGTACTCAGTCTTTATGCGATCAGCGTAGCTAGTATCAGTAAAGGGCACGGGTCCGTACGAACATGGTGGACTGGCCCGTCACTGTCAAGATGAATGAGTCCAAGAACTTTCGAAGTCGCTCTGCTGAGAAGACAGCCGAACTTCCTTCCACGACAAGAATCGAGCCGTTGTTGTTAGATCCAGTTGAAGGAAACAGAGCAGTGAATCCCCCTTCACTGAAAGAGGAGACGAAGCTCCATAAGGAAAAGACGTACATGACTAGGGGCTAACTGGAGTTCACTGGCAGCTGGGCGCTGGTCCCTCATAGCATCATATGTCGGCGAATCAATGATGTTTGCCGTAGACCCTGAATCAATCAGCATGTGGATGTCCACATCTGCAACACGGATGAGGTTTGGGTCGTGATTGTCCACTGTGAAGATATATTCATCAAATATTTCCTGTGTATCATCCTCGGCAACCTGCTCCTGGCAAGCAGGCTGGGAACTGCTCTCTCAGTAATCTGGTGAACATGGGACGTAGAACTGGAACCACGGCAAACTCGAGCGTAATGTCCCTTTTGTTGCACTTTCGGCATATTTGTCCTTTGAGCAGGGCATTAGGATCACGTGCCCGATGACCATCAAGTCCACAATTTCACACTTAGGCTATTGTTATCCTGTCCAGTGGTAGAGCGATATGCCTGCCTGTGAGTTTGGGCAAATGTCCTGGGTTGCGAGAAGTTTGTGGCTGCTGACGATCTCTGCGAAATGCCGGCTTAGTCTGGCCAGGTCGCCTTGTTTGCATGCTATTGACTGCCGATGAAGATGAGGAATTAGACTGTTCAATCATCAATGCTGATTATCGGCTGCTTCGGCTGCTCGTGCAATGGATAAGAGTGAGGTAAGTGTCAATTAGGCTCTTCGTAGAGACGTCGACGAAGTGGCTTTGAATAGCACTTGTCTATGAACTGATCTCGGATATGATCATCCTGTTGATCTCCAAAGCACAAGTTGAAGACGAAGAGCGAAGGCGA
This sequence comes from Paracentrotus lividus, assembly GCA_940671915.1. Lineage (NCBI taxonomy): Eukaryota > Metazoa > Echinodermata > Echinoidea > Camarodonta > Echinidae > Paracentrotus > Paracentrotus lividus. Next base: position 10,052,467 of record CALNVZ010003434.1, on the reverse strand, counting down.
ATATAAAACTCGTCAACAGTCTCATTAGTGTCCTGGATACACTGGCGAAACTTATGTCTCTGATAGGCCACATTTGTTTGGGGCTCGAAATGTGTCGTCAGGGCTGACACTGCCTGTTCATAAGTATCCCTGTATCAGGAAGGGTATCAAACAGCTGCTGCACTTCCAGGCCAGCACTATGTAGTAACAACGTCTCTTGACTCCCCCATCAGTTATCTGTGAAGCCTGTACATAGTAGTCGAACGATTTCTTCCACGTTGACCAGGCGGTCGAGGCACTGCCTCGGGCTGAGCTGGCGGCGAACGGTGGGGCTGGCTGAGCCCGTTCATCCTCGTTGCCACTTTTATGTATTTATGTGCAATACATATACAGAGGAGACAACATGACTTGCCTTGCCGGTGACAAACAATCAAGTGTCTTTATTAACATCCAACTCAATACATTAACATGTGAACACACTTCTGTATATGTGTGTAACATACATAATCTGGCAAAACACAAGATGTGGAGAACACCTGTTTACATAGACGCGCATCAAACAGGAAGCATGTATTACATTGTAGTACATTTAGGGGGCAGGGATCGACTCGAAAGTTCATTGCAAACTTTGGTTTGTTATGTAAACAAACCTAAAACACAATATACACGTCCCCCGCACAAGCCGCCTGGATCCGCCACTGCAAAGTAGAAGGACAATCGCAACACAATCAGGGGCGGATCCAGCATTTTTTTAAAATACTTTATTGAAAGGGTGGAGGGATGGGATACCCTTTTTGTTCTCCTTGATTTGATCCGTCTACGAGTAGGTACGGAAAGAAATTTTACAGAAAGGGTAGAGTTGGAAGGTGATTTAAAACGGAAAGTAGACGTAAAAGGATGCGTTGCGATTACACATCTTTCTCTAATAAGGTCTTCATAATCATTTAACGAGAATTGGACGATGCATTTGTTTAGCTTGGATATGTTATTGCAGTTAACATAATACTGACACATCGAAATGACTGTTAAGGTATTAATTTGAATGATAACAATGTCTAACATGGTATGTAATAATTCTCTACTTGAAATAATACAGAATCTGAGAGGGGGGGGGGGTCAGAAGTATGAGAAAAGAAAATAATAAAGTACACTTTCTATTTGTAAAAAAAATATTTCACATAATTGATATTGAATTGATATCCTGTTAGTTGTAATTGTCTACAAATTTGGCTTATAACGTCGACTTTTACAAATCCCTGCAAGCTTTAAGAAAAGCAATTCAAGTATATCCTGGGAAAAGTCAGAGTTTATGTGACACAAACGGCAATGAATTAGAAATATAAACACTTATAGAAGTATTTTAAAAGCAATTCAATATGACTCTCAAGATCATCATCAAAATAATGTCTGTTTAAATAAAAGAGAGAAAAAATATAACGGACCAAAAACATATCCTTGGAGCACTCCCCAATAACATCGGTAAAGTCAGAAACAAAATTTCCGTCATTAGGGATGATATTTTCTATTTCCAGACAGAAACAGAAAAGACTTCATGATTTTGCCTCTGAGAAAAAATATCACCTCCGTACATTATAAAAGATATCTATATCAGCTCAGAATGTAATGGTTTGCTGAAAACATGAAATGGAAGACTTCGATGAGGTATTAAAAATTCATAAATATGCCGACAAAATTGGAGCATTCATTATTTAAGTAATAATGATAAGAGATGTTTACAAACAATTTGTGTTTTATAAAATTACACATAAGAAACTAAATTGCTTCAGAACTGATACTGAAATCGGAAAATTTAAAGTAAATTGTATAGCGAAGAGCATCCTTCGAACTCATCAAAGTCATGAGCTATGTTGCTTTTAGCCGAGGTACAAAACGGTGGGAAATTGTCATTTTTGCATAACAGATTATCTCAAGTTATGGTAAGCCGATTTGAGTAGAGACCGCTTATTTTGCCGACAGCGTTAAAGTGAGTATGAAACGCGTTTGGATTTACGTAATCATAAACTTTCATATTTTAATGTATACAGACCCTGCGTGGGAAAAAAAATACAAGCAATCAAAAGTGTCCGAATTACTATTTAAAAAAAAAATCAGACCGAAGGCTAATATTTGATACAATTGCTGCTGAAATTAAAATTGGTATTTAATATCAACTTGATTTGAGAATAGAAGTGTGGATTCTAAGGCTAAAATAAAAAACAAACATGTCAAAGAATAGGGGAAAAAAATTCCAGGAACAATTCCAGTTTAAACGTACCAATCCTCACCTTATGTGCATACGAAAATGTACCTCCTCTCTCTCCATCTCTCTTTCTTTCTTTCTCTCTCTCTCTCTCTCTCTCTCTCTCTATCTCTCTCAACATCCCCTACTAGCAATCACATTCTCTTCACAATACTAAAGTAGATACATATATTATGTAAATGAAAATAGCGTATAAATGTTGAATTTTACACGTTAATAAAGTAGATATTATATGGGCAACAGAGAACGGCGCAAAAATGGTAAAGAAGTTTTCTTTCTCTTCTTTTTAAGTCAACAGATGTGAGCTGTTAACAGACGACACGAAGGTCTCAGGTGGATTGGTGCTATCATTGCCATGGCAACCGTAAGAAAAAATGAAGAAAGATGATGGAAGAAGGGGACCACTTTTCCTGGATTTTCTCACCCACATCCATCTAATGATGAAGCAGAGAAGGAGAGAGAGAGAGAGATGGGGGGGGGGGTCTACAAAGTCATTCATGATGGTGGTTAAAAGACAGAAAAGGGGATGTCGCCTCGTCAAGCTAGCTAGCTACACCCGATGTGTGTACACACCGTGTAAACCTCCCGGAGGCACGAACGCATTCATTTTCTTAAGCCGACTCTCTAATGGTCACTAATTACTACCATTAAGTGCGCACAGTCAGCGCGGCTCTATGCAAATTCCCCCGAGCTGTTATACAGAGGTGATAAAATCTTGACATTTATCCACCGTGTAGTAGTCGGAGACGGAACAGAAAAAGTGGTATTATTTTAGAGAACAGTATAGTGTTTTCTCCGTGCGTGGTCTGTTGAGGTTTTATTCGCTATCATTATTATTTTTTACTTTTATTGTTATTATGATTATGTAGTTCCCCATTTTCCATGCCTATACCTCACTCCCTAACAATAATAATAAAGCAATGGAGAGTGGTGCATACTCATACCAACATTTTAGAGTCAAGCTTGCCTTATTTATGGTTGGCGAATAATAGCCTCAATCGAAGATCTTTTCAAGTCATCTTATCTTTATATGCTATTATGGATTAATTCTTTCTTCAGTCCCAACAGAATCTACTTAAAGGAGAATTGTCCCTATGTAGATAGTTGGCTTACTGTGGATGCAGAAAAATCAAATAAGCACATTAGTGAAGATTTGGTGAAAATTGGATAAATGATAAGAAAGTTATTAGTATTTGAATATTGAGATCTCTGATGACATAGGACATGTAGGAAATCTCCCATTGGCAACGTGCTCACCATTTGTGATGTCACAAAGGGAGAACTCCCCATATGGTGTGCACAAAAACTTTTTAAAATGTCTCTTTATTTTCATTCTAATGATAGAACAGCTTTTCTTTTCATGATATATAATGACTTTTATATATTTAAATGTCATCCCATAAAAAGATTCTTTATTCTCCCTTTAGAATAGAGAAAAAAAGAGGATTTTAGTACAATGTGTACAATAGATATGGGAAAGATCTCCCTACATTACATCACACATCATGACCGCGTTGCCAATTATTGGAGGATCTCCATATCATAAGTGATCTCAAAATCTAAAAATTCATATCTCTCTTATTCATTGCCTGATTTTTCTGAAACTTTTTTCAATCTATTTGGGGGTTTGTCTCCATTCACTGAAGCCAAATTTCTCTGAGGGGATAATTCCCCTTTAAACAAGTTTCATACTACCAATTTGTTTGGAGACAAAACAATTTAATTGACATCCTGAATATTTAATATTTATTCACAGTTCATAAACAAAGTTGAATGATTATTGAACATTCCCTCTTCTTTAACCATCACTCTCCACTATCCTTGCGATTAACAAAAACCCAGTTATTATCATTTCATAAAGGTTATTTTACCCCTCTTGCCCCAATTTCAAGAAATGAGCACATATTATGTTCTTGAAACCCCTTGTTAAGTCATTAAAGAGGTGTAGACCTACTTCACTCGTGTAAGGACGCATGTTAAGCATGTTAAGAGGCCTGCTCTAAAGCCGCCGTTTTTCAAGCTGGTCTTTTTGTGTCTACTTTAAAACATAAAAGATCCCCCGGTGTTATATCTGTCTCAATACCATTGCACTTTTCTCGTTTCTATTTCTCTGTTAACATTATAATTTTAATTTATATGTTTGACTCTCTCCTTGATTCCTTTATTATCACGCCTATTCTTCTTTTTGCTTTTCTGTTAAATAATCAATCTCTTTATTTCCTTTAATTTCTGCTGCTATATCTACTCTCTTTTTCTTGTTTTTTCCCCCTCCTGTATCTACTTACTTCGATTTAAAAAAAAAAAATAAATCTACCTAATATACTTTCTCACTCTTGCGTTTTCTCCTTTACCTATCGAACTGTCTCATATTCCAAGTGATTTTTAACTTTACCCCTTCCCATTGTCTCTTACTCACTGTCTCTTTATACTCGTCTATTTTCGGCTATAATAACACTCTCTCATCTCTTCTTTAATACTCTTCTCCTGCTATCAAACCATCTATTTTGCTATATTACATAGATCGCACTCTCTTCTCACTCCCTTCCCCATCCCTTCACAATCTCACTAAAATCCACTCAAAGGTCGAATAAATTGATGTCGACAAACGGTATCCAACATCATCTGTTCACGAGCCCGTACCACGAGGTGTCAAAATCATTATAGCTAAAAACCCTGCCATCAAAACCCCACAATGACCGAGCATCCCATGTCCCTACTTAGGCATCTTAGAGGTGTTACTCTTTACCCCTAAGAAACCCGTGTAAATCTCTGGAACTGACTGGACTCAGGCATTACTCGACCAGCTGGCTAATACTGAGTACAAAGCTATACCTCTATCGGTTGCGTAACGTTCCGTTGTGTTAAGATTATTTTGATAACAGCCGTCATAATATGCTTCGAGTAGATAGATATATTTATGATGTGTATTGCATACTGCATGTACTGCATACGGTTAAATACAATCGAATGACTCTGTTTAATTACTGTGCAACAAATCTGTCATACTGTCACAAATAGCTCCTATTGGGTGTATTGCGATTATAAAATAGTAATCCCAACACAACAGAAACAAAGATTGAGGTCATATTACATATTGAATTTGACATGGCAGTAATTATCATCAGTTATTTTTAATACTATTGTTTGAGGTTAATTTTATGATCATAAAATAACGCTTAACATTCATGAGTAGGGCCTGTTACCACCGGCAATGTCGCAGCATAATAAAACAACAACGTATTATTTACGTTTGGGACCAAAATTTGACGTCACCGTCCGAAAGCCATGACTGAGATTCGAACTTCGCTCCGGTTCTTATAAGTTTGTAGGCCTCTTTAGAGAAAATAACTAAAATAATTTGAATTGATTACATAATGGCAAAAAAATAATATCCTCCAAAGTGATGAGCATCGAACCGAGGTTCAAATCTTAGTCACGGCTTTCGGATGGTGACGTCAAATGTTGGTCCCAGACTGAAATAATGCGTTGTTGTGACATTATGCGTCGCTGCGACATTACTGGTCGTAACAGGTCCCAACATAACAATGAATTACAACAATTTTTAAAGTGTCATATGAAGATGAAAAATATCAATTCGACGATTATAATATCACGAAGACAATTGTGACGTAATCTACGTCATTGATATAAGCGTTTGTTTTTTGGTTAGTAGGCAATAGTTGCTTAATATCTAACGTAGATCACATATTTCCAATATACATATATTGGGTCGTTTTATATCGCATTTTTGGGGGTGGGGGGAGGGGGTTGCAATTTCGTAAGGTTTCAAAGTATACACAGTGGCGGATCCAGGATTTCATGAGAGGGGAGGGGGGGGGGCCAAAAATTGGAATTTCAAATTTTGGTACACCAAATATTTTCCCCCGTCATACTGATATAGTTTGAAAATACCTTTATTTCATGAAATGACAGATTCATTTGAAATGAAATTAGTTCTTTTCCCCTTTGATTTCGATCAAACAAAACATGTTCTTATTAAAACATGAACAAAAATCCTTTTCTCCACCCCCTCACCGGAGCTAGATATACAATACGGGATAGGTAACCTCCTAAACCCCTTTAACCCATGGATGCAAATAATGTGGGTTAGACGATATGATTGTCTCTGAGTCGCCACACCGCCAGGTCTCTCTTCCCCCGATCATCCCCGTATCCTCGTGTCGGCTTCCACCCCGAGCCGAGGGAAACAGGGCTTCCGATTAGCAAGTAAATTGGGTACAATCGAGAACGACTTAAAGTTCAAAGTTTCGCCTCTCATTTTCCTGGAGATCGGTTTGGCTCGCATCAGCTCAGATAAATTCCGTATTTGCATCACGGAGGCTTTGGCTGCCATCTCCATTTCTCATCATCCATCGCCTCCTCCTCCGTCTCTCTCTCTCTCTCCCCGAGTTGCGAGTGCTGATATAAGGAGCGCGAATTTACTTCTCTCCGTCATCTTTCATAATTTATCTCTAACGATAAGTTTACTTTATCTATCATGAAGATCCCTCTTGATTGAGGAGTGCATCGTTTTGCCATGATTAATGTGTTACTTTCAAATCATTATCATCATCTCTTTATAAACTTTGCCCATCCGTCTCTCTTTTTTTTTTTTGCTGAATGCTTGACATGCGTAGCACGCTTATTGTGTGTTCTTAAATCTTCTCTATTTTCTTCACTCTCTCTCTCTACCTCTGATTTAAATTACACACCATACTATAATCACCCTCTCTCTCTCCTGCTCTATATGTATGCGTCTCTCTCTCTCTCTCTCTATTATGGTTATCATTATATTCTTCGCATTCTACACAATATGAAGTATATATAAGAATCTTGCTTACTGCCATGACTGCTTACCACACATCTTTCTCACTCTGCCCCCCTCTCTCTCTCTCTCTGAATTTTGGTCATCATTTCATTCTCTATTCCACACATCACCAATGTATCTTCCTTGTTTGCTTGCTTACTGCATAACAAGCTTTGAGGAGCAAGGTTTAGTTCCTTCCATCTCCTTCTCCTCCCCCACATCTCCCGACTCCAACGCCTCTCATAAGATGCGTGCCAGGGATACCAGCATCTTTGGCGCGGACGTGCATCACCTTGGAAACAGGGGAAAAGGATGATAGCGGAGTGAGGCTAGATGTCGGAGAATTACATTAAGAAGCATTGCAAGTATGGGTGAAATGATAAAGACAAAAGTAGTATGATAAATGGTTGGATATTTATTCATGAGAAGTGGGAATTTTTTTCCTTCGTTTCTGTATGTTATAAAGAAAGATGGGATTTAAAAGCCCTTAGATGTGGTCATGGAAGTGATAATAAAAAGTTGATATTTCAACAAAACTATAAACATGAAAATTTTACTATAGAATTAGATAATTTCAGTGGGGTCCAAATCAACATGAATATCATATGGAGAGATGAATGCACTGAATTATATAAGATAAAAATATTTAAGTTAGGCGCAACGTTCATGTACCATATTTAATCAGCGTGATATGAAATTACTTACTAGGATACGTGAAATAAAACAAATATTAGCGTCCTATGCAGCAAGATTATACAGGGTGAAAGACCGAGAGAAATACTAGAAACAATGATAGATACAAAGAGATAGAAAAGGACATATTTAAAAATGGAGAGGGGAGAGAGAGAACGAGAGATTGAAAAAGAATGGAAAATATAATTAGATATTAAGAAGACAAACAGAAAAAGAAATAATAAAAAACTAAGAAGTTAAAGAGGGAAATATAGTACTCTGAGTGAAAACAGGATATCAAGAGATGAGAAATACAAATATTATAGACGGAAGGTCGAGGAAGAGAGAGAGAGAGAGAGATGGAGAGAGAACGAAAGATATACATGTATATAATAATAATAATAATAACAATTTAGTAAAGAGGCATAGAAAAGAAGAGACATAATGAAGCTTGGAAGTTAAAGAGGGAATTATATATTGCTGATTGACAGAGCGATATCAAGAGATGAGAAATTCAAACAAGATAGTAAAAAAAAAGAGGTCGAGAGAGAGAGAGAGAGAGAGAGAGAGAGAGAGATGGAGAGAGAACGAAAGATATAAACAAATTTAGTCAAGAGACATAGAAAAAAATGGTACCTAAAGTTGCCTTTAACCAGGAGCTTGGGGGTAATAATAACATTATGCAGGGCCATGGGAGAACAGTTGTCAGAACTGAAGTGGCTACCCTGGGTAAATAAAACGATATTATTATTATTATTATTATTATTATTATTATTTTATTATTATTATTATTATTATTATTATTATAATTATTATTATTATCATTATTATTATTATAATAAAAGAAGAGACATAAAAAACTATGAAGTAAAAGTGGGAATTATATGGTGCTCCAAGTGAATGAGTGATATCACGAGATGAGAGATACAAATTATAGTAAGAGAGAAAGAGATAGAGGGAGAGATAGAGAGAGAGATGGAGAGAGGGAGAGTGATGGAGAGAAAGGGAAGGGCTGAGAGGATGAGACTAAAGACAAGGATACACTATCAAGAGGTGTGAATAATGTATGAGATGATAGCAGCCATGCAGGAAACCAACCCTGAAGTCAGAGCCTCTAAACGTGTACGTATCATGCGCCCCGAACCCACTAGGGAGATAGGCCGAGGT
>CALNVZ010003434.1:9951530-10030759 GCA_940671915.1 Paracentrotus lividus | reverse complement strand
GATCTCTCTCTCTCTCTGCATTTTCTGTGTCCAGTAGTGCCTGTATAACTATATTTATGGATGATATTATTTCCTTGTCTCCGTCTCTTTTGGTGCCTGCCTTGTCAAGGTTTGCATATATATATATTTCTATTTTCCTACCTCAATCATTTCTCCTTTTTTATTTTTGGTCTACCTCCAATAGTGCCTCTATATCTATATCAATGGATGATATACTTGCATCTCTGTCTCTCGTATTGCCTGCTTTGATGAGGTTAATATCTTTTCCCCTACCACTAGGTGTGCGTTCTTTGTTATCTTCTTTTTTTTCCCCATTATTATTTCTGTATCTCTCCCCCTTCCCCTCCCCCCTCTCTCTCTCTCTCTCTCTTCTTCCTCTCTCTTCTCTCTCACTGTTAGGCATTGTCCATTCATGCCATGTCTAAAGTCTAGTACTGCCTCCAGTTATGTGCGAAAAAAATCTTATTACATATATCACTTTGCATCTGAACTCCCAACACCTCTATACCCAACCCTAACACTAAGTTTGCTTCTTTAGCTATACTGTTACCATCCTACCTAAATATTTTTAAGCCTCAATTATCCATGCCTCAGTAATAAGTTATATTGGGAAGGTTTTAATTCCATAATTTGTGTCAATCCTCTAATTAATCTGGGCTTTGATAGTAATGGATTTGTGATTTTTCCATTTAATAGAATCTTGTTAATTATACTTTAATAATGAGGAAATATTGCCATCTTAATCCTTTTGGTTCTGTTCGTGTAACTCAAAAGTTATACCTTTGGCCCCTCCTAAATTTGCTTGTTCCACATCTTATAAGACTGGGGCTTTTCCGCTTTTTTTTTTACATTTTGACTATCCCTATATAATTGCCTTTCTTTGATCATTTTTCAATCACAAAAGGCTATCCCCAATTTCGTTCAAAAAGATTTTAAAAACATTTTTACTTCCACTTTTTCTATTGATATTATAAAAGTAAATATATTTTATCTCTGAAAGATATACACTATCAAATGTAATTTCCAACTAGAATAATTGGTTGAATTATGGGATCCAGTAATCTCATTTTAAAAAGGTGAAAATTCATTCCGAATGAATAACTCCTTCAAATAACGGAAAAACATGGTTTCTCACTCATTCCCCTCCCCCTTCTATCTCTCTCTCTCTCTTTTTCCTTTCTACCACTCATCTCAGCTTCACACCATCTCTCCTTCTCTCATCCAACATGTCTCTCTCTCTCTCTCTCCCTCTCTCTCTCCTCTCTGCCACCCATCTACCCGGCTACACACCCTCTCTCATCCAACCTGTCTTCAGGAGGCTAGTCATGATTGAGTAGCCAGTTGCTGAAATCAACAGACCTTAACCCAGGCTAATGGCCTCATGAATATTCATGACCAGCTGGTTATCTCAGCAAGCATGTACCGACTGTGAATGAAGTAACCTCCTTTTTCAGCCCAGAACATCACCAAACAACCACATATCATATTATACCAGACAAACAATATCATCATTCTTCCTCTTCCGTCATAGGAAATCTCTTATCAAGGGTGTGGTCAATTCCAGCATAATAGACATGATATTTAGAAGGATTTTGGTTGTTAAAATTATTAAAAGAAAAGTTTATAAAGCAAAATATTCCCCTTTACAACATAAAGTGCCTTAATAAATAGCTGAAAAGATCTCATTGCAATATTTGTAACCGTAACAGACATAACACACAATATCAATTGTTTCATGTCCATTACTTGTTAATTTTTTTTTCAGTGATTTAGTTAAACATATTTGCTGTGGGTGTCACAAATAAAGTGTCTCACATGAAGTGAATGCAATATGTTTGTATCTTTTTAACGTTTTGAACATTCCAATTCCAGAGCATTAACTCTAACATTATGGACCTAAATTATTACAATCTGCTTCAATTTTGACATTGTAAGGATCATATATATGTATATATTTATAAACCTTATTCCAATTTCAAAATGTTGACATAATTATGGGAAGATTTAGATTGTAATTTGATACAATTATTATAACAAGCCAACATATAGGCAGCAATTGTGTGTTTAAATTGGTTCATACATGAAAATGCTATTTATACATAGTTTGTTATGAATTTTTACATGAAGATGAAAACGGAGAAAGTGTGGAAGTAATGTAATAAAACTTAAAATGGTATTAAATACGTGTAATATTCTGTCTTCATCCTATTTCATTTATTGACAATTATCCTGTCTTCATATATACATAAGTATCTATAAGTAAATCTGTCTTCTAATATTTCTGTATTTATATAAATGTATCTATCTAATGTAGCATCTAGCTAATATCTCTCCCCCTTCTCTCTCTCTCTCTCTCTCTCTCTCTCTCTCTCTGTCTCTCTCTCTCTCTCTCTCTCTCTCTCTCTGTCTCTCTCATCTGACCAGTTTCTAGTGTTCTCTTTGGTATAGTCTCACCAATATTGTACAGTGTTTAATGGATGACCATGGACCCACATCTGATCCCTCCCATCTGCCATAGTTCCACTTCTTATTCTCATCGTCATCTCAATCTCTCATCTCCAACCTTCGTTCTCTTCCTTTCCCTTTCTTTCTTTTATATTTTTTCCCTTTTTCTCTTGTTTGATCACCTTTTTGTCACCTCTCTCCCTCTCCCTCAATTTTTTCTGTCACTTCCTTTCTTTTAATCTCTCTTTCTTGTTCCACCCTCTCTCTCTCCCTTTTTCTCTCTTTTTATCTATATTTTGCTGTCTGTATTTATTTGATTCATTGCTTCTCTTCTTATCTATCTCTCTCAAACAATCTCTATATTTCTACCCCCTCTCTTTCTCTCTCTTTCATCTCTCACACACTCCCTCACTTTGTGTGTTTTTCTGTTTATCTTTCTCTCTCTCTCACATTCCCTTTTCATTTTTTTCCCCGTACCTTTCTTTCCAACACTGCAAGATCCATATTACGCATTATAAATATAATAACTTTCCCTACTTGTGAAATTAGAATTATAGTACGCAGGGAATTTAATATTTTCGATCTTCATATAGTGTATCACCACTCTTTTTGGCATATTTGGAAAAAAAAATATAAATGAAATTGTGACTTTTATGACTATTTTGCAATTTAATCTTATTTAAAGTTAGCATCACATATTTCACATGATTATCTTGGTTAAAAAAATACATATTATGCAAGCAAACTTATAAAAAGTGCATCATATTGAAATACAATTTCAGGAAAAAAAACCTATTCCATCTGACAAAATGGTCCCATTTACAGAAACTCCATCTTCACATATACTTGCATAAAACAGAAGCATGTAAATTCTTCAATTGCTTGCTCTCGACATTTTGTAATATGCACCAAGAAGGGGAACACTTGAAACAGAAGAGGGAGAGAGAAAAAAATCACTGAAAATATTTAGGCAAGAGGAAATCTTAAGAGGCACTTTGGTGAGTAAGAGCATCCACTTGTGGGGGTAACAGATTACAAGTTTTAATTACACCTTGGTCAGCCTGCCAGCCATCGGGGGTCCCGTGACAGTTGTCAGGTAGGAGAGGACCGCATCCCGTCGCTAAGCTCCCGTAAATGGCTGCCTAAGAAGTGCTAATTGACACCCCTAACCAAATGCCCATTTTTTCTTCCAGCTCATGATTTTTCTCTCCTCCCTTTTCTTCCTCTCTGTCCAATGTATATTCTGGATCTCTCTCTCTCTCTCTCTCTCTCTCTCTCTATCCCTCTCCCTCTATCCAACCTATCAGATTTTCCTCTCTCTCTATCTCTCTCTCTCTCTCTCTCTTAATCCATTGATTTGTGAAAATACAAAACAATGTATCTATTAATCCTGCTCTCTCATGCTTTCTCTCTCACCTTTGGTCTATATGTCGGTTGTCTCCATTTCCACGTCTTCCTTCAAGGAAAAAGGGATGTATCTATTACCATTTTCCTGCTTGCCACTTTACTATCTACAAAAGTGACACCTTTTCTTACTACTCCCTCCCCCTCTCTTTCTCTCTCTCTCTTTCTCACTTTGACTCTCTCTGTCTTTATACCACCTCTCCCCAACCCCATATTAAAGTACATTTTATGCATTTTGTTTTAACCATATCAACCTATCATGTATTATTCTGATCTTTGCTATTCATCAGCTGTTTTCTTCCCATTAAATTCTTTCCACTTTCATTTCTCTCTCCATTTACATGTACATCTCTCTCCTAAACTCACAAAAGTCATGTGCATGTATTTGTTAATATATCATACATATCAATTTTGAATTTTATTTGAATTAAGATATTTACACCAAATATCCCATGTTATAGCCATTTCACTTTCCATGAATCCATAATGAGGACAGATGTATAGACTTGTTTTTCTTTTCTGGCTTTCTTCTTCAATAGTCCATCAACCATGCAGCTCTTTTTCATTTTTTCCAACATCATTTTTCTCATTGCTTTTATATTCCTGACTATTTTGACCCATTATGTTGGTGCCTCTTTCTCTCTCTCTGTCTCGGTCTTTCTCTCTCAGCCCTTTTTCTGTCACTAAAATCTATCAGTCTGTGTCTCTGCTCATTTAATTTGAATGTTTGCTTTTTTATGTTTTAAATAATTTCATATGCTTTTTTCCACCCTTAAATCCATCAGTCTCATGTTAATTTTGTTTCACTGTTTAAGTTGTTATAGTTTGTTTCTGCTTTTGTTCTGTCATTTATATCCACCAGTTTCTGTCCCTCTCTCAGTCTTCGACCCCCCCCCTCTCTCTCTCTCTTTCAAATTATTTCATTTTGAATTTCCCCTTTTCTGTGTTATTAATGCTATTTTGTGTTATTTTCTCAGTAAAACTCATCACTCTGTCTCTCTCTACAAGTTTTGAATGTCTTTTTTTTGGTGTCCTTTTTAATGATTAAAAAAAAAAAATTCCCCTTTACTAATATCCATCAGTTTCTTTCCCTCTCCTCTCAGTCTTCATCATTGTTCCTTCCATCCTCCATCCCTTCCCAGCTCTAATGGGAAAGATGACACCTTCCATCGCGGCCTCGCCCCGTCGAATTACGCCACTCTGCTCTTAACACCTCCCATTCCGTCTTGACTCTAAGCTAAGTCAAGCATCTGTTCCCCTTCCTCACTTAACCCTCTCACAACCGCCCACCCAACATCACCATTGACAAGCACATCTTGTCCTTCGATTTGGGAGTTAAAGGCCTCATCAAGATTCAGATTTTTTTTTCTGGGTGCATGTTCAAGAAAAAAACCTGTCATCTTGCAAATCTGATTCTTCAATGTGTCATATTAAAGCCTTAAAGCCTTTTAACAGCTAGTCATCTAACATGCCGTTAGATTCACTGCTGTCAAATGCCCTACTCCATAACACTTGCAACATTGACTGGTATGTTACCGTTATAATGATTTATACTGCAGAATTTTTCCGATTGGCGTTTATTTGATTTAACAGAGAAATGAAAACAAGAAAATATTTAGAATTACAGAGAAAGGAAATGACCCAATATGCATGTATAATAAACAATATATTAAAAGAAAGCAGAAGGAAGTGTAAATTTCAAACATGTTAATTCTCACTACACGCATACAACACACAAAGAAAAAAAAAAGAGATTAATACCTGATATGATTATCATAATTATCATGACTCTAGATATTTCTTTTTCGTAACTTTTTTTTTTATAATAATAATAGCAGAGGAATTGGTCATAGAAATTTAGCCGGCCCTTACAAGCATTGCTCTTGCAATACATGTAAGGCAATTTTAGGCTTATCATTGCTATCAGCGGTAGAACTATGCATGTACTCTCTATGAGACATTAATCCACATTAGCCACACTCTATCCACGGGATGTAAATGGAAATGAAGAACTTTGTAAAATGCTGGAATACCTTATCACGTAACTAGGTGGAAATGGATGTAATGATAGTCATCATTAAAATCCTTACAAGAAAAGTACTTTATAAATCAAACCGTGACATGTATTTTCATTATAACCTTGCTGGAAAATATATTCACATTCTATTTAAGCCTTATATGGTTCTCATGCAAATGATAAACAAGTCAAAATGATAACATGACAGGAAGCACTGAATTTTCTTTTATTTTACCTGATGAAATAAAAATTGTATCAAACAATTGCTTTGCATTTCCCCAGTTTTCATCTAAAAAAGCTGGAAGAATGACTGTCGGCATGGTCCATAAATCTGAACTAAAATACACATCAGATCAGCCATTATAAACAATTTATGACAACTAGTAGGACTCATCGGACACACATCAATGACATCACCAGTCCTGTTTGGTAACATAAGTCTACTTGAAGGCAGACAGAATGAGTGCTAGGGGACAAGATGGGAGAGTTGGAGAGAAAGAGAGACGAAAGAAGACAAAAGAGAGTAAGGATGAGGGAGAGAGAAAGACAGATGTAGGAAGACAAAAAGAGCCAGTAATAGAGGGGGGGGGAGAGAGAGAGAGAGAGAGAGAGAGAGAAAGAGAGAGACAGAAAAAGAGACAGATATAGGGATACAAAAGGAGACAGTATAAAGAGACAAACACAAAGAGAGAGAGAAACAGATGGGGAAGCAGAAAAAAAACCTACATTAAATAAAATAAGCTAAAGAGAAGAAAGAGGAGAAAAATGATAAGACATACAAATAAGAAAGAAAACAGATAAAGGAAAAGACTATAGATAAGATGAGAACAGAGAAGGATTAAAAAGACAGACTGAAAAAGCAAACAGGGATGAAAAGAAATAGGAAAGAAGCAAAGAAGGAAGTTCGAAGAGAGAAAGACAAAAACAAAAAAAGGGGAGAAAGGAATAGGAGAAAGAAAAGTAAATAAAGAAAATATTAGAAACAGGGAGAGATGAATGAGAGGAGAGTTTAAATCTAAATTCACTTAACCCCAGAAAGAAATGTCGTTTAATCTTAACCTTTTAGATGTAAATTTGACCAATACAGCATAAAAAGACCATACCGCCAAATAAACTTTATACAAAAAAAAACCCTGGTCGACCCATCCTCTCTGGCAATGGCTCCCCCACAGAGAACATCTCTCTCTATGTTGATCACTATATCAAACCTCTTGTTTCTCTTGCTCCCTCCTACATCCATGACACTCCAGACTTCCTTAGGAAACTCAACAGCATCAAAGGACCAGATACCTGAACAGCGATCATCGGCACGTTTGATGTTTCTTCCTTGTACACAAACATCCCTCATGCTGAAGCATTCCGCCTCCTGTGAGGCTTTGGCTCGCAGCGGTCACTCCAACCCCCCATACCCGACATCAAATCCCTCATGACCCATGTTCTTACAAGAATAATTTCACTTTCATGGACAAAAACTATCTTCAGGTATCTGGCACAGCTATGGGCACCCGTATGGCTCCTTCCTACGCTTGTCTATTTATGACCAAGCTAGAGCACAGATTTTAGATTCAGCACCCTGTCGACCGTGGATTTGGTGGCGCTACATCGACGATGTTTTCTTCATCTGGACCAGGGAGGAAGAGAGCCTCCACACCTTTATTGATCACCTCATATTCTTTCCACAGGACCATCAAATTCACCTCTGATTTTCCACCAGACGGCCAACTTCCTCGATGTCACCGTCAAGAAAGAGACGAACCGCATCACCACTACTCTCACACTAAACCCACAGATACCCACCAGTACCTCCACTCTTCGAGCTGCCATCCCCGTCACTGCAAAACCAGCATCCCTTATAGTCAAGCCCTCAGACTCCGCCGTATCTGCTCTGACGATTCTGACTTTTCTTCCCATGCTAGGAACCTGAAGAATCATCTTGTGACGAGAGGACATAGTGCTAGGACAGTCCAACAAGCCATTAACAAAGTTCGTTCTCTCCCTAGATCTGATGTTCTCGAAAGAAAGCTGACCACCAGGACACCACGGACAGATTACCCCTTGTGACTACCTTCCACCTAATTTACCTCCTCTCCGCACCATCCTTCATGCTAACATCATATTTCCACACTTCTGATCGTCTCCTACAGGCGTTCCTGACACTCCCATCGGGGCATTCCGACGCCCGCACCTCAAGGATCTCATCGTTCGTGCTGAAGTCCCCTCCCTTACGACCATTCTTCTCCCATTCAGCACATGGCACCTTCAAATGTACAGCCAACAGATGCATCATTTGCAATATACACATCCACGAAGGCGATACTTTCCAGAGTACCTCCACTAGCAGATCTCATCACACCAAGGGGAACATCACCTGCACCACTTCTAATGTTATATATTCTTATCACTTGCAGAGTTTGTAAAGATGCAGTATGTAGGTGAAACCAAGACCACTCTCAAAAGACGCTTCTATGGGCACAGATCCACTGTCACCACCACCAAGCTTGACACCCAGTTGGGAACCATTTCAACCTTCCTAACCACTCCATCTCTTGACATGTCTCTACAGGGCATTGAATTTTTAGGTACCCGTCCTGATTCTGTCCGTTTCAGCAGAGAGAAGTTCTGGATGAGATGTCTTCGCACCATTCAACCTCACGGTCTCAACATTCAGGAGGGTAATGACTAACTCTTTTTTCTCACATTTCTTTCTTGATACCTGTTTTTTTTCCCCTTTCTTTTTTTAGCTTAGTTCAGTTTATTTGCAGGTGTTTGTTTTTGTTTTGTGTTTTGTGTTTTTTGTTTTTTTTTTTTTTTTACTAATACATTCTGTTTCTCTTATCATTTCTTCTTTCTCTTTTCTCCCTTACAGGTTTGGCTCACACTTCTCTTTTTGTTTTTTGTTTTTGTTTTCATGTCTTCCCCTTGTTCCTTTACCTGTTTTACTTATTTATTTATTCCCCCCTTACTTCTTCTTGTAGGTCTAATAACACACAGGTCTACTAGGTGTTTTTTTCCCTTGGCTTTTTCTCTTTTCTTTCATCTTTTCAGCCCTTACCTCCACTCAATCCCTTCTTGTTTTACTCTCTCCTCCCTCTCCCATCTTTTCATCTCCCTTTTGTTCCAGTTTGCTGTTTGATCACACCTCCTCTTGCTTTTTGATTGGCTGGCTTCTTCACACCTTTTTACATCCCCCTTTTGTTCTCTCCCTCTTGGCTTGCCCCTTAGGTGTAGCTTTCTCTGTCTTTCTCTATATCCATGTTTGTTCCCATACTTTTCTGTGTCATTTTGTCTCTGACGAAGATTCTGCTAGGATCGAAAGCTCAGGCTCCTTTTGACTTCAAATAAACTTTATGGATGGACCATATAAATAGCAAGAATGAGGCAGAGAGACAAACAAAAGAGAGAACAGACACCTATATGGACAGAGACAGGTAGGACAAAATTGGCAACTCAAGCAAAGTAGATATCAGACAGAATCAAAATATAATATGAGAAAAGAAAGAAAACAGACTGACACACTTTCAAAAAGCCTATTGCACACGTGGAAGAGACTAAGTAGATATCGGAGGGGAATCAAAATATAATATGAGAAAAGAGAGAAAATAGACTGACACACTTTCAAAAAAAATATCAATAAAATTGCACATGTGCAAGAGACTAAGTAGATATCAGACAGAATCAAATTATGATTTGAGAAAAGAGAGAAAATAGACTGATACACTTTCAAAGGAGTATTAATAAAATTGCAGGCGTGCAAGAGAGACCAAAAATGCACTCTGGAATGAATAATTAAACCCATTTATCGAGGATAAAACAATAAAAACCAGGCTAGACACATGATCACTGCATAAATCTCTCATCGGACTCCGTAGTCATGAAAATCAATCACTGCGCAGGGAGGGTCTGCATCACTGCTCTCTGTTTAATCATTTAATAACTAAAACTATAAAGATGAGCAACACGGGAACCATAATTGATATCCGATATAAAGAAAGGGGAGTCTGTTTACGTTTTGGTGGCGGTAAGATGGCCGAGACGCAGTGGTGGCTGACATACGAGGGGCGCGGGAGTCGCGTAAGATCGGTCAAGCGTGGCTTCACATGGAAGCTAATGAGTGGTGGGATGGTCGTCACGCAGGGGCAAGCTGATGACAGTTAGATGTGGGTTTAGTAAAAACCATTATTTGGGATAAAAATTGTTAAAATCCCCATAACAGCTGTATCTGAGCTGAGAATATTGCCTCTCTTTCACATACTGAGATCACCTCAGTATGTGTTCTCTACAGTCATTTCAATTTATCTTTTCCTCTGACCAACAAGTTATTTAATATTTAGTTATTTAATATTGGCTTCAAATAAAAACAATATTTGACGAAATTGCTCACACACACCTGTTTCAATCCTCTGGAATCATAATCCTGAAGCAAAAGGATGAATATAAGTCCTCCCATGCAACTATGCATTGTAATTAAAAATTGCTTTTTGCTCTCTATTATGATGTCCATAATCCTACAATTTGTTCACATAAAAAAAACTGATGTGAATTATCAATTGTTAACTTGATTGAATATATGAAATTGACCCAAACTGAAACTGAAAATACTTTAACATCTAACTTAGATAGCAAATGTACTCCCATAATCTAAGAGGCAATTTAATATTTCAACCACCAGCAAATTAATTTAAACATGGGCAGAAATTATCTTTAAGCATTGCTGCAAGAATGAAACTGCAAATATACATGTTGTAAAAAAAAACATACGTAGCAGACAATCTTTAATCGCTGTAACATTCAATTGTCCTTGGTGAACCAGTATCACATTTTAACCTGTTGGAGACGAGCTGATTTGGCTACAACACACATTTCCCATAGACCTCAGCCCGAATATATTCGGGCTCAGTCCCCAATGGGTTAAGGGTTGAAGAACCTGGATACTATATCTTGTGCAAGAATATAGGTTAATGCATGCAGAGCGTTCTATCATCTTATGTAATATTGAAACACACCAAATATAGATGAGCATTATGACAACATTAACTTTTCATTCTATTTCTACTAAGCAAAGCCCGATACACTTGTGCCGGAGCCAGGTTTTCAAGACAAAGTGTACTTTTTTTTTCTTTTTCATTTTTTTTTGTTAAGCTTTGCTCATCTCCTTGTCAATGAACCAGTAATGACGCCCCAATGGGATGCAGAATGGATGTTGGGCGAGTCCCTTCATAATTCATCTCAGGAGGAGCAAGACGTGATTTTCTCTCCTCATCCTCCGATTCGCACTGCTCCTGACTGAGATCCAAGGATGATTTCCATTGATAGAGAACTGTGCACTGTAACATAAATTATTACAATCAATTGTGAATTTTGAAACAACTAATTTGATTGGTTCACAGTGAGAGTTTGATGTCAGAAGTCCATGCACCAAGCATCATGATTGGTTACTATCGATTTTGCAATTGAACTTAACTTTATATGTTACAGGGCACTGGTCTCATTTTCTGAATGTTATGGGTTTGAATCCCAGTCAATGCAACAGCATAAGCATTAAGGTTTTTTCTTCTATCATCTAATGTGGTTTTCTAAGCAAATTAAAGCAGTATTGATATAAAATATTTCAAACATGCACCCTTATTTGCATATATGTCCATCTTTCAGAAATTCCTACCATAGAAGAATGAATCAATGAAAATATTTGAGGATTTTTTTTTTTTTAATAGTACTTTTCAATATTTAATCTTTCAAGAGTTTTTCCATCTCACATTTCATGTGGTGTGTACACATTGCCTAGCTTTGAAACCAATCACACAAAAGAAATGCTGTCTGGAAAACCCTGCCAGTGAGAATGAGCCTTCAAAGCCAAGATCCTTCTTCTTTCTCTGATGTTTTGATAATAATAATAAAAAAAAGAATGGATGACATGACAAGAATTTATGAGCTCTCCTCCATGAGTGATTCAAGAGTCTATAGGCCAATGGAGGGAGATGAAGATCAACTTGTTGTAACAATAACTATAAGAACGAGGAAAGACTTGTCGAATGTAAATACAGTCATTCCTCCTGCAATTTGTTACCGTCATGGCTCTCCAAGTCACCATTTGGACAACCTACATGATTACAGGTGGATTGCTCCCATTGCTTACATTACATAGTATGATGGTAGTACATGGACATGCCAATGCATATATTAGGTGTTATGGGCGGTATTATGTGAAGCAGTGGACCTATTATACAGTACGAGGAAGACATTTATCATTATGCTAAACATGAATGAAAGAAAGGTATGAGATAAGGTCAAAACTTTGCCACCTTTGTATTTTTTCCATTTATGTTTTTTTTTTACCACTGAATGGACAAAAATTAGAGCCACGGAGAAAGCCGATTAAATTTTTTGCAAGGGTGTGTCCCGCTACCAACGTCAGGTCACTGCCAACTCCTGTGATATCTTGCATTTTGAGATGGCTGCAGCAAGAGTATGGCTACATTGCTTCAGTGCAAAAAACAAAATGACCCCCTTGCTAAATTTTACGCAGAGGATTGCTTGTGAAATTTCATACAAGATCGATAGTGATTTTGTCATCAGAGTGTGATCCAAAAGTTGCTTCATTTTGTCAAAAACATAGAAGGCTATTATAGAGTTTGGGCTCCTATTAGGTTTAATGTTCTATTTAGGGTTAGGTTTGGGTACATGCGGTGTTGGGTCTGTGGTTGAAGTAAGGAATCAACCACAGTGTACTGACCCAACAACATTTCTTGTAAAATCTTCCAGACATAAGTTTGATTTGATATCACTGAATTCAATTCACAAAAAAGGAAAGAAATTTACAATATGAACGTAATAAGTTAATATAATTATTATGTATATAAAGAGATAATTGACTAAAAGTCAGCTCTCCAAGTCACTGCCGAATAATATTATAATATCACCACAATACATGCCCCCCTTCTTTATCCACCAAATGAATAAAATGATGCCACTGAATTATAACAGATGACTCTGACACCAAATATATAAGATCCAAAGTCAGCTGGATTAATAATAAATAACTTCAGCTGCATAAAAAGATTCCTTCACAGAATTTCAACTTAAACCAAAGTGTGCATGCACTTTCTAAAATAAATAAATAAATAAGAAAGTAAAACCTCCAAGACAATTCATAATTTCTTTCCCGAGGTCGATGAATATTTTAAACGCAGGAAACGAAATAGCATCAGCAGAGAAGTCTGTCTCAACCTTCTCGGAGCTGAGAAGCAAGGAGAAAAAAGTGCAAATATCTGGAAAAGCGATACAGGGTGAAAGGTGTGAAGCCCAAAGGAAACGGGAAGAGGGTAGAGATATGTCCGCTCTTTTGTCTACCCCGCCCCCAGGGAGGGAGTAGCCAGAGTTGTAAGTTTCTTTTCTTGAGATAGAGGGAAGCTGAAGTGTTGTGACCTGCCAATGATTAACCCCTAATGACGGAGAGCACAGGAACAGATATTTATACCAGACCTATTAAATATGGATTAGAAGTATTTCCAAGATAAAGAAAGAGGCAGAGAGAGAGAGAGAGTGAGAGAGAGAGAGAGAGTTTGTGGAAGGCAGATAGAAGATAACAATGAATTTTAAATGAGGAAGGAAAGAGGTTGAGAGAGATAGAAATAGAAAGATAAAACTAGAGAGATAGAGAGAGAGACAGGTAGAGAAAAGGAGAGAGAGAGAGAGAGAGAACTATCAAAATGAGCACACTAAACTGTACTTTATATCAATTTTCATTGCTCTTCTACTAAGATCCCAACCCAAATATCCTTCATATATATCCTTTATACTTGTTCAAAAAGAAATTTCAAGATTCATTTATAATAGCATTTTTATTCTTTCAAATGTTTGTCTCAGAACCAGATCTGCCCATTTTCATCATCAAGATGACATAATTCCTCTCAGTATCACCATACAGTCTTGCAGTCAGACATTACCCTTCTTCCACCAACCCGTCCCCCTCACCAAAAAGCCCCTTTCTCAGGTCTCAGCCTTCTTCAGGTTGTTGGGTATGGCCTAGCAGTGATCAGTGATCAAGTTCATTGGCTGGTGGCTTACAAAGTGCAGTTAACAACCATTCCCTTTACCATTTTTATTTTTTTCAATAATTTGTCACATTTTTTTTGGTATTATCATATCTATAGTCTATCTTTACCCTCTCCAATTTCTCTACCAATACGCCCCCTCACAAACGAGCATCTTCCTCTGGTCTATAGCCTAGCAGTCAACAGTGATCAAGTTCTTGGGCTAGTAGCTCACAAAGTGCAGTTAACACCCATCCCAACATTGATACAGTTGCCGCTCACCCAGATGTCAACGAGACCAATTAATAGTCCACTTTCTCTATTTACTCCCTACACTCTGACAACCTTGAGCAGTTATCACCCCTGCTTAGGGCCGCCTCTTCGCATCACCCCAACACGCTTTTAAACGCCTTTGCCCCGGCTTCCCGCCCGGCCCAACATAAACACGGCATGCTTTTGCCCAGCACCAAACACAAACTATCCAAAAGTATTTCTTGTGTCGCTTAGGAGAGCGGAGAGTGGGAGGGAGTTAAGCCCAAACGTTTAAGACCCTCTTGTGGAAGTTTGATCCTCTCTGTCACTGGGCCTGTGTTGACACTGGTATGTCTGAAACCAGAGAAGGGAGCCGGTGGACTACTTTATGATGGACTGCATCATATCTTCAGATCCAAGCAAACTTTAAAGGATGAATTCCTTTCTCTAAGCTACAAATATGCTGAGAATGATAGCTAAATGATTGCTCATGATTCAAGGAGCAAAAGATGGAGTTTAGACAGGAAGATACCGCTGCATCCAAGAAAAAGCCAAAAGCGTGGGCATATCATTTTCCTTGGTGAAAGAAAAACATTCAAGAAATATTAATACATCATTATAAAGTTCAGTTTTCTTCTTTTGATGCCTAATAGATGAGCAAGAAAAGATTAAAATTTAGATGTCAAATTTACACTGCACAGAAAAGAGCAAAGAGTTTTCCTGGTATCCAAATGGCACCACAATGGATGTCTGCAGAATGTTAAAACTCATTGACATATTTGGTGAAAGAAACTTAACAAAGAACATAAAAGAAATGCTAACGAGCCATCCCTTTTATAGGCAAGGTCGTTAATATCCCAGCAAAACTTGCGAACTTATTCTGCGCAATTCGATTTTGACAATTTTATTTCTGAAACTTCTTGCTCATGTTTGTGTGGCTTTTTTGTACTGTATTACATGTCACAAATACAAAAATTAACTTTAAAATAAGGCATTCAACATAGCATCAATTGTTTCCTTTTACCAAGAAAAATGACTTACTGAACATATTCTGTGTTTTCTGTGATACACTATACATGTATAATACCCTTCAAAGAAACTGAGTCCAATTCGCCAGCTACCTTAAAGCTAATCTAGTGTTATAGTCATGAGATTGAATCATGAAAGAAACTCTCTCAAAGTGATTGGAAAGGTTGATAACAATGCACCTAAAAATTATTTAATGATGCGAGGTTTTGGAATGTAGAAAATGATGAGAAATTTACCAAATTCTTCTAAGAGTAACATGCAATGCACTCAAAAATGCATGTATGGGACTACATGGCCATGTGCTCACATGTGCGGGACCCGCACATTTCAGCTTTTTTGGTCATATTATCATTATGAGGGCATCTGAAGAGCAATCCTTTTCAGCGGATCTTCCTACAATATAATTCTTCCTAAATACCTCGAAAATAATTTGAAAGCTCACAATTATTTTCTTGACCCATGGTTCACCTTTCCCACTACACTAGATTCCCTTTAAGAGGTGAACAAAAATCTGGAAAAGATCCATTTCAAAGCAATGATTATTTGAAAGGAACACAAACTAATTAACCTGTTAAAAACAATTTTATTTTTGTTGATCCACTTTTATTAGTTTTCAAAAATTTACTGGAGCAAAGGGCGTTACCACAAAGCCCTATCTTATTGAATTGAATTTAACAAATAGGCTAAGATATGGATGAAATAATTGAAAGTTTAGTGGGTTTTATTTTCTCTTCATGAATTTCTATTTCATAATTCTTTACATGAGATTTCCCTTATAATAACGAATAAATATAGACTGTGACTGTAATTTGTATTTTTTTTTATATCTACCTCTTTTTTTAAAGGTCGAATCTATGTATTAAACTATCCATTGTTACTTCATGTTTTTTCCCCTTGTTAAATTTACCTATTTGGCCCAGAAAGTACAAATCATTTGTAAACTATTATATTTATAATGGTAAATGAATAACCTAATGAAGCCTGTCTTAAGTAAACTGCATGTACTTAAGCTGAAAATTTCAGTATCTTTTCTTTATTTTCAGACCATTGCCTTAGCCTAGTTTCAACATAATTTAAGGATGTGTGCGTGGGATCAGAGCTTTAACAACAGGTTAACCATTCAAAACCAACCATTTTCAATAAAAATAAATAAATCAGGTTGTTTTAGATAACTGAACCCCACCCCTATTGAGGATATATACCTTCTTCTTTTTTTTTACGCCTTCCCAAAATCTGAAATCCCAATTTTGCCTCCCCCTCATGAAATCCTGGATACGATAGTGTTAGCAAAACATAAGTTTCTACTATATTTCTTATATATTTCTACTACTGGTATTTTAAACAGCTCTGTTTTGATGACGGAAAACTATTTTTTAACAACTGGAATATCACAGCCCTCCTATGTACCGGTATACAATGATGAATCAATCAAATTTTTACACATAAATACAAAATCTTTGAAATTATACTTGAATTCTAGGCAAACATATTGAATTTATTTTCAATATGAGCACCAACACTCATTCAAATAACCAATACTTGGAAATTTCTGTTTTATAAAAATGGAATAAATGTCACCTCTAATGTTTCCTTAAACAACTTGTAAATTGCAAAGAAAAAATTAACTCCAGATGTATGAACGTAATCAAAATGTTCTTTAAAAAAAAAAAAAAAAAAAAAAAAAAAAATTATCAAAAGGTATTTGCATACTCTTTCAAGAGAGGCTTTTGGAAAAATTTAGGGAAGAATTTAGGTCCATAAAACTGATTTGAGAACTAAAAAGTAGGTACCATTAAATATTGGTTTGAAAACAGAAAAGTGGGTAGCACTTCTTCAAAATAAAAAATGTTTAGAGCAGCTGTGTATCCCCTCTAGATATTTGGATATTCTCTCTTTAAGGAGGAGGAAAGCCCGACTTGTAAAATACCGCTCTATGCCCTTGAACCCGGACCAAGAAGCCCGGTGCTAATGCACTTTTTGATGTCATCACAAACCACTTGACAGAGATATCAAAACAGCACAGAATCTGTCTGGAGTTCAACTCCTGACTTTGATCACTTGCAAACTTTCATGGCTTTTAATAGCAACTTAAACATGCCCCCGTTTCCACATCCGTGTATGGAATAAACAATCCACTTCACACTCTTTCATCAATATTCTTGAAAGTATCAATCTTGAATAACTTGGCCCAATAATTCTACTATTTGTTTGGAGACAATATACAGTCAGACTCTAAATATATGTTTATTACTATAGCATGGCAAAACAACATTAAAAAAATGCAATGATTTTCATTTCTTTTTAATAATTTGTGCAAGGCTTCCTAAAAAGCAGTTCATCACTTTGTTAAATTTGGTGACTTGACAGAACTACCCTACCAAAATAAAACTAAAACAAAAAAATTTTACAATTATTGTGATTTTTTTTTTCATCTTCAAAGCAGCACAAACGTATGTCTGGGGTTCAATCCATTTTCAGTCACTCACAAACATGTATTATGTGGTTTATACCAACTGAAATATGCCCCCTTTTCCACAGTTATATCAAGTTAAATAATCCAGTCCTTGTACTTAAATTTTGATCAACTTGTTCTAATTGTAATATATACTACAAAAAATAATAATAGTGGTAATACTTTAAGCAGGAATACTGTAATAATTTAAATTTTAGTAGTTTCATTTATAAAATGAAGATGTTGGTAAAGTAAACTCAAATATGAAGACAAAAAAAAAAACCCGAATCCATAATACTAACGAGTAAAAAAAGATTATCACGTTATGTAGGATTAATTGTTATTTACCACTGAGTTTCACTTCAGGTATATGTAATCAGTGTAAGATTTTAAGCTGGTTTTGAGTATTTTAAACTTTTCCATACCTTAATTCTATGATAACGTGAAAATTCGCCATGATTTATGATAACATTTCTCTCAACATAACATTTACTGCTTGCAATTTAAAAAAAAGTGGTCTTAAAAAAAAAAAAAACTGAAGATTGTCTAAAAGTGAGCAAATATTATGTAATTCTCATTTTCTTAGTCTTAAAGATGTTCTACCCTCCAGTGTGAAAGGGGTTCCAATAGCTTTACAAGGTGTATCGGCTAAGAATCAAAAGAGGGATGAGATAGGAAGAATGTTGATTCAGATTTGGGTCAGAGGGATTTAGAAGAGGGGCTTTAGGGGTCATTTCAACACCCTGAAAGGAGAGGGGGTGGCAATGGGGTCTGATATAGTAAAAAACCACCTGCTAGTCTAGAGTCTTCCATGCACTCTTCAAGAATTATGTCAAGCTACAAGATATCATTTTAATATTGTTGCGTTCATGCTACAGACCACATATAGCCTGATGGTACAGGTCCTAGTTAAGCAAGAGAAGCACATGTTGAGGCCAAGAATTCTGAAATTTACAGTTACTTTGGAAAAAAAATTCTTTACATATCTACTCACCGTAAATTAAAAGAATGTTATTGTATTCATGCAGCTCTTACAATGGGTGATTCTGTGTAAAGATATGGCTGAAAAATGGCTGAGGAAGAAATTAGAGACCCTAATCCTAACCCTATCCTCTACCATTTTACCTGGCACCTAATGGCACGTAATGGGCAATACCTATAATATGACTTAGAAAGAATGAATTGAATTGGCAGAGGGAACAATGACAGGGGCAAAAATGGTACGCCCTAACCCTAACCCTTTACCTAGCAACTAATGGGCAATACCTATAATGGGATAGGAAAAATGGCAGAGGTAAAAATGGCTGACCCTAATCCTTACCCTATACCTCTGCCATTTTACCTACTTTTTTTTCTGTCATTTTTGTGTCCTGTGAGACACATTAATATTTCAAATTTCAATTGTAAAGAATTTCAATTGTAATCGAGTCAAGTTATAAGTCTTGGTTATTGTGCCCAGGGTACTACCTGAGAATCACCAATAATTAAGAAAATATTATTTAATTTTCATGTCAAAAAGATGTAAAATATTGTCAAAATGTACAGTACAACACAGCATGAAATCGCCCATTATATGACTTTAGGAAGAATGAATTGAATTGAATTAAAATCAACTGATATATCCTTGTACAGCCAGGGACAAGATATTGCATCCCTCTATCCGCAATCAAGAACGGTAAGGGACATATCATGAGATAGAGATGTGCATGATCCTCAAAGCACCATCGGCTCTGTCAGTTTTTTCCCATGAATTCCCTCCCAGGTGCTGTTACAACGTAATTACAAATTTCTATGGAAACACAGCGCTGTTATGGTTGCAATATCCCATTGGGCGACAATCTTTTAACTCCAATTATTTTATCATCAAAAGAAACAAGAGACAGAATTTACGCCGCCAAAAGCCAATCCCCGCAGATTTTGAGAAGGGATGATGTTATAGAAGGATTAGATACTCGGTACATTCATGCAAGCATTGACGTGTATTGTTGATACACTTCTTAGTATCGCTAATTGATTGAAGCCAAATTCTGGAGCCAAGAGACATTTATATGCCAAGTCGGGTCATTAAAAGTTTCCTTTTCTTCTTTTATAAAAGTTTTAAAGTTGAAATTGATGGTAACATCGTACCAATTTTATCTCCCAATTTCCTTATATAAGTATTGTCCAACCCATGGGTTGCGGAGCCTGGGGGGCTGCAGACCCCTCCCTCCCCCACTTTTTTTTCCAGCAAACCTGTACAAAATGCGGAAATTACCATATATTTCTTATTTTTAACCTTTTCAGCCCCCCCACCCTTTGGCTGAGCCCCTCCACTTTAAAAAATTATTTTCTTAACTCCTGGGGGGCGTTTCATGAAAGGACTTGTCGGACGTTTTATCCGACAAACTGTTATAAGCTATTGAAATGCTTGCATCTGATTGGCCGAGAGCAAATTTGTCGGATAAAATGTCCGACAAGTCCTTTGATGAAACGCCCCCCAGGACCCCTTAACCCCTTTTGGCAGTGTTAATGATCACATTTTGATGATTCAAAATTTTTTTATTTAATGTCAATAAAATTTGATTTGATTTGATTTGATCATTTAAAAAGAAAGCCATTACGCATCATGAAATATTTACAATGTCCAAATGTTTTGAGCATAGAGTCAGCATTTTAGATTAATAACATCTTCCAGAAAATGATGCCTTTCTAACACATCTTACACCATTATTTACTTAAACCAGTCCTGCTCTGTAAATCACACTCAAGTGTCTAATCCTATCCTATAATACTATCGTTGATTTGATTTTGGATTGTGCATGAACCACAGAAAATGTAAATGATGTGTTAACACCTGTGGCATTCCCTCTGCGTGGAAAGATAATACTCTAAAATTTGATGCAACTGTTTTTATATCATACCCCTCTGGTCTTTACATAAGGAGATGTTTCTCGATTCAGGATTTCTATGGGAATAGAAAATAGATACCTTGGTTAGTTGTTAAATCAGTGGAGGAGGTAGCAAATACCTATTTCATTTTTTTTGTGGTGGAAATAGAATGATAGAATGCATGGACAATTGTTTAAGACATGTGATGAAACAGTGGGGAAAAGGATGACCCTGCATTTATGAAAGAGTGCAGATTGAAGGCATTATACAAAAACATGAAGAGAAATCATTTTAGAAACTGAAAATCCAGATTAATACTTGTGATTTAAAATGATAATTCAGGGTATCTGAAAACCGTTCGACTGTCACAACTCTACAGTTATTCTATTTTGAAAAAGTTAACTCTGCTTATCTCATCAATTTGTGATATTTTCCAAGTGCCATGCAAATGCATAAATTAATGAAAGACTTTTTGAGAGGAGAATTTCAATTTGTTATAGCATCTTTTCTTCAGTTTAGGTACATACATGTCCCTAATGGTAAGGTAACAACTGGTCACGCACCTATATAGCTACATCTCATCTGCAAATTTTGACAACTGCATCTCTACAAGAAATATGTTCATACACTGACACACAAATATATTACGACAATGAGACTCAAAACAGTAGAGACTTGGCAAATGAAAAATACAAACTTTCTAAAAACATGCTCTTCAAGAAATTGCTAAGCCTGCGTTCTTGAACTCTTTGTAAATTTCCATCTTAGATGAAAAACATTCTAATTTAAGGAATGCTTTTTAAGAGCTTTTTTTAAAGAAAATAATAGAAAATTCTAACTAAGTCTTAAAAAATAGCCTTCATTTTTTCAATAAGAACTTAATATTCTTGGTTTCATGACAGCTAGCTTTGTTGGATAGATGTAAATGTTTCTATAGAGCTTAAATTCAATCTATAGATCACAATAATGGTGTGCAAAAATAGCTGTAAAATATAACAGTATATTTGCCCTTCAACTTTATTTTCCTTCACCTTTATTTTCCTTCATAGGACCTATTAAGAGATGACATGAAGAAGTAAAACATTTATCCTTTAGAGTGCTTTTTATAATCAACACAGTTTTAAAGAAAATGCAAATCCCTCATATAAGTTGAAGACACATATATGTCATGTTGTTTTTGTATAATATGTTAACATTCCTAAATAGCCTGAAGATTCTCTAATGCTTTGAAAGTTTTTGAACACTAGATAATCCATTGATGTACATGTACATGAACCAGCATGTTAAATCCTGATCCCCTGA
Organism: Paracentrotus lividus; assembly: GCA_940671915.1. Classification (NCBI taxonomy): domain Eukaryota; kingdom Metazoa; phylum Echinodermata; class Echinoidea; order Camarodonta; family Echinidae; genus Paracentrotus; species Paracentrotus lividus. The sequence goes on along the minus strand of CALNVZ010003434.1, from coordinate 10,008,960 downwards.
ACATACATCAAATAAAGTTATTATGAGCATTACTTTGATTTTTTGTTACTTATACCACGCTTTTCCCCATTTACCACAAAGTCCTGATTATTGAAGTATATTATGATCATAAATAATGCAATGTGGAAAAAAAAAATTGTTTTTAAGGTTCATCTTAAGATAGTAACTGGGCAATAAAGATGATCTTTAAGCATTAATACTTATACCACACTTTTTACATAATGCTTAAATCATTTTTAAATGAGATTACATAAGTACATGTGATTAAGTATAATCATAAAAATACAACCTGGAATTTTTTTTAAAAGGTTTATCTAAAGGTAGTAACTGATCAATTTAGATCATCAAATTTAGCATAATACTTAGGCTACTGGTATGCCATGCTTTTCCGTAATGCCCAGATCATTTTAAATGAGGTTACATTAAAGACATGCCAATTTAAAGGTATATAAGTATATAATCTTTAAAACTATAAACTGAAAAACTAAGTGTTTTTTTTAGGTTTTTCTGAACATAGTACTGATAGATGATCTACTTTGGCATGATTACTTACACCATGCTTTTAACCAAATGCCCACAGCACATTTAAATGAGCGCACAGATTATTTAAATAAATAAGTATATAATCCTAAACCTACACTTGGAAAAAAAAATGTGTTAGAAAGTTTTTCTCAAAGAAGTAAATGATCAAGGAAGATGATCTGATTCTCAGTTGTAAATCATTTAAATATTTTGAAACTCATAAAGTAAATTTGCAGTGAAATATATATATATATATATATATATATATTTTTTTTTTTTTGTGGCACAGAACTGTACGAAAAGAAGAGTTGCATGGTTTTAAATGTGTTGCTGGATTAGGCCTGTTTTTTTCTTCCCATCAAGACAACTTAATTTTTCCCAAGTTTATAATATGCTCGAGTTCTAGCAATAAACAATCATAACTTGGTACATATACACCAGGCATAATGGGCATTCAAAAAAAAAAGAGAGACCCAATAATTATTAACAAATCAGCGCACACAACACCATTTGTTTACCAACCAAAATAATATAAGAGAAATGGTCTATAGCTTTCCAATGATGCTTTGCTTGGTTATGGCTAAGCATCACACAAATTGGTGATGATAAAAATACACAAAGATTTTCTTCTACAAGATTTTCTTTCTCACTTTTTTCTCAAGTTCTCTCAGATTAATACCTCACTGTAAGTATTTCTGCTACATGAATGATTTTCTGAGCTAGCTTTTATGAAAATCCTATTTTAATCCTATTGATCTGCCTGACCAGGCACATCTTTCAACAACAACAAAAAAAAATAGGAAGAAAGAAAAGAGAAACTTAACTTAAATGGACCTGTGAAAAAATAACAACCAACATTTGTTTACCCCAAAATTTAATATAAAGTGTAAAAGGCAAAGTATAGGTCTTAACCTTTTTAATGATGTCTTGGTTATGCTTCAAAAGTCACACAAAATTGCTGATGATAAAAGAAAACACCATATTTTTGGTTGAAAGTTGTCTGAAAATAATGTCTCACTGTCGATAGTGAGACCTACTGCCGATATCCACAATCTCTATAATTTTCTGAGCTAGCTTATATATATATATATATTTATTTATTATATATTTATTCATGTTTTATTTAATACAAATGATAAAAAAATTAATAAAAAAAAAAACGGTGGAGGGTAGTTCGGTTCAGTTATAAAACTGCTTTACAACGAAGCCCTCCACCTGGTACAGACATAAAACATAAACATGATCAAACTTAATATACATAACATGATAACAAAATACAAATCGATGCAAAATGGAAATTAACATAAAACATATTGTCTACAAACATAACATAGATTACAGAGTAAACATGAAATATAAAATCTTAGAAGAAGTACAAGAACAGAGGTTATGTTATAATAAATGTTCAGACCACGTCAGCTGTGAGTCAAGTATGACCCCAAGATATTTCATTTTTTCAACACACTGCAAGTTATTACCATATAATTTGATCGAGAATTGGTTGCTCTCCAACTTTCTTTTTGTTCCGAAAGGCATAACCATGGTTTTCTGTGGATGTATATACATCTTATTGATATCAAACCACTTTCATATAGAATCGAAGTCATTTTGCAAATTTTGTTGAACTTCAAAAAAATTATGGGAATTATTAATTACCGTATCGTCTGCGTAAAGTGAGATTCCAGAATTATTATGAATTTTTAAGTTATTAATATCGTTAATGTATAAACAAAAAATTAAGGGGCCCAGAATGAAACCCTGGGGCACCCCAGATTTTACAGTTAAAAATTCACTACAATGATTATCTATATTAACACATTGTCGTCTACCGACCAAGTACGACTTAAACCATTCACATACCATAGAAAATCAATTTTTTAAGTATTATTTCATGAGGAATATAAATATATATATATATTTGTTTACCCCCCAAATTTAACATAGTGTATAAAGGCAAAGTAAAGGTCTTTAGTTTTTTGATTTTTGAACAACCCAAGTCACCCCCTTCATTCATGCTATACCTTAATGAGATCAGGTAAACGGTACAGATCAATGAGGGCTCGAACTTCTCGCTTCCTTAATTCTTTTGTCCCGCTTTCGATCCGCAAATACAATGATCAAATCCAACCAAAGTAAATTAGCCTATATCTTGCCACTTCACTTTTTCATCATCTCTGTAGTTCCTTTTTTTGCTATTCAATCATCCGTATCACGACCAATTTAACAACTTAACACCGTATGTTACCTATGTTTTCATAATTGCTTAAATAATCTGGATATAAGTTATACCATTTAAGTTAATTTATTTTAAACGTAAAGGAATTTACGCCGTTGGGAAGTTAAATAGACAATTAATTTATTCATTTGTCTTCAACGGTAGAACTAAATGAATAAATTAATTGTCTAATTTATTTTAGTTTGTATTTTGTATCAACATCACATAATTCAAATTTAAAACATTGATCTATCCTGACAAGTACTTTTGTCAACAGCATGAATTTATAATTTATATTTAATAACGCTTTAAGTTATTTATACGTGTCCTCATATGACTTTCACTTTCACGTTATATGTTCAATTTTCTTGTAAACTTGTTGCTATATTTTTATGTACCATGCTTGTGTTTGTTTTAGTTCCGTCTGAATCTTTGTAATTGTCAATTTTGTATTATATCTGAATGTTTCAATGTAATGCCGATAAAATGAATTTCCTAAAAGGACCAATAAAATGAATCTGAATCTGAATTTTAATGATGCCTTGATTATATTTCAAGGGTCACACAAAATTGCTGATAATAAAAACAAATCTTTTTTTTTTTTTTAATAATGTCTCACTGTCAGTAGTGAGAATTTGCTTTAAGCTCCATACCTACTGCCGATATCTGCAATCTCTATAATTTTCTGAGCTAGCTTTTATCCAAATCCTGTTTTCATCCATTGATCATGCTTCCTGGGCGCTAGAGGCAAGATCAAAGGAAAGATCTCGGAAAGATTTACAAATACCTCGTTTACACTGTGACTTGGGTCGCGGGTTCGACATGGCAATTATGTTCGACACGGCAATTTTATGTCATGTAAACTAGATAAGTGTGATCCACGACCCGGGTTCGACACGCCTTTTTTGCTCCGCCAAAATCGTAGGTTTCGATCCGGGAGGCGGGTTCGACACGGCAATTTGTATGTGTGTAAACAGAAAGCCGTGTTGAAGTCGATACCCTTGAGGTCAGATTTGGAATTTGGCTATACACACATTAATGACGTCCCTTTACTTCCGGTCATGATCTGCGAGTTCAACACGGCTCCCAGATCATGACCCGAAGTAAAGGGACGTCATTAATGTGTGTATAAACACAATCACAGGTTCCCTCTTTTCAGTGTCGAAACCTTCCTGAGGATTCGAAACACGAGAGCTGAGTCACAATGTAAACGCGGTAAAAGTCTTCATTCCCCGTCTCTCTCTCCTCTCAAGCTCTTAGATCACCCCAAATAATTACTCTCCTATCTTTGCATACACATAAACCGTTTAAAAGTTCGCCTCACTTGCCCGATTGCGCTTTTTGTAAAATAAAGGGACGATGGATTGACCTAGAAGCAAATAGTCATTCAGTGAAATAAAGATAATTGTAAAATAACTTAGAATTCCAGATGTCTAGTAATCCAAATAATTTTTAGGAAAATACATTGAAATTCGAATACTTTTTAGCTCCAAATTATTTCATAAGGCATTTGACCTAAAAGAGACATGATATCAATATACATTGGGTGAAGCGGAGTGCACAAAATAAATCTTTAACCCTACTTATATCCACTTAACACCCTAAAAGCACTTGCTCTCAATTATTTCATTAATCACTGTAACTATAGTGATAATGTGATATCTACAAACATTGAATACAGCAGAGTGCACAAGATCAATCTAAAACCTATCTATCTCTTTACACCAACCTAACACCTGAAAAGCACTTGCTCTCAAAGTCATACTGCACTTGAACTTAAGAGACTATCTGATATCAACAAATACATGTACATTGAACATTGCAGAGTGCCCAAATCAATCTAAAACCTGACTTAAATGTACATGTATCTATCCCTTTACACCAACTTAACACCCTAAAAGCACTTTTAGGTTGTCAATTTCATAAGGCATTCGAACTAAAGAAACAACCTGATTTCAACATTCATGTAAATTGAACAGTACACGTACAGAGTGCACAAAATTATTATTACGGTAAATGTAGAGTGAAAAATTTACTCCATAACATTTGGAGAGTATTCTACTTTCATTCCTACTTATCTTTGCATATATTTTATCTTTATTCTGTCCACTACTCACACAACTGTGTTTTGAATATTTATTTCAATCCATCACTGCTATCTTGTCCCCTCTAAAATTATCCAACATTGATTTCTATACATCTCATTTCTATAAAACAGGTTAAATCTTTTTCTCAACCTATTTTTTCCTTATCTCACTCTCGTACCGTTCCCCGTCTTTTATCCCTTGCATTCTGATATTTTATTCCCCCTTTCCACCCTTCACTCCGATTACACAAAGGAAAACCAAAGAAGAGGATTCTCCGGCGAGAAGTTTGTTGAATTAGAGTCGGTCGACTTGGGGGCTTGCGCGAGGCCGATGGGGGAATTAGCACCAAGCCTTCAAGAAGTATTAGACCTGAGGAAAAATTCTATGAATACAATTATGGTGATGAGTTTTGCCGTGATCGCCGTGCAGCCCACAGGGTATGCCTCCCCTGATCCCTTTAACCAATACGCTACAAACAGGTAAGAAAGATGCCCGGGAATCAGCTTGAGAGAAATGAGTTATCGATACTCCGTTTTCCTTTTTATTAGTTTTTTTTTTTTCTTTTTTGATTCAAACCAGCTTTACAGACATGGATGGGCAGAAAAAATTTGGGTTACTATATTTGTACACAGCTTTCTGACATGCATTAGCCAAATCTTAAACAAATTTCTGAAGGGAAATAAGGCCCAAAAAAAAAATTGTTTGGTTGTCCAATGAATGACCTTTTTCAAAAATCGGGTCAGTCGGTCGGGTTTTTTTTTTCTTTTTTTTCCTCCCATTGAAAAACAAAGAAAAACAAAGAAACGAATGATTTCCACTGTTGAGATCACTTTTACGTTTTATTGAGTTATGTAAAATGGGACTGCATGGAAAAATAACACATGTTATAATACTGTTTTATGAAAAATATATACAAATAAATATGAGAGGTGTATTTTCCCCCATTTGTTTATTTCAGAAGTCTTCTTTTTGCGAGTTGTGAAAACAGCAAGGTGGCAAAGATAATTTCACAGTAAACCGAATTATAAAATACAACAAATTGCACAGTACGAAATCATTTTTCGCATTTTCTATCCTTCCAATATTTCTTTTTAGAAAGTAGGTTAAACATCGGGTATACCAATATTAACCCTTTGAGCGCGGGGCTGTGAAATGCGATTGTTACCCCTGTGGCGGAGCGATTTTTTGTACACTGACAGTATTATAGAAATTTGTCATGTTTTGTGCTTTCATTACTCCTAGCATCTAACTCGGTCATTATCATGATTTGTAGTAAATATAAACATGAAAAAGCAGACATTTTTCTATCTAACACTGTAAGGCAAAGTCATCAAAACCAAATATAAGACGCGTTATTTTGTAAAGAAAAACAGTCATTTTGGCAGAAGTTCCGCTTTCTTCCTTTCCAGTAGATTCACAATGCAAAGTGCGTAATGCATGTACAGCACGCACGGTTCGATCGATGAGCCTACTGAATAGCACCTGAAAAGAGGTCCTGTTTCTTTCAAATTATTTCTATAAAATATGGATTAAAGATCATAGCGGCCGGCTTCGCACCTCTGGACAATGGCACCTTTGACTAAGCACCATTCATTAAAAGCGCAGGTGTAAGTTTTGAAATAAAAGCGGGACGTTTAACTTATAATACCTACTGCATTAGGCATACTTTACATTTAATTACATCGTTATAGTTACAACAAACTAGTTCAAGCAAAATTCAGATAATCAACCCCTCTCATTATCGTGATAAGTATATATAACCTAAGGAGAATCGGAAGTCGACAGGCTTAATCTCCATGCAACTAATGTTTCATATATCTATAATAATGAAGATTGTTTTAATCCCTTAACCTTTCTATTTCTCTCTCTTTTTCTCATTCTCAATCTTTATCTCTCATATTTCTCCTCTCGAGCTAGCTTTATTTGATTATTTCTTCCCCTCCGGACGCGTACGCGTACGCCAAAAGTTAAGATCTGGAATTCGTTTCTTATGTAAAAAATTATGGTAATGCTGAAATGAAGTGAATTTTTCTTGATTTTTTTCCACGTAACAAGGTTATTTCTTTAATGGATATTAAAAATGAAAATATCTTTGTCCTATTCCTCAAGACTTTAGCCCCAAAAAACTGGTGAAAAGCCGAAAAAGCTTGTCAATATATTAGAGAATTATCTCGGCTTCTGTAGAAGCCCGTCGCAGCAGACTGAACACCTCGCTTGGCTTCTGTAGAAGCCCGTCGCACTCAACGGGTTAAAAACCCTGTTTGCATATGAAATACATATATTTTCACTCAAACACTTAATATTTCTTTAGACCTTTTGATGTGAACAAAAAGCTTCAAAGGGAAAGCTACATATTTAGAATGCAAATTTTTTTTTTTTGTTTTGGTTTTGTTTCAAATGCAAAAGATTGTATGAAAATAGATTTAGCCCTTTTGTAACTCTAGGCCGAGAGCGTAGACCTCCGACTCATCTCGCCCACAGTGCAACAGAGTTGACAGATATATATATCGAGACTACGTGTGCGCGCGCGCGCGCGCCATCCATCGAAAACAACAACAAAATCCACACACGCACACACAGCATCGCATGATCCACTCGCTGGTGTCTTCGACGTAAAAGGCCGCGTTTCACGAGAACTTTACCGAACGATTCAGGTGAAGTACACGGTACGTGTATATTGCGTTTTGACTCTCAAGAGCTCGAAATCGCGAAACGTACAACGATCTATGCAGAGGTAACACATTTATTTTACGTGAAAAACGTGCCCAGGTCTTAAGCTCTGATTCAGCCACCGCGCCCGTGGTTTTTTGCTGTTCGCTTGCTGACACAATCGCTTCCATGAAGGCGTTTTGGGTGATAAAAGAAAAAAAAAAAAAAAAAAAAAGAGGTTGGTCGGGTCGGGCCGTTTTCAGAGGGTCGGTCGGTCGAGGACAACCAAACAATTTTTTTTTTTTGGCCTAATCATATTTCAATAGAGAGTGCTAAATTGGATCTAACAGTATAATTCTAATTGCCACAAATATTAAATTCATAACAAATGTTAAATGCTTTTGCAGCATTTGAGTGTTTCTTATATAACTGATACTTGAAACTTTCCCGAACTATACCCCAGCTTTTAACAAGACAAAAGTGACACAAAATCAACGTAATAGATAATACTTTAATCTCTTATCTCATGCTTCATATTTTCTAAATCCATCAAAGTGGTAAATGTGGGAACATGATGATTATGGAAACAGTAGAATAGACACACCTAGCGGCAAATGGCCAGAACACAATGCATGCTATAATCTGTATTTATTCCCATTTACCATACAATAACATTTCTCACACTAGCAATTTATTGTTGTTGTTTATTTTTTTTTTCATTTTTACGGCGCTGTCATTCATAATATGAATATTTACGCCACTTACAGAACAAATTGTTAATTGTCTGTTCCTTAATCTCCCTTTAGGCTATCTATTCAGTCAGGCTCTACTGACTTTAGAATTAATGTGAAAGTAATCAGCATTCTTGTCTTGCTATAAACTCTGTATTATTTTCACCATAGAAAGAGACCGTCATTATATAATGTAATTTTTTGCCATTTTTTATTTCCTCAGAGTGAGAAGGGCGTTAAGTAATTTTCTCATTCTAAAATTGGAAACGGTCATTATTTCTAATTTTTGTTTAGATATGTTGTAATAGATGTATTATTCATTCATCACCAACCTTTTACTTCTCGTGAGCTCCCGAAAAGGTACTAAAAACGTGTTTCAAACCCCTCCCTCAAAAACTTTAAACGTGATTATCTCGCAAACGCAAAAACGGGATAACGCCCTTCTCTTCCTCAACCAACGAACTCTTTGCCTACTAACGTTTACTCTTGTCAGTTAATAATGATAATAATCAAATGTTTTTGTGGAGAACAAAACATATCCATAATTGCACGTCTCTCTGTGCTTAAAAAAAAGAGAATACGTGTAATTAGAAATTCAAAAAGACCGGAATAGATGTGTTTTCAGGGTAGTCCTGAACTCGTCATACATTGTATTTGTTGATGTGTCTAATGCTACAGTCACACAGACACTTACGTATAGATACGTTTGTGTTGTTGTAATCTTATTGCATCTTCTATTCTATCGTTTCTTATGTATTTCATTGTTTTACTGGATGAACGAAATTATCAATATTTCTACTGCTAACTATGACGGGTAAGCATCCGTGGGGATCCGAAGAAAAGAAAATATTTTTTGAACGCAACCGGACGTAACACAACGTAAGTGTCTGTGTGACTGTAGCATTAGGTATGCTGGTAGTGTATTCCATAGAACAGTAGCTGCGTGTGAAAAAAGACCTTTCATCATTATGATTTTGATGGAATCTCAGGAACATGGAGAAGTATTTATGTTTATCAAGGTAATAATGGATTTACTCTTTTAATGCCCGTGCAACATGATCTGAAAAGAAATAAAAACTTTTTGTATCAAGACTGCAGAGCAATTTCCAGTATTCACATAACTCAAGATGTATTTCATATTGACATGGTTGTATTCAACAAGGTTTATCCAAAAATCCTTTTCAAATTTAAGACCAAAACTACAAGAAAAGACTAAAGGTGGGATACAAGAAACAAGATTAAAGTCAAGAATTCAGTCTAATTATCAGTGTGTTAGACCTGATGCTCTATTTGCATATAGTGGACAAGATTTCAGTCAAAAGTAGAGAATACTGCCCTCTTTGGTCAAGTAGACAAAGGCTCGGTTGTTCTCGAGATCTCGGCACCTCTTCAAGGCTTGTACATCCATCTTCAGATTTTCAAGTGTAAATGAGGTTTCTCAATAGTCTCCACTCAAGACATCACTTCAAATGATAAATTTTCTCACCAATGCAGAATCTGTCCTTGCGCTTTCTATTCTCTACAATTTTGAGATACATGTTCATGAAATTCTTTTTAACTTGTTGGAGACAAGCTGATTGGGCTTTATAACACACATTTCCGATAGATTTCAGCCCAAATATATTTGGGCTCAGTCATCAATGGGTTAAGCTCCCCTTTGTCAGGCTTATTATTTATTTCATACAGCAAAGAAATATGAAGTCATACAGAGAAAACCAATGTAAAAAAATGATATTATTCCTTCAAAAGCCAAATGGATGTCGAGTTAAGTTAAACTTAGTAAATTTAACCGTAGGTCTTATTTTTTAATCGATATGGCTGTACATACTTAACACATACTGTTGTAATGCACAAAAATGATAAACAATGATATTTCATTTAGAGATGCTGTGGTATATTGGTTTAAACATAGAACCCTGAATAGCAAGGACACAGTTCAAGTCCCTTCCACAATATACTGTACAGACAATATATTTCACACACATCGGTGATCGAGAAATATGAAGTTCAACTTCAATGCCAGTGAAAAAAAGCTTTGATTACCTCCATATAGAATAATGAATAAAAGCAACGATTTTAAACAGACTTAGATATACACGTTCTTGTATCTGAACGCGATTTATATTTAAAATGTCAAAATATGGAGTATCACTTCAAAAGGAGAGAGAGCAAAGCTTAAGGCAAACCCATAGAATAGTTAATCAGGATGAATAGGATGAAAAACTTGAACAAATGCTTGATTTCTGAAGTATCATCCGTCAGGGTCTTTCCTCAATGAAAAACTCTGACATTTCTAATCTCATCTTTCCAAAAGTTAAGACCGTTCTGAAGATGCCATGATCGCAGGCTTTGATTTTTCTACAAAGACGGGCTGAATTATGAATCACTGGTTATACCCATCATCTGAAAATAAATCTGTAAGAGGACAGTGAAATAGAGGATAAGAACTCATCTGTATGATATGTGCTCTCCAAAAGAGAAGAGACTAATTCTAAATGCTGTGTCAAATAAAATGGTACAGTTGGGAAACATTTTTTTATAGTTATAAGATTAATCACAACCTGGTATTGTTTGGTATTTTCATAAAGCAGGAAAATCAGACTTTCTTCTGCAATTTTTTTCATCACATTTGGTACTGTAATCTTTGAGATATGACCAGTTTTCTACAATCAAGAAAAATCCATTTTTCGCACAACGTCCCATGCCTTTGTGTAGGTTTTGCATAATGGCCATGAATTCAGCACTCCAGAATGATAGAAATGGTAATTTCAATTTGTTCCTCGTCACACAAAATTTAGCATAACTTCTGTTTTACAAAAGCAAATTATACAGAACAAAGTGCATCAGGAAGGAAAATCTTTTGGCTTTCATCTGGTACCACATACACACATTATCTAAAAAGATTTCACACCTAAATTATTTTTTCCCCGACTGTACCATTTTTTCTTTTACACAGACTGTACTGTAACCAAGCAAGAAAATCCCCCAGTTTAAACCAATTAGAAAAAATATCTTGTGAAAACCAGATTGCTTGGAAGAAATGCAGGTTATAAATTCAGGGCACCTAGAATTAGGCAATAAACATACAAGATGTCCAATTTATAGATTTCAATGATTATTTTCATTCAAACTGTTCTTATTCAAGAACCATTTATTGCACCAGAAATACATTCATATTTGTCAGTGAATTTTGTTCTTTCTGCCGATGTGTTTCATGAGATTCATACCATTCTGGTTTCAAAGATAATGCACGAGTGTCACTAAAAAGATACATTTACATATTTAGAATAATACGAAATAGTTTGTTTTTTTTGTGGTGTAAACATTAGAAACTACCCTAAAGGCAAGACACAAGCAGAATTGATGTTCTTAAAATCATGAACCTGTTGAAGGTTCAATAACTTGTTTAGATTGTATAAGACAATTTTGTCAGGCAGCCAGTTAAAGAAATATTGTGTAAACACAGTGAAAATCATTTCAAGAGAGAGTTTTCAAAATCTACAGTGAATTGCTATAATTACACCTGGAAAATTCATGACCCAGATTTTGCCAGGAAAACGGGGCCTAGTTGAAAACCTATAACATCTAACCTGCATGTTTCCCCCCCCCCTCCCCCAAATTAAATAAATGTACATATGTATATTCAACCAAATAAGACTATGCTCTTAGGGTATTTGCCACGGATATTCAGTTTGCAGAATAGCCGCAGGGTTTATTCTCCAAGTTAAACCCACTATAATCTATCAATATTTTGTACTTTTTAAAAATATTTTTCAATCTCTATTCCTTTTCTTCTTTTTCTCTCTCCTTTCATTCTCAATGTTTCTTCCAATATAAACAGAAACCATAAATTACTCATTGCTTTAGATGTATTTTATGTATGTTTCTATTTCATATTTCTTTCTCTCTCTCTCTCTTTCTATAGATGATAGAGATTCTCTCCTCTATCGCCCCCAAATTTTTCTTCGCTGATATTTTTAACTCAAATAGAGAGGAGGATGAATGAAAACTTATTAAATAAATTGTTAATTTGAAGATCCGGGTTACAAGGCAACCTTGACATCTGATAATGCAATTGCAAATTAAGAGAAATTGGTTTCAATCCTTTCTGAAATGTATTTCATGCGATATTTGTTTGTTTGAAGTAGCAAACTATGATCAAACTTATGAAAGATAGAGATACATGTATTTATTTATTTATTCCGTTTTATTTATACAGGGTAGCCCCATCAGTGGTATAACATTGTTTTTCAGGGGGCCCTGTGAACATATACAATATAAACAAAATAAACATGAATCAACATAAAACATAAACAAGTAACAAACAATTTAACATCATAGAGGTCAAGTTCAGTTCTGTAAAAGTGGTATTGGATAAAGTTAGCTAATAAGTAATAGTGCGCAAATATGAAAAGAATGGTTTTAATTTCAGAGACCTTAACGTGTAACTTCTTTAGTGAGAAAAGGAATACAAAATGCAAATAGCATTAATGTATGTATTAAAAGGACCTTTCTTCCATTTGCAAAAAATAAAAAATAAAAAAAATAAAAAATTTAGAAAGTTCTCAACCGTAACAAATTTCCAGGTTGATTCTCAGCACCCCACCCCCCCCCACCCACGCACATATGCCACTAACACCACAGATATTAGACTTGTGGCATCGCATTGCAACCAACCATATAATTGCTATTTGTTTAGGCCCTTCAAACTATTGGAATTGTAATTTCATAAATTGGTTGTTTTTTCATTGCATCTTTTGAAAATATTCACCTGTTATTAAGGCCAAACATGACTCCACTCTATGCATTTTGTTTCTTCATAAGGGTGAAAGAATTGATATCATACATACTGTTCTATTTCTTTTTAATAGCCTTTTAATATGAATTCTCCCCCTCCAATAAATGAAAAAGACTACGACTTTTCTAATCAGGCTAATGAAATAAGGAGTGCACATTTCCTCCTAAAAAATACTCATCAATTGGGTGGCAGGCCTACTTTTTGTTGTGCATGAGGCCTAATTTTTCTGAAACAATGATATCAGTGACGTCGAGATCATACTTGATCTTCTCACGCAACGATCGGTGCAAATTGTTTCCACGCTTCATCGGTTACGACTCTGAATGGGATGGTGTCCTATACGGCTAGTATGCTCTGATAATCGCAAGGATATGTCTTTCTTTACGCTCCAAGAATTATTCCATGATCGCTTTTTTTTCTATCTGTGTGAGATAATGTTTTTGATCAGGTATGATCATCCTCGCTGGGTTGGTATGGAATTCCTTTCTTCTTTTTTTTTTAGGTTTTTTTCCCACATACTGCAGGGTCGATTGTTCCAGGATATAATGTCTCTTACATTAGTAAATGAAATAGTTATGAGAGCATTCATACGCATCAAAACAGACAGCTTTTTTGATAAATAAAAAATGCATTTTGTCTAGAATTATTTAAATTAGCAAACATATTCTGTTAGGCTCTTTTTAGAGAGAAATAATGTACTACAGATATGTATCTGGTATCTTTTCTTATTTGTTATTTTGATACCAATAATAAAACCTGTTATATACTCATAATCATCTAATAATGTCATAATGAAGCTCTAGAGCATATCATTAAAAAGCATATAATAATTACATAGCTGAATGGATGAATACACATATTGGCCAATCTAAATTGAATTAAAATAAATATATCTCATCTACTCTGTCAAAACTTTGACAAGATGAGATAATACTCAATGTGCATTGACGTGCCATGCAAAAGACATAAATTATTTATGATAGTGCATAAGAACTTTATATTAGAAATATTAGGTACAAAGAAAATTTAAAAACATATCTGTATATTGCCACGTAACCTATTTGAGACCGGTTTTTCTCCTCTTGTTAGAATATCTTCTTTTTTTTTCCTTGTCTTTTTTTTTATCATATGGGACATCCCGATAATCTTTAACGCTACTTAGCTACATGTATACATGTACTTAACCATCCAATTAAAACCTTAGACGCACTTGCTCAATTCTTTCATAAGGCAGAATTCTTTCATAAAGAGACTACTTCAAATCAAAATATACATTGAATATATAGTAAAACAAATTAACCTTTAGCCCTACTTAGCTGTTCCTTTACATCCACTTAACACCTAAAAAACACTTGCTCTAAATTCTTTCATAAAGCACTTGAACTAAATACACAACTTGATATCAACATACACCGAGCATAGCAGAGTGCACAAACTCAATCTTTAACCCTACTCAGTATCCCTTTACATCATCTTAACACCTTGAAAACACTTGCTCTCATCATCATTATCATCATAATTTATAACAGTCAATGTTTTTCTTTTTTACAAAGGTTTACTGACACTCTCACGCTCAATTCTTTCATAAGGCACTTGAACTAAAGACACAACTTGATATCAACTTCTTTAACCCAATTTATCTTTCCCTTTACATCCACTTAACACCCTAAAAGCCCTCGCGCTCAATTCTTTCATAAGGCACTTGAACTAAAGACACAACTTGATATTAACATTCACTGAGTATAGCAGAGTGCACAAAAAAAAATCAATCTTTATTCCTGTACATCCACTTAATACCTCAAAATCACTTGCTCTAAATTCTTTCATAAAGCACTTGAACTAAAGACACAACTTGATATCAACATACACCGAGCATAGCAGAGTGCACAAACTAATAATCTTTAACCCTACTCAGCATCCCTTTACATCGACTTAACACCTTGAAAACACTTGCTCTCATCATCATAATTTATATCAGTCAATGTTTTTCTTTTTTACAAGGGGTTACTGACTCTTGCGCTCAATTCTTTCATAAGGCACTTGAACTAAAGACACAACTTGACATTAAAGGTAGTGTCAGCCTTTTGCAGGCAAAAATATTAAATTTCTAGTTTTTACAGGATATAGTAGTATACCAATGACCATATCTTCCCACAACATGATTAAGCTCAAATGTGTATGTTTGTCATTATATTGCGATTATCAAAATTCATTCCTATTTTTTCGAACCTCGAAAAATATACCGTACGGTGCGAACCGCTGACCGTTAGCGCAGAGAATAATGCACGCTGATGCGCCGTGTGTATATTGCTGTGTACGGTACGTGCTGCACGCGCTGTAATATCAACGATGTTGATGGAGAGCTGGTCAAGATTGGTAGTCAGATTTTCGTTTCGTATTACTGATCTAGGCAACCTATGACAGTAAGATCGAATAGACAGTATAGGTCGATCATATTCTACAGTTATGCCAAGTTGCATTAGTTTTCACAATTTGTGAAAAAGGCTGATACTACCTTTAACATTCATTGAAAAAAAAAAAAAATCTTTAACCCTACTTATTCCTTTACATCCACTTAAAACCTCAAAAACATGTGCTCTCGATTATTCAGAGGCCAGTTGAACTAAAGAGACAACTTGATGTTAACATACATTGGGCATAGCAGAGTGCACAAACTCAATCTTTAACCCTATTTAATATGTATCCCTTTGCATCGACTTAACACCTTCAGAACACTTGTTCTCACCATCATCATAATTTATTTCAGTCAAAATTTTTCTTTTTTTACGAGGGCTTACTGACTCTCGTGCTCAATTCTTTTATAAGGCACTTGAACTAAAGAAACAACTTGATATCAACTTCTTTAACCCTACTTAATTTTCCCTTTACATCCACTTAACACCCAAAAAGCACTTGCTCTCAATTATTTCATAAAGCATGTGAACTAAAGAAACAACATGATTTCAACATACATTGGGTATAGCACAGTGCACAAAATAATTCTTTAACCATCCTTATCCATGCACTTAACACCTTAAAGCACTTGCTCTCAATGCATTTGAACTAGAGACAATGATATCAACATACATTGGGAATAGCAGAGTGCACACACTAAATCTTTAACCCTACTTATCTGTCCCTTTACATCCACTTAACACCCTAAAAGCACTTGCTCTCAATTATTTCATAAGGCATGTGAACTAAAGAAACAACCTGATTTCAACATACATTGGGTATAGCAAAGTGCACAAAAACATTCTTTAACCATACTTATCTATGCACTTAACACCTTAAAGCACTTGCTCTCAATGATATCAACATACATTGGGAATAGCAGAGTGCACACACTAAATCTTTAACCCTACTTATCTGTCCCTTTACATCCACTTAACACCTTTAAGCTCTTGCTCCCAATTTCATAAAAAGGTACTTGAACTAGAGACAATAATACCAACATACATTGATAATAGCATAGTGCACAACAAGGTTCAATATCAATAAATGCAATCATCGTGGTCTGTCTCTTTTCAATTGGAACCTTCCCAACCATATGGCTTTTTCAATTACAAAGTACAAATTGCGCTGGTACTGAGGGCGATATAGCGTGATGACAAACACCCCTCACTTCCTCTAGGAACCGTGAACGATATGAACCAATTTACACGGACAGCGATGATTCACATGATGAGACAACTTTCCATTATTATTTTTTGGATATGTAATGGTAGGCAAGGAGCCCTTTCTTTTCATTATCATACAGATACATGCATAGTAATCATCATTTGTTTAAAAAAAAAAAAAAAAAAATTTAAATGAATAAATAAAAATGGAAGGAAAAAGGGGTTTATTTTTTTAGAATGTAAAAAGGTAGAGAAAGGCAGGATTTTTTTTTATTAAACTTCTGTTGCTGAGCTTTATAAAATTCCATAAAAAAACATATCTTATAAATAACATTAATCTCTTTAGTGTCTAAACAGGTACCTAGCAGAACTTATTTTGTATAATACACTTAAAGAAGTAAATGGGAATACACAACATGTTGCTATGAAGTGCAAGGAGAAAACAAGATAAGCATCAGTCATTTTTCAGCATCATTTTGAAACAAAGAAAGAAAGGAAAAATCATTTAGAAAAGAATGCTTGTCATTAAAGAAACAGTACATATATGTCTAAGAATGGACATGCATCAAATACATTTTGTTAGCAATTTTTTTTTTTTTGGTGATCTCCAATAATCAGAGAGTAATGATAAACAGGAAATGGTTTTCTTCCCGTACTTTATCATAACCCTTTCAGGAATAATAATATGGAATGCTTAAGCAGAAGCCTTTAGTTCAACTCCTTAATATATTATCTCAACAAAACTGTCAATTCCATGCACAATTGCACACACACACACACACACACACACACACACACACATAAATCAATGAGACAGTATAGAGTATACACATACTTGATAACTAAAAAGAATATTGAAAATTTTAACACAAAAATAAGCAATAAAATTCAGAATATATCCTTATTTATTTTGTAAAATAAATACATGACAAGGGATTTATGCCAGAAATGATTCAAGCTTTGAAGAACAAAATAGCCACATAAAAAGTCATCATAAAACAACAATAGCAAGGGGGAAAAAGGGGGTTCTGTCATCCAGGAGCAGTTGTAACTTCCAAATCTTCAAATTAGAGAGGGCAGCATTTCATAAAATTATATGGTGCTTGAAGACTTGCCTGTAATTAATATGATGACTATACTTGACGTATACCCGGTATTGAAGTATCACAGTGGGCTTTGCTTTTCTTTCCTTCGTGGCATGTTGACACAACAATTGATGTCAACTTGAAAAGGACTAACATTTTTGACACATTACCCAGGAAAACCAACTCAAATCAGAAAAATAAAATAGTTCATCTTAAAACTGGGATAGTAAGGGGAAAAAGCAATGTAGGTTCAGTCAAATGGGAGACATTGTTACTACAAATTTCCATGTTAGAGAGGGCAGCATTTCATAAGATTGTAGGATGCTTAAAACCGACTAGCATATGATATAATATATGTATATGATTCAAATCAATGTTCGAACTTGTCATACATTAATATGTATCGCAGTGACTCTACTATTCCTCCTTGAGTTATTGACACTTAAATTGATAACTTTCAACTTGAAAGCTTTCAACACTCAAACAAAAAATGCCTGATTATAAAAAAATAATAAATCGTGTAGGGAAGAGAGAAAAAAAAAATTTGGCTCCCACACAGAGAAAGCAAAATGGTCCTACTTGAACAGCAGATGGAGACATTCATCTATTTGTCTTGGACACAATTCTCATCTCCGTTATGAAATGAAGATCTGTATTGAAAGTTTAATTGAGGACATACATGATAAGTACACTTGAAATACATGATTATGATTTTCTCTTTGTATAGTACAATTGAAGTCATCACTATATGTATATACATCACATATTTACGTGTAGATCAATACTTTAGTTTCTTTGTGTTCTTTGTAATATACATTGTAAATATATAAATTATAGGCTCGTTTTTATTCAACAAAAATTTGCATACAAGCACCAGATAATCTGTTTAACAGTACAGAGCATGATGAATGCCTATGGAGGCCCTCTATATTATATTAATATAATCTGCCTAATAATAAAGCAATAAGATACCTCCATATTAAGACACTGACCATAAGGTTTCAAATAATATGCTTGATCTGATGTCTTGATAAGGAGTGAACGCAATTGGATTTTTTTCCCCCTTTAATCTAGAAGGTATTACTGGAGTGCCAACTTGATTGGCGACACAAGCAATGGTCTGTGTCAATCAATCAAAAACAGAATTGAACCTCAATGCTATTAAAACTTCATAATTGTGACTCCTGGGTTAAAAGATTTACAACAATTTTTGATGCACACAATCATCTAATCATAAACATATATGTTGTTCATACATAGTATTTAATGAAAATGTGTAATTATGATTTTGTACCACATTTCTTCATACAGAATGGTGTGTTTTATACATGTATCAACAAGAATTGCAAGATAAAATCCAATACATACATGTATGTACTTTTTACTAAAGTTTGAAGAAAAAAAAGATGGGCACAAACAAAAACAACACTATTTTAGTAGTTGTATGGTACATTAGATGAACAAAAAATAAAATAAATGATGTACTAATCAGACATGATACACAGACTTGATTTAAGGACATATGAAATGGAGAGGGGGGGGGGGAGAGTAGAGGAGGAATCCAACTATATTTGGTAGTGTTAAAATAATATGCAGAGCTGTTAAAATACTAGTAGTGTACATTAGGAACTCAATGGAAAAATGTTGCAGCCCTTAAACTAACAATATTCAACATTAATATTGTATTGATGAGTCATACAGAAACATATCAAGGCTTGAATTCACTACAAGTATGACTTCATCCCCCTTCTCTCCAATCTTCACAATTTTTTAAATTTAACAGAAGGCCCACACAAACATCCCCCAGATTTTGATCCACCGCCCCCCCCCCCCCAAATGAAAAAGCTAATGCTGAACAATACACTTGCATGCAACAACATTCAGGTTGAACCTTACCCCTTATGGTATCTAGGGAGGAAGGGAATTCTGGGATAGCTATTCGACTGACGCTAAGGTCAGGTGATCCGTGAGGTCAGATTTCTTCAGTCTCTTACTGGCGGAACCTGAGGGAAATTAACAGATAAAATAAAAATGTGGTTACTTAATGTGAGTGTATTTGCATTCTTACATATTATGCTCATACATTAAGGTTCTGTTTCATAATAGATGGATAGATCATGACTGGTGATATGATTATAGAATATTCATGTCTGCAATAAATCAAATAATAAAATATTTGCATTGCAACAGGCAGCAAAACCCAATGAAGACCTTTTTTTTCATATGGGTGTTAAGAGTTACAAGGGAGAAGGGCCGTTTTACATGTACCAAATCCTCCCTATCCCACCACAGAAGGTTGTAATTATAAACAAATTGCTTGATTAAAAAAAATTGGGGCTGTTTTTAAGCAATTTAGACCTTGTACATAATTATATGGAAAGGATTCCCTCTTTTTCCCCTTACATAATCAGCCTTTGA
Source organism: Paracentrotus lividus (assembly GCA_940671915.1). Taxonomy (NCBI): domain Eukaryota; kingdom Metazoa; phylum Echinodermata; class Echinoidea; order Camarodonta; family Echinidae; genus Paracentrotus; species Paracentrotus lividus. The sequence continues at coordinate 9,988,835 of CALNVZ010003434.1, read as the reverse complement.
CTGATAACAGAAGAATAAAGTAATTAGCCAACTAAAAGAATTTTTTTAACAACGTAACTGAGATGGGGAAATATTCACATTTTGCATGACAGCGCTATAAAACCTAAAAAGAACTAGATGAATCTTCGACCGCTAACGGTCGGAAGGCATGCCTCCGTATTGCCACATCGGAAAAAAAAGGCATGCGCATCTTGAGTATTTTACATCCATTTACACCATGACATCTTTGAGATATTGACCCCAAATCTATTAAAGTTGTATCATCAGAATTATTTCCAACTCGGTAAGGATGGCTACTGATGTAATAAAAAGGATAAACATGTTAAGTGATCTGTTCAAAGGTCCTTCAGAAATTGCACAAACGAGTCATTTACAATAAATAACCAGTGACCTTTTGATGTCCTGACCTCAAAAAATCTAATCAGTTCATCTTTCCTCCCACATGACCCAAGTTGAAGTTGATCCATAAAACGGTTCAGAAGTTACAGCAAGAACGTGCCATTTTCATGTATACAATGACGTCTGTTGACCCTTGACCTTTGACTTCATGACCTCAAAATATAATAAATTCATTGTCCCTACCATATGCACACATGACCCAAGTTTGATGTTCATCCATCAAACTGTCTTAAGTTATCGCAAGAACAAGCCATTTTCACGTACACAATGTCCTCTGTGGCCTTTGAACTTTGACCTCATGACTCTAAATTCTAATCAGATTATTGTCCGTCCCATATGCACATATGACCCAAGTTTGAAATTGATCCGTCAAACGGTTTTTAAGTTTATTGCGAGAACAAGCCATTTTCATGTACACAAATGACCTCTGTGACCTTTGACCTTTGACCCCAAAATCTAATCAGTTCATTGCCCCTCCCATATGCACACATTACTCAAGTTTGAAGTTGACCGTCACACAGTTCTTAAGTTATTGCGAGAACGAAACATTTTCATGTATACAATGACATCTGTGACCTTTGACCTTTGACCTCATGACCCTAAAATCTAATCAGTTCATTGCCCCTCCCATAGGCACACTATACCCAAGTTTGAAGTTCACCCGTCAAACGGTTTTTAAGTTATGCGAGAACGAACCATTTCATGCATACAATGACCTCTGTGACCTTGACCTTTGACCCCAAAGTCTAATCAGATCATTGTCCCTACCATATGCATACATGATCCAAGTTTGAAAGTGATCCGTCAAACGGTTCTTTAAGTTATCGCCGAGAACGAAAACGGACGACGTACGGGAACACGACGTACGGTTACGGTGTCATGAACGGACAACCCGAAAACATAATGCCTCCGGCACCACCTTCGGTGGCGGAGGCATAAAAATAACAACTAGCTGCACGCAAATTAATTTTTAAATTGATTGGTCTCTTGTAATTAACCCTATTCAGACTGGCATGTTCAAGAGGAGATTTTGACTGGGGGGGGGTCAATTTGACCCCCCCCTGAGATCTCGGCCGCGGATAGTCTGCTCGCGGCGAAATTTTGCGCTAACGTCGCTGCACATGTAAAGGGTGTCGCTGGTATGTTTTTTTTGAAAAAATATTTCACGTATTTAATTTATGCTAATTTATGCATACTCATGTATGCAAATTAGATGCTTTTTATGGAAATCGTTAATATTTCATCAATAACTATAATAATGAAGCCCAAATTTTTTCTAAAAGTTGCTGAGTAGCAAAGACAACAGTATTGAATAGACAAATTCAGAAATTTCAAATTAATTCTTTTGTATTCTATTGTTTTATGAATTTCTTATGTATTCTATTGTTTTTATTTCTTATGTATTTCTTTGTTTTTGTAATTTTTTATGCTTGAGAAATGTATTGTGATCAATATAAAGACAAATTTAATCAATCAAAAGGCTCAGAAGGCACAATTATCAGTGTTATAAAGAAATTAAGAAAAAAGCAGTATTTTGTACACAAACGCATGCAAAATGACGATTTTCGTTCAATTTAGGCCTGACATGCGATAACGTAATGTTGCGTAACGCGACAACGGAGTATCCAATTTTTTCGAACTTGGTGTCAAAATTTGCGAGACACTTGAAAGAAAAAAGTCATAAAGCGCCGGGTTGCGATTCGCAGCGGTTGCGCGGCAGTCGCGGATTTCGTACAGGGGGGGGTCAAATTGACCCCCCCCCAGTCTGAATAGGGTTAAAGTAGAAAGAAATAATTTCTCTGCATACCATCTGAGAAGTGATCAGCTGTTTTCTTTCTGAGTTGTTCCACAGTCTGCTCGCTCTCGGCCCATTCTAACACAAGACGTCTGCCGTACAAATGACTGCTGTGGCACAGTGATTCAAACGCCCTCTGTTGGGGGAAAAAGAAAACATATCAAAAGTTCAAAGGTTACATAAGCATAGATGGTTTGTTTCTGATGTCTTCAAGGGGGCATTTCATCAAAGGATTTGTCGGACTTTTTATCCGACAAACTGTTATAAGCTACTGAAATGCTTGCATCTGATTGGCTAAGAGCAAATTTGTCGGATAAAACGTCCGAAAAGTCCTTTGATGAAATGTCCCTCAGGTATGTAATGATCCCATGATATTTGCTCTGGCAAAATTCCTCCGCCATCAATTTCGCATACTAATCTAAGGACTGAACTTCAACCCTAAACCAACATGTAACATTTAACCTTGTCACAACCCCACCTCTACATTTCAGATGAAAACAAATCATGGAGCCACTGCTGGCATAGCAAATTTTGTGTCACCATATGTTTTTTTTTTAAAGGTGAACTTTGTACAGTTTTGTAATAAAAAGGTCTTGTCTGGTTTGTTTCCATTAAAATTATTCTTACCACTGATCAAGATAGGGAAATATATTACAAGACATAATGAATTAAATCATAAATAATCAACTGAGGGGACTTACAGGTGTGAGTCCTATCGGAGGGACTTGGTTAAGAGGATTAATGTCATACCAAAGGGAACTACAATGTACATGTAGTGCATTGAATTGTTTTAATTGAAACTAGAATCTCCATGTTACGAGACTCCTGCTCTATGAACAGAGATACATGTCTCATTAACACATTTATTTATTTATTTACTTTAATCATCACTTCTATTTATAATTGAAATTGTCATTTGAATTGTTTCCTCATGCAATGGTTTACCAATCTTCAGAGTGCATCAGTTGGTTGGGCAGAGGGAATATAATAATCACTGTGATTAAGTTTGCTTTCCTGCTACAAAAATTTTCATTGATTTTGTACTATTATCCGTGTTATTTGTTTTGAAATGAATATACTTGTTTTGAAGAGCCAAATAATAAACAAATATATAAAAAAAAAAAAAAAAAGAATAAATAAATGCGTCCATTATTATTACCTTTGCGTCTTGTTTTGAGAGGAAATCCACAAAGCCGAACCCTCTGTGAGACCCTGTACCTGTCATCTTCTTGGGTAGTCGGACCGTCTTCACCTCACCAAACGTTCTAAGGTCGATAATAATAATAATATATTACACACACTCATGAACAGTCTTATGTACAGTTCGACCTCGCTTATACGGCTATTACTTAGTCTCTGATTTGTGCACAATGTGATTGTACTATCCTGACATTTGATTGTGATATTGTGTTTGTTGTTTGCTTTCTATCTAGGTTGTATTGTAAATGTGCCTTTTTTTAAAACTTTGTATATGATATATATTCTAAAATGTGCTTTTTAGAGTGAATGAAGAACAATTGAAATTGTGTACTCACACAAAGAGTTCTCTAATCTCCCTGGATGATGCCTCAAATGGAATGTTACGAACTAGGATCTTGGTTGACGTCTGCTTCTTGGCTTTCTGTTTCTTCCTTGATGATGTCTGTTGAGTTCTATGTGATGCAAAATAATAACAATGTTTGAAGAATTTCATTCCTAAAGGGATTAAAACTAATTTTGTAACCTATGACAAAGAAGTGTCAGCTTTGGACAGGAGTCTACGGAAAAGTTAAGTCAAATGGTGTATTTTCTTTTGGTTGCTCTCAAAGCGCTGGATAGTACAAAACCTTTTTGATTTTCATCAAAAGTGGATTTAGTTCATTTTGGAATGAAACTCAATTACTGAGTCTTTTCAAAGCACTCGATACTTCATTACTTCTTGTTTTCAAACATTATCTTGAACATCATTTTGAAAATTATACAAATTGGTGAGGCAAAAAAAAAAATGCTTTCATAATCAAAATAATAATAAAAATACTATGCTTTAATTTTTTTTAATTCCATTTCTTTATTCAATTGTCATATTTATATAGGGCAGTCTGTTCAGCTGGGAAAAAAATTAAATATCATAAAGCTGAATTACGTACATGTACATATAAAAACAATTAAAATGAAACTGGCTTTCCACAGAGCTCTGACAAAATAAGTCCCCCATCAGTTGTTTTTCTTGGATGTCAATTGTCCTAATAAAATGAGTCTCGATAAATCAGTGCATTTCAAAATACTTTATATCAATGAAATTCAGGACAGTTTTAATTAATCTGTACTTACTGCACGGTTGCCCTGTTCGATATCTTGAGCTCAAGGGAATGACCTTCGACCTCTAGGTGTTGGTATTCCTTGAGAGCCTTCTGGGCGAACTCTGGCTTCTGAAACTCTATGAAGCCATAACCCATGGATAAAAGCTGACCTAAAGGATTAAAGAATGCAGAGTAAAAAAAATTAGACTTGTCTGAAATGTGGTGTTAGCGCAGAAATGCCAAGGATTTAATGGACAGTGCTCAATAGTTTATATCCTCTTGGTCTAATACCCTGTTTTTTGTCTAATGCCACATGGGCTAAACCCATTTGATCTATTAATAATTTGGTCTAACTTTCACTTGTTCTAATACACATTTGGTCTAATTGCCATTTCATCTAATAGCCAAATGGTCTAATTGAATTTTCTTCTAATGCCCAAATGAATATTTGGTCTATTACCAGTTTGATACTAGAATTTACCAAGTGGTAATAGACCAAGTGAACATTAGACGAACTGGACATCAGACGAAATAGGAATTAGACAAAGTTGTCAATAGGTGAAGTGATAATCAGACCAAAAGGTATTTAGACAAACTGGTTGTAGACAAAATGAAATTAGACCATGTGGGATAAGACAAAGTGGACATTAGTCAAAGTGGGTTTAGACGAAATGGAAATTTACCACTAGTTAGTGCTTGATGAGCTGCAGCCAAGTCACTCTTTGGAAAGCATGTTTAAGCACAGACTAGGTTAATCTTGACATATCACTTAAACCGGGTGTGTGGAGCAGAAATCTCGGTTGGAAACGTGCAGGGTAAAAGGACAAAATGTAAGCAAAGAACCAGATATTAGGTAGAAGGTTTGATCAAAGAAACAGATCAATATGATACTTAAAGGATGGAGCTTGCATAGTGAGGAAAAATAGGAAGTGTGGTTGTCAGGTACACCATGTGGTGAGAAATGAAAAAAACCGTTGGTTATCTTTTGTGAAGATCATGCAGCTATCAATAAAACTGAGGGATCAACATTTTGGCCCGTCACAAAAGAATAAAGTCATTTTCAGGACCCAAACATTGGTGTACCCAACAAACATATTATTTCAGAACAGATATAAGAACTCTTTCTGACCTTGATTTTTAGTGTCCTTCTTTCTAGCTATTGTCACATTCCTTATAGCACCACACTTCTTGAAAGCCTGAATGAAAAACATTTCAAAGATAGCTATTACAGTCGTTTACATGAACAAAACACTTACACTTCATTACAAGTTATAGAGGTTACAAGCTAAAATTGTGAACTTATACTGTATGCAGCATATTGACAATCATTTACACTGTACAACACAAACAACAAATAATCACTACTGCTTTACAATTTTGCATCTTTCTCTTGGTGGTTTAGTAGTTAGAAGCATAGTAATGAATTTTTTAAGGATGAAGGCAGAGCCCACAAATTAGCTTTACATTTGTAAATAATTGATGCACTAAATATATGTGACCTCATAACATTGGGAAAAATTCCATGGGACATCAATATGTGTACATATAAAAGGCTTTACAAATACAATTATGGTTGCAATACAAACATTTACGGTTCTTTTATTGCAAAGCATTTTTGGCTAGAATTCTAGTCAAACGCTGATTGTAGTGCTCACCACTGTGCGAAAATGTTATGAATACAAGTTACAAAATTTCATTTTCACCAATGTCCTACAATTTATTCATGAATCCTTTCTTACCAAATATGCATGTATATTATTTAAGTTGTATGAAAATAGTCACGTTGTAAACTGATGCACACAATGAGTACAGAAAAAAGTGAATTTCTTATAGTGTTTACAACATGATCGCATGCAATTATGAGCTGAGAGTAGAATTCCATCCCATCATGCATTGCGATGTAAGAACCGTAAATGCATGTATTTATCCTAAATATTCCTTTTCCTAGAAGTACTATGTGCGCACCAAATTTGAACGTACCTTTTTTAGAACATCTTCCTCAGTGATGAAATTAAGATTTTTGACGAAGAGAACACTGCCCTCTTGTACTTGATGCTCTTCATCAGAATCTAAAAAAGAAATAATTATACCAAACTTTATTGATGCAACAATAATGTGCATCCGTGTATGTATGAAACAAATGGATCCATAAGAGAATGTGTTGCAGGGTACAAATGCTTTATGAGTCTAAGATTTTTTTCTGATTTTATTTTCTTTCATATGCATATGAATCACCATGGGAGTAACAGCAATAGCTAGATTTCTGCCACTAAACACTCATGTAATTGCTCAAAATTAAGGATCAGAAGATTATACACATACATGACCTATGGGAATCGCGAGAAAATGACGTCATAGCCAGGCAAAAAAAAATACAAAAATGAACTATAAACCAGGACGACCGGGTAAAAGGACTTTTGTTTGCTCAGCGAGCACGGTAAGACTGTACTTTCAACTAATCAGAAGACAGGATAAGCAAAGATTCTTTAAAAAGTTTATAAAAATGATTATGATTTTAAAATGAAAAAATATGAAATTTATACAACTATTTGACAGTTCTGATAATAGAAGTTTGTCAGTAATACCTGAATCTTCTTGAGGCTTCTCTTTCTTGAGCTCTGCCGATTCTTCTTCCATTGGTTCTTCAGTTTTTTCCAGGACAGCTTCCTTCTCTAAACTCTTAGTCGATGTTCCAAACACATCCATCGGTGCCCATTCCAAGTACAGAGGAACATGCTTGAACTATCAAGAAGAAGAATTTGAATAAAAACGAGTGGAATTAAAGTCAGAACTTTACAGAAATACCATCCATGATTTCTGAACTATCAAAGCAGGTTCGACTTTTTACTTTATTAAGGTTAAGTTTTAAATACCTTGCAGAATACACATGAATGTGCTATCATTTTGGACAAAATTTGATATCATATTTTCTAGCAACAATTGGTGTATTTCAACATGGAAGGGACCTACAAAAATACACATAATATAATTGTGTTTCTTCATATAACACAGAATTCACAACACTAAAATTGATATTTGAAATAAAGTAAGAATAATAAGGATATTAATTAACGAGAAATACGTCCTTACAAATATCAAGACAAATCACATTGAATTGAATTGAATTGAATTGAAGGACTTTATTGAATATATTCCATTCTCACAGTCCGCAGACTGAATTGCGATGGTTACAATCATAAAAAAAAAAACCACAACAATCATTACAATATCTATATGTAATGTAGTAAATAGTAAATAGCATAGTAAATTAACTGTATATAGAGAAGAAAAATTGATAATACTATGCAGAGAGGAAACTATTAAAACGTTTAAAGCGTAATTCTTCATTAAGTGAATTATTAGATTGGGAATATTATTCAAATTTACTTCAAAAAGAGGTATTTATATGATTCGTTTAAGAACAAGTAGTACTGTCTTCATAATACTGGAATAAAATTACTGAAAACCTGTTGACATGATTTTTGCGTGCAATATATTGTATAGTTTGAACTAAAGCCATTCAATATTAGGGATAACTAGGAAAGCAAGTAGAATTAAAAATTCGGCTAATTTGGATACGATCAATAGATAACCAATGCAATAGAAAGTAACATTTGCAATAATTCTTAATAATATATAGATATTGATTTGATTTTCCGAAAATAATCATCTTCCTAGTATTGAGAGAAATAGCAATCTGAAATTTGTCTTAAATTCATTAATCATCATAATATATCCTGAGAAAGCAATTTATGTAGAAATTTTGAATAGTAGTATCAAGTGAATAGGGATCAAAAAACACAAAAAATTATTATCCGAAGAATTCATAAAAATGACAATAATGTGATAATTCATTTAAATGTATCATATTCCGGAATGAAAACGTATAGAATAAAACAATTGGTAACAAGTATATAATAAGATTGATGATACTGTATATTTACTTATGTCATTTACAAAATTTACACAAGTCACCAAGCGATAATAATACTATATTCAAAATGCCAATGTCATAAATGTCAATGTAATGAAATGCCATTCAGGACTACTGCAAATTTACAATATGTGTTCGTTTAGAATCTCACGAAATATGGCAAAGCACTATTGCGTAGTCTTTCAGTTCGACATTTAAAGTCTTGAGTCTGTGGCTATGTCTAAGGCGACGATTCACACTCTGGAGTTCAGGGAGCCATGTCGGGAATTTGGGTAAATATCGACTTAGCGAATCGTAGACAGAGATCTTCCTTCTGGCGGACAGGGATTGTATACCAGAGATCTGGAAGCATGATCATAACTCTGGTATTGGCTCTCGATAGATGATATTCTCAGAGCTCTCTTTTGAACGGCTTCCAAGTCAGTTGACTGCTGTGCCGTGATAGACGAATGCCATACGGGTGCGCAATACTCCAGTAATCGGCCGAACATAAACACGTGTAGATCGTGAGGAGATCTTCCACGGGGGCCCTGTAGCGCTTTAAGGTGCGAATGATGTAGAATTTTTGCGACGCTCTTCCGGTGATATCACGGATGTGACTATCCAAGCGTAAGTCATGCTGAAGGATGACTCCTAGCAACTTCACTGTATGGACTTCCTGCAAAGTCGCATCATTCAACTCTAGATGTGCAGGGGGTGGACCGACTCTTGAGAAGCAGACACGCATCATTTTGCACTTCAATGGGTTGATCATGCCAATACATATCAATACAAATTGATCACTTTCATGACAATATATCTAAATAAATATGAAACCAATGCATGACTAACAAACCTTGGTGTAAGCTAGTTTATAGAAGGCAGCCTTTGCTTCCGTTGGCTCCAAGAACTCTACAATAGCGGTTACTCCTGCAGGAGGCAAGAGGACCCTTCCCAGCATGCCATGCTGTCCGAAAGCCTCTCTCAGCTCCTCGGGCGTGGTGCTAGCTGGAAGATTCTTCACCAGGAAGACTGATTTACTTCTGGCTGCAGCAGCCTATAAAAGAAGTACAATTAATTATCGAAGGCTATCATAAAGGGCAGGAGCACTTACACAGAAGTACATTTATGGGACTAGTACATGTAAAAATAAAATGCAAAAGTTAATTTTGTTGTAGTGGCGGATCCAGGAGGGGACGCAGGGGATGCATGCCCCCTCTATAATTTGAAAACCACTCATCGACTCTACATGTTAAAATTTAAACAAATTTGGCTGTTTATCCCTTATTGGGCCTGGCACCCCCTCTATTATTATTTAAAAAGGGCTTCAGATATAAATTTATTTGGGTGTTTCAAAAGCAGAATTTTCTCTGATTTGAAGACGTAGTGAATGTAGAATGGCACTTTGTCTTGGAACTTAAAACCCATTTCAATGGTAAAAATGTACTTCAAGGGAGTGAAACAGCTTTGTTCCTCAATGAGAGTCCCCCTACAATGCATAAGTGACACCAATTACATGATAAACATGATGATAAGGAGAAAAATTGATACCTGACTGAATGAATCTAATGCTACTCCATTATCCAATAAGAATTGTCTTGTTTCAGCAACGATCTGTGTCTCACCAAGTGCCATCCTTACTCCAAGACTTCTACTTGATTCCTGCAAAAAATAATAATAATGATAGAATTAATAAAAAATATATTAGAGACTTTTACAGTGCCATTTCATTAAGGAAATTTGTTAAAGTTTAATGAAATACAAACAAAATATAAATATAATATGATGCAATACAGACTCAATAAAAAAAAAGTACTGCAAAAACAAAAGGATGTAGAAATTTACAGGCATAAAATATTGATGCATTTAGTTGAAAGCACTACCAAACAAGTGTGTTTTTATCAAAGACAGTCTACAGTAGGTATTTTCATAAGAAGTTTTGGCAAATGATACCACAATATTCTGGGTTCCCAGCATTTCAAGAAAAAAAAAATCCTTGATTTTTCCCTGATGAAATCCAAAAAATTCCCTGATAATTATTTAAACCCATATCCAGTTTCATGTGTTATCATTGTTGTCGCCGTGAACTATTTGCAGTATAAAACACTAGTCTGACTGGTACAGTCTGACTGACCACCGAACTTTCGATTTTTGGGCCAATTAACATTCCCTGGCTTTTCCCTGATTTTGAAGTGCATATTATCAAATTTCCTGACTTTCCCTAACTTGAAAAAAGTAAAATAATTTTCCCTGATTTCCCGGATGGGCTGGGAACCCTGTATATTGGTCCTACAAAACCAAATAATAACGATCTGGATAATTTGACATCTTGAAAACTATACATGTCAGTGTTCATGATCTTAATATTGTCAAAATTTGTGTTTCAATACAGTACCTCATTTTTCCACTGTTCTTAGCTTTGTTGATTGCCAAACAAATATTTTAAAGATTTGTTATAAACAATGATTGCCAGGGCATTGACTGTATTATAAATATAGAATCCTATCGAAAAAAAAAAAAAAAAAAAAATTGGCCAAATAAAAAGATTATCAAAGGTTTCACTGGTGGTAGAATGTTTAGCAACAGCGAATACATCCTTTTCAGGACCACTTATAATCTCAAGAAAGAATACTGGGTGCATCATGAAACCCTCCACTTAAAAAAAAACAACACCGTTTTGACAGAACAGTTACTCTACTTACAGTGTCTAGGACATCACTCTTTGATGTCTGGTATTTGGCTGCCATGACGTCTGCTACTGCATTGGCCGAGATGAACAGAGTGTTCCAGTTGTGTGAACTAAAATCAATATCATTACCATCACCATTAACATCATCATCATAATCATCATCATTTCTATTTATTCCTTTTTTTTAATTTTCACCATTGTTTTAAATGCAGAGTTGCCAACAGTCCTTTCTTTACAAGTATTTTCCTCATATTATCTGAACATTTCAATTGTTCCCAGAAGGCCATCTGTAAAATGTATAAAATCAGAAAAATACAGCAAGATCGGAACAGTTGGCACCTCTGCCAGTGTTTCAAAATGGATTGGTAAAGAAATTGAAAGAATTTGTTGTGAGAGACATATCATTGAATAGTTGATGTCAGGTGCGGATCCAGTTCCAGCTTTGACAAAACATTTTACCTGTCTAATTGTCTGGTCACAACAGCAACTGTATTATATTGCTTGTGCATGGGCCAATAAAATCCTCTATTATAGTTAATATAATTCTGGTTCCCCTACTGGATGCATTGAACACATTTCAAATCATTTATTGAGGCCTGCTTTTAGAAAGAATAACATTTACCTTCCACTTTGTGCTTTTGTCTTTGCTGCTTTTTTGTTCTTGAAAGAAGAGCCTTCTTTGTGTGTCTCTTCCTCGACCTTCTTCTCTTTTCCTGGCAGAATATGAAGCATTCGACCCTGTAAACCCACCAAATATCAGATAAAATGCAATTAAATTACACTCAGATCAAATGCAATCAAATTACAACCAGATTAAATGTATTAAAAAAATAATCATATATTGTTACAATCTATTAAAACTTCTGTCATTGGTTGAATCAATCAAATACTCTCAAACAAACAAGTTAATATACACATACATATACTTCACAATAAAAATGAAATCAAATTATAATCAAACCGACAATCAAATGACTAAGTCTACCTGAAAACTGGTGCCGTCCTGCTCGGTGTAAGCCCTGACAGCATGTTCAGGCATCATGAAGGTGATAAATGCAAAGCCTTTTATCTTCTTTGTGAAGGTGTCTATTGGTAGATTCACTTCGGTTAAAGGACCTGCAGTGGAAAGATGGCAAATATAATGAATCAAGGCTTTAACTACGTGAAGAAAAACAGAATGATTCAGGGCTCTACGAAGGTGGCGTACCAAAAAGATAATGCCCTCAGTAGTCTGCATGCTGACCGCATTCGGATTGATCAACAGGATATACTTTTTCTTCCATTGACATAATAGGAGGGATTAGTACATCCGATATACATGTATAAAGCTGCAATGTGGACAGCACACGGCCATCCAAGGGCATTACCATTTGGTAAGCCGCCTAAGAGGTAGAGGAACAAAAGCATAGATGGCAGATAGATGATTCAAGGTTCTACAGGAAGAAATAATCACTTGAGCAGGAGAACCTGCAGAGGAATGCGAATAAAAAAAATAATAAATAAAGAGAAAATAACTAAAAGCAAAACAATGAGGATTTCTGGCAAAGGTCATGATTAAAACCTCTCTCAAAAACATACCTTGACAAAAATTCATAACACCAATCTTCAGGAAGGATCCAAGGAATGTCAATGACAGAGGTCAAACAATAGGAATCTAAAAAATCACTTAACAATTTAGAGTTTTTTATTAGATTTGTAATATTAATTGAAGAGTTTATTAAAATTCCTTCTATTTGACAGGTTTTTTTAGCATTCTTGGTACCTTGTCATCTTACCATATTTACTAAATAAAAGTTCCAAGTCCTCTTCCTTGCAGATGTAGGCAAGATTTCTGACAAAAAGGCGTCCAGTCTACAGAGGAAAATAAACAAGCAACCAGTCAATTAATTATTCCACATGATCCAATATAGTACAAATCAATTACATCACATTTTACTGGCTTAACTCTTAAATCGGCAGAACTGCAGAAAAATGCATCAAATGCATTTAATTGAAAATCATGAAAATTTGACATCAAATTTATAAGGCTATATTTCTAGTTTAGGGTAATATTTTGTAACTTTCTGCTTATTTTCATGTCTAAAAGATATTGAAAGATTGCTGTAGGATAGCTATGATACATGTATCAACGTTTCCCCCCCAAAAAATCTGAAAATTCCATTTACCAAATGAAAGTTTAAATCTCCAAGTTTTTATTTAGAAAAAAATGTCCCAAATCAGACCAAATCACAAAATATCAAATATCATAGGATTACTACTCAACAAGGACTTCATAACCTACAGACAAATGAATCCAAATGTCTAAATCTGAAGTAGGGTCCAGTATTTGAGGGTAGACGATATGTATATATATATATATATATATATATATATATATATACCTATTTTCGTCCTTAAGGCGAATTTCTTTGTTTCCTCCTTTTATATCGCCCCAACTAACCCTATCCCTAACCCTATAGAATTGGCGTTAAGGGGAATTTTTCGCCTATAGAAAGTCGCTAAGGGGAATCCTGACTGAATAAAGCTATTCTTCTCAGTTCCCCTTAAGGCCCGTTTTAGTAAGATATATATATATATATATATATATATATATATATATATATATATATATATATATATATATATATATATACATGATTGTGTATTTGCTCAGCTGATATTTTCAATGCAGTCAGTTTAATATACATGTATGTACACTAATTAAAATGAATTCCAAACATGGATATTGGATCTGTGAATATACTGAACCATCAACCTTATGTCAAACTCAACCACAATCTAATTTCTATCCCTATCCCTATATCTAGCCTTATATTTTAGGACAGGGACATGATGCTGCAAGGTTGTTATGGAAAAGTGTGTGCGAGTGTGGGGAAGAGCAGACCATGGAACACCTGCTAGTATGCCCCCATCTAGAACCATGGAAGGGTTTGACCCAAGAGAAAAGTCATATGTCCAACACTAGACTGGTGTAATATAACATAAATGTAGCGATCCCAAAATAAGAAGATATCTTTTGCTCAATACAGTCTGAAGCATATGTTGCCAAAGTATAATTAATAAACATACCTCAGCTACGGTATCTTCAGAATTTTCCAGCTCAGCAGCCTGTTTGAAAATAATTGAGGAAAAAAATCAAAATGAGTGGAAAACAAAAACAACATTATTCCAAAATCATTCAATTGCAATAAAACCAGACAGAAATGTTAATAAGAGTATAAATTATAAATCAGCAATAAACAAAGGAAAACATTGATATGAAAAAATATGGAATTGTAATGTCACACAATACACCAAAGTCATTTAAAGTAATATTGAAATGTAGACTATATAATTTACAAAAACTATTATCAATATCAGCGAAAATGAATTTATAACGGTGTGGAATACATGTAAATCATATGAACACTCTCTAATTTCATTAATGCAATGTAGAATGATTATAGAATATTAACAAATCTGGATTTTTATGAAGTAACAATTTATTCTGATTTATTTGTGCATACAATATGTGCACCATGTCTATTCACTGGGGAGTATACATGTATCTGCTATATGATTACCATAACTCTAACCTTACACGTACATCACAATGGATTTTGTCATCCAACCAGGTCCCAATACCCCCCCCCCCCCCGACATTAGCACCTTGCCAGGGTTTGAATAGAGGACCTTCGCATATTCAGTCAAATGGTCAAACCCCTTGACTATGACCTTCATAAATGGAACTGTTTAACTTCTTTCAAGATATAAAATAAAAATCTCTTTCCAGCTAATGCTGTAGTCATATCGCAAACGTTTATGTCATACTGGAATCCCATGAGAGTGTGAAGCTAATCCGTCAATTAATTATCATTATCTTAGTCATATTCATACCTGTGTACGCATAAGTTAACACTACAGTCTAAAGAGGCAAAACAACCAGGGGCCCTTTTCTCAAAATCGTCGTAAGTCTAAGTTTGTGGACATCTAATTGAAATTAATTCTACAACAAGTGTCCCTATGGGTTATCCCTTGTTTCTGCTCATTGTTAAGCATTTAATGATGCGAAGTTAACACTACAGTCTAAAGAGGCAAAACAACCAGGGGGCCCTTTTCTCAAAATCGTTGTAAGTCTAAGTTTGTGGACATCTCATTGAAATTAATTCTACAACATGTGTCCCTATGGGTTATCCCTGGTTTTAATATATTGTGGAGCATTTAATGATGCGAATGAAATAAAAATTTCCTGGTTTAATCTTGACACATTACTTCATGCACTGACAGCATGTAGAGCCCCCACAGCTCTGATTTTTGCAAACCTCTTTGAATACTCAATCTCTTTAATATATGCACTGACCTGTTTAGCCCATGATGGTTCCTCTTGATGTTTAGTGTATGCATCCTTATTCCAAGCTTCCTCTCGAAATAACTCAACATATCTCCTTCCTGGTGAGAAAAAGAAACAGAAGAAAATTAATTAATAGTAGAAACCATTTAGGAAAATAATTTACATTAATCTGTTAAATAATGCAAGGTTTCTCTATTAAGAAATACAAAAATTCAAACATTTAAATTAGTGGTAGAGACAATTTAAGCAAAGATATAATATCAAACTTACCCATGTATTCTTTGTTCCGTTTCATGGCTTTGCTTAGGTCCTCCTCACTAGAGAACTCCACAAATATCACACCTACATTTACAAGTTATGAAAAGAATTGTAAAAAGAAGAGCCATGTTTAGTTTAGAAAATGTTGATGGCATGATAATGTAAAATTGATTTTAACAAGGCTCTCAGGGTATAATGATCAAGAAAAACAAAACGATATGAATCTAAGCAGACCAGCAACAAGTAGTATCAGGAGTGAGGACATGAAGGAGGATAGGTTGCAAGACCAATATTTTAACCAATCCAAAGACAAATTCTTCTTATGAAATCAGTGTCATCAACTACAATAAATGTAAACAAGCCTGCACATCCAATGTTCATTTGAATCCATTTTTAGGTCCTACAATTTCCTTTGTATCAATTTCTATATCCGGCATGATTAGCACTTTGTGTGTTTAAAAAAACAACAACATAATACTTCTTGTGTGCAATGAGGTACATGTATATGTGCTAGGATAAGAAGGTGTAGGAAATGTAAACCCTGTATCTTTCAAAAACTATCAAAGACTATACAACACTCCATATATTGAGTAATAATTATTATTCAAACTTTACTTCTACATTTTGTCTGTGGTGGGTGTTTCTTACAAATAAAATATCTCATTACCTGTTCTCTGCCCCCTCTCATTCAGTGGTGCTCTGATGGCCTTGATTGCAAGAGGAGCAAAAAATTTGACTACATCTTCCTAAAGATATCAATAAGCATACAAAGAGAGGAAATACAAACAAGAAAAAAAAATCAATCAATAAGTCATTGGGAAACTTTTGAAGAAAATAATTGTAGCTCTGTACACATTGCACGTAAAGTATCACAATGCAATGACTCTAACATACTTGTATGAACACAATACAAACATGAAAAATAATAAATGTACCAAATAAAAACAACACCATAAAATTGCTAACATGCAATACTTCATTAAAAAAGAAAAGGTTCAGAAAAAAAAAAAAATCAAACTTAATTTTGAGCTATTCATCAAAAGGCAGTATTGGTGCATTACTCTTTGGTATACAAATAATGAGACAAAGGATGAACATGATCTTACCTCTTTCACATTGAAAGGCACACCTCGTACTTTAATGGTGAAATCTCCTCTCTCATATTTCTCATCTTTCCTGACGCTTCTCATCAATTTGACCTACAAAATTAAAAGGTAAATGGTTATCAAAATTAATTCCTTTTAATAGTAAATACCAAAAACCTTAACTATTTTATTATTAGTTTCTGGATAAATCTTAATCATTTATATAGATTTTCAGTCAATGAAGTTTACAGCTCTGGGTTTCTTAAACATTTCGCTGGCCTAAACTATGCAATAGCTTTAATATTGGGACTTTATACACCTTGATTTTAAGAGCTTTTTCTTACAATTTGCTTGCAGTATCATACATGTACAATTGTAGGTTAATGATTTCAAATGACGGGTTTGCTAAAAAAGTTCCATGTCTACCGGAATAGACGATTTACCTTATTTTTTCTGACTCGTTCAGAAGTTGGTGATGCCTTGTCTTTAGAAACATTCTTACTATCTTCCTTCAAAGCTTTCTTCTCAGTCTCCATCTTCTCCTCTTCTTCTGATTCTTCTTCTTCTTCACTGTCATCCTCAGATGATGATGAATCATCTCCACTGCTCCCATCCTGTATTCCTTCATCCTCTGTTTGACCTTTCACAATCTTGGATTTCAGGTACTGCATTCAAACAAAAACACAAAAAAAAGTATCTTGAAATGTGCTAAAAATTCTCAATGAGTCTCTTCACTCATGACCACAAATAGCTGAAAAAGCTGAAATTGAAAGAGCACTTTCACCTTTGTGCAGGAGAGAATAGGTCAAAAGATGAAAATAAGCTGAAAATCGAAACCCAATAGCTGAAATCAAGCATACTAAAACTGAGCTCCCACACACTTGTATTGTATAGTCACTTCTATAATATTTTATGTTCTCTTGTATTTGTGATAAATCAATTCTAAATTGAAAGGGTTAGATTGAGGTTCTATGCATATGAGTTTCCATAACAAGAGTTGAGGAATGAAAAGATATAGGAAACCAAGGAAATGCATGATAACTATCATGAAGTAATTACTGTTTGTACCAGTATTTATCAAATTGTAAAATAAATGCAATAAAATAGACTTTTCTTACATCCATGTCTGAGAGTTCCTTCTTGTTTGCTTCTTTTCTTGTCTGATCTTCCTCAACCTCGTCCTCCATCTCACCCTCCTCATCATCATCCTCCTCATCTTCACTTTCCTCTTCATCCACAGGTTTCTTTCCACCTGCTGACAATACAAATAGTAAGATATCGTGAGAAGAAACTAACTTCAAGGAATTCAGGGATTTTAATAATCACTTCATAACAAGTTTACTTTGAAAACTGACAAGCATCTCTTTGCTTTAAATATTCTGAAAAAAAGGTCCCTTCAATTGGACTAAAAGATGTAGGTCTCCTCGTTAGTTGATTACTTACAAGCACTCAAGTGTTTCCTTAGAAGTTTAAAATATATATAGGTTTAAATATAACAATCATTCATCAATCAATTATTAACAACATGTTTCTTTGCTTTTCTTGTTGCTTTTTAAGCACTTTATTCTTTTCTTAGAAGTCAGGATAAATGTAATAATCACTCAATCAATTACCTAAATGTTTCTTGGCTTTTGTTGAGATTGCTTCAGTTCCGTCTTCTTTCTGATCTTTCTTGGAGATTCCTGCATCGTTATCCCACACTCCTTTGCCTGTCTTTACGTTGTGAGCTTCTAGAAACTCCTGGAACTTGGGATCATCTTCCAACTGAATAAAATTCAAACAGGGAAAGTAACATATGGCCATGTGTTTTGAGTTGGGCCCCTAAAAAGGTGGAGTTGTGACATCTGCTCCTCAAATATGATTTTGTTTATTGATTTACTTAAAACTATACAAGCTATATAGCTGAATTTGGTCTTAAATTAAAGCTCTCATGTAGGGCAACAAAGTACATGTTTTGAAAAATGTTAAAATTTCATCATTGTCTGATAATTAACAGTTAATTAACGAGAGTCAGGGGTGGAGGAGGAGTCGGCGCAGGAGGAGTCGGCGCAGCAAAGTTGGCAAATGTGCTGTAATGAGTTAAATCAAGTGCACAGAAGGATATCTTTGGATTGAAATTCATAAACCCTGTTGAATTAATCAATGTAGCTTGATTTTGATAGTTTATTATGTTAGTGAGGAATTTTAATTATATTAATTACAGTAATTGGTCATGCTCTTTGAGTTCAAGCAGGCTGCAAAAAGTTGTAATTTTGACATCTGCTCCTCAAATTGATGTTGTTTAGACAAAACTCAATGCATAGATACAGGTAAATGTATAAAGCTGATTTTGGACTTAAATCAAAGCTATCATGTAGGGCAAAAAATTCATGCATTCAATTATGTTAAAGATATTTATGTTCTCTTCCTTAATTGTTAATAGATCAGGGGTGGAGGAGGAGTCGGCGCAGAAAATTTAGCTCATGTGGTGCATGAGTTAAATCAAGTTCATAGCAGGGTACATGTATTCAATTAAATGCTTACAACCTGGTGAAATACTTAATTAGCTTGTTTATGATCCATAATTTAAGTAATTATAACAGATTAAGTGTTGTACACTGTAGTGTGCATTGTGATTGTACTATATGAATGACAATTTCTTTACAGTATACAGGGCTCTTATGCGACATGGTTAATAATATTTACCAAGACAAAGGGAATTTCACATGTCAGTACTACTTTGCTACTTCTATCTGCCTTAGCAACTTATATAGGATCCTTCATTACATGTCTAGTATCTTAAACAGCAAGTTACAATACTCAGAACGCAGCAACAAGGTATTATTTCTTTAAAAATTTAAATTTTTGAAGTCATCTTTCCAGCCAGGAGCAAAAAGCGGTAAACTCTCCCAGGGTATAGAAAGTTATACATGTTTGGAAAGCTCTAAAAGTGACGAGTTCAAATCTGTAGAAAAAAATGTTGTAGGGTAAGCAGTATTTTTTTTGCAATTTTTTTCCAAAGCCATAGTTTTTCATGAATTTTTCAGGTTTTAAGATTCATAATCTTTGAAGGGCGCACCTATGTTAATTTTAAGTGCATTTCTGAACTCCTCAGACATTCAGCTTCCAGAAAATGTATACTTATGTAGGGTTAATATAAATTTTGAAAAAGTTACAACCACTTTCATGGAAATGCGCACGATTAGTACAAATTTTGAGTGTGTCACACAACACGGGCCCAACTTAAAACGCATGGCCATATATTTTTTTGTTCCATGATGCAAACAATAATACAAAATATTGCAATCATATAAAAAAAAACATGTGATAATATCCATGCAATGGAGGAAAGAAGTTTCCCTAATTGTACCATTTCGTATATGGCAAATATAAATACTTTTAAAAACTTCCAATTTTAATTTTAAATGAAAGAGAAAAATAGTTATGCTTGCTCTATTTGCCCAACATGCAACCATCAGCTAGATTCCTGTTAGTTTTTATGGTTTGCAAGATCATACTTACATCTCCAAGACCCTCCAATCCTTTCTTCTTTTTCTTCTTTTTCTTGCTCAATGAATCCTGCAATGAAAAATATATATATCACTAATCAACTGAGAACCCAGTATAATACAAGATTAAAATTAACATTTAAAAGTGCTTTCTATATAAAAATGTTAATGATAGTCCTATTCTGCCCTGGAAATATTACTTGATGGTCCTAGTTTATAAGCTTATGAACAAGAATGCTTTTTATCTCAAAGCAGTATATGATTTTTTTTCTCATAACTTTTAAAGTATCAAGCTTTCTTACCAAATTTTGCAGCAGTTATATTTTTCTTTCACTCACATAATGTCCTAATGAAATTTCAAAGCGCCAGAAAGAGGCGATTTATATTACTTGATGCTTCTTCACATTAAAAGTTGACAGGAAAAAAAACTAATTCATTCAAATCTTGCCTCTTATCATACGGCAAACAAAAAAATAGACATACATTTTAATATCTATTATTCTAATCTGTTTCTACTGTTGCATTCTGTGTAATTCATAACACTCTAAGTACATTGAAAATTTTTCTAAAGACTTCACTAAAATCAATAATAAATTTTAAATGTAAATAAGTCAACCCACATGAAAATAAACATGAGATGTCTTTTCTTACCTGTGCATCTGTGGTTTTCTTATCGTCGGTGTCGGCTTTTTCCTCCTTAGATTTCTGTTTCTTCTGAAAAGCAGAGCTCTTCTCAGAGTACTTGCTCCAGGGCCTAGCAAGGTTGGCATCCCCAAGATTTTTGGCAAGTTCAACCTTGGTATTAAGTTGATCAGAGAAATAGTGTTTATAATCTAAATTTGTTTTAATAAGCTACTTAAGAGTAAAGCTGCATTTATTTAGATAATTTTTATTTTTCACACAAGATCTATACTGCCCTACTTTGTCAAACAAAAGCAATTGAAAAAAAAATTGAATTATGTTTATGATAATAATTATTTCCATTTCATACTTTACTAGTGTGCTTTGAAGAGATATTTTGGGTGATTATTAAGACATTACAACATTATGCTGATGTTGGTATAAATAACCTGAAGATTTTTGCTCTTGTACAGGATTTGCCATTCATGTCATTAACCTTTTAGGGCCTATCCTCCTAGTGTCATAACACTTATTCCCCATGCTAGCAGCAAAACCATGTCGGGATTGTGGCAAGATTTTAGAAGACTCTCAGAAAAGGAAAATATTTTCCATTACTGAAATATATATTTTTTTCTAGCCATTATTCTCTAACTTGGCGTCTGTATCTTATTTATTTATTGAAAACCTATTCTTTGATAATAGAAATACACATATAGGAGGGCTTAAATTTAGAGTCAATATCTTTTGCAAAAAGTAGAAAAACATTGGAGAAAAACCAATGGACCAAGTCGCAAACCTGCCAACCATAGTCCCACTTGCACTACAAAGTCAATACGTTAGTATTCATATAAGTGGTTTTCCCTTACCTGAATCCTTGATGAATCTAGGAAAGATTTATTGAAGAAGTCCACAGCATTCTGTGCTTCTACTTCTGTCTTGAATCCGACAAAAGCAAACTTCCTGAAGACACCACCTTTGGTGAACTTGAGCTGTATGTCCGTCACATCTCCTTTCGTTGCGAATGTGTTCCTCAGTTTATCCTCCTTTATCTGCACGGATTATCCCAAGGGAACATAAAAAATACTTTCAGAGGCTTAGAGACGAGTTTATTTGGGTTCGTTTTTGTTTGTGTTTTTGGTCTTTTTTTTTCTGTTATTGTAGCTATATTACCCCAAAATTAAAACAATAAATATAGTAAACAAATTATACCTCAAATTAAAGGTATTGATAAGAGAAATTCAAAGCAAAATTTTTTTTGGAAATCCGACCATTCGTTATGGAGTTATGGCGACTCAAACATGCAACTCCAATGAACACATTCTACCGCATATTTTTGAGGATCCGTTATTGTGAGCAGAACTCCCTATCGATATCGGGGGCAAGCTATATACTCAAGTTAACCTTCTTGGTAAGATGAGTACAATAAGACAGATAATTACGCAAATTGTAAATTTATTATGAATATATAGCCTAGTTAGGCCCTATAGGTCTGGCCTTGGGGGGGGGGGGGAACTGCAGCATGCAGTCACTCATTCATCTCTTGAGATCTGGGTTGTTGAATGTACCATCACCTATCATTACTATTATTTGTTTCCTAACACAATATATATTCTTTTTGCTAGATGTATATATACTCTATATATAATATATACTTTCTTTTTATCATTCTAATTACTTAAGAGGAAAGCTGTTAACCGAGCCAGGATCGATCAAGTGGTATGGATGGAGAAAGAACTACTTGACCCAAGAAGAAGATATTCCAATTAACTTTATATGGCCTCCAATAATCTAATATTTGGTTAATAAATACCTTCTCTGATAGTCTCAACAATTTACTTGGTTAAAAAAAAAAGGAATACTATTTTCCTATATATCATTTTTTAAATAATAATTTAGATCTATGTTCTTCTTTCTTTTTTTTTTTCTCATTTCATTTTTTTTCCGCCATTAATATTTTGTTATTACCGAAACGAGATGCATGGCGATATGATCTGTAACGGCGTTAATATGAACAAACGTGAACTGAGGTGACAAAAGTGCATGTAAATACGAAGAGCAAAATGTATTGTATATATATTTTTTACGCTGGAAAAACTTTCAATGAATATTGATTTTGTATAAGATTATGTTGGCATTGAAACATATTTTGCCCTTTGTCTTTGCTTTTGTGTGGGAAATTATAATTATTCCATAATATGTAACTTTGTGATTATTAATGTTGCATTTATCTATTATTTGTCTATGTCATTAAAATTTATACTGATATTCTTTGGGAAATTAAATATAAATATATTGTTAAACATTAAGTGTTTACATTTTATTTTACACATGTTTTTATCAGCTTCTGGCTTTTTATTTTAAATTTTTTATAAATGATATGAACCATTTTTTTAACTTGAATTGGAATTGAATATGATACGAATATAATTCATTTGATCTCTTTTTCAAGAGTAGGCATATACATTTATAACATAGATGTGAAATTTATGAGTTCTTATATTTAATTTCCAAGAAGATATTTTAACGTTTATTGTAACCCTATGATCGAATGTTAAAGGAAAATTAAACCAAATATTTTAATCATGATTTCTATGCTTTTCCAATAAGTGTAATTATACGATGAGTGTTTTGTAGGACTATTTAACTTATCTTTGTACTTGTGCATTTATTTGATGCTTCTAATAAAATTTTTTTAAATAAACAATGATGATGGTATAGAGGTGTTGTTACACTTTTAGGTTCTTGCGACTTAAAATGAGGGTCAGATTGAAAAAAAAAAAAGAAATAGAGAAGACTAAGAAAAAACAAACAATCACAAAGAAATTATATTCAAAATTATTTGGAAAAGTGGAGGGCAAATGAGAGAGAGAGAAAAAAAAGAACAACAATGTCGAGACCTTATCTAAAAAAAAAAAAAATTTAAACAAAAAAAAATGATGAAAAAGGATTTGTTCAGGATTATGAAACTTGAAATAAAAAAGAAATAATTTATCTAGATTACATATAACAAATGAAAAGAACTGAAAAAAATATTAGCAATGAGAAGATATTTAAAGTCAGAGGGAACAAAAAAATGTCAGGGAAAAAAATAAAGAGATGTGATAAAATGAATAAAATAAAATAAATATATAACTAAAAGGAAAAAATTGGGAAAACATATATTTTTTTACTAGAAGTCACCATATGCCAGTGCCTGACGAAAGAAGAAGAAAGCCATTGTAGCAGTATAAGCATGCATTGCTTTGTTCGTGACCACGCAACCGCCCGAGATGTGAATAGAGAGTGGAGGGCCCGCAGCTGCGAAGTCAATGCGGATTATTCTCAGGTATTGTTGTTAAAATCATGCATTAAATTTACATACATTAACAAAGACCAAATGGCAACTAAAGTCAAATCGATGATTTTTTATATCGGACATTGCTTTGCGTTTGGTCTTTGAGGTAAAATGAGACACATTTGCAAACTTGCCGAATAGTAATTTCGTGAAGAAAAAACCTTCGCGAATCCATTTATTCATGGGAATGGAATGGCGCCGGTGATATTATGATGATATTTTACAGTAGAAAATCGAGAAGAATTTCACAAAATCAATTTGATTCAAAGAATGATGTGATAAAGACAGATTTAATAACCGATTGTCAAACTTTCCTCATGGCATGAATCTTGAGTTTGCAAGCATTAATTTCTTGAAAAAATTATGTTTTTCCGATCATTTGCAAGTGCGTGAGGACTAAAATTAAACCCGGAAGTCAAATCTTGCGCATGACGATAATTTCTACGATGGCGGCAGTTTCAACAGCTAAAGAGTGAGGGGATTGTCTCCGTAAAATTTAAATCAAAGTTCCATGGTAAAATACATCAATGTGTACTAGTTTCGGAACATGTAGACCTATTTTTCATTTTAAAAATGATTTGATCTTCCAAGAAAAAGGGGAAATAACTGCCGTGAATTTAACACGGCGATAGATAGGAAGATGTCATAAACGCGAAGCGGCTGCGATCCCTAGTTATTGTTAACTTGTCGATTTCAAACTGTCTTATTACTTAACAGTGCAATTCGATTTGATCTGGTGTTAATAAGTAATTTACGTAATTCTTGAACTAAGTGACAAAAAAAAATCGTTACTAAAAGTGAAGAAATACACTTGGTGGTGTTCTAGACTAGAATCACGTCAATCAAAATATGACAAATTTTCCCACCCAAAACTAAGCATATGGGACTGTACGGTCAGATTGCTCAAAATTCAAGCTCGAATACTCTAATCATAAAATAGATATTTTGGTATTTATATCACATATATATTGAATGGAAAACAAAGACAACGTTGAAGGAAAATACATACCTGAGATGGAAGGTTTTTAACAATTATTCGACTCATTTCGATCCTCAATTTTCACTGCGCAGTAACTTTTCTTTTTGTACACAAGTGAATGACTAAAAAAATGGTATTCTCAAGTAGAAAATAATAAAAGAAAAATAAGCGTCGTCCTGCCAACTGAACGAACGCGATCTGTTCGAGAGGTTGGGGCGGAGGTCAGGCATAATTATAATAATAAACTGGTTGTAAGCTAATGATAGTTTTGAAATGATATGGAATATGAACACACTATAATTGTTTCTATCTCCGCCCTTTTTATATTGGTTCCCTAAGAATAGAAATTTATGTGTTTCCTTCACTCTTTTGCTTTAATTTTCTTGCTTCCAAAAGCCATTGAGCCTTTAAAAAAATATACATCAAGATATGTGGCATGTATGGGTAGGACAAGATTTTTTTATGTGTTTGGCCATGGCATAACCCATTAAATCCTATTGTTTTACAAAAAAAAATATTAAGATTTATTTCAAGTTTATTTGTTTTTTGTTGAAAGGTTTAGGCGTAAAACTTTTTTTTTCCGGCATTCGACCATCAAGAAGGTCATCATTTACAGGACATATAGGAGGTGGGGGGAGGGGGGTAGGGTTCAGTCATGCATCACAAATTCTCTTCTTTTTTTTTTATGTTTTTTTTTTTTTTTGCCCCCTTTTTTATCACTGAGGGGCCGAGGCCACAGGGCAACGCCTTCTTCCCCTTCGCTCTCAGTACTCCTCCATCGTCTCTCTTTTGCTCCCTCCACAACCAAATAAATAAGAACTAGTTTCCATGAGTAAACCGTTTGCTACTCTTGGAGGCGAGTGCTTAATTCGTATATTCACGTATTTTTTACTTTCAATAATCTGTGGTTTCGGTTAAAAGTACACACCCGTCTCTTCCAAAACATGTAAAGTTACTAAGGGTGATACTCAAGAAAAAAAAAATTATTATGTATATATATTACTCGATAAATTTTTTCTTGTGTATCCCTTAGTAACTTTAACATGTTCAATTACGATAAAAAAATGTGCAAGAGAGTTTCTCTTTCAACTTGGTACGGCTTGGTGGATGATTCGGTTGAAAACACTAACATTCGAGTAAGTGAGAATTGCTGAGAATATTTATATAGCCGGTAATTCACTGATGAGTAATGCGGCGGTCACAACTCCTACGTAGGCTACGGGGGTACGTGCCATCGACGTAGCTCCGTTGATGTGCAATGCACGCACAGGTCCTAATTCAACTTCTGGCGAATTCCTTGCCAATTCTATAGTAAGGTATTGTCAAAACTTTCTGCACGTCGTACATGCATTGTACCTGTGAGGTACCTCCGCTGCACGATATTTCTACGAAATCCATCGTAGGAGTTGCACGTCAAAGGTACGGCGAGTTGTGACCGCCGCATAAACTACGACACGTCTTCGTACGTCTCAAGTCTCGTGAAATCTTTGAGAGTAATTTTACTGGCTATGCGGTACTTTTACTTGTTGCGCCCGGTACGCCTACTGGCGATCACGAGTAGACATCGAGACTGCACACGAGTGTATGTTCTAACGCTTATACGTACGTACATGTATAGCGGAACCATAGCGTTACACTCTGTTTATGTGAGCGGTAACGGGGAGCGGAGAGCTGCATGCTCTTAATATTGTCTTTGGGGTGAGTCCATTCCTTTTTGTTTGTTTGCCTGTATTTTTATAATGATATTTGGAATGTCCGATGATATACATCGCTGATAAAACTAACAACTAGATTAACATGCATGGATTTCCATTACTTGGTCAGTCATGTACAGTTTGAGTAATTTGATGCATTGAATCAATGCAATGTATTGTTTGTGTGAATTGATGCACTGAAGTGAGTAATGCAGTGTATTGGTTGATGTGTATATCATCGGAAATTCCAAATAATCATTATAAAAACAGGCAAAACAAACAAACAAAAGGAATAGGACTCACCTAGTGAGTAACGCTTATATAATCAGAGAGTCAGTAAGTAAAGGTTGCACAAACTCATCACACGCAGTTGATGAGTTTAAACCTTTACTTACTAACTCTCTGAGTATGTAAGCGTTACTCACTAGATAGTTTTGTGCAATGTACTCAAACTTGGTACGGTTGGTGAATGATCGGTGAAAACACTAACAATCGAGTAAGTGAGAATTGCTGAGAAATTCTATATAGCCTGTAATTCACTAGATGAGTAAACTACGACGTCTTCGTTAGCGCCCCCCCCCCTTCGGCTCAGCTCATCTACTTTCAAAAACGCTCCACGGCCCCTGCTTTGTGATTGCATAAAAAAGCAGTACAAAAGAAAACATGCAATACATACAATATAACCCACACTGTACTTGCCTAACAAGCAGTAGGCTACAAAGAAAACATGCCATGATCATTCAGTACAAACCCTTTGGTGCTTGCTAACAAGGCAGTACAAAGAAAACATGCGATGTTGATACAGTTAATAACCTATTGAGCTTGCCTAACTAAGCAGCACAAAAGAATATATGCAATTCTTATACACGAGAAAACCCTTTGAGCTTGGCTTACAAAGATCGGCTAAAGAAAACATGCCATTCTCTGATACAACGAGATAACCCCTTTATCCTAGTCTAACAAGCAGCACAAAAGAACGTTGGTAGATCCTCTATATATATAAACACTCTGTAAATTCGCGCTGGGTTCGCAACCAGTGAGATACCCCCTTAAGTGCAGTACATGTTTAGCGGACCATATAGAGTTACACTTCTGTGAGCAGAACGGATCCTGAGAGCGGGAGAGCTGCATCTCTTTATTGTCTTTGGGTGAGTCCTTTTCCTTTTGTCTGTTTTGTGTTGCCTGTTTTTATAAAATCGATATTTGGAATGTCCGATGATATCATCGTCTGAAACACTAACCTAGATTAACATGCATGATTTCCATTATTTGTCAGTCATGTTTCACAGTTTGAGTAATCTGATGCATTGGTCAATGCAATGTGTTGGTTTTGTGTGAATGATGAACTGAAGTGAGTAATGCAGTGTATTGGTTGAGAGAATTGATGCACTGATGTGTATATCATCGTAATTCCAATATCATATAAAAACAGGCAACAACAAACAAAAAGGAATAGGACTCACCTAGGTGGAGTACGCTTTACATACTCAGAGAGTCAGTAAGTAAAGGTTGCACAAACTCATCACACGTCCAAGTTGATGAGCTTTACTAACTCTCTGAGTATGTAAAGCGTTACTCACTAGATTAGTTTGTGCAATGTACTCAAAACATTGTTATTGTTACTCAGTGAAATGAAGGTTAATTAAATAAACTCATTTTGGTGTGGTCACTATATTGTCAAATTTAAATACTCGGATTAGGGTGCGTTTTTCAAAGTAGCTTTCCAAGGCGGATCCAAGAAAATCGAATTGAATGCATTTCGGGGGCCCAATTGTCCGGGGACAAAGAGCCGCTTTTGTTCCCAGACAATTGGGCCCCCGATATGCATTCAATTCGATTTTCTTTGATCCGCGCCTGGCTTTATTGAGTGAAAGCACTCATGGATGTGTGTCACTATATTGTCAAAAATACATGGATATTTGAGTGTGATCACTCATATATGCAAGTTCTCATTTTTTGTGTGTAGCAACAAAAATACATTTTTAGACTACACTTCGCTCCAACCCGGACAATGATTGACAACCATGATAGTAACATTTAAAAAAAAAAAGCTTGCAAGAGATGTTACCAAATACAACTTTATTGTTTGGAATTTGAAAATAAAATTTAACATAGTCAAACACCATATTCGGCAGATTACGTCGAAGCTCTTAACATAGGCAACATACTTGTTGCAAGATAATCTACAAAAGCGTGATATTTGTTATCCCAAGGGTCCCACCTTTTTTCCTTTCTATTTTTCGTGCTACAATAATAGTTCCGGGCATTATTTTTCCTATAGGATGATTTAGGGCTGCAATAGGGTTTTCTGTTCCCCAGGGAAAATGTCATGGAATCCATTTTTAAAACATGATCAAGGTGCTTTAAGGGCTAGAAATAATGAGAATTCGTTTTTGAAAAACCAAATGTATTCGATCGTGAAACAATGCAAGTCGAACATGCAGGGTGGCTCGCCCAACTAGCACATTTTGGCGTCATCCCATTAACTAAAAACCTATGGCCAAAAGAAAGGGCTACAAACCTTTTGCCGTTCCTCATTATTTGGCACCTCCTTATCATACGAACTTTATCAATTAAATTACTTAGAATGGTCAATAATAAGGGCTGATGTCTTTTTAGCGGGTTTTGTACGCGATCTGAAATTTTCCATTAGTTCTTGGTCCAGGCTGTGATCTTTAAGGCCGAACTGATGAGGTCCTACACCCCGAAGTCAGCTGCTATTGCCAAGATGATGAGGTGTTCTATGTATCTGAAAGCTAACGAAGAGAAGCATTCGTTCTTCGGCGATAGATGAAGGTTAGAGTGAGGATGACAACCAGAACACCTAGACCTCCGTATATCTGAAATACTAACTTGAATGACTGCGTCAGGTCGTAAAGTCGTCCTGTGTAGTGTAAAAATAGAGAGTGAAGTGATAGGGGTGATGATGGGAGGAAGAGAGAGAGAGAGAGAGAGATATATATATATATAGAGAGAGAGAGAGAGAGAGAGTGAGAGAGAGAGAGAGAGAGAGAGAGAAGAAGAGAGAAATAGGCGACAAAACTTTAATTATTTTAGATTAACTGACTTTGGTCGATATATCAATCGCACATCCTACACAATAATGCAAGAGGTCCGTCATACATTCAGGGGCACAACTTTCAGATTTCACCGCCCTTGTGTTAGGGGTATAAAAGAACGTCACTCAACTTTTGCCTTCCTAAATAAACGGCAACAAGGGGTTCTATATTGTCTGTGAAATTCTAACCCACACAAATGGAACGGTTTATCTACTCTTTTTTTTTTTTGAGGGGGAGGGGCTGCCAACCAGAAAGATCGGTGAAAATGTTAAAACATGTAATTCTTTTATATGAAGTTAATGTTTTAGAGGGCATATTTAACGCTTTTGAGCACATTTCGCTCCTTAACATTTTTTAGAGAGTTTGTGTAAAATGCTGCTACATTTGCTTATGTGAAACGGGAATATTGCCATGCACTCAATCCTACCCCCCCCCCTTACTTGTGAATTAATATTATCATGATTATGAATATATATGTTTTTTTTTTTTATAGTTGTTCCTAAGTTTTAGAAGAATTTCCCCTCTAAATACGCTATTAATAATATCTGTGTTTCCCTGTCTTAGGGCGGTAACCCAATGTAGGGCTCAGACCACTTTCTTTCTCAATTCCTTGGAATGACGGTCTCCTTGAAAGTACCAAATGATTTGTTCGTACGCCCCCCTCGCTACCTGTCTCGCCAGTCCCTCTATACATGGTTAGGACAGAGAAAACTTTTTTTTGTTCATTCCACCACTGTCAAAGCCAGAAAGAGGGTGTGTTCCTGTACAAATTTTAGAGATTGAAATATCCAGTGGGATCAAGAAGTTTACAGGAGAGCCCTGCATCCAGAATAGAGTTGTAGGCCCTACCTCGTATTTCCACCCAAGGACAGGAGAATATCCAGCTTTTGCAGTCCCATTGGAGATGTTTGTTCAAGTCTACGCCCCTGCGTAGCAGTGCTGTGTTGGTTCTTCTTTCCTTATTCTTATAATCTGTTATTTTATACTTTAAATGCAAATATCTTATGTGAATGATTTCCTCTTGACAATATATAATATTTCCATCTTGATGATATGTACTACTAATATTCATAATTAATAAAGAGATTATCAATTGGTAGCTCAATCAAATTCAATATTTCGAATTCGTCTCTTCTCTTGATTCATTATTAGTTGTCTTCAGATTGATTCCAGTAGTTTCCTTCAATTCTTTCAGTCTAATTGCCTCCCTACTATTTCACATACCAACTGTACAAAAACGGAAGGTCACACTTACCAGTCATATAACCAGAAAATGCCATTGCTGTACCAGAGAAGAAGTAGCATATTCCAAGAACACCTGCAAAGTTGTCTTCTGAAATGTTTGCACCAACACAGGCATAGAATGAGGTGTCGGCGCCATATAGCCCGAACCCCGCGATGAATGAACAGGCAGTCAAGTAATAAAACGAAGTATTAATGTAATATAAGAACAGAGCAGCACTTATACATAGCGTAAATATTATGTAGAGTGCTGCAGCCCACTGTGGGTGTAGTCTTAGCACCATCGTGATCATGAAGCGACTAAACACACCTCCGACCACGCCCACTATGAGAAGATAAGGGGCGTGGTCAGGGGAGATCCCCACACTCACAGCGAAGGATACCACGAAGAGAGACCAGCCAGTAAAAATGGTGTCAAAGAGGAGTTGGCATGGTAACATGAGGCAAGCGAATTCCCGTTCTTTCCAAAGAGCATCAAGCGCGAGCGTTTTGACGATTACATCACTGAACTTCCTTGGTCGGCAACATGTCCTGGTTGCCCTTCCTCCACTTGTGACGTCACCATCCCCTTCAGCATCATTATCGTTCTTTTCTTCTATCTCCGTTCCTTCTCCGATGTCCACAACCTTCCAAGGTACGCGTGGTGACCTGAAGGTACTGCCGATGGGAATGGTGTTAGCGGTGAGTCCACCTAGGATTAGAAAAGCCCCTCCGAGGCCATATGTGTTCAGAAGCTGGTACGTAAGTAGAGGTAAAATAATCGACCCCACTCCTAGTCCAACTGAAGTGAGAGCAAACATAGATCCGAACTGGTCACCAAAATGTTCTTTCAGGACGGTATGAGAAGCTTGAAAGATCATCGAATTTCCACAACCTAAGACAGAAAGGAAATACAGGAGAACGAAAGCTTATTCATACGATATTTTTAATACGACATTGAGAAATTTTCTCCCTAAAAAAATTACCACACAAAAAAAAAAAATTGAAATTTTTATAAGAAGAATGTACGTTGGCCCTAGAAAGGGATCGAGAGATTTTTTTTAACAGAGCAGCCGTAGCCTAACTGGGAGGGTATAACAGTCAGTACAATGTATCTCAACTCTCCGCTATACTCCAAATTAGCGGGAAATCGTTGATCCTCTTCATTATTGTCAATTATTATTTAAAATAATTCAATTCGGGACGGCCGACTATTTCTTGGAATTTGCCTCCTTTTTATTGTATTTAGAAATAATTTATTTCATTGAACTCAACTGATTTTTTTTTTCAATTAAAAACAAAATATCCACATCTTCCCCGATCAAAATAAACAATAATATTATATATATTTGATTTATTTCTGTTTTCGTTGTTTTTTTTTTGTTGTTTTTTTCGTTTTTTTTCTCCTAATGATCGACGCATCGATATCTTACCTGCAAGCGACAAGAGGATTCCCATGAAAAGTGGTGATTGTGTGAAGAACACGGAAGAGATAGACAAACTAAAAATAAACCCTCCCGCAATGGCTATGGTTTGTTTGCTGAACCTTTCGGTAAGATGCTGCGATACTGGACCTATAGGCATGATAGGAGGACGATTATGATAGTTATTACATCCATTTTATTCATCAATGTATTACAAGTAATTTGGAGGGGCAATAAGAAAAGCTAAAGACTCATATTTTATTTTATACAGTGTATTGACGTTGATCATGTTGATGATAAGCCATCAATTCTACTTCACCGTTTTGTTGTTGGACTGAATTTTTATAGCCCACACTGTTAGAAAATTTCTTCTTAAAAAAGTTCCTGCAGCAGAGTGTCGAGAACACCTGTAATCTTATTGCATAATAATTTTATTGTTAACAAAATTTACAGTAAAATTACGGAAAATTGGTATATGGGATATGAAACTTTACAAATTTCCTGAAATAAACCTTTTTTTTTTTTTTTTTTTTTTTGAAATAGACCTGTGGGGTGTACCGCAAAGACTTACGATTGATTAAAAGTTACGATTGATTTTTTCTCGGCAGCCTCATTTGGAAACCAGGCACAGTCATAGATTAGGATTTGGATATGATTAAGAGTAGGGTTAGGGCAGATCATCAATTTTGGAGCATCCTGTCCATGATGAGGCTACCAAGAAAAAATCAATCGTAACTTTTAATCAATCGTAAGTCTTTTTGGTACACCCCACTGTTCTGTTAAATTGCAGATAATTTCCTGTTAGGACAATTTACAGAATGATTATGTTTTTTTTTAATGTAAAATCTTCTGTGTTTATTTATTTTTAACAGTGTATACATTACGACGAATACTTACACATGATATGCGTTAGGGTAAAGTAGATGGACGATATTAATCCGGCGATGGAGTAGGAACAATCAAATTTTGCCACAATTGACGGAATCATAACTCCAAATGACTTGAAGATACCCTGATGGAAGAACGCGTAAATAGTCTTTGACAGGACGATGACGTAACGCCATCGGTCTTGCTGATGTCGTACTTCCATTTTACCTGTTCAAAATTATAAAACACAAATCCTGACGGAATCAGGGGGGCATTTCATCAAAGGACTTGTCGGACATTTTATCCGACAAATTTGCTCTCAGCCAATCAGATACAAGCATTTCAGCAGCTTATAACAATATGTCGAATAAAACGTCTGACAAGTCCTTTCATGAAACACTCTTCAGTTTGTTTCTCCAAAGGTCTAGGCAACTTGGTGAACTATTGCACTTACCTGTTCAATTGTATTTCGGTATCTTCTTTATCTGGTGCTGCTCATGTCATACCCTCACTTGCAATAAGAATTTCAACACAATCTGAATTTCGTACACTTTTCAAGTTTACAAGAGTAAAATCAGAGTATTTTCGACCACTTTTGTATAATATTCTGAAATAGAAGGCGTGCCCCTTTTCATTGACATGATAAATGTGAGCAGTAGATGACCAAACCCGGTCATTTCTGAAACAAAGAGAATCGAGACAAAGGGGCGCTAATGTAATAGACCAGTTTACTAAAGCCCCTTTCACATTATTGGTGGTGTGATTGCTTACAACCGTTGCGATTGTGTGCAACATAGCATTGTGACCAAAATGATTGTAAACGAGTAGTATGTGGGTGTAATTATGGATAGACATCAGTACAGATCACACATAGAGGCTGGATGGACATTTAAGGTTTATGTCTAGAGCACATTTAATAATGCGTCTTGCTTTGACTTGAGATGTTATAACAAGTGAGGTATTACTGTATCCTCACACAGTACATTCTTATTCCCATAAGTGGCCTGTTTCAAATCTATCATCAACAGGTCACTACAGTTCATGGCACTAGACTGTTTGTAAACATTAACAGTAACATGACCTGATAGTCTTTGCTCGAAGTCTTCTCATCGCAAAGACTATTACATATTATAATTATACATCAGATATCACCAATCACCACACCTCCCTTTCTTTAAAGAAAGATGAATACATGTTTATCTTTAACTGTTGATGAGCATGCATATTATAGACCGGGAGCAAAATCCCATAGGGGCCTTATTTAAGGAGTTCGTTCAACCCACACCACAGAAAAGGTCTGCCACCATAGGGGGGTAGTATGGACCCACTAGATCACTGCTAGGTAGGTAGTAGTCTCAAATTGTGGTATCACTTTTTTTCTACAGCCCCTTTTACAAAAAAGGCCGCCCTTTTTACAAAAATTTTTTTTTTGAAGAAAAGGAATAGAAATAATTCTCCAAACTCAATGAGTTGGGTCTCATATGAAAGAGTAGTAAACTTCCTTTAAAACAGTGCTAATTTGAATGAAAATTAAAAATAACTAAATTCTGTTTTGTAGTTAAAAACATCATTTTTTCAATTTTTTTCCAAAAATGAATTTTTTACATATTTTTAAATTTAATGTATTAAAATTTTTAAAAAGAGCTGAGAGTCGTTACTGTCTGAAAATATGCACATTGGTATGTACTCTGATATGTTAAAAGATTGGAGTAAAAACTTTCTTCTGTAAAAAGATATTATAGGTTAAACCTATGAACGTAATATACGAAAAATAAAAAAATTCGCCCGATTATGGAGAAAATCCGTATATACACGTGTTATACAGTACATACTTTTTAGTACAGTTACAATAGAGGAAAAAATGACGAAACATATTGCAACAGAAACGAAATTTTCAGAAATGAACTATTATATTAATCAAAATAATATATCAAAAGTATAGAAAAACCGAAGCTGTGGAACAATGTCTAATTTGCATAAATTCAAAATGGCCGCCATTTGCCAATGTTTGAACTGTATATTCGGATCTAAGACTCATAACATAAAACATAAATTCAGTTTCTATTCCAATGTTTTCGGGATAGATGAGTATGTTGATTGACATCATTTGGATAATTTGATAACAGATATGTTGTTTTAGAGACATTAAAGGGATTAAGTAGCTTTCAAAAACAAGAGCAATTATATCAAGATTAATAAAATTATATTGTTCCAACATTAAAAACAATTGTTCCAACATTAAAAACAAACTACTGAAAGTTTCAGATCAAATGAAAATCATTTACTACCTTAAAACAGTGTAACAAACAATGCCAAGCATACAGTCGAATACCAGTACCCTCTGTTGATAGCCAACCAGGCCGCTAGAGACGGGGGACTTTACAACAGGAAATGGGTGTGTGGAAAAGCACATGGTTTTATAAACCATCCGGTGTTGGTTTATAAATTTTGAGTATGAAATCATTGATATCTCGAAGGTACAGCAAGCAATTAGCTTGCAATTTTGAAGAGATACCAGACTGACCGAAGTGTTTATAATTATGTTGGCAAAATAAGCTAAATCGAATAAATGTGATTTGAATATCATTCAATGTTACTGCATCCCTTTAAAGCAGTGAAACAATGACTAATTTGCATATTTTCAAAAATGGCCGCTATTCAATATATGTGTTGCCTGTATCTTCGGATCTAGGAGACATAGAAACACAATTTCTATGTCTATACCTATGTTGTCACGAAAGAGGAATACGTTAATGGACAATATAGAGATCATTAGAACATAAATCACGGTGGTTTCAGAAACATTGAAGAAGAAAAACAATGACTAATTTGCATAACATGGCTGACATTCAGCATTATTTTGCCTGTATATCCTGATCTAAGACTATTAGAAACACAATTTTTGTGTCGAAATCTATGTTTTCAGGGTAGAGTTATACGTTAATTGACATTATTGAGATCATCAGATAACATAAATTTTGTTTCAGAAACATTGAAGCAGTAGAACAATGGCTTATTTGCTTAAAAGGGCCGCCATTCTGCATTTTTTTGCCTGTAGGCCTATACCCTGATGTATAGGACTATTAGAAACACAATTAACGTATTCCTCTACGCTAAAAAAAAACATAAGTATATAAATACCAAAAAAAAAAATGTGTTTCTAATAGTCCTAGATCATGATATATGCTGAAAATAATGCTGAACGGTGGTCATTTTATACAAATTATGCAACATCTCTACTGTACTGTTGCACTTCCTACTCTGAAACCAATTTAGGCGAAGATAACAGGCAAAACATATTTATGAATGGCGCCTCACCTTTTTAAAAATCATAGCAAATACGTAAATTGATTGCTTACTACTATCAAATGTTCTAAAAAACATTTTGTGTCTAATCACATTATCTCTCAATTCTGTCAATATTAACGTATTCCTCTACCTAGATATCATAGTACAGCACACAAAAAGTTATGTTTCTATGACTCCTGATACGAACGATACCGCAAAACATTTATCGAATAGCGCTAATTTGCATAATATTATACGCAAATTAGTCATTGTTCTACTACTACTGTTTCTAAAACAACATTTGTGTAATCTAATTATCTCAATACTGTCAATAAACATATTCCTCTACCCTGAAAACATAGATTTTGACACAAAAATTGTGTTTCTAATAGTCTTAGATCGGGATATACAGACAAAATAATGCTGAATGGCAGCCATGTTATGCAAATTAGTCATTGTTTTCCTTCTTCAATGTTTCTGAAATCACATTTATGTTATCTAAATGATCTCAATAATGTCAATTAACGTATTCATCTACCCTGAGAACATAGGTTTCGATACAAAAATTGTGTTTCTAATAGT
>CALNVZ010003434.1:9933769-9944302 GCA_940671915.1 Paracentrotus lividus | reverse complement strand
AACATGACCTGATAGTCTTTGCTCGAAGTCTTCTCATCGCAAAGACTATTACATATTATAATTATACATCAGATATCACCAATCACCACAATGATCGCAAACGAAAGCCCCTTTATATTCATATTTGATGCATACTTTTTTCTTTTTCTTTTTTACAAAAGTTGTTATTGACAACCTGAAAGCTTTCCGGAGGTTTGCCTGACATAGTAACAACTAATACATGAAAACTGGATTCCATGTATTATACTTCCTTCTTGTATTACAGGTTGTTTGAATACCTTGCAACTATGTCGCCAGGAAAAAGTATGCATAAAATTTGAATACGTTAGCAATCTGGTCTATTAAAGCGAGAGCGAACAGGCAAAACCTCCCATTGACTGTGTGCATAGCTAGTTTTGGGATAACCAACAATAATATTTTTAAGTTCTTGGACAACCCATGGACACGCGTTTCGATTGGATGTAACCACTGATCTCTACCCAAAAATTTGGGTAGAGATCAGTGGATGTAACTTATGACGGTTTCGAGAAACGGGCCCCAGGGCAGGTGAGGACTTGGAATTGTGCTATACAAGGTTGCTGGTTCGTAATGGTTTTAAGGTGCATGAAGAAACTGTATCATAATAGACCGGACTAGATTAATGACGTCGCTGAAGCAAATCTGGGTTTCAGTTTCAGAGGGTTTTTTTTCGCTTCGTGCTGGCTTTCAATTTTTGGGAGGGTTGTCATAGTTTCAACAGGAACTGGAGAATAGATAAAAGGTAAATGCCTTCATGTCATTATAAGGCAATTTTTCCGGTTGCACTTTGCACAGCCACTTTCATGGTTTGTCTCAGGAGGTTATCATTTTCGGAAGGATATAAAAGTAAATCATTAGTCAGTTTATGAGGCCCTTTTTGCATTTTGGAATCGCATTAATTTTCATGCGCGTATTCGGGGGGGGGGGGGGCCAGGGCAGGCGGGCTCACACAGGTCCACCCCCGTAATAATCCTACTATACAGGGCTGCTTTTCTTGATACATGTATTGAACTCATTTTGGAATCAGAACGACCCAACAGAGATGGACTTCGGACGTTTGTTTATTTTATGTCTTTAATTACAAAGACGGAAAACAACAGCGTTTGAGTGACCACGCATGCCCAACTAAACATATAGCCTAAAATATTCAAGTTGACAAACGATATAATAATCCTCCTTTGAAACAGTCCCAGTGCAACAAAAACTTCCAACACATGAAACGTTAACTAAAAGAAACATAAACAAACACGATAAAAAGAATGATGTGACGGGCAGGTCATGTATTCCGAACCATAATACTTGTTGAGACAAAGAATAATGTAATTGATTTGAATTGTTTCCATATCGTTTTCATCTATATTCTGTATTTCCTATATACAGCGGATTCTATCCGTGGTTACAGTTCATCTCGATAAGTTTACTTTAATCGAATATAATATGTGTGATGATTATAATAAAACTCCACCTGTCCGATGAAACCTTCTTGCTTCACAGTATGTCACATAAATGATAGGTTTATAAGTGACTGGTTTCAAAACTCCATTTTTCAAGTTATAAAAAAAAAATGATGGCAAGACTGAATGAATGCTGTTTACGCATAATAAAACACAATCGCTATTCGTTGATGCACATTATGAATAATCATTCTCGGAGACGTGTCCGAGCTGCAGAGACGTCTCGAGAGTGAGATAATGTCAATATCATTGTCAAGAACAGCATACATACTTACAGGTATTATGGTGTAGATTCTTTGTTGCTTCAATTCAGTATTTTTGTTGCTTCTTTGCATGTTTCATGTCGGGCTTCATGTCAGTCGGCTACATACTACATAACGAGTAGCTCCAATTTACAGTTCAAACAGCAAGTTCCGATCTGTAAGTCCTCATTGTGCTGCTACATGTATGATTAATTCTATTCACAGAGGATAAGACAAAGTCTCAGATAATCAGCACCAGACACAAAAGAAAAGCCTCGGCAATGAAAGGCTTCTTACATCTGCTTTAAAGACACACACAAATGTATAGCAAAACGGATAGACTATAGGATGTTGCTCAAATTGTGACTTCTCCAGGTTTAGGCCATCCCACAACACTTTAGGGATATGATAATGTATAAAATAATATATAAAGCAAATTCTATAATGTCGCATATCTTAGTTATTGCACCAGCATTCAAATAGAATTTAAGAATAATAAAATTTGAAAATCGATCACTTGGGCAATGTCCCATTTGTTGCGTGTATTACACATTTCGCCACCTATCAATAAGTGCGTGCAATGCCACGAGGCATTCTCAACCTCGTTCAGTTTGGCGTCTGAAAGTTCCATTTCGAAGGCACCGATTGATCAGGATCCGGTAATGTGCTTAAAAACGATAATCATGTACATAATAAGGGTCAAAACACAATGACAGAGAGCTGTAATCAACACATTATTAATTTCCAAACTCTGTGTCATTGCAAATTAAGCCTTCAAGTGTACATGATTATTGCTTTTATATTTCTCTCCCACACCCCCTATGTCTCTCCTCTCTCCTCTCCCCCCCCCCCCATTGGAAGGGGAAGAGTGGTACAAAGTGGTTACGTGTAGAGCATTTAATGCAATATTTCCATATTCTTAAGTAAAATCAAATCTATTTGAAATATGTTTGTGTTGATAGTCAATTAGTTTTTGAAAAACTGCAATATTTTTCTTAATCATCCAATTAGCAAAAGGAATTCAAGTTGTTACGTTATCATCAAAACCATGATACCGACGCCTACCTGTACTGCACAAGCAGAATGGAGTGCAAAAGAAAATTTTAGACCTACCATGAGGGGACACATAGAGTAGATACTCAATTAAAATGCATTATTGCAACTTTGTATTCCAGTTGCCATTAAAACGCCGCGTGAGGTGACGCTTCAAACCGAGTGGAAATTAGGAGACCCACACCATTATTTGTTAAATTTGTAGTTCTGGAATGAATAAAAATGAAATTACATTTTCCACTTCTCTTTATAATTGAGGAGAAAATAAATTGAGGGAGTAGTAAATATTCGTTGAAAAGTCCAGGACCCAAGCCATCCCATCTGTTTTCTTGCAACAAAATTGACTTTCAGTTGTGTTCCGATCCATTACGTTTCATTTAACATAGTGATTCGAACTTAGGTGCTGTTCTACTCAAATCATTGATAATAGTATTGGTTACTATTATGACTGATTTCCTGATTTGGACATATTTGAAAAGATTTAGGTAAAGAATCCGATAGATTATGATTATGTTTCTATATAGTACTAGAAGCATAATAATAATATTGGGCCCAATAAATCCTTCTCAACAAATTTTTCATTTTTTCATTGGATCAAAGCGTCGAGGTTTGAATCTCGTTGTTTACATACGCAACTATCGCTAGGGGTAAAGAAATGTGAATTGTTTTGAACGAGGCCGCATAGATCAATATGACAGGTACATGCCGTGCATTTGCTTTTAATATACGTAAAAACACAGTTAATGCCGGCCTTTTCCAGTTGATTCAGCCGAGTCAGATTGGAGTGAGCGCTGATATCTTTTTTTTTTTCTAGCTGTATTGCAAATTAGAAGATATGCGACATATCGCATTGATGTTGCCCTGTTTTAAAACGGATTTTCATATGACAGGAGCGTTGTGGATTTTTCAACCCTGCGGAAATGGAAAACTAGCGACAATATTGGGAACCATCCCATAGTCTAGGAATAACGTTTGGCAATACAGTCTGTAAGAAATTAAGTGGTACAGTTGGAACGGAGTTGGGAAACACTTTCTTATTGTATGAAGATTGACCACAACATGAAACTGCTTGATATTCCATAAAGCAGGAAATATAAGCTTTCTTCTGCAATTTTTCAGCTCATTAAGGTGCTGTAGATGTTGAGATATGATTAGTTTTCTGAGGGGGTTGTTAATCCCCTCAATGAAAATTCCCTTTGCGCACGCCATAGCCGCCAAAATACATGGAGATAAAAGAACAATGAGTTTGTGTAGAATGAATTCTCTTGTCTTCACAAAAAAAAACATAACTTTTATTCTACAAAAGCAAAATAATTGAAATAAATTGCAAGTGCAACAGAAGAAAAATATATTGGCTTTAATTTGATACCAAATTTCCCCGACTGTACCATATTTTTAGATACAGACTGTATGATGGACTTGATGTATCTTAACCCTATCATGAAAAAGAAAAATCGTCGAAAAATCCATAAAATTGAAATTATTCATGTATAATGAAATTAGGGTCTGAACGTATATTATGGCGACCACAAAATCGTAGGGCCTAGCTGGGTGGGGCTTTAAAATAGGTG
The DNA here is from genome assembly GCA_940671915.1 of Paracentrotus lividus. Lineage (NCBI taxonomy): Eukaryota > Metazoa > Echinodermata > Echinoidea > Camarodonta > Echinidae > Paracentrotus > Paracentrotus lividus. The sequence continues at coordinate 9,939,964 of CALNVZ010003434.1, read as the reverse complement.
CGGTTGATCCTGTATAATAAGAGACAAGTTTAAATACAACCTTTCTTTATCACGTTTATTGAGTTTTTGAACATGTATAAGGCCATGCGTTTCGAGTTGGGCCCTTAAAAAGGTGGAGTTGTGACATCTGCTCCTTAAAATATGATTTTGTTTATTGATTTACTTTAAAACTATACAAGCTATATAGCTGAATTTGGTATTAAATTAAAGCTCTCATTAAGGGCAACAAAATACATGTTTTGAAAAATATCAAAATTTCATCATTGTCTGTTAATTAACTGTTAATTAATGACAGTCAGGGGTGGAGGAGGAGCCGCGCAGCAAATATGGTACATGTGCTGTACAACAAAGTCAAATCATGTTCAGAGATGATTTTTTTTTTTTTTTTAATTATTGAAATGCATTCACCCTTCTCAAACACTTACATTGTAATTTAGCTTGTTTATGATCCATAATTTAAGAAATTATAGCTGATTTAGTGTTGGACACTGTAGTACATTGTGTCACTGTACTATATGAATGACAATTTCTTTACAGCTAAAGGGCTCTAACATTACATGCGACATTATGGTTAATAATGTTTACCAAGACAAAGGGACTTTCACATGTCAGTAGGCCCTACTACTTTGCTACTTCTATCTGCCTTAGCAACTTATATAGGATCCTTCATTACGTGTCTAGTATCTTAAACAGCGAGTTACCGTACTTAGAACACACCAACAAGGTACATTTTCTTAAAAATTTGAAATTTTCAACGGTAATCTTTCCAGCCGGGAGCAAAATGCAGTAAACTCTCCCAGGGTATAGAAAGTTATACATGTTTGGAAAGCTCTGAATGTGATAAGTGCAAATCTGAAGTAAATAATGTTGTAGGGTAAGCAGTATTTTTTTTTTTTTGCAATTTTTTCCCAAAGCCATCTTTTTTCATGAATTTTTCAGGCTCTAAGATTCATAATATTTCAAGGGCGCCAGCACCTATGTTAATTTTAAGCGCATTTCTGAACTCCTCAGACATTCAGCTTCCAGAAAATGTATACTTTTGTGGGGTTAATATAAATTTTGAAAAAGTTACAGCCACTTTCAAGGAAATGTCCACGATAAGTACAAATTTTGAGTGTGTCACACAACACGGGCCCAACTTAAAACGCATGGCCATAAGTGTTTTGTGTGTGTTGATTGAGTAAAGCGAATCACTCATGAATAATTCATAAAAATCAGAGAACAATAATGAATGAATATCATATAATTGATATTCATGATCCAGCAAATAATGCTGTGTGTGAAAAGCATTAAAATTTTCAATCCCGGGTAAGCAAATAGTATGAGGGTATAAACTGGTATTTGCTAGAAACAGCTAGGCTATCGTTCAATTTCGGTTCCCCTAGTAACAGGATTGTAGCTCTCCCCGTTGGGAAATCTACGACACTAATTTGGGAAAATAATGTTCGTCTCGACGAAGGACGTAGGTCATTGTTTTTTCTCTCTTCCCTCAAGTTATTCATTGTTTTTTTTCCCTTGTGTTTTCATTGTGTTTTGTATCTTTCCTTATGTTTTTTCATTGTTTTTCCATCTTTCCTTATTGTTTTCCTATTTTGCCCTTCTGTTTTCATTGTTTTTTCTCTCTTTCCTTATGTTATTCACTTTTTTCTTTTTCATTATAACATTCATTGTGTTCTCTCTTTCCTTTGATTATTCATTCTTTTTCTTTCTTTCTTTATGTTTTCATTGTGTTTTCTCTATTTACACTCACTACTCACTGGTATTGCAACATAGCTAAAATGCTATATTTTCAAATTTTACAAGTATTTCATTATGTTGTCATATTTCATTCATCATGGTTAGAGATTTGTCGAACATATTCGGGGTTATAATTTTGTATAATCTGAAAGAGGAGACTTGTCTCTTTTTATTCCTATATAAGTGCAGTAGATGACCAGACCAGGACAATTTTTAAATAATGTGCCACAAAAGAACAAAGGCCCCGAAAAATGAGACTTTAAGAGGTTGGGATTATCAGTGAATAAAATTATTAAAGAGGAGTCATATTTCTCCGCAAACTGTTTACATGTTTCCATTATCATTGTGGCAAATTAATAATGGCCAAAAAGTTATTACTGCAATGGCAGACAAAAGGAGCAACATCCGGCGAAGATAAATTTATTTTTGTTGTTGCCAAGGAAAATTCTATCCCGTATTGAAATGACGATTTAATGCAAGTTTATTCCACCTAATTCCCAAATTAGGGGAGACCGGGGCCCGGAAGTTACACGGGTCAGTTGTTACAGTTCTCAGTGTGCTAAGCTGGAACAAGAGAGGATGCTGTGCTAACTGGCATCTATACAGCCTACATATAGCTGTGATGAACTGCTGGTCGTGACGTTTTTCCGTTTTTTATTAAAAAGTAAATCAAAAAAAAAAAAAAAAAAAAAACGTTTTTCACAGTTCAAAGTAAATTTTTGACAAAAATTGAAATTTGTAATAGCTCTTACACTGTAAAAAATATTTGTATTTTTACAGTGTATAACTGAAGGCACATGATGATAGTCTGGTATATTATAGTGCATGTATGTCACTAATATACCCCCTAGCCATGCCCTGTAATTCTGCCTAATGGCTGTGCTACAGTTGATTTTATGTGTAAAATCACCCAGTGGGTTAGATTGTTACAACAACCTTCCCCATGTCGATGTAACAACTTACCCCAATTACATTACATAGGGGCAATTCCATCGTTACGGACGTTACATTGAGAGGCGACTTCAGATAATCAATCGATAAACAAGTGTATTTGCATTTGGAACTACAGATTATTACTTTGCGCGTTTGTAGAAAACATATAAGAGTTCAACATTCTAAAATTTCATTGTTTAAGCTTCATTGGTTAATTAACCACGATTGTTGGAAGCGAGCGTTATGGACGTTACGTAAAAAGGACATCATCTTTTTTAAATTTAACATAATGGTAAATTTTGTGAAGTTACATACTTCAAAGTTTCTTAGCCCTAATTTGCAATTAGGTCTTATATGCATTCACAAACAAAAAGTTCTTAAAAAGTACTTGGTATTGTTTAATTTCGCTAATTAAGTTGTTACGGTTGTTACATTTTAATTGTGACTTTTTTATGCGACTTTTTTGGTTATATCACCCCCTTGTCATGAATTAAATGTCATTATTGACCTTTAATTACCGAAATATATCCACCCTTCTGCATTTAGTGAAAGTTTCAAGAAAAAATATCAAAAGAATCTTGTGTAATTTGAATTTTAGTGATTTTTTTTTTTCATTTAGGGTACATGCAGGTAATATGGGCCAGCAGGTAATATGGGACACCTGAAGCAAATCATGTCGTGACCGTCGACCGGTGACCGGTGACCGGTGTGAGCACCATAATGTTGTTCATATGAACTGTATACGTAAATATATCGTCGCAGTGAGAGCATCTAATGCCGAAATTTCTCTGAGAAAATTGCTGAAAACCAAAAAGGTAGGTAAAACTTAAACGCGCATTTCTTTTCTACCCCCCCTGGGATTGTAAAAAAAAAATTCTGATATTTCACAGAATGTGATGGTGAAAGAGCTGTTTGAGGCGCGTAACTCACTTGTTTTGTTACTTTAGTAAGCTTATAGTTCTCCATCCTTTGATCATACTAGCGTGTACAGGCTCAACTTTGTTTTAGCTGAAGGAGGTGCAATGTTGCATTAAATCGCTTGCCTTGACACGAGCACATTAGTGCAATGGTCGTAATATGGGAGCGATCCAAAATGGGCGAGAGATATGGATTCTGTACTTCACGTATTCCGGATGACGCGCATCAATCTCTAGTTGCTCTGTCTAATTTTTTTTAAGTGGTATCATCTCACAGTATATAACTCTAATATAAATAACTATATTGTCAGGCATATATATTGACTTGTATAATGAAAATAATACTTTAAAATAATATTAAAAAGAAAGTAAATATAATACCCAAAACTACGCATAACAATGACATACTTATCATAGTTCAAAGGTCTTTTACTTGAAGTGGTCTTACATGATTCTCAGTTCATAACTCAGCATGGAATATTTTTTTCCCTGCGCTACTATCGACATTATGTTGCTTCGTTATTTAATCTTCTTGAATGTGCTCCTAGTCACCAGCTATTCACTTTTCTGGCGACTCCTGGGTATATCTTGACGTTCCCTCAACCCTCTCCCGGGTATTTTCTCTGCAAAAATTTTGTCACCCCAGAAATGGCCCATGTTTCGTCAATTTTCTCTTATTTTGGGGCCTTTTTTGTTCACGGGTGACCCACCAGGCCACCGCTCCAGTGCCTACCCTCCAAGAAACCGTGTGGGTGAGATCTGTTATTGTTCCTTGAATTAATCTCAAGATTTATGGTACAGGCTCGACCCTTGTCCTAGCGGGAGAGTCAAAATAATTTTTCGTAGATTGGGTGTTCACATTCATTTATTCATTTTACACATGGAAATTTCTATCCTTCCCCAAATTGTATTGTAAAATCTACCAAACACAAAAATCAAAATAAAATATTATCAATAATGACTATTACAGCCTTGTCATCAAGGCTAAACAAAATTTACAAGGGGGAAATGATGATATTTAAGGGTTAAGGTGTTTTTCAATTTCTATTTGTTTTCAGACATAAAGATGGAATAAAATATTCCGAATTTTCAACCAATCTCGTTTTTTATTTCAACCCCTCCCCTAGACAAAGAGACCTAAGCCTCTTCCCAGAAATATAGATTTAACTTAGAAGAACGAATATAAAAATCACACTCCAGTCGCGTTTCCTGTGGGTAGGACTGAGGGGGGCTTGATCGGCCGGGAAAACAAAAAGGGGCCCCAAAATGAGAAAAAATGACAAAAATGGGCATCACGGGGGTTGACAAAACTTCTTTGGAAAAAGAGTCACGTGAAGGGTTGGGAGAATGTCCAAGATATAGCCAGGGTCCCAAAAAGTAAAATCAGGGACAAACATATTCAAGAAAATAAAGTCAGAGCAAAATCATGTCGCTATAGCGGCAAAAAAATATTCCACCTTTATGACGGACAGTGTATTATTTCAAATTATATCTTAAAGTTAATGATTTTCAACATTTTAAGCAAATTCCAGACATGGTAGAGTAATTGTAGTTTTTAAAACGTACATTAAATACATGTGCCCATATTACCTGCACATGCAGGTAATATGGGCACTTTGGTAATGACGTCAACATTTGAATATTGCAGACAGGGGGGTTGGTGATAATTGTTTTTCTTCACAATAAAAGTTAGAGCAGTAGTCATTGATTCATATAAACAAAGATTAGACTGTGTGTCATTTCGTAATTTTATGCAAATTAGGCAAATGAGCTTAGGGGGCCCATATTACCTGCATGTACCCTAGTCCCAAGCACACATTGAATTTTAATGGTGGTTCTTGTTCTCAAGGAAATGAACGAAATTGAAAAATAATTTTTATTGATTTTGAAAGAGTGTTATGATCCATTAACACCCATGGCATTAGATAAGAGATTGGACATAGAATAAACATCGGAGAGACATGTCTAATTTTTGGCAATTAATGTCCTTTGGCATGGTTGGCGTGGATTTGCCCATATGTAAAATTACATTTAGTCTCAATTTTCAGGTGTTAATATTTTTATATTTCTATTATTACTTTTGTCTATTCTAGAGCTCTACCCGATCTATGTTAACGATGCCAAGAAACGGGAAAGATGAAACAAAAGTATGTTATAAGAGATTTACACATTGTCAACTTACCCCGTATGTTTACATATTGTAACAATTTACCCCGTATGTTGTAACAACTTACCCCGTATACGGGGTAGGTTGTTACAAAAAAAATGTCTTCATTAATTAAGATGTAGTTAATGAGTGTTAAAATGTTTTCAAGTTTTATATGCCTCATGTTTTAGCAAACATAATAGGTTAACTACAGACCGAAGATGGAGTGCGTGAGTTCTTTCATTAGAAATATCTAGCCCAAAATGTGAATTTTGTAACTTCCATCCCCGGTCTCCTATACAACTAAATTTTGTAGTAAATATAATTTATTTAGGAAAGCAATCGATAATTTCACACTTCTTTTTGCTGGATATTCACGACTTCTTATTTTTGCACTTATCCTCCTTAGCAACGACGTTAAAGAATTATTTTCTTCTTTGCTTGGTGTTTTTTTTTTTTTTT
>CALNVZ010003434.1:9909428-9933418 GCA_940671915.1 Paracentrotus lividus | reverse complement strand
AGAGAAGAGAGAGAGAGAGAGAGAGAGAAATAGAGAGAGGTTGTGGTGTTGGTGAGAGGGGGGAGGGTTGTGCGAGGACCGAAGACAGACTTGATAATTCCCTTTTTTTTTTCATCCACCTTAAAAGTGCCCCTTTTCATGACCAAAAAGTGCCCCTATTCTTAGCTTTAAAAATTCCATTTTATACTAAAAAGAAGTCTTTCAGAGTTTTGAAAAGTCCCATGGACAATTTCTGTTTTTAAGTGCCCCTTGTTATGTACTCATTATCTGTTAAAACCCCAAATTTTCGGCTCGCGCTTCGCGCGCGCTCGCGGATATAAATTTAAAGGTAAAGTTTATGCAAACCTAGACCAGGTTCTGGTCGTTTGAAACTTTCACCTTTCTCTATTGACTCGACCCTCTCACCATTTCTCTTTCCGTCACAAATCCACGTCCCCAAACCATGGACTATCTACATCCATGCCAAAACCAACTGAGAGTCCCTGATCATGCTGATGTGCTAAAATAGTACTGTGTGTACATGTATGGTGTTTTGAGGGTTGATGTGAAAATACAGGATGGTCTAGGCGGTGGACTAATGAAAACCCTCTATTTATCCGAATTCTTTTCTCTGTATGCCTCTGATATCAAGTGCGCCTCTTTTCGGATAATGTGCCCCTTTTCAAATGTGACCCCCACTTTCTAATTTCTTCCGCCGCCTCTGGGTAGGGGGCACAAGTTATATGTCCCCCTCCTTGGTCTTGGTCTTGGTAGGGTTAAGGTCACCGGCTTGAATTGAAATATCTTATCCTACTTTTGTGGTAAAAACAAAGGAAATTAACATGATAAAAGACAACCATGAACCCTTAATCAAAAAGAATAATTTCCCCCAAATTTGGTTTCAGCCTTTAAAAAAAAAATTTTTTTAAACAGAAGCTTCTGGGCGATTCTTTGAAAAGTGAACCTTTTTTGGAAAAAATGAAGTTTGTCCTTTTTGTTTTTAAGCTGCACATTCATATAGAGCATTGTCTGAAGTTTCATGAAATGCATTTTATCTAATTTTACAATTTTTCATGCTCATTGCATAAATTAATATGCAAATAAATTTGAATAGAAAAATGGTACGTAAAATATCATTTGTTTGACCCTGACTTGATTGTATATGCTGGTCTCCCTTACCTTGATTATTGTCATTAACCCTTTTTTTATAACTTCATTCTTTAAATTTAAATGAAAAATAATGGTGTTGAATTGATTGTTTTAAAATATTAACTAAAGAATTAAATTGCCATCAAATGTCACACACGTGACCCAAAATATGAAAAGTTAACGCCCCGAAAACCATGGTTCTATTATTATTACAAAATTTTTCTCCAAAGCTAGATATAATGTGCCTTGCATCTCACCAAATATGAAGCCATGATAGCTTTAATTAAGTTATTAATAACTTTGAAATTGGTCACACACGTGACCCACGGGTCACGTGTGTGGACCACACTATGGTCATGCTTAGAAATAGGGACCAGGCTATTCGGCCATTCTTTGAAAAGTGAACCTTTTGGGGACAAATTAATTTTTGCTTTTTGATTTTAAGCTGCATAATCAAAGAGAGCAATGTCTGAAGTTTCATGAACTGATGTTTTTTCATGATTTTCAATTGTTCATGCTCATTTGCATAAATTAACATATATGATAATTAAATGGAAAACGGTAAATAAAATATCATTTTTTTAATCTGACTGGAATGGATATGCTGACTTCCTTACTTGGTTACTTTCATTATAATTATTATTTTACCTCTATTCCTTTTAATCTAACCCCAAAAAATAATGTTGTTAAATGATTATATCAAGATAATCAACACCCTGGAAATTAATTGCCCTCAAAATGTCACACACAAGTAACCAGAAACACAAAAAAAAGTTTATGCCCGTCCTTAACCTGGCTCTGGTATTATTATGATTATTTCTTCAAAGCTAGATTTAAATGTGCCTTGCATCTCACTAAATATGAATCCATGACAAGTTTTAATTTGATTATTAATTAGCAAACAAATTGGTCACACACGTGACCCGCTGGGTGGGGGCGGTCATAATTCTGATTATTTTCACTTTCATTGGCTGAAATTAATTTATTTCAGCATTATTATGCTCCACAATGTTCTGCTGCAATAATTTTTGCGAAAAAAACAACAACAAAAAAACAACAACAAAAAAAAGAACAAAAAACAAACAAACAAAAGGTCGAAAAAACAAGGAAATCATAAGATTCATAAACAATGAAATACACAAGGAATTTAGTTCGATATCAATTTTTTTCCAAGTACAATTTAGGAATCCATAAAGATTATGCAAACACAAAATTAGCATTCCAGAAGCTGTAGTTTGTCAATTGGAACAAAATTATGACTTCATGCAATGCGTATATTAGCATAATTAATTCATCTAAAATAATAAATCATTATACTTATGGAAATTAACAGTGCTTTCTTGTAGTTACATCCACACAACATCGTGCAAATTTTCGGCGCGCTCGCGCGATCAACACCAAGATATGAGGGGGCATCATGCCCCCCCCCCCCCCCTCTACCCGCCCTCCCCCAGTCTTGACAGCTACCAAACACCCCCATTGACTGACTAGGGTTGAGTTCATAAAAAATTTTACCAACAGCGGATATAGTAATTGCTCAAAATGTAAATTATTGCATTATATTCATTTTCTGTACAATTGCGCATAGGTCACACACGTGACCCACTAAATGTCACACACGTGACCGACATCACGATATAAATAATAGATAAAAAAAAGAATTTCAGAGATGACTCCTATCATGGTATTTTTTGGTTAACAGGTCCATAAGCATATCTCACAGCAATAAAACATTTCATCATTTTAAAACTCACAGGAATTTCAAAATGAATTGAAACTTTCAAAATCATGGCCGTTCTGTGAAGTCACACACGTGACCCATTCTTTTGACCTCTGACCTGAACACATATTGTAAATATCCAAAAATTATACAAATGATAGCCACAAAAATATATAGCATGATATAAACATTAAATCAGTATATTTTTTTAATTGTTAGAGTTATAGCCAATAAAGTCAAGATTTTTGCATAATTTCGGTCACCACGTGACCAACGAAATGGTACTTCTGGGGTTTTTAGTTTTTAATCAATCGCATTTCAGTATTCAATTCTGATTGGACAAGACTAATGATTGCTAATGATTAAGATGCGCAGGCTCAAAATTAGAAAAAATAAAATGAGACAGTAATTTCCCCTAAAATGCCAGATATGGTCAATTTTTTAGAAGTAAATATGTATTTCAACAATTTATTTTTCTCTTGTAGGCTGCTCTAACAGTGCCAAATAGCTTGCCATCGTACATTTTAGATTACAGTACCTATATTTCTCTTTATGGTGCACATGCCATTTTTGGACAACGTACCCTGATCGTATAACAACCCTTCTTTCCTTTTCTCTCCCTCTCTTCTCGCCTTTAGCCTATTTTTCTTGAAGTTGTGCCCAAGCGTTTCAGTTCTTCTTTTATTTTGCCTCTCTGTCACTCTCTCTTTCTCCCTGTCCTCCTCACAGCCGTATTTCTACTTTTATATTTAGCTCTCCCTTATAACGTATTCTTCCTGTTGTATAGTTTCTCTTCCCTCCCCCCATTCAACCGTATCTATAGTAGCTTTCAGATGAATAGAGAATTGTTTTTAGAAAGTTACATTTTTCCTTCTTATTTCTGTTATAAGGATTAAGTACTTTGCCAAAAGCTCTGCTACTTTCTACTGACCCTAAACCTCTCACGCGGAATATATAGTACATGTAGGGCTTATATGCAATTACTGTTACTATTCACTCTGTGTATAATTGGTTTAAGTAAATTAAACTTTAAATCAAATTGTAGCTTATGTGACCTTATTTTTTATTCCAACTTAAGAATTAACTAATATTTTATATATGGTGATATGACAGTTGGGTTTCATTTTTAAAAAAATTTATTTTAATTAATTTTTTTTTTTTTTTTTTTTTTTGGGGGGGGTACTGTAAAATCACTTTTAAACAGTGATAGACCACACTATTACTCAAACTGTATTTCTAAATACCAGAGATTCTTGGGGAAAAAAACAACAAAATACAATAACAATATTTAATTGATTGATTCCAAAATATTATATTTACATAAAATGTAGGTGATAGTACAGATATATACAGTGATAGTACTTTACAATAATCAGTTCAATAAATACCCGATGACAGATTAATAATTGCCCAAACATTTTAACATGTATTTACAAGCAAATACCTATCCGAATACACAAATTTTTGATACAGTAAGAAAATGTAAAATCAAGACTAACACCATACATTTTTGCAAATGTTAAAAGTGTTCAAGGGGGTGATTGACCAAGTCGCTTCTTTGAAAAGCTTTCTGAATGACTTTAAAATATGAAGAGCCAAATGGGATGCCCAAATCCTTTTCAAATAATTTGCCGAAGTTGAAAAATGGAAATATATATGATTCAACCCCCCCCCCCCCTGAATAATTCGAAGAAATTTGACGACTGTACCATTTTTTGCTCGGATGGCGTAACCTGAAAAAAAAAATTGGGAGCTACATGCACTTAACATCAGGCATGAACCTAATATTCAGCTGTATTACAACCAAATTCCAACCCTAACCGTCTTTGAAGAAGTAAAGACCAAAGCATATGTCGGAATTATCAATTCTAGTACATTTACCATAAGAAAATATAAAATACATGGCTTATCTAAATGCCATTTTGTCGACACAATATTCAAATTTGACGACTGTACCATTTTTGCTCGGCCGGCGTAACCTGAAAAAAAAATGGGGTGCTACATGCACTTGACCCCAAGCATAAACCTTATATTCAGCTGTATTACAATCAAATTCCAACCCTAACCGTCTCAGAATTATCAATTCTAGTACATTTACCATAAGAAAATATATAATACATGGCTTATTTAAATGCCATTTTGTCGACACAATATTCAAGGTGAAGGCTGAATAACACAGAAAACCTGTCACATAACAGATAGAAATTATGCGATATCAAATTGTAAACTGTATCAAACATGGATATATAAAACAAACACAGTATAAGAGGGGAAAACAAACACACAAACAAACAAAATAGAACATTATAAAGCATTAAAAACCTGTTAATTTTCATGTAAAATCATCAATCACTGATGAATGATTGGTGAAAAACAAAACATTATTATGAATACAACTCAAATGGATAATCACAAATACATATTGGCCTCAGATTTAAGACATGTGTACAAGTAACCTTTTTGTTTCCCTCAAAATGAGTGCACAGGTAGAATTAGCGATTCTTTTTCAAATTCACATTTTTTTAATTTTCACAAATAATTTTTTTTTCTTTATGTGCTGGTATTATGATTTTATATGAAAGTTAAATTGGCCAAATTCACAGAGAAGTCCATGTTGTCCATAGCTTGCATATAACGTACAGACATGAATCTAGGTTTAAAAAAAAAAAAAAAAAAAAAAAAAAAAAAAAAAAAAAAAAAACTAATGAGGGAGGAGGAAAGAAGTACTGCGAGAGCGGAGCGACCACAAATAAACAAGGGGTGGGTGTGGGAACTCACCCATCCCCCCCCCCCACGATTAAAGAATTAAAGAAATTGTCTTTTCTTTCATTACAGGGGTGTCCTATGCTGTCATTGTTACATTTCAATGATGATCTACCAACAAAGAGATTCTTTTTTTTTTCTTTTTTTTTCTTCTGGAATTGCCCCCAAAATTTAAAATTTCTGGGCCCTATCTAATACAGAGGTACATGTACAATTGATCCAAATGAATTGCAAGTTCAATTCCTACATTTAAATCAAGTCAAGTTGACATCAATCACAAGTCCTTATATGTCAGGGCCAAGGTCTCCTTGAGGTGAATTAGTTCATTTGGGATTAACATTTTATCATAAGATAACATATCTTAAATAATTGGAATATCTGCTTTCGCTCCTAAATTCCGTGTTAGATGGTATTCTCACGTCTGGAGCTGGATCTTGAAGCATATACAATCAATGCTCTCACACTCTGGAGACTGGCAATCACAGTTAAGACCAGCACACTGAGATAAGAAAAAATACAACATTCAAATCAGGCAACTTATTCTGAACTTGATGTGTAACTGGCTTTTGCCAACAGCCGAGAACTCAAATTTCAGTATTTTGTTCATTTTTAGAAAGAAGAGTTTCCACAAGCTTTCCAGTAATATAAAGCACTTACTGCTCAACTATAGCACTGTCAAACATTCTGCTCGAGCAAAAGTTTGTACTTTATAACTATTTGCAACAGAATTGGTGCAGAGAACTGTTTTGGTAAAGCAAAAATTATCATTTTTAATCATCTAAAAGTTAGGTATATTCTCTTTCAGATACATGTATTAATTAGCACGTGCAGTAAGTCTAGATGTAGTATATTAAAGTGTTAATATAAAAAATTGTGATAAAATAAGGGGTTTCAGAAAATATGCCTTTTGATTTTATGAGCCACTCTCTTCAACTTAGGTTACTAGTACTTAAATTGCTTATTGTCAAAGGTATTGGAACATTCTTCCTACAGCCTTATAGACAAAGGAATGATGTTAATCCCTTTACATGGGACAAACGACCAAATATTTTAGATATTCCGGTAGATGACTCAATTTAAAAAAGGGATAGCTCTTCTCTTTTTGTCACAATAGGCCAAAACTCAAATTCTACATTTCTGAAAGTTGACCATCTTGATTTGGTTCACAATGGGGTTCAAATAAATGTGAGAAATGGATTCTCTCATTATCCAATATGCAGAGGACTAGGCATGGTATGAAAATGCACTGATTTATGGTAATACAATGATATGAAATGTAATGTAACATCGACTTCATTTTTGACAATATACCATGATCAACCATGCTGTGAACTGTAATACTAGATTGGATCAAAAAAACAAGATGAATCCTCGACCGCGCACGGTCGAAATATATGCCTCCGCCATTGCCAGATCAGAAATATATGGCACATTGGGATAGGGCACAAGTCTGTACATGGAATTTCACATTTTGACCTCTGTGACCCTTGACTTTTGACCTACATACTCTAAAATCTAAACAGATCATCTTCCTATGGTGATACATACTACCTATAAGTTTGAAGCTCATATCTCAACTGGTTCTCAAGATATCATGAAAATGAACTCAATACATGGAATTTCACAATTTGACCTCTGTGACCCTCGACCTTTAACCTACATACTCCAAAATCTAAATAGATTGTCTTCCAATGATGATGCATACTACCACTAAGTTTGAAGTTCATATCTCAACTGGTTCTCGAGATATCGCGATAACAAACTAATTTACATGGAATTTCACAATTTGACCTCTGTGACCCTTGACCTTTGACCTACATACTCCAAAATCTACTCAGATCGTCTTCCTATGATGATACATACTACCCCTAAGTTTGAAGCTCATATCTCAACTGGTTCTTGAGATATCGCGATAACGAACTCATTTACATGGAATTTCACAATTTGACCTCTGTGACCCTTGACTTTTGACCTACATACTCCAAAATCTAATCAGATTGTTTTCCTATGATGATACATACTATCCCTCAGTATGAAGTTCATATCACTAGCGGTTCTTGAGATATCGCGATAACGAGCAAACGGGACGTACGGACGTACAGACGTACGGACGTACAGACGTACGGACGTACGGACGGACGGACGGACAACCCGAAAACATGATGCCTCCGGCACCACCTTCGGTGGCGGAGGCATAAAAAGCAACAATTAAAATATATTTTTAAATAAACGATTTATAAAGCTCGGTAAAAACTTCTTAACCCTAAAAGGGCCGGGGGGGGGGCCTAATCAGCCCCCCCCTCGACATTTCGCGCGGTCATGTCGCTGAAAAAAAAATTCGCGCTCCGCGCATTTATGACTTTTTTCTCTAACATCCTACGCAACTTTTAAAAATATTTTGAAGAAAATTGAGCGTACGGTTCGGATGTTGCGCAACATTATGTAATGCAGCGCAGACTCAAAAATCGGAGATTTTCTGTATTTGTGTACAAAACATATGGGAAATGGCTTTTCATGCTAAAATCACATTTCTTTATTTAAAATATGGTTATTAGCCATTATTTTAAATGATATTGCTCTAATCATTAGAGATAATCAATGACCGAAGTATTCCAAACAAAAAAACAATGAAATACATAAGTCGAAAAACAAAGAAATACATAAGAAATTCCCAAAACAATAAAATACATAAGAAATTGAATTAGATACCGGAATTTTTTTTGCGTACAATTGTTAGGTATGCTACAAAGAATATTTACATCAAGAATTAACATTCTAGGACCATTATTTAATGATTTAGAGCAAAAAGTATGATTTCATGCATAAATTAGCATAATTAATTAATATAAATTAAAAAAGACATTATTTGGAAAAATGAACTATACAATCTTGTAGATTACATCGCACACTACTATTGTGCAAATTTTCGCCGCGATCACGCGATCGGCGGCCGAGATCTGAAGGGGGGGCCTAATCAGCCCCCCCCCCCGGCTGTGAGATGGCAAAAATAACCCGGCCTTTTTAGGGTTAATAACCCATTCCCTGCCTTATTAAGATATTTAAAAAAAAATATTAGATCATATATTTAAAATATAGCTTCCAGGAAATATGAGGAAAAAAAAGGAAAAACATACATGTAGTAAAGAGTCACATCAAGTCAAAAGTCTTTACCGTAAAATACTAGGCCTCACTGTAAAACCACAAACATTTATGACCTTAAATATTTGCAAATTGGAGCCTTTTTTCGAGGCATAAAACTTTCACAAATGACTGACCATGAAGAACTTCTTTATTTCGTGAATCTTACATCTTTGCACGGTTTGAGAAAGTATCATGCACGCCAAAAGTTTCTGGTTTTACAGTGAATGCTTGAGAGCGTACCTCATATCTCCTGAAAATACAATCCATTATATGGTTTACTTGTCAAAATGTTGCAATAGCCTTGCTTTTCATTACCACTTTGTCAAAAGTATTGCCTCTTGTTTTGAGAATCTTTGACTAAGTGGGCTTACCTCACACCCTTTGGCTTGGTCACAGCACTGTAAACACAGGTGGCAAGTTAGGCACTTTTCAACAGAACATTTCTGGTCAGACAATTTGAATTAATATGGAGAAATGTTATGGAGAATGTTAATGAGATAGAGATTAAGGGAGAGAAAGGGAGGTAAAGAAGAACACAACAGAGAGATGGGAGAGAGAGAGAGACAGACAGAGAGAGAAAAGAGAGAAAGAAGGATACATGGAGACAGAGGGGTAGAAGAGAGAGAGAGGGGGGAGAAGGAGGAGAGGGTTTTTTTTTTTTTTTTTTTACAGAAGCAGCAACAGGTAAAATAAGAAAAGTGAAGGAATAAAACATGAGAGGAGATCATGAAGTAAATAGATAATTGGAGTGACAGAGATGAAACAGATATATGGAGAACAGAGGGAGAAGAGGCAGAGAGGAAGTGCGAGAGTGAGTGGGGAGAAGGAGGATAGGGAGATAAATGAAGCTGGAGAGGGTTTTTTTGTTTGTTTTTTTTTCCTTGTTTTTTTTTTTTACAGAAAGCAGCACCAGAGGAAAATAAGAAAGTGTGAAGGATTAAACATGAGAGGGTTCATGAAAGAGATAGATTAATTGGAGGTGACAGAGATGAAAAACAGCTATATGGAGACAGGAGGGGGAGAAGAGGCAGAGAGGAAGTGTGAGAGTGAGTGGGGAGAAGGAGGATAGGGAGATAAATGAAGCTGGAGAGGGTTTTTTTTGTTTTTACAGAAGCAGCACACAGGGAAAGAAAAAGTGAAGGAAATTACATACATTGAGAGGAGATCATGAAGTAGATAGATTAATTGGAGGTGACAGAGATGAAAACAGCTATATGGAGACAGAGGGGGAGAAGAGGCAGAGAGGAAGTGTGAGAGTGAGGTGGGGAGAAGGAGGATAGGGAGATAAATGAAGCTGGAGAGGGTTTTTTTTGGTTTTACAGAAGCAGCACACAGGGAAAATAAGAAAGTGAAGGAATTAATACATGAGAGGGGATCATGAAGTAGATAGATTAATTGGAGGTGACAGAGATGAAAACAGATATATGGTCATATGGAGACATATGGGAAACATATATGGTCATATGGAAACATATGTTCATACGGAAAACATATAAGGTCATTTATAGAAACAGAGGAGAAGGGAAGATAATCAATAAAGGGGATTTAAGTTGACGACATAGAGAGAAAAACATAGAAGTGATTGAAGGAAAAGATAGTGAGCTATTAAAGTAGAAACATGAAAACAAATCAACGTGCAAATGAAAGTGATACGACATTTACAAGAATTCCAGTAAAAAACAGCATTCACATTCCCCTTAAATCCATTTCCATTTTAAACAAAACTGCAAAAATTTGGTGTAACTGCACATTTAAAGCACCAAGGAAGATATCATTGTCAGTGATGCTTTTAATTATCACTTTCCCAAATGCTTTTTCTTGCCACATCAAAATCATATTGCATGTTTGCATGGGTAAGCAATTTTTGTTTTCATACATTGTAGCTTAACCCTCCCATCCCCACCAAAGATAAAATACCTTTATAAATCAATGCAAATAATGTTGTACAGCAAACCACCTTGAGCTTAGTTCACACTGAAACTGTATCCTTTGTGTAAATTAATGCATTTCTGTATATCTATAACATCATCCTACATGTCAAAACTGTACCTACTTTTTCAATCAAATCCTATTTGATATTGTTCAAGAAAAAAAAAAATGCTTTAGCCAGAATTTTATTAATATCATGAATTTTAAATTGACTATTTCTTCCCAATTTTTTCATTCCTACAATTATGTACATTCTTCTTTGTCACAAAAATGTAAAGAGTGTAAAAAAAAATTAAAATGTTAATTTGAGGATAACTAGATTATTCATTTGGTAAATCATGCTATGTGGAATGTAAAGAGTGTAAGAATAGATTAAAATTTGTGTTAATTTGAGGATAATTGGATGATTTCTTCGGTAAATCATGCTATGTGGAATTATGTAATAATCAGGTCATAAAATAGATAATTAACTTCTTGTTAGTTGAATTGTGGATTAATCTGATTAAAATACTACATGTTGGTACACTATATTACAACCGATTTGAAGCTTTCGTGCAATGTGATGACGGTGTAATTAGTGTGTTAAATACAGACCAATTCAATTTCACACCTTGAAATTTCTAACAGGGGAAGTTGGTTTGATAATGAAAGAAGCCGAGCAGTAAAATATTGAAAAAAATCTGATAAATCTACTTCAAAGAGAAGATTGCAAAAAGTTAGAGAAAGATAGAGAATAAAAAAATGTTCCCCTAACGCTGACATTTTTTATTATTTCGCCAATTTCCTCTACCCTTTGCTGAGCTTCCTTGGTGACTGTGTCTCATTTCAATATGATGCATCACAAATACAATTATCTTGATTACACGATTACACGCATAATTGAAAAAAAAAAATAATTCTTTGGAAAATTTTGAGAGAAGACATGACAAGTCTAGTCATAGAGCTGCCACCTCATATTGGGTAATTTCAACTTTAAAATCTAGAACTTTCATATCTTTTATCAAACTCTTTACTAAAATTTTTACTGATCCATTTCCCTTCTGTCATTAAAACCAACTTGATATCTGGTCAGAAATTTCCCATAATTCACACAAAGAGATCAAAGTGCACACACTTGAAGAATTAATGCCAGAATTGGCCAAATCAAAATCATTCAGAAAAATGTATCACCTGGTATTTAGACGCCAGGATTGGATATATTTTTCAGAATGTTAAGCCTGGCTTGTTCAAAATAGAAAATACTACCTTTGTCGCTGGTCCACACACGGCATCTAAGCATGTCTTAACGTTGGGATAGGCACAGCAGTTACAGGATTCTGCCATGGATATCCAGCAGTCGCAACACTGTAGACTGCCATCTTCTCGACCACAGGGGGCGCACTCTACACAAATGCCTCTGGCCTGTGTGGAGATGAGAGAAAAGGGTTTGAAATTGCTTTTGTTTGGTTAGAAAGTTTGTTTTAATAATGATATACATCAGATTCATCTTCTCTACATATATGACTCTGGCCTATAAGCTGGAGATAGAAATAAGTTTGATATAGACATTGATAATAATATTACTGGTGTCTTAGAAAGTCTTTTACCAGTTATGACCAAAGCACTTTAGAGGTGCACAATCTCCACTACCTATTTTAACGCCTCGGATGGGGTGAAGCATGTAGATAAAATTCCTTGCTCAAAGGACATAGTGCCGATACCGGGGATCGAACCCACGACCTTTGAATTCACAGTCAAGTGGTGAGACCACAACTTGTTATTAATGAATATGTGGGTTTTTCAAGATAGTATTAGGTGTCATCGGAACAAAGAAGGATTGAACTTGTTTACTTGCATTCACAGAAAAAAACAACTGACTGTTTGG
Organism: Paracentrotus lividus; assembly: GCA_940671915.1. Taxonomy (NCBI): domain Eukaryota; kingdom Metazoa; phylum Echinodermata; class Echinoidea; order Camarodonta; family Echinidae; genus Paracentrotus; species Paracentrotus lividus. The sequence goes on along the minus strand of CALNVZ010003434.1, from coordinate 9,920,873 downwards.
ATTCCACTTTATCTTGGACATCCTGTATTGGAGGTATTTTTTAAGAGGCAAACAACTTCATATACCCGACTGCCTTCCAGCCAAACATTCAAATATTTAAAAGCACATACCACCAAAAACTGTCTGATGACCAAGAGGATGACTATGACCAAGATATAGCTTCCTACGGCAATGACAACAATGATTGGGATGGGAAGGGCAAGTTCATTAGCTGGTGTTTCTTCTGCTGCCTGAAATCATATTGAGAAAAAGAAAGGAAATATTGTAACTTGATGATTAAATGAATTATCATCAAAATGTATCATATTACATATTATTTTTCATGAATGCACTAATATCAAAGAAAATATCCATTGAATATCTATCAAACATGACTTAAAGTCCTACAAAAAGTAAAGATAGCAAACTTTTACAAACAAGACAGAGTATTTCAAATCTAAAATAATATTCTTTTTTATTTTTCAGAGGGGGGGGGGGTTCCATGTTGAGATCTTTGTTTTGACATTGCAAGTGCAGTATAGTTAGACAAGTACAAAGTTCATCTTTATTTGAAATAGTACAAGATCGGAAATATAATCCATTGCTATACAATGCAATCAGTTACTACACACTTATTCCATAAAGGTAGATTCATTATGAGGTGTCTCTTTCCGACTGAAATCTTGTTTGTTTTTTATCCATGTACAACTCACAGAAAAAATTGCACTTTTGTAATCTCTATCCCAAAAATGCCAATTTTTAAAAATATAATTCATGAACAATAATATGCTCCCAAATGAAGAAAATCAGTCAAATGAATATACATTCTACCTATTAACAATTCAGCACAATTTGTGATTTAATCATTTGAATTTTAAATAGTAGACTTTTAGGATAGAGCAAGTTCTACGATTATAGTTAAAAAGTAGTAAAGTTTTAAAAAAGACGAGTCAACAATGATCTAATTTTTGCTTTGCCAAAGAACATGAAATCTCCCATTTTAATACTCACATCAGCCATTTTCAGTCAGAGAATGACCTTCTTTCCATCATTGATGAATGACTTGTAGATCTACAGTGGCGTTCTTGTTACTTCAATTTTCAAAGAATTGTAATGACAGCAAAACCTGTAGATTTACCCACTAGGCATAGATCTAGATCAATGCATCCTTTAAATCTGAAATAAAAAAATTAAATAAGCATGGTTAATAAATCCAATAACATCAAAGCAAAATTTCATTAATCTTCAGAACAAATAGACTTATAATGATATTTCTCATTAATGTTCACAATTATCTCTCCATAGGGATAGGTCTAGACCCTCTAGACTTCTACTTACTAGACCTCTAACTGTTGGACTCTAGATTTAGATCTAGACTCTATATTTTTTTAAATTGAAATGGAGGTTTACTTTTCTTGACATCTAGGTTACCCCCTATTTTACAAATACGGTCCAGATCTACATGTGCAACAACAAGATAGGCTTAGCTAAATCATCAAGAAAAGATGTCGCGTCTGTCGTCTAGACTCTAGTCTACATGTAGACCCCTACACATCGAAATGTCTACAAGTTCGTTCTTACAGTGCTAGAGGACAATGCATTTTGATTGTTGGGCACTCTGATTAGCTATCACGTGAAGCTCCACCTCCTGGTTGCGATGACTGAAGTGCGTTGACCGTAACTGAACAAAGTGATTCAGCTGTTCCCGATAAAGACCGCTTATTGTGCGCGCTGTCAATCATAACCAAACTCCAAAGTGGACCTATTTCGCAAAAAAAAAACTGCAAGACTCGTCTTAACAAAACATGCGGCGGAAAGCCACTCTTTCAATACTTTTTAGAATAAAGAAGAGAAATATTAGGAACTTCAACGAATCCACTGTCGGACCCCGCCCGACAGTTGAAAACGTATGAAAAAATGAGGACTTACCAAAAAAAATAAATGACGAGTCTAAATTTTATCGTGACTATTGTTCATTGGAAGGCACAATGGTAGTGCATTTCATATGCTAACATGATCATTCGAGCGTTGTGTATATTTGTGGAGTAAAAATTGTGTCACTGTCACGTCATACGTGAGTCGTCACGTCAAAGTAAAAACCAATAATAATAATATCAGCCTAGATCTACACACAGTTACCTCTTAACTGTTACATGTTAAAACTGTAATTGTTAAACAAGACTTTCAATAAGAAATTTAGGATTATCAAGAACAACATGACAGCAATTAATTGGTACAGGAACATAAATATTTTTCTTGCTAAGTTGCTGTAGGCCTAACGTTAGGCCTAAGGAGTTACAGTCCAGAAATGTTCCTCTTCTTGGGCCTTGGCGATTGACTGGCAAAAAAGCAGATATTTTGTGAAAAATACAACGTCTGATCATCATAAATGACTTTCCTAGAACATATGAAGAATGTCATCATAGTTTCCTACATTTTCTTACCAAAGAAAGTGGATAAAAGCGTCCCTTGCTGACATTTTCCTGAGCTGATCAAAATTCGTGTCTGACTTCAGCTGATAGTTTATGCTCCTGCCTGCGCTGCTGATCATGATCTGAGCGCGGCTGTCCGGGCCCGGCCGCACTACCCAGCCCCCGCGCCCCCGGCGCGGCGGCGCAGCGATGGTGCTGGCACTCGGTCAGGGATTTAGCAGCCGTAACAACAGACGCGCAGCACATCCGAATTAACCATACCGGTAATAATGTGAACGGTGATAAGCTGCTAAATCTTATGGTGCTAAAAAAGAAAACAAAGAAAAATGAAAAGCTAGATCAGTGGGGTGTAACACAAAGACTTACGATTGATAAAAAGTTACGATTAATTTTTTCTTGGTAGCCTCATTTGGAAACCAGGTACAGTTAGGGATTAAGATTTTGATATGATTAAGAGTAGGGTTAGTGCTAAGATTAGGATTAAGATCATCAACTTTGGAGCATCCTGTCCATGATGAGGCTAACGAGAAAAAAATCAATCGTAACTTTTAATCAATCGTAAGTCTTTGTGTTACACCCCACTAGAGGTATAGTAAGAAAAGAGGGAAAAGGAAACGAAAAAGAAAATTTTGGGGGCAAAAATAAATATGGAAATAAAAAAATGATGGAAATTTGATGGTAGGAGAGGTATAGGATGATGATAGGAGAGATGATGACTGAGAGAGGTAGGATGATGATAGAATGGTGTAAGAGATGTATAGGATGATGGTAGGAGAGGTAGGATGGTGGTATGGGGGGGGGGATAGGATGATGGTAGGAGAGGTAGGATGATGGTAGGAGAGGGAGGATGATGGTATAGGAGAGGTGGGGTGATGGTAGGAGAGGTAGGATGATGGTAGGAGTGGTAGGATGATGGTAGGAGAGGTAGGATGATGGTAGGAGAGGTAGGATGATGGTAGGAGAGATGGGATAATGGTATCAGAGGTGGGATAATGGTAGGATGATGATGAGAGAGGTAGGATGATGGGACGTAGGGCCCGCGTGCCAGAGGTATTACTAGAGGGTGATAAGAGACGTATTATGATGGTATATAGGAGAGGTATAGGATAATGGTAGGAGAAATGGGATGATGGTATGAGAGTTGAGATGATGGTATGAGAGTGAGGATGATGGTATGAGAGGTAGGATGATGGTAGGAGAGGTAGGATGATAGTAAGAGAGGTAGGATGTTTGGTAGGAGAGGTAGGATGATGGTAGGAGAGGGAGGATGATGGTAGGAGAGGTGAGATGATGGTAGGAGAGGGAGGATGATGGTAGGAGATACGGGATCATTGTAGGATGATGGTGAAAGAGGTAGGATGATGGGAGGTAAGGTGATGGTAAGAGAGTTAAAGATGGGATGATAGTGTCTAGAGGAGTAGAATGATGGTAGGAGAGTTAAGGGTGGGATGATAGTGTCTAGAGGAGTAGAATGATGGTAGGAGAGCCCAACGCTGACATGGGTAGAGGTCGGCCAATGTCCGCGACCCGGTGCTGAGCGCCTGGGGGACTGTGGCTCACAGATAGGATTGCAGCACAAATTCATGTACGTTAAGTACGACGTATACAACGCATAATGGAAAAAAAAAAAAATTCGGGGGAAAAATGGTACAGAAGACAGACAGGACGCAGAGAGCTTGCCACCTCATAGGGGGTAAGGGCCAATCGTGAAATCTAGAACTATCGCACTCAGTCGTGTGAGCAACACGAGCTGCCACGAATGTGACTCGAGCACTGCCCCTGGCATGAAAACCAACTAGGACTATCGGGGCAGAAATGTCCCATAATCACACAAAGAGAGCAAAGGCACACACGTGAGAACGGCATAGCCAGCAGCCAAATCAAAAGCACAGAAAAATGGTGCAGTCACCGTGTAGTTAGACGCCAGAATGGAAGACGGTTGCAGAAGTAAAGCCTTCGGCCGGCAAAATTAAAAAATTACTACCGGGGCGCGGTCCACACACGGCAGCGAAGCATGGTCAAACGTGGGATAGCACAGCAGTTAACAGATGTGCCACAGGATAGCCAGCAGGCGCAACATCGGGAGACGCGCCATCGTTCCGACCACAGGAGGGCCACGCGACACAAAGTAGACCGCATGCTGTCGGGAAAGAGAGAAGAAGTGAAAGATGCGGTCGGGAGACAAGTCGGGTGGAAGAAAATAGACCATCAGACTCACGGCGCACAAGGTCAGTGGACTCGCCTAAAGGGCGCAGACTTAGAAATGAAGGTGGATTAGAGACAGAAATAAAGAGACTCGGGGGCTAGAAAGTCGAACCAGGGTATGACCACAAGCACGGTTTAGAGGCTGCACAAGCACGCCACTACCTCAGGGGAACGCCGCGCGAGGGGACGCCGGAGAGAAAACCGGCTCAAAGGACAGAGTGCCCAGACCGGATCAACCCCGACCTGGGAATCACAGCAAGGGAACCACAACGGATAGAAGAACGAGGGGGGGTGGTGCAAAGAGTAGGAGGGCGCATCGGAACAAACGAGAGCAAGTAACGTGTGGGGAACCTGGGGGGACCAGCACAGAAAAAAACAACTTGACTGTCGGGATCCACGTAATCGGCACAGCGAGAGGGAAGAGAGGCAAACACGGCAGAGACCCGCGGGCTGCCAGGGCCAAACAGGGGCAAAATGGGGAAGAGGGCACATACCACCAAATAACGTGGCGTAGGACAAGAGATGACTGAGGGACCATACAGAGAGCTTCGACGGGCAAGTGGAGCAACATAGGAGTGGGAGGGGAGGGCAAGCATAGCGGGCCGCTGGGCCTAACAATAGAAAAGGGAAATAGACTGGATGATGGGAAATTAATTAGACAAAAGATCAGAAATTATGTCGATGGAGCACTGAAGATTGCAAAGAGATGGGCCAGGGAATACACAAACGGGACTAAGTCCGTAACAAAAAGGTAAATGTAGCAAACTGGGGACAAACCAACGATACAACGAAATATATGCGGTATGCGAGGATCATGGAGCTGGACATGCAGGGCAGATAAGGTAGACAAGTACAAAGCACAGAAATAGACCAAAGGATGCGGGAAATAAACCATGGCTTAAATGCAATTCATGACTTACCCAACAAAAAACCTTGATTCCCGAATAAAGGCGATGTCCAAGGAGCCCGACTGAAACGGGACATAGCAACTCACCAGAACAAACACTGAAAACGCTACCCAGAACAATCAATGAAAAATAAATTCATGAACAAAATCATGCTTCCCAAATAAGAAAATCAGGCAAGGAGGAAATATTCACCGATAACAAGTCAGGCACAATTGATACAAAAAAACAGACTGAGATAGGACAAGCGACATATGAAAAAATGAATAAAGGAAAAAGCGACAACAACTCAAATTCTGCAAGAACAGAAACCCCATTAATACTCAATCAACCATCCAGCCAGAAGGACCCCCATCATAATGAATCGTACAGTGACGTGCGACGTCAATCAAAAATAAACAGCAAACACCTAATACACCCAGGCATAGATGCAGACAATCAGTCCGTTAAGTCGAATAAGAAAAAGAAAGCAGTAATAGAATTCCATAACATCAAACAAAAGGCAAAAGCCGAGAAGGAGCAGAAGAGCAGAGGAAAGTGCCCAGAATGGCATCGAGAGAATCGCTCACAACGGAACAGCGGTACGACCCGTCCTGACACGCACGGGACAAACGGCGCGGAAGCGGATGCAGAAACAACCAAGACCAGAAAGTTCGGATGAGGAAAAGAGTATGAGGAGAAAACTTCTACACAGCCCTACGAGCACAGAACGGAGCCGGACGGATCTACATGCCTTTGCAAGCAAGCAAGAGATGACGGAACATCAAGAAAAAGAAGACAATGACGGGATTCAATTGTATCGAAACTCTAAGCACGAGGAACCCGCACAAGCACAGAGAACAGAAGTCAAGAAAGACGCTGAACAAACAGAGAACCAACGGCTAGGGCGATGCAGCCGAGTGAAACAGAACATCAGATATGGCACTGTACCCCATCAATACTTGTAACAAGCGAATAATATATGTACTGAAGTTAACCAGATGGCCTGATCCGAAGAACAAGACGCAGGAAACAGAGGAAAGAAAAACCAACTAATCACCACACACAAAACCGTACACAGTCGAAATATACACAAAAATCTACCAAAATAGATGGACCGTGAAATCGCCAAATAAATAAGTAGAAAAAGACCTGTTCCGCATAGACACAGAGCCAACAAGACAACAAACAAAACACAAAGAGGACAACGAAAACACAATAACTGAGAAAAGTAAAGGGAGAAGAGAAGAATTAAGGTAAGAACAATCAACGGAAAAAATGAACGTCGAAGACCCGCAGACACAAAAACAGAAAACGGGGAGAAAAAAAAGAAAGAAAACTAAAACCCAAAATATATATAAAGAAAGCACAAGAGAGAAGAGCGAGCGAAAGATGGGTTCAAATGTGAACGATTACGCAATCAAGTGGGAAGGCACGAATGGTAGGGCGATTTCAGTGGAATGGGGCGTAACATGAGTCATCGAGCGATAGATGAGTAAAATGGGGCGGAATCATCTCCACTGTACGGCAGTAGCGTAGTACACGGGTCAAGGATAAAAACCAGCGGTCTGAAATAATAAAACAGCCAGTTATGTAAAGTGGTGGCACAAACTCTCAGATTTTATTCATGACTAAATCCGACTAAACAAAAACGCGTCCAGAAATGAAATCACATTAAAGGTTAATAGATTAATTAAATAATGCAATGATGAAACTCGCCTGAAATTGAAATGAAAATGAATATGAGGAAGCATATATGCAGCAAATAGGGCCTAATCATCGGAGCGCAGCCAAACTTTTTCGCAATAAACGCCCAAGGAACCTGACGAACATAAGTGCTCTACATAGTCAAAAATCTGATATTAGATACACTAGAACCCTTTTGATAACTAATGTGTGGTTCCCACGTAGGTCAAGAGATTAATCTGTCGCATCGCTGAGTGATTGCCACGTCTGCGGAGTCCACATACTCGTCATGTGAAAAGTGCAAGATAGATGCTAATGTCGAATTAAAAGAATTGATATAATAATGACGATTTAGGAACTCAATGACTGTTATACTGGGTCGTAAAATCAAATAAAAAAGTTCGAAATATTAAACTCGTTCGTTGTAAGTCATTCCAAATAGACGTCGTAAAAGCAACGATATCGTATTATACGAGACGATTGACTGAACATGACTTTACTGGCACCCAGTCTTTCACTGACCCCACGAAAAGGGAATTAAAACTCTCTGATCGTCAGTACAATTATGACCCTAATACATTTTAGCAAATGACCCGGGCGGTACATATAGAACTGCTACGTATAACTTCTAGTAGAGTGGTTAGCTCGGCCCCGTGTGCGACTAATTTTGGTGGACGCGGTCTGTGTCCACGGTGTCTCACAGGTCCCTTTTCGTAACTGCCCCGTAGCGTCCACCCCAAAGCTCCCCACTCTTGGTCCTCGTCTCTCTTTGGGTCAGGCTCTGGGGGTCTTCTAGCATCTCTCATGGTGGAAAGAAACGATGGAGTGTTCACCTTACCTCGTCTCGTGGTGTCGAAATCAATACCGGGTTGTAAGCCGAAGCACCGCGCCCACTTCAACTATGGACATCCCGCTATGACAAAAGTTACAAGATTCTCGCTGAAAGTAAGAGATAAAGGCTCTCCATCATCACTCGGGAGTGGTATTCATCGACCCCTCGAAAAAGGCATTTTAGACCTAATCTGCTCGATTGTTAGTATTGTGGTATTACAATACTTTACCAAATCGGGATAGATGTAAAAGTCTGAATAGCTTTTATCGGGTAGCGTTGGAGAAGTGTGTGTACGCCCTTAAAAGATATGCAAAGTAGGTGACACCGCTACTTTAAAGACAGTCAGTGTTGAAAAGAAACCATCACGATAGTCAAAGCGAGTACGCTTGCTATAGAAAACACGTTCCGAGAAAAAATTACTCGGTCACCGTATGGTAGATATGTAAACGTAAGTTAGAACAGTTTTATCTCACACTTTCTTTTTACTGTCTGTTTAATATCCATCTATATTTTTACGGGTTCGAATGTCCTGTACCCGTTCTATTATGAATTACAAAATTACATCTCTCTTATGCTCTAAGAAAGTACATTACCTGTCTATTATATTTGGACGTTCGTAAAACTGCGGTGTACAAGAAGTATTATAACGTCACTGAAATTTCTTTGTGTTTTTCTAGACGGTGATTTTAAATTGAGTGCTTCCACTGTTTTCAGATGAGTCATTTATTTTTTATCATTAAAATTACTCGATTATTTCCTTATCAATCGACTATCCTTAGTATACTCGTAAGAAGCCAGTCTATACCTGAAATCCTTGTGATTACCCTAGTTGTCATAGTCCTACACTAGATTCGCCTGAAACGACTGTAGACTATTATACAATTATTTCTTACACTCTCTATTAATACAATTCGTACAGTAACATACATTGAGTGAGATATACATTATAACCTCCCTCATATCAGTATGAGAATTTACAATATTAGTTATTAAGTTAAAATATTAAATAGAGTGTATATATCATCTCTCTGAGATACAACACTATTTAAAAATGTTGTGGGTGTGTAGTTAGCAGTACAAAAAATAAAATTATAAATATAATGTTGAAAAATAACAAAATATATATTTTAATTTTACCATTCTGATATTGTAGGAGAGTATAGTTGACCTGATATAAAATGATGACTGAGAGGTAGGTGATATAGATGGTAGAGAATGTCATAGGATGATGGTAGGGAGACGTAGGATGGTGTATGAGGGGGATTAGGATGATGTGGAATGGTGATCGATGCTGAAGAGAGGAGGATATGGTATAGGAGAGTGGGTGATGGTAGGAGAGGTAGATGATCGTAGGTAGTGTAGGAATGAGGGTTTAGGAGAGGTAGGTAGCATGGTAGGAGAAGGTAGTGATGAATGGTAGAGAGGTAGGATGATGGTAAGGAGATAGGTACAGATGATGTAGGAGTAGGATGATGTAGGAGAGAGTTGATGGTAAAGTAGAGATGGTATAGATGGGTATCAGATGGTGGGATAATGGTAGTGGATGATGTATGAGAGAGGGTGGATGATGGACGTAGGCGCCGCGTGCCAGAGTATTACTAGAGGGTGATAAGAGACGTATTATGATGGTATATAGGAGAGGTATAGGATAATGGTAGGAGAAATGGGATGATGGGTATGAGAGTAGATATGGTATGAGAGTATGATGATGTATGAGAGTAGTGATGGTAGAGAGGGTAGGATGATAGTAAGAGAGGTAGATTTATGGGTAGAGGGTGAGATGATGGTAGAAGGTCAGGAGGTAGAGAGGAGATGATGGTAGGAGGTGGTAGGTAAAGGGAGAACTGGATGGTAGGAGACGGTGACGGATCATTGAGGAGATGGGAGAGTAGGTATAGATAACGGGTCATGGTATAGGAGTAGCATGGGTGTATGTCTAAGACGTAGATGATGGTAGAGGTTAAGGTAGCGAGTTAGAGGATAGAGAAGTGAGGTATGATGTAGTGTCTAAGAGGAGTAGACACATGTTATGTGGAGATAAAGGTGCGATGATATGTCTAGAGGAGTAGAATCGATTGGTAGCGAGAGTTAAGGGTGTGGATGATGAGTTTAGAGGAGTAGAAATGATCGCTGTATGAGAGTTAAGGGTGGTTATGATAGTGTCTAAGGAGTAGAATGATGTAGGAGAGTTAAGCGGTGTATGATAGTGTCTAGAGGGTAGAATGATGGTAGGAAGTTAAGGGTGGGATGATAGTGTCTAGAGGTAGTAGAATGATGTGTAGGAGAGTAGGGTGGATGATAGTTTCTAGAGGAAGTAGAATGATGTAGGAGAGTTTAAGCAGGTGGTCTATGATATGTCTAGAGCAGCTAGAATGTGAGCGAGAGAGTTAGTGGTGTCCATGATAGGTTCTAAAGGAGTAGAATATCTTTACTGAGACTTAAGTTGTGGGATTGGTCATTTCAGGGATAGAATGATGTAGAGATTAAGGTAGGATATATGTCTACGCGGAGTAGATGATGTATAGAGAAGTTGGGATATGTGTTAAGGAGTAGAATGATGTAGGGGAGTTATAGGTTGGGTTTAGTTGCTAAGGTATTATACTTTGTAGAGAAGTTTAGGGTGGAGGTGTCTAGCGCGTAATATGTAATTTTAAGGTGGGAATGTGTCTATGAGAGTAGAATGATGTAGGAGTTAATGTGGATGAAGTCTAGAGGAGTAAATGTATGTAGAACGTTAGGTGATATTAGTGTCGTAGTAGTGACTATATGTATGGAGATAGGGTCGATCTCAGTTAGCGATAGATTATTGAGAGAGTTAAGGGGATATGTGTCTGTAATGATAGTAGAGTGATACGTTTATTTGTTTCTAAGCGGAGTTAGATTGTGGTGAGTTTACAGTGGGTGTAGGCTAGAGGACTTTGATATGTAGAGTTAAGTGTGCTTTGTGTTAAGAGGTAAAATTATGAGAATAGTATAATAGTTCTAGATTAGATATGTAGAGATAAGGATGCTAGGAGTAATATGTGAGATTAAGGCTTTAGAGATAGGTCTAGAAATAAATATGGTACTGGAGAGTTAAGCTGGCTGTATCTGCCTCAGATAAATAGTGTAGAGACTAAGGGATTATAGCTTTTCAACACTAAGACACTTACAAATTAACAATTAATGCTCCACTATTAAACAAATACTGAAAGTTTCGATCAATGGAATTCATTTACTACCTAAACATATGTATACAACAATGCCAGATCGCCGACACCATTCCCTCATGCTGAGACTACCAGGCCGCTAAGAAGGGAATTACACAGGAAAGGACGGTGTTGAAGCAATGTTTATAAACCATCCGGTGTTTGGTTATAATTTTGAGTATGAAATCGTGATATCTCGAGGTAATCAAGCAATAGTGCATTTTGCCAGATATACCGAC
>CALNVZ010003434.1:9861350-9909403 GCA_940671915.1 Paracentrotus lividus | reverse complement strand
TGACCTAAGTGTTTATAATTATGTTGGCAAAATAAGCTAAATCGAATAAATGTGATTTGAATATCATTCAAAGTTACTGCATCCCTTTAAGGGTGGGATGATAGTGTCTAGAGGAGTAGAATGATGGTAGGAGAGTTAAGGGTGGGATGATAGTGTCTACAGGAGTAGAATGATGGTAGGAGAGTTAAGGGTGGGATGATAGTGTCTAGAGGAGTAGAATGATGGTAGGAGAGTTGGGATGATGATGGTAAGAGAGGGAGGTAGGATGATGCGTGGAAGAAGAGGTATCACTAGAGGGTGATATAGGAGACGTATTATGATGGTATAGGAGAGGTAGGATGATGGTAGGAGAGGTGGGATGATGATGGTAGGAGGAAGGATGATAGTAGGACTGGTAGGAGAGCTAGGATGATGGTAGGATTATAGATATTTATGATGATGGTAGGAGTCCATGAGAAGTAAGATGATGGTAGGAGATATGGGATGTTATGGGCCCCATGCAGTACCCTGCAATCTCTTCCTAATACTAATGAGGTCGAGCGCCATCTAAGCCAACCAATTGACAGGGCGATTTTATTTGCAATGAATGACGTCCGACCGGTCTAGTTTTTTGTTGTCTTTAACTGAACATCAGAATTCCATAATTGGCCATACCAGCACTTCCTGCACCATTTTTCATCAGTTTACTATTACATCGCAATGTCATACAGGCAAGTATACATTTCCATGACCATTTGACAACACGATCGTCGCTTTGTTATCAAAAACTGTTTAGTTTTTGCTGATGATAATTGAGCCACATCTACCATACGGACTGCCCGGTGTGGGCGGGGCGGCCGGGCGGGCGCCGAAGCGGGGGGAAGATAGAGGCGGGGTGGTGGCTGGGTACGTAAAAATGTTTACTCCATAATTTAATAATTTATGCATGACGCTCGAATGATCACGAATTAGCATATGAAATACACTACCATTGTGCCTTCCAATGAACAATAGTCACGATAAAATTTAGATTCGTCATTTATTTTTTAAGTCCCGTACACCGCCCAGTTATCGAGGTAAATCAAGGTTTTCGGCACGTATGCACCCGAACATTCTGAGCCCACGACCTACACTACAGAATCGCGCTTGCGTTTTATGAATTACTTTACAAATTTGAAAATAAAGACTTATATGTACTGTTTTCTAGATGACTTGGTTGTTGACAATATAGATACACTTACATCTGTGTTGAGTCATCTGTTTTTCCTTCCAAAATGAGTAAATTTAGACTTGAAATCTTGAATTTGAAGATACGACACACACGTCTAGGTAAACTCACATGCTGTTTTCAAAAGAACGTAGAGAGCGAAAACACAAATAACGCCTTGCGGTAGTATTTAGGGTAAAGGCACTACTTCCGAGAGTACTTTTGCATTCCATTCTGATTATATCGCTGACCGATATATCAACTGAGGTCAAAGCAAATAGATCTAATTAAATAAAAAAAAAGAAGAAGAAGAAGAAAAAATAAACAATAAAAACAATAAACCAGAAAGAAAGAAAAAAAACAAGAAAAGAAAACAGAGAAAAAAAATGGGGAAAAGGGAAGGAAAAAGAGAGAGAGAGAGAGAGAAAGAAGAAAGGCATGGAGGAAAAACGAAAGGACAGAAAAGGAGAGAAAAAAAAAATCGAGAGAAAAGGGAAAGAGATAGAAGAAGAGAGGAGGAAAAAAGGGAAGAGACAGAAGAGAGAGAGAGATGAGAGAAAAAAGAGAAGAAAGCATTGAGGAAAAAGGAAGAGAGAGAGAGAAAGTGATGAGCTCGAGAGAGAGAAGAGAGAGAAGAAAAAAGGGAATGGAGACCAAAAAAAAAAAGCTTTAAAAATACAGAGAGAGAGAGAGAGAGGGAAAAAGAAAGAAGAAAAGTATAATGGAGAAAAAGAAGGGAGAGATTAAACAATAAAAAGAGAAGGAAAAAGAAGAAAAGTGAGGAGAAAAAAAAAGAGAGAGAAGAGAGAGAGAGAGAAGAAAAAGAGTAAGGAAAAAAAAAACATATAAAGAAGAAGAAGAAGAAGAGAAATGGGGGGGGGGCGAAGGACAAGAAACAAATAATTAGGCCTAAAAATATTTTGCAAATAGAAAAAGCCAAAATAAAAATATATAAATAAAGAAGACAGAGTGGCAAAATAGTTGTATCCAAATGCTTGCCATAATATCAACGCAGAAGAAGTTTAGCCAATGTACTTGCTAGGCTGACATCAATCAAAATTCAGTTCATCTCTTCAAATGGAGAGGTACTACACAACGTCTAGGTAAATAATTTGAAGACTTAACAAGCTGTTTTCAAATATAAAGGCTGACAATCCAAACAAGAGTTATCGATGATATACTAGGCTGACTTCAATCGAGATTCACATTTATCTTTCGACAAGATCAGCATTACATGAAGCTTCGAGTCAACTCTACCTATATTTTTTTTCATTCGCTGAGGTACGATGATCTGAGGAATCACAAGCTCGCCCACACAACGGGTATAGTACCACCGGTACCGAGGAATGCTCTATGGCGATACCGAGTTTTGGAATAGGCCGAGTTGGTTGGGTTGATTTGGGCCGACTTTTTTAACAATATAGTATTGCTGTGTGCTGTAGCGCCATTTGCAATAGGCGTCGACTACGGACATGACGGACAGGTCAAGGCAGTTAATGCGGTGAGTTTTCTCCTTTTTTTTCTATGTTTATTTAAGTAAAAATTCGTTTAAACTTGCATTACGTACAAAAAAAAGTGTGTAGTATAGTTTGGTGTAGTTGTTTTTCATCATAGGTATAGCAAAATAAAGAGAAAAGTGATCAAAAAAAATTATACTTTTCTCGAAGGACTTGGTTAACGAGGTCGATACTACGTATCGACCTCGTAGTAATGTGTGGTTTTCGGGTCATTACTTCACAACCAAATAATATCTCAGAAAGAATTACCTATCAACTGACGGTAAAAATGCTGGGGAATAAAACTCACGCAACATTCCAAGGCTCGAGACTCACTAATTGATCAAAAATGCGACGAATTTGAGAGGAAATTTCCCGCCCCATTCCCGAGGTAAACTAACCAAATATCGAGGTATACAGAAATGGCGCTGATCAGCTAGATCTATTTACTCGAGATCAGTGCGCGATTTATTGGGGACCTTAATCCGGGGCATGCACCGTTCGGCGGCCTCGGTTTTATTGGGGGCGGGGTTCTTTTCTGTGAGTTTTTTCTCTTTTATTACTTCATTCATCTTTGACAATGGAGATAATAATAATATGAAGTGTATATTTCAACAACAAAAAAAGATAGTTGGCCTTAGTCCACAATAATTTATGTACGACCCTATTTGTTTAAACTTTATTTTCCTTTGATACTGAATTGTGAATTATTGTGACCTTTTACCTATTTCTACTTATTTCCAGGTTTTATTTTATTTATTTATTTTATTCAATTTGTGTTTGGTGTTTCTGTATTAATGCCAATGTTTCATCATGGCCCCCCCCCTTGTTTTCCTTCTTTATTGATATTTGTTTGCTCACATATTCATTTTCAAGTGAAGAAATGTATTATCCGTTTACTTTATTTAACCCGTTGGGGACTGAGCCCGAATATATTCGGGCTGAGGTCTATGGGAAATGTGTGTTGTAGCCAAATCAGCTCGTCTCCAACAGGTTAACCTTTATATGGAATATTTTAATTATTTTATATAGAGGAGAGCCCTTTTTTATACTACAAAATCTAGTTCATGTTTTGTTTTAGTTTTAATTTTTATTTGCCAGATTTTGATGTAGATGTTTCATGATATTAGATATTACCTAAGATTATTTTTAATTTCCAAACTAATAATAAAATATATAAAATGAATTAAGCACTGCACTGATTTTAATGGAGGGGGGGGGGAGGGGTGTAATGGTTCAGTTGTAATTACCCGCTGGTATAATTGTCCATAGGTGGTATTAATTTTGTCCCCGATCTGGGAGTATGAGAGGTGCTTATAGAAGCGGGGAAAATTGGCCAGGGTTACTCGTCCGGGAATTACATGTCCCCATCAGAGGTAATTTGGCTAGTGGGTAAATGATAATTATTATCGGGGGTAATTTTCCAGGGGTTATTGTCGACCTTGAGACCATTCTTCATCGGATGGGGGTGATTTCCTGGGGGTAAATTGTCCTTCAGGTACGTAGTTTAGGTGGGTGAAAGTAGGTTATTTGTCCTTTACGTGTCAACAACGGTTATGATTTGCACTCACCAATTGTTATAACAAAAACAAAATTCAAGGAAACTTCCACCTGCCCCCCCCCCCCTAACTCCCGTATAAGGACGCCTCAAGTTTATGTGAAGCAATGGAATCTTGTAATTACATTGAAACATCTCAACATCATAAGATAAACTAAATGAAACAATGATTTCTTCTTTTTATATATTTTTTTCTCCGGTCAATTATAGTTGCACTTCTATCGATCTGAATGCACGTAGATAGGTTTTTTCCCGTTCAAAGTTTACACAATCTTCGATCAATTTGACATTTCATTCGAGCGCTCGTCCGGAATGTGATCGGCGATTACAAATCTGCATGAAATTCGTTTATGTGTAGCCAAAATCAAACACTTCAATCCATTGCAAATTGCCGCCGCGAATTTTGCTGTTGTGAGCAGTTCGCATTTCGCTCAATTTCGCTCAAATTCGTCCATTCGAAAATTCCCTTCTTCTGTGAATTCAATTCGTTTGGGGGCTCACTTTTAGAAAATAACTGATACAAATTAGGAATGTTAGTTTGGGTAGGAAATAAATTTGGAAGGGGGCCGTGAAGTGTTTTTGTCAGAAAGAGGTGATCAATGGGGGAAGGGGAGCCTGAGCTTGGAAAATACACGACGCACAAAAAAACAAACCAAAACAAAAAAAAAACATAGCTGATTATAATGTTTGCGTTTTTATCGAATATGAATCAACTATATGTCTGCTCGAAAAAGAACTGTTTTACAAAAAATACAATTTAAACCAAAACTAATGTATATAAACATAGTAGGGGCTGCATCCTCCCATCCTCACACACTTGCAAAGAAACTTGTATAACTGGGGGAGGTGGTGTTAAAATTTCCTCGGCCTTCGGCTACAACAAGGTTATCATGCATACGGAATGGGATGGGGCGGGGATTAGATTGGTCAGTGGGTCGGCAATTATTGTTTGGTCTCCATTTTTCCTTCTTCTTTTCTTTTTTTTTCTGGGTCGTGGAGGTGGGGGTTTCCCGCTGGGCTCTGGACGACGCCGATTGAAATGGTCATTAGACCAAGTGCCAAATAGATTCAAGTATGTCATACATAAAATTCATGATTAGACAAATTAGCTCGTAGACAGGCGCGGGCCCCCATCACCCGAGCAAAAAAAAACAAACAACAAACAAAAAGAAAAAAAAAAAAAGGGAAAGGAAAAAAAGGAGAGAGAAAAGATGCAAATCTACAATATTGATGACGTTCTGGATGACCGAATGCCGCAAAAAACAAAAAAAAAATGTGTCCCTTTTCGTTACTAAAAGTGCCCTTTTTTTCTTGGCTTCAAAGGACACTTTTCATATTATAAAAAAAAGCAAAAAACTTTTAGACTTCTTGAAAGGCCCGAGGACAACTTTTTTTGTAAAAAAGGGGCACTCTTGTTAGTAAAAAGAACCCTTTTCCTCCTCAGTTTCTTTTTTTAAACCCAAATTTTTCCGCTCGGTCGCTATGCGACCTCACATAAAAAGGGAATACCAAGCAATACGCATGAAACCAATAACCCTGCTGCCGGAGGCAACTGTTGTAAAAGAGTGTTGTCAGAAGCACATAGGCCTATTTACATCCTTCTAAACGTATTTTTAATGCCCTTTCTAGCACGTATGTTTTTAAAAATCATTTAAAACATGTAAATCTATTTGCAATATTTATTGGTATCTAACATTATCATGGGGGCAATAAATTTACACTTTGCTTTAAGCGTGTAATAAAACTGTAATGTTGCTTAAACTTTAAATGTTGCTTAAACTCCAAAATGTATATTTTTCTTTTAAAAGAGGGCACTTTTAATGCCTCAAAAATCAATATATTGAACAGCATAATAAATTAAAATACTACTTTTATACCCAGCCCCTCCCTATCCCATAAATTTTTCTGAAAAAAGTGCCCCCCCCCCCACTTTCAAATTCGTTCCGAAGCCTCTGAATACAAATTATTGCTTATAAATTTATTTTTTCTTTACCATGTGCGCCATCCCCTTGCTTCGTGTGTTCACACGGATAGGCCTATTTAAAACGTTTTAAATTGCATGCCTAAAAACGAATTTGACTGCTGGAAGCTCACCTCCACTTCCTTTATACAGCTGGGAATTATTTTAATTGATCGCACGAATTTGATTTCATGCACATTGAC
This sequence comes from Paracentrotus lividus, assembly GCA_940671915.1. Taxonomy (NCBI): domain Eukaryota; kingdom Metazoa; phylum Echinodermata; class Echinoidea; order Camarodonta; family Echinidae; genus Paracentrotus; species Paracentrotus lividus. Next base: position 9,903,000 of record CALNVZ010003434.1, on the reverse strand, counting down.
GAAGTTCACTGCACATAAACACTTTTGATCGCACATAAACGAATACGAATGATCATTAACGATTATGAAGGAACATTAACGAAATCGATTGCTCTAAACGTTAACTTAAATTACCGATAGCCCCACTCCGGGAAGATATCGTTTAAATTGACTGAACATTAACGAATTCGATTGAAAAGAGTTTAAAATCGACCGGGAAAACCTATAGTAAAAGTACAATTATTTTAATTTGTAACATTTGCACCGGAAAATGTTTTTGGTTAATTTATCATTATTCAAATGAATTATGCTTATTGTAGGTCAAAATACACACATCGATTATTCAATATGAAGAGAGAATCATTAATGCATTGCAACATAAAATTGAACAAAGGAAAACTGCCCCTTAGTATGTAATATAACAGGCGCGGATCCAGGGGGCGGGGGCCTAGCAATTAAAAAAAAAAAAAAAAAAAAAAGTGAAGTACCGGTAATAGACGAGCGGGTAGATTGACCCCCAACCTTACCACTATGGCTGAAACATGATGACCTCTTTGATGGCCAAAAAAAACCACCCATACCCCCCTCCCCTCTCCCCCCCCCCACCCCCGCTTATCGCTCGGCCAGCGTGACATGAAAAAAAATGAGTGTACCTTTTGGGTCGCCCGGTGTAACAGGAAAAAAAATTTGGTGTACCAAATCTGAAATTCCGATTTTGGCCCCCCCCCCTGTGATGAAATCCTGGATCCACCACTGTATAAGGTTTAAAATGAGAGGCAATGTTCATGTTTAAACATAAATTGCATTTTGGTAGTATAAGAAGTGATCATAATAGATTTATTAATCTCGAATTAAAATGTATGTATTTTACACATATTAATAACTTCCAATAATGAAAAATACTAATCACAAGCATCAGAACACTATTACAAAAGCTGTTTATATTGATTACAATTAATTCGGCAAGTTCTCTTACATGATTTATATTATAAGATTATTTGTTTTATGCATTTTGAAAAGGAATAAATGTTACCTGAGCATGAACTTGAACTCATATACATTATAATAAATTATTGTGACATCAGTTTAGAGGTTAGTTATTGATTGATCTGTAATGATTGTTGATGGACAAAACTTTGCCCAGTTTGGGTAAAAACATGGAACAAAGTAAATCTGTCAGTCAATAGCCCTTTTAACAATTATTACGATGCCTGAATTGAACATTTTGAACATATACAATTTGAACTAACAAGAAAAAAGAAAAAAAAAAAAAAAAAAAAAAAAAAAAAAATCCCTTTTTTTTTTCTTTTCATTTCATCGTTTTCTTTTTTATCGGGGGGGGGGGGGGGGCGGTCCGGGATACTGCCTTTTGTGTTTCCAAAATGAGAAAAGAAAACACACAGATAATATATTTTGGGGTCTTTTGTAAACATTGATACATAGAAAATTTGATTCCACTGGTGAAAAACAGAAGAAGAAAAAAAGAAAAAAAGAAAAACAAAAAGCAAAAAACAACGCCATGCCATTCCTCCTTTCTACATGTACCTTCTTTTTTATTTACATCTTTTTTATATATATACTAGTAGCTGACAATCATCTACATAATATTTATATATTTCAAAATATAAATCTTTATTTTAATTACCAAATTTAACAATTATGATCCAAATACAAGTCAAAACCAGTAAAATTAGTTGACGTGAATAAACCCATACGATGTCAATCAATCAGTGAACTATATTATTGCGCGACCGCACAACGCGCATTTAGTGCATACCTCGATAATTGGGCGAGGGCTGGTCTAAAGTAGACCGGTCTATTCTGACGAGATTAACTTATAAAAAATACCGGATTTCGAACATGTTTACATCTGGGTAAGATCTCGGGGACTGTGTCGACATGATACATTTATCGTGATCAACAATTCAATCGCAAAATACGAAATTTAGGCTGATTTTCTTCGACTTGAGAGACATGTGACATCTGCTCTGCAATTTGATTTTCTGCCGATGCCATAAAACTCGGTGAGAAAACAACATATTTATTCGAATTCCGCGCTCAGATCGGGTCGGAAAACGGAACTGTTGTGTTGCATAGATGGTTCTCCGCGAATGTGCGAGCGGACATTTCGTATATTTACACGATGTGCAAATACGGACGATTTTTGTGTGTACATGCACGTAAAGTCAGCGCGGTTAGCATACCTCGAGAACCGGGCGGTGTACGGTCCTCATTTCTTTATACGTTTTCAAATGTAGGGCGAAGTCCGACAGTGGATTCCTTGAAGTTCCTTTTTATATTTCTCTTCTTTATTTAAAAAAATATTGAAAGAGTGGGTCTACGCTTAACCTTTTGTGAAGTCGAGTCTTGCAGTTTTTCTTGCGAAATGGGTCCACTTTGGTTATGATTGACAGCGCGCACGACAAAGCGGTCTTTATCGGGAACAGCTGAATCGCGTTGTTCAGTTACGGTCTTCAGTCATCGCAACCAGGAGGCGGAGCTCCACGCGATAGCTAATCAGAGTGCCCAACAATCAAAATGCATTGTTCTCTAGCTCTGTAAATACGAACTTGTAGACTTTTCTACGTGCTGGGTACAATCACTCGACCAACTAGACTATGTTGCTGTTGCCGCTTGTTGTGTGTCTATTTCACACTCAGGTGGTCTTTTCTGTGTTCTATCAATATTTCTGTCACTCATTTTATGATCTACATTTACAACTCAACTGTTTGTAATTGTAACTGTTTACAACTCAAACTATTTAATCGGGAAGTAGGCCTAGGCTAGGGTCTAACAAAGTTCCATCCGCCGGTATTCGGTCAGCTGTTTGACAGAATAGTTTAATTATCGTGACTGAAAAGTTTAATATCGCAACCCTCCTGGAGAATCTTTTAACATTGGGACATTTTTACGTATAAATTACGTAAAAGTGTCCCAATGTTAAAAGAGTATTTTAGAGTGTCCAGTCCAGGAATAACTCGAGCCACGCGCTACACAAATTATTTAAAGTTAAATCTATCAAATATTCAGGCAGCCATTGCATCCAATGATAACACTTTGGTTTCTTCTTTCTAATTCATACTAATGTCAGATAATTCACAATATCTCCATGAATGAATGGTACCATTGTCCATAAACAAAATGAATGTAATTTTTTTTAAAATCTAAGCTATGGAAAAATCGAAAAAAAAAACCTTAGACACCGTACTTGAAAATGAAATAGATGTATTAAACTTGACTAACTTGATGTCATATTTGTTCATTTCTTAAATTTGACAGGTCATTTAAATTGTTGTCCAAGATTATTATTGTGCCAAAATCTGCGAATTCTACAGGTCTTCTTCACCGCATGTTATATGCCACCGCTGTTTTGAAATGTCCCAAATGATACTACATAGCAAGCGGTATTGTTTGTGATGTTTATAAACAGCGGTGGAATATACATGTACAGTGAAAAAGATGACCTGTCTAAATCACAGATTTTGGCACAAAAATAATCTTGGACAACAATTCTAAATGGCAGATCAAAGTTAAGCCATATGCCAGCTAAGTATCTCTTTGTGTATAGTAGGATGGGGGGTTGGGTGTCCAGACACTTAGCATAATTTAAGCCATGCTTTTTGTCTTTGGATTAAGCCAAAATATATACGTTGAATTGTGCTTATGTCCATCAATGTTTTTTCTCCACCATATTTCTACCATTTTGTACTAAAAAGCTGCATATATACATTGCTTGTAAACCTTTTCAAATGGCTGATAAAAAAAATGTACTGTCCGGACACACGATAACTGGGTATATAAATAGGTTTTAGCAGATCTTACTAGAATTAATGTTTTCCATTCCTTCTCTTCAATTAGACCTCCCTATAGATGGATTCCAGCCTCCAGAGTCTGGTGGGATAACCAGTATGCATGTTATTTTTTTGATGATACACTGTCACTGATCATCCCTCAAAGGCTTCTGTCTGCTTTGTCTGCGGTTAACTTTCATTACATCCTTGAAGGAGCGAGGTGGCTCAGTTGGTAAAGTGTCTGCCTGTCGAACCAAAGATCTTGGGTTCGAGTCCAACCCAGGTGGCTGACTGAAGTCTGCGTTGTGTGTTAAAGTGCCCCTCTCCTGTTTCATAGACGCAGGAAAAGATTCCGTCCCTCAGATAGGACGTTAAATGGAGGTCCTGTGTAAAGGAGAGTCACAACCTTTGCATGTTATAGAACCCACTGCACTATTAATAATAATAATAATAGTTTCGATTTATATAGCGCCTAATATGAAACAATTTCATCTCTAAGCGCTTTACAATTATTATTACCCCGGTCATCGGATGCTTGTAAGTCTTTCTGACACCTGTCCAATCCCAAAGGATCATTCAGAATCATGGCAGCCATTACGGCGCACTCGTTCCATTCCTACCGGGTACCCATTTTGCACCTGGGTGGGGAGGAGCATTGTAGACAAAACGCCCATGCCCTAGGACGTAAGTGTCATGCCGGGGATCGAACCCACGGTCCTTGCTTTCTCAGTCAAGTGATAAGACCACTAGACTATGACACTTCTACACTTTTTATTAGTATAAGAGTAGGGGGAAACCCTGGTGCAGTGGTCCACCTGCATACTGCCAATTAGTTATATTGGGAGGAGAGATCTGCAGGTTACAGTGGTTCAGTTCGCTTTTCGCCTTCCATGGCACAGGTGACGCCAAAATGAATAATAATAATAATAATGATAATAAAAATACAAAATTTATTACATAAATGTTGCATACAGACTAAAATTCCAACCATCTCTTTTTACTTGCACCTGTGATATTATTTTTGTTCAACTGCACCGTCCAGCACAAGCTTTAAGACACACAGATTGCCTGTAATAATCTTCAAGACTGAAGGACACAGGACTATCCTGAAGAAGATGAAGAAGAAATTGAAGATTTAACAATTCATATTCCTTCTCTTTAATTAGACCTCCCTATGGCGGTCAGCCTCCAGGGACCTACCCTGTACCAGGACCTGGTGGGATGACCAACATGCAGCCTGGCCAGTTTACAATGGGCGCTCCCCAGGCTCAACAACAGCAGCAGGGATTTCAAATGATGCACCATCAACAGTCACCAGGGCAACCACAATCACAGGGACAAACCCAGCAGATGTACGCTGGCCAACAAGTGGGAGGAGTGTATGTGAGTGATAAATTAATTTTGTTAATTTTAGAGTCAGTTGTCGAGAACATTTTAACTTCAATATTCTTAATAATCCAATATTTTCATGTACATATGTACAATGATTTTGGACTAGTCATTGAAGTTTGTGAGTTGATGATTTTGTTATTTATGTGATGTTTCCATTACTATGAATAGCGTTATATTGAAGTGGACCTTTTGGCGATGTCTGACTCTTGAAATTTGCAATAATAACCACTTATACAGTTGGCTATTTATAGTATTAAAAACCACCTAAAAAATTGCAAATTTTCAATCAAAAATTTAAGTAATAGATTAAGTAATTTTGTTGCATGATGGCTATCCAACTAAGTTTTTTTTTTTTTAAATAGCAGCATCTATATAGTATAAAGATAATTCTGCATCTTTTTATAAACCAATAAAACAATAAAATGAAAATAAAGAAATCTGTTAAAGATGATAGATGGTAGTTTTTATATATATTTCACTCCCTTGCAGCCTGCCCCCGGATACGGTCAGATGGCGATGGGAATGCAACAAACACAATTCATGGGTCAAGCAGGGGTAGTCCAGCAAGGTATGGTGGGCAGAGGTGTCGGTCAGCAAGCTGGGATGTTGCCTGGCATGGCACCAACGAATATTCAGGTCCAGCAGAAGATGACACCTGAACAACAAAAGTAAGGAATTCAAGCGCATCCAGAATTATTTGATTCCATGGCAATTGCTCTGGCGACAATTGCTCCGCTGCAAATTCCATTAAACTAATTGAATGAACACTAAACCTTACATATTGCAACCCATACCCTTATCCTACATTATAGATAAAACTGAGGCCCGGATTAACTGTCTCAGGAGCAAATGTTATGTCACCAATGATTCCCTCTGTTGCAGCTCTTCTCTTTCCTCTTGAAATGTTTTAGCTACTATAACTCTGAAACTTATTTGTCTTTCTTTACTTTTTCAAAAATAATGCTAATGTGGGACAAGATTTCCCAATAAAATGAATCTTCTAGTACATCTTTAGATAAAATCAGTTAATGAGTATCAAACATATTTGTCTTTGGATGATGATATGCTAGATGCACTTTTAGAATTCACTGGATACCGCATTGCCATGGCAACAGCATATTATTGCATTAATCAAGGGAAAATTTTCCAGAAGAACCCATTTTATATGGCTCCCCTAGATATTTCTTGTTATAATTTTTTTTAAATAATTTGACAGGAAATATGCAGAAAAACAGAAGAAGCTCCTTGAGGAACAGAAAAAGAAAGAGGAGCAGGAGAGGAAGAATCGCTACCGTGAGGAGCAGAAGAGAAAGCTGAAGGAGTTCTCCACAGGAGGCAGATCTTCCATGGGATCCAAGAGCTTAGACATGGGAGATCTCCTGTCCAAGAGCTTGATGACATCACAAGGTCAACAACAAGGTCAACTACAAGGTCAGCCCCAACAACATCCAGGCATGATGCAAGCTCCAGGAATGCAGTATCAACATGGTGAGGGGTTGAAATATGTAAAGAGAAAGACAAATCAGAAAAAGAATCGGATATGTTACAGGAAGGAATGCAAACAAAAAGAAAAGGTTACTTACCAAAGGGATTGATATAATTCCGGTCAGATGTTCAGACCTGTCTATCACTGTTTGCGCTCTTTGATGTAGCATGCATGATTAATTTTAATTTGAGCTTGAAGATTGCAATGTGAAATAAATTCTCTGATAGAGGCCAAAAAAAAAAAAAAACCCACACACACACACACACACACACACACACACACACACACACACACACACACACACACACACACACACCTCAAAACATGTTAAGATTCTTTGATAGACGTCGGCGAGAGGGTTGCCCTCACACTGGTTATACCTAGCCATTACTAGAAACCAATAAGATTCTTATCATTCTTATCAAGTGGAAGTTATAATGCATTTGCTCTTACCATGCGAAGACCAAAAACAAATACATTCACGCACCAAACGATATCGCATCTGCTGTCTGCTAATTTAAAAAATGTGTAAACATGTTCTATGATTCCTCAGCTTGGCAAAAATTCTGCTTTTACAGTATTCATCATTATTCTTAACCCTAGATATTGAACTTGTACATCTGTTACAAAATAATGCCTATACCAACCATTTGAATGTCAGATTTTCATGATCATGCTGTTTAATGTATTCCTTACTTATTTGATGATGGTGATGGTACCTTTTATTCCCAGGCATGCCTATGCAGCCAGTAGGTTTCATGCCACCAGGCCGTCACCCACACCCAGGCATGGCCCCGATGCAGGGCGCGGTCATGGGTGCTAGGCAACCACATCATCCGGCAGTAGGTGCCACGCCCCATGTAACCCATTCACAGAGTATGGATGATGGTTTCAGGGGATTCCAGAAGGCAGCACCAATGACAACCACGACGGAAGAGAAGACGGAAGGAGACGACTTTGGGGACTTCCTACAAGCTCCGTCAAAATCAGGTCTGTGAGTAATACAATCAATTACAAAAAGCAAGGTTCCCACTCTAAATGGAAATTATAAGGGGAAACCCTGTAAAATAAGTTTCAATTTTTCCGTTGGAGCAAAGTCACACAGAAATTGAGATGTGTTCAATGTGCTGTTTGGTAGTCACACAAACATGTATTTTTCAATGTATGAGATTGATTTTGAATGTAATGTAATACAATTAATTGTTATTAAGCATGAAATAAATCTAGATAAAATGAAACAAGAAGTATGCCTTGAAACTTTCAGAGAGTACTGGACATCCTGCAGCCCAACCTTTGGCAACGCCTCACCAACCCACCACTGCAACAACCCCAACCCCAACCCAGGCCCAACCCCAGCCACCAGAGGTGATGATGATGAATAGCTTTGGAGAACTTCCTTGGGGGACCTGGTGTACCGGTGATCCTGAACACCAAGGCAGCAGGTGGAATGGTACTAGCAGTATGACCCTGACCCGAAGGCTGATCAGCCAGCAGAAGGAACGGCTACAAGGGTATATATCTATTTTTTTTTTCGTGCAAGAATAAAAAATTGATGATTTGTAAATTCTGTCATTATGTTTTCCCACATTTTAGATGATTCTAATGATTGATTAAGAATACAGTTATGCATACATGTACATTACTATTTCTTTGTATTAATAGAATGCATTAACATATTCAGGTTACATTTTTTCTTCAATATCTAAATAAAAGAGGCAAATTATCATTAGTATTATGCATGAAGTTTTATATGTTTAAATGTCAATGGTTATGTATGAAATATGCCTGTATATGTCATATTTTCCTTATATTGGAATTCCAATCTGAAAACTAATCCCTCTATGTACAATTTATCCACAGGGTCATCCTTAGAGAACATGATGATGCGTCCACAGACCTCTCTGAATCCCAGAAACAACGAAACGCTTCAAACCAGAAACCATCCTTAACCAAGGTCAAAGGTCATTCAACCACGCCACCCAAATCATCAGCACCTTCAAAACCAGCAATAAATCAGGGCTTGGCAACAAGAGAGTGGCGGACCTGTCGACGCTCTTCACCTTACCAAACGGCAGCCAAGGAGGGCAGCAGATTGCAATGCCGGCCGTCTCGCAGGGAGGAGGGGTGGGGCAAGTGGGGCAGCCTGGATCAGCGGGGCAAGTTGACGCAGCGGGGCAGCCTGTTTCCCTGCCTGCGTTCCAGCAGCAACAAACTCCTGTTCAGCTGCCTGCTTGGTTAGTATTTAGGAGGAGGTGTAGTGTCAAATAAAATCATATAAGACTATAGAAGTGTTCTGGTTTTAGATTTTGAAGTACATTCTCTATTGTTTTAAATTTGAGATTTTTTTTTACAGATATCTAATATAAAGATTTAGATTATTTGGGGAAATGAAGTAGGCAAAGATGTGAAAAGAGTTGATTAATTGTTGTGGTGATACTTGCAGATTGTTGCAATGTACATGTAATATATACAAAGGTAGATGAGAAGAATTGTTTTCAATGTAATTCATTTCAATTCAATTTAATTTATTCATTTTAGATAATGCAAATTGAGCATGAATCATTTGATAATGAGAACAAAGATTGGATGCAGATGTGTTTTTGTGTAATTTCCAGAAGGTGTGACTTACAGATCTGACAAACAATTTGTGGAATTACCAATTGTCTAATTATGTAATCATTGACCCTCTAGGCTTCAGAACGAGGCTTCCTTGCCGACCGTCTACCACCAGGTCCTGGAGGCGTCTACCAGTGAGGGCGCTATTCAGACCAACCTCCTCTACCCCATCTTCCTCCTGTCCGGCCTTGACCGGCCTTTCCTTGGCCATATCTGGTCAATGGTCAACCTAACCCTTCCTGGTCAGCTGGTGGCTCAAGAGCTCTACATGGCCTTAGCTCTCATTGCTCAAGCTCAGGTGAGCACTAAATTACACACTCAGTCTACTAAATGTTATCACTTTCTTGACGTGAATTAGTTTGGGGCTAATTTGATTGGGCCTTTTTTCTGCAAATTTGCAACACCTGTAATTTAATCAAGTGCTCAAATTCTTGGAGTATGGATACACTAGATATCACTATAGTGTTAAATACATTGTATATCTTTAATGATACTTTAATATCATGATTGTTGCTATGGTATATTTTACTTCAAATTTTTAATGTTTGATTAGCTATTTTTATTTGTTTTTACTCATTATTTGCAAGGTTGAAATTTGGATAGTGCTTGGAATTTAGCACAGAACAAGCATCACGAGAGCCCATTACTTACATTCCCCTAACTGTATCCTGAACCATTTAATTTTGTTCATTTATTTAGAGAGGACAGTAATATTGTCACTGGAGCATGTTCCTTATGATCCCCTAACCAAATCCTGTACTCTGTATTACATTTGTTTCTTTAGAGAGGACAGGAGATATCTATCGCTGCTCTCTGCACCCTCTCAGAGGCACCTGTCCCCCAGCTCAGTCCAGCTACCCAGCCACCACCCCAAGGACAATCACAGCCTACCCCTCTCCAGCAGCCAGGGACCCTACCCCAGCAAGATGGGACAGCTCAAGCCATTGCACCTCCAGATGATGATGATGACTTTGCTCCGTTCCAGGAAGCCCCGAAGACCACATCCTCTACTACGACCATTCCTGCAGTTCCAACTATCCTTCCTTCAATCAGTAAGTGCTTCTTCTTCCCCCATAGATGACAGAGATTTCCCAATGGTCTAAATGAATCCATTTTTGATCACTCCTGCAACCTTTGAAAAAAAAATCCAACCTTTAGATAATAACATCTTACATATGAAAATTTCAAAATGCATTTAAAAAATTGCCAATTTGCACATGAAAATAGCGATTATACATTTCTCTTTGCATTGCCAATGTAGAGATTTCAATGATTATTTTCATTTAAAATGTTCTAATTCAAGAACCATTTAATGTACAGTGACAGAAATAAATCCCTTGAGGTCAGTGATTTTTGCTCTCTCTGTTGATATGTAATTCATATTTCATGGCATTCTAATGTCAAAGATAATGCATAAACGTCACAGGGATGCAGTAACATTGAACGAGAATTCAAATCACAATTTATTGAAAAAGCTCATTTTGCCAGCATGATTTAAAACATATAGGTTAGTATGGAATCCCTTGCAATTTACATGCCAATTGCTCGCCTTACTATGAGGATATCTTTTTTGTTTAATATCCAGTTTTTGAAAACAATAACCGTAATGCTTTTCGAACATTATCCTCGCGCGTCGGCTCAGAATGTACAGTGTATTGCGGGTTATTAGTCCCCGCATTCACCCTCCTGGGCATCGAGTGCACAGATGCTCGTAGTCCTAGCCTCGTTTGTTTTCACTGTTTTAATATACTAAATGACACCCACTGGCTCTGAGACTTTCAGTAGTTTATGTTTACAGTCAGAGCAATAGAATTTCACCAAGTTTGGTCCCTTTCGCTCTTGTTTTAGGAAGTTACTAAATCCCTTTTTAGGGCATTGCTCCCATGGGCACATCCACACTCCAGAGCCATCTTGTTAGTCCTCACGCCTGTCTTATTTGTTACTTTGTAATGTCGCTGGGTTGTTAAAACTTTATATCTGACAAATGTCAAATGTCCAGGAGGGCAAAAACATGGTGGCCAACACACTATAACCTATCGGATCGCCTTTCAATTGATATTCTTAGGGTAAGAGAGCTGAAATTTGGACGTGACCTAAAGATTTATCAAAAAAGGTGATTTTCATCAAAATTTTAGATACAAGTCTTTAACAGCCCAGAATCTCTGACATCTTGTGACCCCGTGTGCAAACTTCTGCAGTTTGTCCTGTCGAGATTAGTGTCATTTAAAAATGAATTTCTTTTTCTCGTTGGACACACACATCCTTTTCCTTCCTCTTTTCTTTTTGCCCTTCCATTATCAATTAAAAGATATTATCTATTATTTCTCACAAAACAGGCAAATTTAAAGAGAATGGTAGTAAAGCTGGGAAGAAAAAAGCCGTCACAACCGTTTCATCGCTTGTCTTACCATCTTCCTCATCAACAACGACTAGAAACACTGCATCACCTTCCTTCATGCAAGGTTAGTCCAAATCACCCCTTATATTTCTAATGGAAGGGTCCATTTCACTTTCAAGGTAATGTCTGATGGACCAGTTTATTACCGAATGAAGGGTAGGTTGAAAACTTTTAAAAATATTTCGAGCTGTACTAACAGCAGGTCAAATTAAAATGCTTGGTTTGTTCTTTTATTTCCTGTATGTACAATCAGTGCCCTGTAACATAAAGAGTTATTATCAATTGCAAAACGATAGTATTAACCAATAGGAATCCTTTTTGCATAGGCTTCTGGCATAAAAGTATCACTGTGAACCATTCAGAATGCTTGTTTCAGATTTGCAATTGATTGTAACTCTATATATTACAGGGCAGTGGTTAGACTTGTGTGAAATTTATTCAGCTTTTCAAGTCTATCAATTATCTTAAACTTTCTTGTCTTAATTATATTCACTCTTTTCAGGTCTACTAGATGGGCTCCTTTTCTGCTTTAAGCATGCGATTGAAAGGCAGTTTGTAGTAGATATCTTCTCTGTAGATAAGGGTTTATCTATTGCTTTTTGTAGAGGTGTCTAGGATTTTTGTTAAGCAGATAATTATTTCATTTTTAAAGCCTGACACTTTCTTATCCCTTTCAGTGCTGTATTTCTTTTGCAACCATCCAAGTTTCAATATCCTTTGCCATCTTTGGGGGTGGGGGGCAAAGAAAAGCTTTTTTCTCTTCCTAGAATCTAACACATATTTATGGGTGATTCCACGGGGAGGGGGCAATTTTTGTGACATACCACAACTCCAAATCCATATCTTTTTCAAACCAAGCAAATATTTTCCAATAATGGCATGAGCAAAAAAATGGGGTCCCATCCAGTACTATTTTTCAAATACTATGGCATATTGCAATTTGACTCATGAAAATTTCTTGTCCATGTAAAACCAATATTATATCCCTGTAACGGCGGTAGAAAATTTATGTATGCCTGTTGCTTGAAATCCATAAAAGATTTCCAATTTTAATGTCTATTACTGAGAAAAGAGAGCAATTTTTCATTGACAGCTTCAAACTAAACCAAACAAATATCTAATTGAATTCTTCATGTGAACTGCAAAAAGTGATTACCTCCGTTACATGGACATTGCATGAAAATTGCCCCAATCCCATGGAATGACCCTTATACATCAAGATGAACAAAGATGACAGTGACCATGATTTTATATTTTGTCTGATGAAGTCATATTAAAACATTTTATTTTGAAATATTGTTGATGGCAAAATAAGGTGAAGGCATGCACTTTTTCAAATACATTGGAATACTCCTCTAATGGTTCAATATCTTAGAAACCATACAATGTATAAGAAAATAGTCCCTCCCTCTCCTCTCAAGTAAAACACTATATTGAAGAGTTCAATTAACTTCTTTGTTGTTCATTCAGCTACAATTATTCTCATAGGTGCACAGTAGATACTGCTTTCTGAAAAGAATCATTCTTTTGCACACATGTTTGAATTACAACAAGAATTTGTTAATTTCTTAAAGTAGAACTGCAAGAAAAGAAACACTTTCCAGCACTATAACATTTAGAATATATGCAAAACAGTAAAAAAAATAATTAAACAAAATTAAAAAAATTGTTTGCTACAAGCAGGGGTCAAAGGACCATGCCTTAAAAAATTACACAGGGGCTCAGGCCCCGTATGCAGACCTCCAACCTTTCCGCTTTTGGCGAAAGATTACGCTTTTTTAAGTGTTTACGATTTCCCTTTCGTCTATTAATTTTCCGGGAAAAAATCATTCAGTTCAATTGGCATTCCATACAATGTGAAATTGCTGATTTTGACCTTTCCCAGGCTTTTATTGAAAAATGATCGCTTGTGCAATTAAGTTTGTGTTTATCGGTGCTTGAAATTAGTTTAAAAAGACTTGATACAAGTCTACGTGAATGGAAATCTTAAAATCCCTAGCCCTGCGTGCGATGATTTCAAGACTGCAGGATATAGGCGTAGGGCAATTCTAGCTGTCTCTCAGCCCGCTAGTCCCCATGATTGAGAGCTCAGTTTTCCATGGCAGTACGACCGGCGGGAATCAAGATCATGGATTATTTTTGAGCTCTTTCTTTCTGGATTATTGGATATTATCATGCCTTGGAATTGCTTTACCATAAAAAAGAACAGCAAATGCATTTTAGCTATTGATTCTGGTGAGGAAAAAAGATTGTCATTGTCATTGTCGATTTCAAACTGCAGACATATGTTTAGGGTCATTTCTGCTTTCTCTCAGCCAAGGTAAGTGTCCCATTGCCATTAATGGAAGGGCTTGGCGGCGGTATTATCTGGATCAAGGATTATTTTTAGTCTCTATTTGGATATTATTAGCCTTGGGATTGCTATAAAACTAAATAGACTAGCAAATATACTGTAGATCTACTTGTAGCATCATTGATTTGGGGGAAGAAATTTTTTTTTTTTTTTTTTTTTTTTTTTTTTACTTCTTTATTTCTGCATCAATTGTGTTCACACTTGGTTATACATGATCCTTGGGAAGTGTTGCTTGAGGATGATGAGGTCAAAGGTATTATAGGGGTCAAATGACCCCGCGCCGCTCGGACGGTACGCTCCCTCGTAGTCGTACAGTTGCAATCTTTTTAGGATTTTCTTTGTTAAATGTTGGGAGGTCTGCGTTTGGCTCAAAAGAGCTCCCGCCAACCAAATTATTACCATTGAAAACGTGTACATAGGGGCCATTTTGCCAAAAAAGCTTTAAAAGAACTCACAATTAATTTAAAGTTATATTTTGCCCTGCCATCCCCCTTGATAATGTTGGATTTTTATGAATAAAACCCCAATGAAAAGATAGTTTGGAGCACTTCATAATTTACTGTTGCTTTTATATGTGACTCATCATACCAAAATCAGACACAAGTCACCAGAAAAGAATTAAAGATTGCAACAAAAGAATCCATTTTTTAAGGCTCTCCAATAATCATTTCTACCCTTTTTTTTTAAAGAGCATACAAGAAGCATTGAAAATTCAGAAAATCAAAAGAATATTTCCCCTCAAATTAGACAATTTTTATTTATTTTGCCGATTTCCTCCACACTGCTGAATTTTCTTAGCGACTTGTGTCTGAATTCGATGTGATGCATCACATATGTTTGTTTGTTTTAGATTAAAGTCATTTGTTAGATTTTTTTTTTTTTTGAAGTCTCGTTCTTCTATAGGAATTTGTAAAAGTGTATGTTTTTATCTTTGCCAGTAAGCTTTAAAGTAGACACTCAGGAACTCCTGTTAGATATTGTGACAATTGTATTTTTCATCTTTGCCACTGAGCTTAACGTACATGTTTATCGATATAAAAATTAAACCAGTTAGAATTGAGGTACCTGAAAAGCAAGTTGTGCATCTCTAAATCCTATGCATAGTTTTTTTTATTTTTAGGAAAGACTATTGTTGTAATGATTTATCTTGAGTATTTTGTTGGATAAATATTTAAACTCTTCTTAGTCTATATATTGATATGACCTTATGAATAAACAAATTTTGATGGTACATTGTACATGATGGTTTGTGCCCACAATGGCTTAAAACGGTTACATGTAATTGCAAAATTAGATACAACTTATATACACTTTTAATTTTCTTTTATCTCGTTAATTAATTTGTCTATTCTGTAAACATTAAGGATTATGATGCACTCATTCAATGTGAAATCTACATGTACTGCCCTAAATTTATTTTATTTTTTTTATTTTTAGTTGTTTAAAACCTATTACAAAGTTTTTATAGGTATTTTTCTTTTTGTTGGTCATGCCATTGTCCTATTTGAAATCACATTTGGTAATTTATATGTATCCGACCATGTTGGGAAACTGGTGAGAGGACATGGCCGGTTAATAGCTTGGAGTCTGGATAAATGATGGCCGTATAAGTCACACCGTATTCATTAGAATATTTCCAAAATAATTGTTTTTTTTACATTTGTAGTCATTATTTTAGAATAATGACTTAATAATGCTTTCATTTCCATAAATACATACACACAATTGTATTCTTCTCATATAAAACATGACTTTTGTATGACAACCAATCTTAACATGGCAACTGGTTTTCCACCTTTTCATAAAACTATTCAAAGTACTCACTGAATAATCTATGAGTCTATGCTTTTTTTTATTTTTAATTCATGTATAACATTTTAAGACCTAACCTATGTTCCCCCTATTATCAAACCCTGCCCGACACATCCCGCCCGGCAGAGGAGAATTGCTACATCTTTGCCAATTCTCCCGCCCCTTCGAGCGGGCGGAGCTCCCCCTTTATCTGGGACCAGAACACGATTTATGACAAGTTGACCACACGGTCCTACGATTCCGCTTCCTCAAGCTCCCTCTCAGGTTTGTTGCAGTCGCTCTCTCGTGTTGTCATGGTGATGAACTTTGACCCTTTGTTTCACTCTCCTGACATCCTGTCTTGCATCATGCATGCCAATTACAAAGTGGATTTTCTTTTTAATCTTTGTAAATTTTCTCATTTCCCTTTTTATATGGGTGGCCAAAAGGGTCAAAATTGATAATATCAAAATAGTGGAAAACAAAGTTCTAAACAAGTTACCATGGGATCAAAAGGCAATTTCTTTTTCTTTTCTCTTGTTTAACTCTTAACATGCCATATTAATTTTTTAGTGAATAAAAGAAGATTTTCATTTTCAATTTTTGAGATAATATTGAGCAGCCTTACTTGGTTCAAATGACTGGAAATTAATCCAAAGACATGATTCAAGCAGTATTGTTACTTTGCAAAGTCTGTATTGCCAGCGTTAAAAAGATAATGAATTACTAAAAATGCATAAATTTGGATATTAGGATGAAAACGCATATTTGATTTGAAATTATATTTGTTTGTTCAATTGTATAACTTTAACTTAGTTTATTCAAAAGTTTGTTTGTCTATTAATTTTTTTTTGTTTGATATTGACCCTTTTAGCTGTCCCAATTTTTTGCTTTTATCAAGTTGTTTTCTATTGCAGCAGTCTTTAGTCAGCCTTGTTTCCTGAGTCTTGATGATCATCTTTTGTAAATAAATGTATTTCATTTAGTCTTGTAGTGTTTGTTTATATAGTTCAATGGTTTCCTATTTAGTATTTTATTCATTGTTTGGAAAACGGTATCGTTATGGGTGGAATGGGTATTGCATTATGGGGCCCACAGAAAAGATATCAGAAAAACTAATGCATGTTAATGACAAATTTGTTGACATTTTACCTTTCCCATTCCTTCCACTCAACCTGAAAAACCTGGAAACCAGGGAAAAGTCAAGGAATTTGAAAAGAAGTTGTCAGTTTAGTTGTTTGCTGCGATGCATCAAAATAGTTTGAGACAGTTATCCTGAATTCTACTACATCATTTCTGATAGGGGCTAAAAAGTATTTCTTACTGTCTTCGCCTATCTGTACATATTTTCTTTTTTTGTCTGTCTATCAGGCTGTTTGATATCTATCTGTTTATCTGTCTGTATTTGTCAGGTTTGTTTCCCTTAAATGTCATATGCTTGAT
Source organism: Paracentrotus lividus (assembly GCA_940671915.1). Taxonomy (NCBI): domain Eukaryota; kingdom Metazoa; phylum Echinodermata; class Echinoidea; order Camarodonta; family Echinidae; genus Paracentrotus; species Paracentrotus lividus. The sequence continues at coordinate 9,885,751 of CALNVZ010003434.1, read as the reverse complement.
TGTGTCTTTATTTTTGTTAGCGTATCTGTCATTGTGTCTGTCTATTTGTTCATATACCTGGCTTTATTTCTCACTACCTGTTTTCCCTATCTATATTCTCCCAATTGTCTCTGTCAAGTTATCTCCTATCTTAAGCAGCCGTCAAACTTATGGTTTTAGCTTATTGTTGAATGTACAGTACATGTATGTCTATATATCATTCAGTCTATATGTCTGCGTAGTATGTACATGACATGTGCATACCAGGTCTGTGACATTTGCTCCAGCAGCAATTGCTTCACGTTCAATCCTGAACACTATCACATAGTTAACTTCTGCCCTGGACCAAGCACTATAGTTAAACCTAAACTTAACCCTAATCAGACTGGGGTGTTTTGGTAGCTGTCAAGACTGGGGGGGGGCCATGATGGCCCCCCCCTAAGATCTCGGCCGCCGATCGCGCGACCGCGCTGAAAATTTGCACGATGGTAGTGAGTCATGTAATCTACAAGACTGCGCTGTTAATTTTTCCAAAATAATATGAATTTTTTTTTATATGAATTAATTATGCTAATTTATGCATGAAATCATACTTTTTGCTCTAATTGAAAAAATAAAGCTCCTAGAATGCTAATTTTGTGTATTATTATTCCTTATAGCATTCCTAACAATTGTACTAGAAAAAAATTCTCGTTTCAAAATTAATTTCTTATGTATTTTATTGTTTTATGAATTTCTTATGTATTTCTTTGTTTTTTCGACCTTTTGTTTTTCCTTTTTTTTTATGCAAAAATCATTTAAGAACCATTTTTAAGCATAAATATGTTAAAATAAATTGATTTCAGCCAATGAAAGTAAAGTGAAAATAATCATATCTTTATGAATTAGGTGAGATAACTCAATTTGCATTGACTTTGTACACAAAATCACGTTTTTGAGCCATTTTCGGTCTGACGGATATTTTTGAAAATCGTGCAGCGTCGTAACGGTACGACCGATTTTTGCGAAAATGGTTTCAAAAGATGCGCGAGACTTGAAAGTAAAAAGTCAGCAAGCGGCGCGATCAGAAAATTTCGTGCGGCAGAGTGGTCACGGAATATGTCGAGGGGGGGGGGGCCATGATGGCCCCCCCCCCCAGTCTGATTAGGGTTAACATGATACCCTATTTCAATTCTAACCCTTGCCCTACATCTGAGACAAAATAAAGTTTGATGCAATTATCGCCGTCCGGAGCATTTGCCATTTCCCCATGAACAATATCTAAAACAGGTCTTATAAAGGATCCCAAACAGTTGTTTTGCCTCTTGTCATCGTGGAACCCTTGTCAGTTTATTACGTTATATCAGCTTGTGCAGTCTTATACCCCAAGTCTTGGTACAAGCACCACTTAAAAGTTAAATTAGACTTGCCAGTTCGAGGTACCTTGCGCTTTCTTCAAGATGGAGCTGAAATGGACAAATGCCCCAAACATTACCATGTGACTTAGCATGTAAACTACTATGGAACTTTACGTGGTGAATACAATGTCATGGTTTTGGGGTGACTTTACGTTGATTTGTCTTGGGACTTGTGCTTATGACTTGGTGATACAGTACATGTAATTTCAATTTTTTTTTTCAAGGGTCTCTATTGGGGAGTGCATGACTTTTATGTAGATTTTCAGACACATACAGAATCAATCCATCTTATTTTTTTATCTATGTAATAGGTTGGTTTTTTTGTGCCAAGTCAAGGTATTATCTTGTTTAATAGACACGTGTAGCTTCTTCAGTCAAGCAATTTGTTAGATTCTGCATGTAACATTCACACCATGGCAGATTCACTTGATATTAGATTATCTCTCTCTCTCTTTCTCTCTCTTTTCATATTTGCATGGACATGTGCACAATTCTACACAATACATGTATAGATGTACAGTATGTAGCTATATACATTGTAGAGTATTGAAAGAAAAGGGGTTATCCAACTTTAAAAAGTCAATGTGGACAAGCTATTTCTGGGAATAAATGAATAAAATCTTTATCATTGTCTACTTGACCACTTTAGGCATATTCATGCATTGTATCACGTGAATCTTATAGAAAATGAACCAGTATATTCAAGACAACTGTTCTAGTATACAGTGTGCCATAACCCTGAAAGTATAACCAATGTATCACTAAAAAGAAAAAGACTATTTTAGGCAGTAAGCATACAGTCTGTCCGCATTAAAATTTTCAAGTTGGGTTACTCTTTTTTGGAAATTTTTTTTTTTTTATTAGGGTATGGTGTTATTGTTGTGGTCATAAGATGCATGACTGTTCAGTTGACCTTTGTTTGAAAAGATAGGGAGTATTAAGGAACGTACATGATCTGTGCCTATGTACATATTTCTTATACACATAAAACTGTGATATTGCTAGCTTAGGTGTGAATACACTCTATTCTTAATAGCGTAACAAGTTGAAAACTTTATTGAAAAAGATTGTCACTATTCACTGTCAAAGCTAAATGTCGTTACTTGTTTTGATGTTAGATTTTGTCAGTATTCAAACAACTTCAGACCTGTATATTAAAATGGAATCTGAGAAAAAAAAGTGATTTGGAATGAAAATTTTATCAGTCTATTTTTGAGCATCATATGTAGTTGACAGTGACAGGACTGGGAAAAACTAGAGAAATTCTGGTAGGAAGCAGTTTATGTAAATTTTCTGGTGTATTATTGTCAGTGATTCAAAAACAGTTCCAATGTACAAAAGGAGTGTTTTCCTCACTGCATATGCCCATGTATTAATCTGTGACTTAAAGTTACAATGTATTGGTCGTTGTAATGAAAATGAATAATGATAATAAATAATATGATATTTATTTTTTATTTCCTGCTATAACTTCTTTCTTTTACTTTACTTACTTTAATTTTTAAGTTGACCCCCCTTTACTTAATTTATCACAAACATCATTATATTTGAGATACTTTTATGGGCATTTGATTTTAACCAGGAGCTGTTAGCTAATCATGTACATACAAGTAATACCAGGATATATACATATGTGATACATAGAGGAAGCGATCAACTTTTGATGATATATCAGACAAATGTTCTTTTCTAATCTTCTTTATAGACCACACGCCCACAGAAGGTGAAGATGACGAGTCCTTTGATGATTTCAAGTCTGCTCCTTCAGACAGCGGACCAGCTGATTCGGAGCTGGATTCTTCTCCTGTACCACCCTTGCCAGGTCTGAATTCTTTGTCAGCTGGATCCGTAGGTAAGGCCAAGTCTTCTGCAGGGGCCAGTCACATACCAGTATTAGTCCCACCCAAAGGGATGCCTGCAGGAACATTTGCAGCTATCCCTCCACCACCACATGCAACGAAAGCTGCTGGAAGTAGTACTGTGCGACCATTTGTGTCCGAAGAACAGCTGAGTACCACTGCTGATGACTTTGGCGATTTCGGAGACTTCAAGGCAGCTGGTGCTCCAACAAGCTCTGCACTTGGTCAGAAAAAGACAGACAACTGGGGATCGTTTGATGCCCATCAGTTCAAGCACTCTGCGTCGGAGTCCAACCTCCAAGGCATGAGCAAGAAAGAGGTAGACGATCGCTATGCGGCTCTTCGGGACATCGGAAGCTCGCTCTTTGATTCGGAACCTGCCTTGGGTCCTCCTGTCCCTGAGGATGATGAGTTTGCCGATTTCCAGCAAGCCGGAGCTGTCCCTGCACCATCGGTTGTTCCAGGAGATAATACAAGCATGCCAGGGAATCAAGGTTTGTTTGATTCTTTGCCAAAGACCGATCATCTTCATCAACCCAGTCCTGGCTTTGCAGCCTTCTCACCACCCAAGGAAGGTTCTGACTGGGCGCAGGCAGCCAAGCAGGATAAAGATATCACGGCATCAAGCTCACATGAGGAGGAATTTGACGGCTTCTTCAGTTCAAGGACAAATGAATCGGGTAAAGATACTACAAAGAAGCCTGTAGTTCAAGAACCCGAAGATACCTACGAGAAGTACAGCTCTTTAGCAGGACTTCACTCCTTTGTTTCAGAAGAAGATACTGAAGTTGCAGAAACCTTTGGAGATTTTCAGACAGGTTCTAAGCCTCAGACGTCGAGCTCTTCTGTATCTACCACAAATCCTGGATCCAGCAAGACATCCGTGGCTCCTCTGAGCTCTGGAATCACGTTATTCCGTCTTACACCACCTCCCATGACTTCATCCCCACCCACCAGTGAAGACGCACCCGATGATGATCGCTTCAGTGTCCTTCGAGACCTTTCAGCAGTGGATCCATTTGAGGATGTTGGTGCCACTCCTGACGTGGATGGCCTTGGAGCTGACTACTATGATACACAGTTTAGTACAATCGACCCAGCTAAAGTTTTACCCAAACCAGGATTGGAACTGAGCAATTTGAACAGCGGCGACACTTCCCGGAATGACTCTCACAAGTTGGAACTTACCCTGGATACTCCAAGTACTACCACCAATAAGACTTTTCCCATTGGATCAATCAATGATCTAGATTTGAAGAACTATGACCTGAACTTGACTGTGGATTCTGCAGCGAACTCTAAAGGGGCATCGGATGATGAGAGAGAGAGGGTGGACTCTTTTGGTGACTTCACATCAGCATCTACATCTGAACAGGCTCCTCCTACAAAAGGTATGTCCTAATTTTGTCTATCGTACACTTTATATGTATGTCTCTGTTGAATGATATATGTGTGTCCCTCTAAATTTTTATCTTTTTGTTTTCTGAGGATTTTTATACTAGTCTGATTACCTATCCATTTCTGTATTTTGGGTGACTATACATGTATGCTTGTCTTCCTGATATATTTTTCTATTTATTATTTGTCTTTCTCTCTCTCTTGCTTTCCTTCTACATGTGTTCACCTTTGGCTAATTTTGTAATGTCTGTCTGTTTATTTTCATATTTTATCTGTATCTGTCCATCTCTGTTTGTCTATTTTTCTGCATGTCTTTTTGTCTGTCTGGCTATTACTGAACATGGCAGTACCTTTTAAAGAGATATTTGATGACGACAGAGAGAGGGTTGACTCATTTGGTGGTTTTACATCAGCTGATACATCTGAACATGATCCTGTAAAAAGTAAGTCTTTGATTGTCTGTTTATCTGTCTAATGGTTCCTCATCTGACCAGCTATTTTCATGTCAGTTCATCTTTTTTTTTATGCCTCTGCTACCGAAGGTGGTGCCAGAGGCTTTTTTTTTCCTTGTAGTGTATTTTAGTTTATCCTTTTCTGCCTTTCCACCTTTCCTCTAAGCCATCAATTTTTGTATGACTGTCTTTTTAAAAATATTCTGTCCACGTCTGTATTCTGGTTGTTTGTCTGTCTGTGCCTACATGTATGTTTATGTATTTCTCTCTTTTCATCTGTCTATCTTTCTTCCTGGCTATGACTGATCAGTAAATATAAAATGGGGTATTTATGATGAAAGAGACAGAGTTGACTCATTTGGGGATTTCACATCAGCTGATACATCTGAACATGCTCCTCAAAGTAAGTCTTTGTGTATCTGTTTATCTCTCATGTGGTTCCTTTATCTGACCTGTCATTTTCATGTCACTTCATCCTTTTCTTTTTGTGTATTTTAGTCTATCTTTTTTTTTTCTTTGTGTGCACCTTTCTTAACATCATTAGATTTTATTACTCTCCTTTTGTTTCATATTCTGTCCACATCTGTGGTTGTATGTCTGTCTGTGCCTATGTTTATCTGTCTATTTTCTGCATGTATTTCTGTTTTTCCATCTGTCTTTTGTTTGGCTGTGACTGATCAGTAAATTTAGAGTGGGGTATTAGTATTGATGATGACAGAGAAAGAGTTGACTCATTTGGGGATTTCATATCATCAGATTCATCTAAGCAGGCTCTTTCTACACATGGTACATGTACATGTAAGTATATATGTGTTTTTCTTTCGGTCTCATCGTTGACTAACTAATCACCCATATTTATTTACAAGTGTTCACTTTTCCTTTTATCTGTCTCTTTGTCTTTTAGTCCATCTGTCCATCTTTCTTTCCCCCATCTGTTTTTATGACTATTTATTTTCATCTTGCAAGTGCCCTGTAAAAAAGAGTTATGATCAATTGCAAATTTATATCACGATCATAATTGTATGCACTTCTTGCATAATATTATCACTCTGAACCAATCAAAAACGCCATTTCAAATTCGCTATTGACCGTAGTTATCTATGTTACAGGGCATTAATTTGTATTTTGGTGGTATGTCTATCTGTCTGCATGTCATTTTTGTTTCCCTCTCTCTCTCTGGTTATGACTAAACATGATAGTGAATTCAAAATGGAGTATTGATGATGACCAAGATAGGGTCGACTCGTTTGGGGATTTCACATCGGCCGATACATCTGAACAGGCTTCTCCAACAAAAGGTACATGATATATAATGGCTCATGTTATCTGTATCTGCGAATGATTATTTTGTCTGTGACATTTAACACGGTGACAATTGCTCCGCTCTGTAAATTCTATACACTTATCAAATGACTAACTTCAAAGCTGGACTCGACATACCTTACCCTAAACCTAACATGAATCTTATGGTATCCCTGACCCTTATCTTACATATTAGAAAAACAAAAAACAAAAAACAACCAGGAGGAAATGTGTCACCATTAGCAACATTGCTCCACTGTCCTCCCTCAACACTTATAGATGAATTCGTTTTTTTGGTGATGTTTTGTCTTGTGGCGGCCATGGCTGGGGGCCTTCCTGTATGAGTAACAAAGGAACATGAACAGAAGCACAACTAGCTCATTGTGGATTGGCTGATAGCCCATTGGATGCCCCCCTTCTATGTCCGCCATAAGTTACATTGCTCTGAAGTCGGATTAGTCTATAGGATACCCAACTTAAATCTCGGTCTCAGCTCTTTTCCTACTAGTATACATGTATCTCCGAGCGGCAAATGCTTTCAAACGCTGCAAATGAGCACAGTGCCATACATAGAGAGAGAGAGAGAGTCATATCAATTCTGTGAGCAGTATGTATCAACATGGTACATTTTCTGCTGTTGTTGTTTTTAGATTTTATAGCGCTGTCATTCATAATATAAATATTTACGCCATATTGTACTTTTAAGCTAAATGTAGGCTCTCTCCATATATACAATTTGTATGACACTGCACATGCGCAATGTTAACAAGCATTTATCACTTGATGAGATACCCCATTCCAGGTCAGATTACTGTCACATCATGCAGTAGATTACATAAAATCACTTTATTTCGGTTCTCTTTGACCTTTGACATTCAGATGATTCTACAAGTTTGGTTCCATCAAGTAGCCATCCTCCCCCAGCCCCAGTCCAGAGTGAGACATCATTATTTGGTGATAGGTACTCACAGGTGGCAGGAGATTCCTCTGTAAGTATTTAAAACATAAACATACGATACTGCTGTCTTATGACAAAAGGAAGCAACTCTGAAAAATGACAATTTTGAATTTGGGATGTTTTCATATTTCCTTTAGTGCCAACTTCCTTTTAGCCAAGTTTCACATATAAAAGTTTATCCAGCTTAAAGATATTTAAGCTAAGACATTTTGATATTCCATTGACAAATGTAAATGATGGATATATTTTGCTTTTTTACAGAAAATGTCATTTTTGAGAGTTGCTTGCTTTGTCATAGGATGGCAGAATATTTCCAAAGGTCAAAATGAATCACTTTTTAACCCTAAATTGGCACTCCTTATATTTATATTTCATATCCTATACCTTCAACAACAAAAATTTGTATGAAAATAATCATTGAAATCTCTAAATTGGCAATGGAAAGAAAAATTTAAAATCAACACTTTGTTGATGAATTACTGGAATCTTTGAAGGAATTGCCAATTTGTGCATTGAAATGTGATATTTCCGTTTTCTTTCCATTGCCAATTTAGAGATGTCAATGATTATTTTCATACAAATTTTTCTTATTCAAGAACTTTTTGATGTACTGAAATAAGTACATATTTTGTTCTTTCTGCTAATGTTTATTATGTGATTTATACTATTCTGATCTGAAAGATAATGCAAAAGTTTCACTTAAAGGAGATATTTATGTCAGGGGGGACATCTTTAAACTAGACACACCATTATGTAATTGTATGAATGACAAGTGCAGACTCACTATTCCCAAATGCACACTCTCCCCAATTTATGATTAATTATACTGTGCATCCCAAATAAAAGTAAATCCAACTTTGAGAGCCTCGTATATTAAAATTATGTAACTTGTATGTCATTGATTTTTATATCATGACAAAGAGTAAATCATATTCTATCCAGTGATACCAAAATTATACCTGTATTGTTATGGATGAGTGAGCACTCAAGTTTTTAAAAACTTTGGTAAAAACAATTTCTTCCAAGTTTTCTTAGATGCAGCCTTGGCTTTCTGATCATTTATTGTTTGTTTGAGGTCAGCCTTTCTGAGTCCGTTCATTAGGGACAAAGGATTCCTTGGAATATTGAAATGCAAGGGCTGCTTTTACGCAAACTTGGGACGGCACTTTTTACGCGTTTTTTTTTTAAGCCCAACTGCTTTATAGTCGTCTGTCACAACACAGGAATAAGTTTGGTATCATTGAATAAAATTACTTTTTTATCATGAAATAAATTTTAAGGTCAAATAAGCTATACAATTTTAATATGAGGCTCACTTGGGTTCACTTTTTTTTGGGACGCACTGTATAGCCTTTGCTATCCTTTTGTGACTTTCACAATCTTTTAAGTGCAATTTTACTTTTGTTGGCAATTGGACACCACTAAATATCCCATATTGCTACTTTCTTTGAAATTTTTCTATATTTGACTTGTGCAGGATGAAGGTCGCCATGCGTCTGAATGGGAAAAGTGTCTAACTAAATGTCACGAGGTCATGAGCAAAGCCAACTCAGTCTTCAACAACATCAGTAGCTCATCAGTCTGCAGTGAGGTTATTGGTTCTTCAGCTGGCGTAGATTACTTGACAGGTATGGATAGAAATCTGATGGTAGTTGAATGATATAATCACCAACTTGTGGATGCTAAGGTTGTTGGTTTAATCCCAGCATAACACTTACGATCCGGTTTGTTGGCTCAGTGGATAGAGCATCTGCATCATAATCGGGAGGTCATGGTTCAAACCCCAGTCGCATCATACCAAAAGATGGGAGTTGCTGCTATCCTTTTTGGCGTTCAATAAGAAGGGATAGAGCAACGTCGTTCTGGTGCTACCCAGTGGTTGACGGTCCCACAATCAATTAGGCAAAAAGAATTTCCGTTTCCATGGTTTTGGAAAATAAAATTTGGAGTGTTTAAATTTTAAATTTTAATTTTAATTTGAATCATATTATGTCCTAAAGCAAAGCACACCAAATATGTCAAGGTCAGAAGGCTAACTTCCTAAATATGAAAGATAGAGGGGGAAATGTGAAAATCTTTGTACCAAACAAATGAGCCATTTTCAAGCAACAGAAAGTTCAACAAGACAACTCAAAATTCCATAACTCTCCTATTTCATCACCGGTTTTGATTAAACTTTTTTTTTTTAATTGCTCCTCTCATTTTGGTCCTTCATATAAGATTTGTTCTCTCCTTAGGTTTTAGTTTCTTTTTATCCCCCCCCCCCAAAAAAAAAAAAGATCCTGGTGAAAGAAAGAATTTGTAATGTAAAAAATCAGCACCAACATTTTTACTGAAATTGGGACCATTATTTCATTATTTGTTTTTTATTCAAGAGAATTTATTTTTCTCTCTCTATACAGGTGTCATAGAAGTGTATAGAGTTGCCTGTAGAATAACAACCTCCATCCAAGGATTGGGTAAGTTGTGAAATTCATTTTTTTAAATCTGAACAGTTTTTCTTGAATTGCTGTTCTTCAGAAGTTTGAGTTGATTTAAAATGTGGAGGTTTAAATAGAAAATCTATATTAACTCTTGTTTTAGTTGTTATAGCGATGTTTTAAAACCAGCACTGCTGGTCCTCCACCCCAATCTTTTAGAATGAAGCAAAATTGGACCAAAACACTCTTCATGTATGTAATTGAATTTGAGTGCAAAATGTTTTAATTCACCTGATAATAATTTAATTCTGAATTCAATTTCATTCAATTGTTTTGTGTGCTATATGTAATCTGGGGCGGGGAGGGGGGGGGGTGGAAAATGTTACTTTACCAGTAGTAAGGACTTGTGGAGGGGAAAACTCAACAAGCAAAATCATTATTTGTTGTAAACTTAAAAAGGGGTTTAATATTTGTTTGTCTCCTTGATAGGCATTGATAATGACATACTTGGAACATTGGAGAAGGAGATTAATAGGATCTGGAATAACCTATCTGCATTCCTGCAGCTCAGTTCGTTGAAGGTAAGATACCATAGAGACAAAAAAATCATGGATGATTGTCATACTTTACTTTTTAAAATTTGCTCCGGAGACAGCTATATATGCATGTACAAACAATAGTGCATCAAGAACATGAACATTACTAAAAATATTTTGATGATGCAACACTTTGCTCTGGGTTTATAACATCAGGGCCTTGTAACATAACATAGCCCTGTAACAGCTACATGTGTACAATCAATTGCAAATGAATAGTAGCCAATAAGGACGCTTGTTGCATGCACTTCTTGCAGGAAAGTCTTAGTCTAAACCAATTAAAATGGTTGTTACCTATTTTAAATTGATTGTAACTCTTAATATTACAAGGCACTGATTGTTAATTCATTTCTTTCTTCACACAGCCTAAAGAGGGCTCTTTCATCTTCAAGACAGCCATGTTGAGGCCAGAGCCAAGCAACACACCCCAGGCATGCGGAGTGTGTCTTCTTAATGTTGACTCAAGGAGTAAGGCCTTTAATAGGTCAGAGGATAGTCATAAGCTTAGCTATGGAGGGAGACAGTATCATGCAACCTGTGCTAACCTCTGGGTCAACATGGTAGATTCCATACTCCCTGCTCTACCATTGAACACTTTACTTTGATGGGAGATTCCATTTTGTTTGGAGGGTGTGCAAGTAGAATGATATATTAAGGGAGGCAGTACCATGCAACCTGTGCTAACCTCTGGGTCAGCATGGTAGATTCCATACTACCTGCTCTACCATTGAACACTTTAATTTGATGGGAGATTTTATTCATGTTAGAGCGGTCCATGATTTACTGGAGGTGACGTGTAAGAATAAAATCATGTGATATGTACCTACATGTATGCTACCTTTTAGGTTAAAATGGTAAATTCCATTCTACCTGCTCTACCATTGAACACTTTACTTTGATGGGAGATTACTTTCCTTATTTAGGGGTGGAAAGTAACATAGTGAAAATGTAAACATTCTAGGAAATTTTCTCTCTTTTTTTACCAACAATTAAAAAAATATCACAGGGACAAATTTTGAGGCATATCTATACACATAATATAGATACGCACTTGAATTCATCTGTGTAAGTGGGGCCTCCTTTAATAATAACTTCTTGTAATAATCTTTTAAATGGTATGTTTTACAGGCAGATTTTCTACTTAAAAGATATGGGTCTGCAAGGAATCCATGCATTGTTTCTCCTTTTAAGGTGCTTGCCATCACTAACTTCCATCACCGATATTTTTTTTATTTTAGCGATACAAGTTTGCAGGGATGTCAACCGTATGTTCGAAGGAATAATTAAACCGGAGTATACAGTTTTGTGTGATGTGTTTTTAAAGTATAAAGCAAGCTTGATATAATGTGGAGTATGCCTGATAGTATGTTGCATGTAAATATAAATTTGAAAGATGTGTTATGTTCTCCAAACTTTGATGCATATATTATGTGCCAATGCTTGAGCCAAATATAATTTTGATCAATTTTAGTTTTGTATTATAATTATTCAACAGAAAACAGTAACTACGGTGTAATGTGAAATCATTGTCATAGTCAAATGCACAATATATGTTGTTTTTATACATTTTGTGTGGAAATAAGGATGTATGGGTATATATGGAGTGTGACATTAGCTGTATTTTTCAATATTTAAATTTGATTACAAGAAAAATGAAATCACCTAATAATACCACGTATGAACGTGACCTGCATGTGACCTGCATTGGATTTCCCCAAAAGTCCTCCCTTCAGACGCAGTTTGATGCACAGTACCATTGCTACAGCCATGTCAACCGTATGGAATCACTTGAATCAGTACAAAGGCTGCAGGTCACGCACTTGCAAAAAAAAACCCACCATAAATAATAATAATAATGAAAGCTTCTTATATAGTGCTCAGGTCTGTCAGGCACTAAGCTCATAGCGGTGCACAAAAAGTTTTGATCCTGGTAAAGTTGTGATCATGGCATTACTCACAAGATTTACGATATTTTAATAGTCTCTCCAAGCGAGATGATATTCTCATAACTTTAGGTTTTGATAAGTTATTATGAATATAATAAAGGTTAAAATTTTCATGCTGGTCCTCATATATCTAATACTTTGTTTATACTGTAGTAGCCTTTTTTGTATAATTAAATATAAGCACATTTAAAAGTTTAATTTGCTGTATAATGTGTTACTCCAATACCTTTGAATATAGCCCTTATAAAAGTCCCATTTTAAGTGTTTTGTACATATACTCTGAAATGAGATTAAATATAGATATAAGTCAGAAGTGAAGCATATAATATGTATTTGTATGTAACTAATTAATTTAATGAATAAGACAGTACCATTCTTTGAATATTCAGATCTTTTAGCAATATAATGACTTTTCAGGCATTTTAAACCTGATACACATTGATTTATCAAGTACTTCTAGCATGTAATTTGTAAAGTTATGAATTACTTTACAGAGGACTGAAACATGTTCTTGGTTTCTATATTAATCACATTCTCCATCATTCAGCATAAGAACGGATGACCAGTTGTTTGTAACGTTGATTGTAACTTACAACTTGGTGAAACACCACCCTGGACTGATTTCAATCATAACCTGTCACACTTTCAAACAAGATGAATGTATTTATCTTAATAGTCATTCTATTGTGCTCATCTTCTGGTTTTACCATGTAGATTTATCATCAGGTCACTTACTTATGCAAAGTTTATTCAATCATTTTGTTTATGATCACTGTGATAAGTGAAGGCTGAGAAAATGTTTTTAAATATTTGGTTTTTTTTAATGAGTAAATTTGATGCTCCTCTAATCAAGATACATGTAAAGAGGTCTGTAAGGTATGTATAGAATTGAGTGAAAAGGGCAAACCATTCAGTTGATTTTTCCCTATCTCCCTCTTCTTGTCACCTATTTCCATTTCCAATTTTTATTTTGCATAACTACTTATTTTATATGTTTATTATATTTATTAAGACTGGCATAATAATCAAGATGATCCCTTTTATAATCAATGAAATGCTGCAGGGCAAGTCCAAGCTATTTTGCAACTCTGTCCAACGCGTTACTGACGAATAAATTACCATAACTTAATTATGAAATGATACATCTCAATTATTTTTCATGTTCTGGGTAAGGTTACAGAAGCCTTCCCCAAAACTTGAAAAATAATTGAGATGTATCTTTTCATAAGTTATGGTAAATTATTCGTCAGCAACACGTGGGACAGGGTTGCAAAATAGATTAGACTTGCCCTACAGCAAATACCGTAACAGACAAGTACAAACAAATATGCGGAAATGAAGTTTACATGTTTTGATTTTCAGGAGGAAAATTGTTTGTATGGTATTGAATGCGCACCCTTGAAGGAGGTAGAGATTGTGCTGTACATGTATATAAAAGTGCAGAATTGTATTTGAAATCAATGAATTTACTTTTACTTGCATGCGTCACACACTCACACCCTGCCATTAGTACTCCACCCTGGACAGCTGTCAATGTAGCTTCTTCGGTGCAACAAATTCAAGATTCAAGATTCAATGGTGCCAATAAGTGCTGTACAAAACGCTTTGTTCGTTGATTTGCAGCTGTCAAATAACTACATTGTACATTATACAAAAGTAACTATTATTATTATTATAATAAACATATTGCTCAGTCTTGTGCATATGTAATAGTGCTAATTAATTGGAATTTTTAATTACTAGTGGAAGTGCAATATTACTATGATCAATACTGTAGTCAAATATGATTATGTGTTATTATATTGTGTATGAAAGCATATAATAAACATGGAAGACAGCATTTTTAAATAAGTTTCTTATTGAAATTTCATTGAGGGGTATATGAAGAGACAGATAGAGAGAGAGGTAGAGAGGAGAGAAAGAGATAGAGAGGGTGAGGCGGTATAGCCGGGAGAACTGAAAAGAGGATTATTTTAGAACTGAGAAAGGAGAGAGAGGGTGAGAATAGACTGTTTCACTATGTTATCCTACACATGTACTTCATGCTTCTTTCCTGGAGACATACTTGTGTACAAGGTATTTCAAAATGAACCACAATATTTTCTGCTATATCACCATGCCTCCGGCAAGCTTTCTGGGTTGTTAAGAACAACCTTGCTTCAAAAAATATCATTAATATTAGGGAAACAGTCTCTTGAGAAAATTAGGAGATATAGGAATAAATTTAGAAGATTGTGGAGTTACAATGTACATATACGGCACGAGAGAGAAAGAGGAAAAAATGAGAATAATAAAAAACACTCAAACTCAAATTACTATCCATTTTTGTATCACAACAATCAATCGATAATTTATTCACTCAATAACATCTACATCATAATCAGAGATCGTCATTATCAACATTATAAATGTACACGTGATTCTATGTTGTAGAGCACCTAAAAGGAATGATAAAATTTATGATAAATTATTCTATAATCTAAAGATATTTATCCTAAGTAATTAGTACATACATCAGTTTACATAACCATACAGTCAACCTCGCCTAAATAAAATGTGTCGAGAGTAAAGAAATATATTTAACTTAGAAAAATAACCTTTCTTGAATCAAGCGTTAAAACAATAGAGAATAAGGGAAGATGACTAGAAAAGACCTTTGACATAGGCAATTACTAAACTTATGCGATGTCAGTTTGACTGAGGCAAGGTTTACTAATAAAAATGATTGAAACCAAGTTATCACTCCATACAACTATACATTCACATTCACACCTGCCCTTTAGAAACACAGGATTTCTACGACAATACAGTAGAAACCTATTAAAGTGAGGTCCTTGGGACCATGAAGTTACCTTGTTATATCAGGAATCTTGGGGTACAAGAGCAAAAGAATACAAAGAGCTGGGACCAGCAAAATCACCTTGCTATAATCAGGAATCTTGCTCAATCAGACCTCTTTATAACAGGTTACACTTAATTCCATTTTTATGCCTCCGCGACGAAGTCTCGCCGGAGGCATTATGTTTTCGGGTTGTCCGTCCGTACGTCCGTCCCACTTTCGTTCTCACGATAACTCAAGAACCGTTTGACGGATCATCTTCATTCTTGGTACATGTATACATACTGAGGTGACAATGATCTGATAAGATTTTGGGGTCATAGAGTCAAAGGTCAAAGGTCACAGAGGTCAATAAATAGGTGAAAATAGCTCGTTCCCACAACAACTCAAGAACCGTTTCACTAATCATCTTCATACTTGGTAAATGTGTGCATACTGGGGTAACAATGATCTGATAAGATTTTGGGGTCATAGGGTCAAAGGTCACAGAGGTCAATAAATAGGTGAAAATAGCTCGATTCTCACAATAACTCAAGAACCGTGTCACTAATCATCTTCATACTTGGTAAATGTATGCATACTGGGGTGACAATGATCTGATAAGATTTTTGGGTCATGAGGTCAAATGTCAAAGGTCACAGAGGTCAATAAATATGTGAAAATAGCTTGTCTCTTGATAACTCAAGAACTGTTTCATGGATCATCTTCATACTTAGTACATGTGTGCATACTTGAGTGGCACTGATCTGATTAGATTGAGACTTTTTACAAGGTCAAATGTCAAGGTCAAAGACATATTTGTATACATGAACATGAAAATAGAACAGATGAATGTTCCATATATTTCTGATCTGGCAATGGCGGAGGCATAAATTTCGACCGTGCACGGTCGAGGATTCATCTAGTTTATTCACATTTTAAGACAGCAAAAGAAAATAAAAAAACATTTATTTAATTAAAAAACTAACCCTGTCTAAAAGTTGCAAGTATATAGGTCTAGCACCTTTACAATCCTCTGTACACATGTTCCAAACAACTCCAGTAACTTATGAATGTACTTAAATTTATACATTCTTTTTACTAAACAAATCATACATGCATTGTTCTCAGGACAAATACTTGTCACATTATAAAAACGGTCTGTGTTCCATCAATTCCAATTTCGCATGACGAACGCAGTCCGTTTGAAGACAGTATACCCCCTTCTTGCAACACTATTAGTTCTCTTTTCCAAGTGTGACCAGGGACGTGAGAGGAGACCCTGGTGTGACAAACACCTCAATCAGATATCTATCTAAAAAAACATCTGTTCCTTGACCTCGGTCCAAACAGTGGTCACCCAAGGTCACAGCTGGGGGCCAACATTGTTTACATTTAACGATCAAGATGTCTGTATCGATACATTTTTATTAGTTTTTTATTCTTGTACTTTCCTTATTCCGAGGTCGATTTTCTTCGTTTGAAATTGAAAACGAATTAACATTTGATTTCTAAATATAATATGCCTGTGAAAACTTGAAATATATCAAATACAATCACTTTATTTTTAAGGGCCTACTCATAGGCAGAGCTACTATTACGTAACATCCCAGCTGTTGTTTATCTTTTACCCCTGGCTCAACGCTCAAGCTGGCCTGTGGAGTTGCAAAGTTTGATAACAGGGATTATCTGGCCATGCAGGGCCAATAGTGATTGGAAATAGTTTCAAACGAGGATTTTTTTATAAGGGGGTCCGACACCTGAGCTCAGCTCTCGAACTGGGGGTAGGCTTGCAAACGAGGGATTGACGTAATGGAATTGCAAGTGCTACAAATGTTTTCTAATTATGAACAAAGACAGTGGATTCCTGAATACAATTTGCATAATGATCATTTTCTTTAAAAAAATTAAGTTATATGTATGGGCAAAATAAAATGTGAGGTACCCTTTTCTGTTATACCAGAGTATTTCACCATTTTCACAAATTTTGTGAGGGGTCAAAATTCACAAGCATTTGATTCCATGTCATACATTTTATACAAACATACCTTTATCATGATTTTTTTTTTGCAATTTGTGAAAGTGTCTTGCCATGAAAGTGGATTTAACAAATTGCAAAAGTTTATGGTTTTTAACATTAATTCCGCATGCATGTTTTCATGAAAATCTTGTATATAATAAGAGTCTTCATAATCAATAACAGAACAACCAATTAATATTTAATGATCAACTTTGAATGCATGAAAATTACAAAACATGATTATCATACATTCCTCTCCGGGTTGCCACCTAGAGACTGGAATGGTTATATGCAGTTTAAAAAAAAATCATATTCATGATTGGTATAATGTACAGTGACAGAAATAGATTTAAATATTTCAGTGATTCTTAATCTTCCTTGTTCTCAGGCAACCCCCCCCCCCCTCGAACAACTACCCCTAACCTCAATCTATAAGAATGTGTCACTTCATATGTAATCTACACCATTCTAGATTCACAGACAAATGCAAATATCTTTTCTAAAAAGTGATATTTAGGTACAGCTACACATTTTTTTTAAAAAGGAAGAAGTTTTAAGTACATTATATAAAAACATTCTCTAGCTGCTCTAAAATTGAAAAATTACAAGCTTCAGGCACTTAATTTTTATAACATTCATTTCATTTTACAGAGAGGTACATGCCTTTTCTAATGTTTGGTGATATGATACTATGCATAGGCCTACTAAGTTTAATTTGGAATGATTTTGACATCATTTGACAATTTTATGGATATCTGCATATCAATTCATTAAGCTTCAAATATAGTCTTACATGCCTAGCCTAATGACGTACAATGTACCTTAGTCTAGGCTAGAGACCATGTAACCTTGTTTTTTGATATATACAATGTTTTTTGATGGTTCTTTGTCAAGTCGAGGGTGCTGATTCCAAATCCGATGGGTGCCAGACGCGAAACCTTGAGCATTTTTCACAAATCGCGAAAATTCAAAATGGCCGCCAAAATGGCCGCCAAAATATGAAAATGGTATTTCTGAGGTTGTTTTGGTGGTTTCTTGTCAATTCGTGGGTGCTGATTCCAAATCCGATGAGTGTTAACCGTGAAACCTCGCGGATTTTACGCAAATCGCTAAAATTCAAAATGGCTGCCAAAATGGCCGCCAAAACTGGAAATCAGTATTCCAAGGGTATTTCTGGGGTTGTTTTGGTGGTTTCTTATCAATTCGAGGGTGCTGATTCCAAATTCGATGAGTGCCAGCCGCGGAACCCAACAGATTTCACGCAAATCGCTAAAATTCAAAATGGCTGCCAAAATGGCCGCCCAATGGAAAATGCGTATTCTATGGGTATGTCTCAAGGTTTTTTTTTTCTTTTTTTTTTTTGGTTTCTTGCCAATTCGAAGGTGCTGATTCCAAATCCGATAATTACCAGCCACAAAGATACACAGGACAGCATAGAAAGAAAAGAAAAGAGAGAAAGAAGAGTGGAAAGACATGGCAACCAAGTCATGTAAAATCTATATTATGGCCGTACATTGCCAATAATAAGTTATGAGACTCTTTTGGCCGTTTACTGTCATAGGGTCCCAAGCTATAGCGTGCTACCTGTATTGAACCATTGAGGCTCCCCACCACCATTATCAAAATCATTCCCTCAGTTGTTAATTCTTTTTTTGGCCTTCGGCCTTCAAGAAAATTACCATTACCTATAGGAGTAGGATAATGTCAAATCTCACGGGGATCGAGCGCGCTGACAAAATAAACAAAGGTTCGTGTACCAAAGGAATGCATTTTCATATTATTCTTCCGATCTTACGGGGATGCCCGCACCCTCCGCCCCCTGGATCCGCCCCTGACATGTAAAAGATGTACTCCTATATCGTGCATCTAATCACAACAATTGTTTTTATTTAGTCGTGTTCAATAATTTAGTTTCATGTAAAGTGTCTCCTGTTGTTCAATAAACCATGAAAGGGTTAATAAGGAAAACCCAGTATTTCATTTACAGCCTCTATTCTGTCGGGGGGGGGGGGGGGGGGATCAAAGAATACTTTTTTTAATGTCAAGATCACTCACAAACCCGGTCTTTAAATTATAAAAAATTGTATTATGTCTGTAATAGTGCAGTTAGACATGAATATGCTTTTGGATGTCTTACAAAAACATGCGATATACAATACGAAAAAAAAAATCCAAGACTGAATCATATGACTCATTTTGCTATCAGTAAAATGGTAATGACAGGAACCGCTAGATATTAACGTAAGAAATAGCGATTAAATAGGCATTTTCGCGAATTTGCTTTCATTTGGCATTAATAAGCCTTTTTCATGACTGTCGGCCGTTTTCACCCGCTTATGTTATTTGCGTTAGAAAATTCAAGGTTTCCCTGAAAGGTACCCATCGAATTTGGAATCAGAGCCATGAACTTGACAAGAAGCTATAAAATTAACCTCGGATATACATGTAGAAATTTTTTTTAACGTGGCTGATGGCAGCGAATATTGACGATTTGCGCAAATTGCTTAGGGTTTCGTGCCTCTAATTACTCATCATATCTTGAATCAGCGTTCTCAATTTAAAGAAATTTTTTTTAACAAAAACTTGGATAACAATAAAATGCGCATTTCCATTTCACTTGGCGGCCGTTTTGAATTTTAGCAGGGTTTCACGGCTGGCACTCATCGGATTTGGAATCAGCACCCTCAAATTGACAAGAACCTATGAACCAAAACCTCTGAAATAATACACAGTTTCATTTTTAGGTAGACAATTTAAGTGGTTTACATAAATTCTGTATGGTTTTGTGGCTGGTAATCATCGGATTTGGAATCAGCGCATTCGAAACCACCAAAATACCCTGAAATATACCCACAGAACACCCATTTTCAATTGGGCGGCCATTTTGAATTTTAGCGATTTGCAAAAAATATGTTGAGTTTCGCAGTTGGCACTCATTGAATTTGAAATCAGCACCTTCGAATTGATAAGAAACCACCAAAACAACCCCAAAAATACCCTTGGAATACTGATTTCCAGTTTTGGCGGCCATTTTGGCAGCCATTTTGAATTTTAGCGATTTGCGTGAAATCTGTTGGGTTCCGCGGCTGGCACTCATCGAATTTGGAATCAGCACCCTCGAATTGATAAGAAACCATCAAAACAACCCTAGAAATACCCTTGAAATACTGATTTCCAGTTTTGGCGGCCATTTTGGCAGCCATTTTGAATTTTAGCGATTTGCGTAAAGTCCGCGAGGTTTCGCGGTTGGCACTCATCGGATTTGGAATCAACACCCTCGAATTGACAAGAAACCACCAAAACAACCTCAGAAATACCATTTTCATATTTTGGCGGCCATTTTGGCGGCCATTTTGAATTTTCGCGATTTGTGAAAAATGCTCAAGGTTTCGCGTCTGGCACCCATCGGATTTGGAATCAGCACCCTCGAATTGACAAAGAACCATCAAAAAACATTGTATATATAAAAAAGCAAGGTTCGAATCTTTTCCTATGGGGCCTAGCCTGGACTACCTGGGGGCATTTCATGAAAGGACTTGTCGGATGTTTTATCAGACAAATTTCCTCTCAGCCAACCAGATGCGAGCATTTTAGTAGCTTGTAACAGTTGTCAGTGGAAATCAGTGAATATTTGTTTCATGAAATGCTCCCCTGGTACACTTTGCAGGTTTTAAGTATATGCTTCACTTGAAAAACAAACAACTTCATGCACAATACACTCACACTGCCTGAGTAATAATCAGCATCAGTATCTAAATATGATATGATTGCATATTGCACATTAATATAAAGGTGCTTCAGCGCAGCAAGAATCACTTCCTAATAATTGCTTAAGTCATGACTTTTTTTGTATATGATCTAAATAATACCCAAACTTTGGCTGGTAAGTACTTAACACATAACGAGTATCATACATTCAATAATAATAATAATAATAATAATAATAATAATAATAATAATAATAATAATAATAATAATAATAATATCATTCTATCTTTCTACCCAGGGTAGCATGGTTGCAGGGTAGCCACTTCAGTTCTGATAATTGTTCTACCAGTGGGCCCTGCATAACATTCTCTTCATTTATAACATTCATTGATAATATATAAAATATTCTCTTGTATATTTCAAACAATTTGGAACTTGATCGCTTTGGTCCAAATGACCTTCAATGCTGGATGCGTAGTTTTCATAACACAGTAAATTCTTTAAATACATATCCAAGAGGGTTTCTACTTGAAGGCCAGTTTTCATTGTTATACTTAATATTCTGGCAATTACAATTACTGATCTTACACACAAGAGAAAAGGGGGCAATTTGTAATGGCAATTCTGCATGACATGTTTTTGCTATCTTTGAACTAATCTCGCAGAGCAGTTTATTATTTGAGTACACATGCATTGTGCAAGAGGTACATTAATCATTAGAAGTAGTTCTAAGTAAGAAGAAGCTGCGCCTCCCAAAAAGTGGTTTTTGAAGTCAAGCTGTCCACATCACAAGTACAAAAAAAAAATCACAATTTGAGATAATCATGATTGAAAATACCTTTAAACTTTGATTCACAAATATATGAAATTACCCTAATTTGCCTGATTGAGATTGCAATCACATATGGTGATTTATTCCACATTGGTGTAAGCCCTCATATTCTAATATTCACCATAAACCAATCACAGTACAACTCTTCAGAGGCATGGGAAGGCTCTGAGGAGACAACGGATTTGAGGGGCAAGCCATTGTTTACACACAATCGCTTACCCCTCTAATATTTTGACTCCGCACAGCTTTCCGATGCCTCGGTGCAGGCCCTGTGTGTCTTTTGAATTTCAACATCGGCATTCAGCTGCACTTGTGTGATGTGTTATACAGATAATGACCCTGGACCTTTGACATTTAGTGCTCCTTGGGTAGTAAAGGGTCGCTAGAGGTCAGGAATCCCTTGGCTTCACAGAATTCCTTGAGTTTGGACGGATAATCGGTCATGATGCCATCTGCACCAAGAGAGATCGCACGGCTCCATTCTCTCTCGCTATTCAGAACCCACAAATAGACCTACACAAAACAAAGATATGAAGAAAGTTTCAGGAGTAAGTGGCATATTACAATAAAAGTTACATTGAAAAGTGTAGGGATTGCAAAATGTATATTAACAATGAGTCTTGTTCAAAGGGCTGAACAGGTAATAATTCGAATTGTTCCTTCAAAATCGCAATAGGTCGCTATTTTTTTTTTTGTTATAGGGCCCACGTGGGGACCAAAGCAGGTTTGAACTGAATAATAATAATAAAGCATTAATATTGCACCATCTATTCCAAGCTGTATTGTACAACAAGAACTTACCTTGATACCTCGTCTCTGTAGATGACGGAATAGACATGGACGCATGAAAAAGAAATCATATAACTTCAAAGCAGCCTTAAGCCCTCTGCCAGCATCCCTAGTCCATTCTCTGTAAAGCACAATGAATAAAAGTAAGAGCAAAGGCATCCCTGGTATTAATGATAGCATTATTGGTTCAGTATGTAAAGGCCACCACACACCAACGACTCACGACCCACGACTGACCCTGGATCTGAAATAACAAAGGGCGTTGCATAATATACGTGCTTAGTTATTTCAGATCCAAAGTTGGTCAGTCACAAGTCGCGAGTTGTATGGTGTGCGGTGGCCTTAGGAGTCATATGCAAGAGTAGATTGACTGCTTTGAGAGGGATAGTCGTTTCACAACCTGCTATATCCCTAAGGCTTACCCGAGGGGTCAACTTTTGATCTTCGCCAATTCCTTCCTAACCGAAGATATAACTTTCAGATCAAACAAAAAGTGTTATGTTTTAAACTGATCAACACAATGAACATATACCAAAGTGCAGTTCTAAGAGCGTTAACAAAATGATCTCATGCAGCAATCAGTTGCTTGTCCTAAAATTCCTTCCCATTGAGCACTGCAATTTAAGACCCGTAAATGCATGTATTTGTCATCTAGCTGGTAGAAGGGCATCAATTTATAAAGCCCACACAGTGTACAAAGTACACTATTAAGCAGAAAGGCATTAAATTGTTAAAGCCCCTCTGCTGGTGCTACAACTATTCTCGCGTTTCAAAATATCGCACTAGTTTCGCACTTATTATGAGGTCACTCCTACGCGTTAATCCTGAGAATACTCAGCACCATGAATTAATCACTGTGTTTCTCTTTCAAAGTGATTATAAACTGCGTGTAGACACTACAGTTCCTTGGATCACACTTGTTGTTCTAAAGCTTAATCCTATGTTTTTAAAAAAATGGTATCTTACAAGTCTTTGATGAGAGTTCCTGTGGGTATCTCTAAGTAAGATTCCTTGAGTGGTACGAACGGAAGGAGACCTGTGTAGGTGAGTAGAAACAGCTTCAAGAGACCAGTCAAACCAAATATGAGAGGAATCTCTGGTACCTGGGGAGAAAAATTTGACATTATAGGGGGGAAAATATTAACATATTCAAATGAATTAAAAATATTAATTGTTGAATGACATTGCCTACATTGTAGCTTCAATACAAATTTAATCACAGCACATTATAGCATTACACATAATTCTTCCCCTACTATATTATATAGATATAGCTATTTTTCTTTATAGACAGGTAGCTTGAAATAGAATCCTGGTATTAACTATGAAGTCAAATCATAAAAATGAGAGTTTTAGCTAAGGCAAACTTTACTGGTACTAAACTAAAATAAACAACCAAATTCATGTTTTAATCAATATAGACTTTTAGTTTGTCCATTCATCAATGATAAATATTTGGTTGGCGTGTTCCTGAAGCCCTCTTTATAGAATGTTATTTATGATATTTGCTCCAATGACAATTTCTCTACTGTCAATTCTGAATACTAACTGAATGACTAACTTCTGCCCAGGACTTACATTGTAAATACCCTAACCCTAAAGCTTGGACAAAATAAAGTTTAAAACAATTGTCGCCAAAGCAAACCCATAGCTTACCTGTTTATGAACTTTAGCACCAATCTTGCTATCAAAGTTTCCAACAACTGTAATGGTCTCCCTCTTGTATTCTTTGATAAGATTCACAACCTTGAGGAGAAAAAAAAGAAAAATATGAAATATGAAACATGAATGTATCAGTCAATCTGAGAGGTCCATGATTCATCAACACCTGTAGCTTCACAGTGGACCCCACCTTTCAAACTTTTATTTCATTCTGAAATATTTTTAATCTATCTGAATTTCAAATTTACAACTCTGATTTATTCAT
>CALNVZ010003434.1:9761903-9860696 GCA_940671915.1 Paracentrotus lividus | reverse complement strand
GATTTCCTTTTAACTCTTTTAGTGCTACCCCGCCCTAACCCCTCTGCCGCACTGGTAATCCGTACATGCCAGGGTCTATATCCCCACTGCCAAGTCTTTCCCCCTTGTACTTAAATATGACAGTCAATACTTCGTCATAACTTTAAAAAAAACAACTTTCGACAACAATGTTGTACTTGAAATATGTGGCATTCTTATTTGTCTGTAAAGTCACATCAAATTCTGTTTTTAAAAATAAGAGGGCAATTATCTAAACTTGCATTGTTCCAGGGCATGAATTTGGTTTTTATAGTGTGCGATTGTTTGTGCACTAGGTTCCTTTCAAAATGTTGACAAACACATTAAATTACTCACAAAAAAGTTTAGTGTAAACTGTGTAAAGAGAAAATTGCCCAATTAAAAGCCGGATGTGCCCGCCGCAGAATAAAGCGGATTAACCTGTGAGTGTGCAGTGCGCAGAACAATAGAATCGGCGTAATCAATCAACGTTATTCCGAATGTGCGCAATCATGCACGATGCAGGGGAGGGTAGAAAACAAAGCATGGATTAAGCAGTCAATAGTAGGCGAGCAAGCATGAGTATGGCACCGAGCAGTAGGCTACGTATCATGCATCCGGCACGTAAAGAGTTAAAGATTTCCTTAGAGTGTTGATTATAAAAAGAATTGTAATTTCCTGCTTCTGTATTTTTTATCCTCTGTGGGTTTTTTCCTTACATAATCATTATAACTGCTCTCATCTAATCCTCAGTTTGTATCTCTCTCTCTCTTTCTGGAACAACCATATTCATTTTTGAAGGAGAATGAAATATTGGGAACCAGAAGTTAAGTTGTATAAAACAGACAAATCAAAGAAACAGATAAATCAAAATTTGAGAAGAATTGAACAAATAATCTCTCTCTCTCTCTGTATATTTAATTGTAAGTGTGCTGATTACACCGAGTGCTCACCCCATCTATTAATTCATCATCGTTCCTCTTGATATCCAAGTTAATAGGAAAGTCTTTAAACTCTTCAAAGACCTCTTTCAGAAGTGGCATCTTTCTGTCTGGACATTCTGATGAACAAACTGCATCTGCATCATAGAAAATATCATTAAAAAAAATACCTGGTAAAATTAAGGCCAACATAAACCAGCAGCCTTAGCACCACCTCAAGTCCTTAACTACTCAAATATGCCCTGAGCAGTGTAGTTTTATAGTACAGGTCACTTGGATGATCATACTAATTTACAATCAATACATTCATATCAGAATATTAATGGAATGGGGGGGGGGGTAGACGTTAATAACTTTCGCCCTTCAGTCATCAAGTCATTATTTATATGCCATAGGAGAAGGGTTCAGTCTGTGAAGCGGGTCAGTCTTCCATCAGTCTCCGACCCCCCCCCCCCTCCCCGGCAATGGCCATGGATAAGAATTATGATATCAAAATTATTTAATACATGCCCAGGTTTTTAATAATAACAATTTCTTACCTTTTGTGAATGTTACTTTCAATGGACAGGAATAACAAGGTAAATCCTAAAATAAGACAAAATAGTTAAACAAAAATACATCAATCAAAATGAAACTTAGTCCATTCATAAGTGTAAAACATACACTGACATCTAATTACTAAATGTTATTAGAAAGCTAGAAAAAAAGGAAAAAAGGACAAAAAGCCTGAAAAAATTGAATTCCAGCAAGTATGTTGAATATATTTTAATGTGATATATAATAATTTGCAATCAGTATAATCTACAACAGATTGTTATCTAGAAAATAATGAATCAAT
This sequence comes from Paracentrotus lividus, assembly GCA_940671915.1. NCBI lineage: Eukaryota > Metazoa > Echinodermata > Echinoidea > Camarodonta > Echinidae > Paracentrotus > Paracentrotus lividus. The sequence goes on along the minus strand of CALNVZ010003434.1, from coordinate 9,858,920 downwards.
GACCATTTTACCTAATTTGATTTTTTTTTGAAAAAATAATTATAAAAAGATTCTAAGCATAGTAACAATGGTGTTAGATGATCACGATAAATTCTCCTGGTCTAAATGTCTGCATACTCAGCAGGAACAAATGTCATTCTCATTGTAAAAATAGAATGTATATATAGTTCAGTAATTATCTCTGTAACATGAAACATATTATTCAAATTTAATCATGAATAAATATAAGTACACTTTATACACTACATGTTATTATTGTTAATTAATATTAAAATATAATATTTAAAACTACAAGTACAAGTAGTAAATTTATACTCTCATATTATAGGGTACAATCACCTCATAATTGGTATCCTGTATAAGCATGTCTAAACCAGATGACCTGTCTAAATGGTCGTCATGGGAAACCACTATCTGTTTATCTTTGGTCATCTGACAATCTAACTCCAACATCTCCATGCCGACGCTTCTTGCACTTCAAGAGAAAGGGATAAAAATGGAGACAAGATTTACTTTAGTTTATGATTTTGGCCAAAGGAGAGGATGTCTTTATCCACATACACATGTATAATATATTTTGGTAATTGTGGTTGTGATGATGATGATGATGAGGAGGAGGAGGAGGAGGAGGAGGGAGGAGGAGGAGAGGAGGAGGAGGAGGAGAGAAGGAGGAGGAGGAGGAGAGAGGAGGAGGAGGAGGGGAGGAGGAGGAGAGAGGAGGAGGAGGAGGAGGAGGAGGAGGAGGTGGGGAGGTGGAGGAGGAGAGAGGAGAGGAGAGAGGAGGAGGAGGGAGAAGGGGGGAGGAGGGGAGGAGGGAGGAGGAGGAAGGAGAGGAGGAGGAGGAGGAGGAGGAGGAGTGGAGGAGGAGGTGGAGGAGGAGGAGGAGGAGGAGGGGGAGGGAAGGGGGGGAGGAGGAGGAGGAGGGGGAGGAGGAGAGGAGGAGGGAGAAGGAGAGGAGAAGGAGGAGGTGGAGGAGGTGAAGGAGGAGGGGTGGGAGGAGGAGGAGGAGGGAGGGGAGGATAAAATGGTGATGGTGATGATTGATAATGATGATGATGGTGATGATTGAAATGATGATGGTGATGATGATAATTGAGGAGGAGGAGGAGGGGGAGAGAGGAGGAGGAGGAGGAGGTGGTGGTGATGAGGAGGAGGAGGTGAAGGAGGAGGATAAATGGTGATGTGATGATTGATGATGATGATGATGGTGATGATTGATAATGATGACAATGATGGTGATGATGTGATGATGATGAGAGGAGGAGGAGGAGGATGAGGAGGAGGAAAGAGATGGAGGAGGGGAGAGGAGGGGAGGGAGGAGGAGGAGGAGGAGGAGGAGGAAGAGAGGGAGGAGGAGGGAGCAGGAGAGAGAGTGGAGGGGAGGAGGAGGAGAGAGAGGACAAGGAGGAGGAGAAGGATGAGGAGGAGGAGGATAAAATGGTGATGGTGATGATTGATAAAGATGATGATGGTGATGATGATGACTGATGAATGATGATGATGAGATGATGATGATGATGACTGATGATGGTGCATGGTGATTATATGATGATGATGATGATGATGATGATGATGATGATAATGATAAAGATGATGATGATATGATGTCACGATGATGATGATGACTGATGGATTGATGATAAAGAGGATGCGCAAAAAAAAAAAAAAAAAAAAAGGATTTTTAATTTGAATGATTTTTGTTTGTCATAAATTGCTTTATTTGTGATTTCATAAAGTAATTGTCAGTGCCATCTACTCACTGTTTGAAAGCTGTGATGGTGTTTTCAAAATTTTCAGCTGCACCTGTTAGTCCAAAGAGACAGATCACATTACGTTACAAATCAATTATCTACAACTCCCAACTTTTTTATTTACAAAGTCATAGGGACATACAATAACATTAGAATCTACGTGTGAAAAGTTTATCATCAGATTAATTTCTCTCTCTTTTATTAAATTTTAAATAATTTGTCTGCAGAAACAATATAGATATATAAAGTTAAATTTATGCAGGTCTGGTGTACTGCCATCATTTGCACATCAATCACGCCCCCTTGGCGCTTGGCCTTGATTATCTGCGAGCCGGTAACAATTCCAACCCCAGAGTTACGGGGACAAAATAGTCTGATTCTCGCTCGATCGCTTACCTCCTCTGTGGGCAATGAGCTTTGCAGTAAATCTGGATTTCTTCTTCAAATGGATCAATGTCGGAAACCTGAATAATACAGCAGACACAACAACGTATCCACCGAACAGAGACAACGGTATAGCATATGCAAGAGTACTCATTTTGAGAGCAAAAAGCAGAAAATCCCGAGTGAAATTTCCTTGAGACTTCTTAATAGTGTTACGCAATCAATCAATGACTTTGCAACTTGATTAGCGCCATCTGTTGTTCAGGGTGGACAAGACGAGAAAATTACAGAAATGGCAGACAGAGTAACGCAACTTCAAGACGCTGTAAATCAGGTAATGTGAACCATTTTCACTATATTTTCTTACAATTTGATGCATTACATTTGCTTCATTGATTTTATAAAAGTTAAAATATTAAAAGCGGATACTTGAACGAAAAGATGGAGGTCAAAATTTATCAGTTTTTCCAGCTGATCCCAGGCGTTCATTTTTGTGCTGTGAATTGTGAATGATAAAAACAAATTTCTCTTTCCTGTGTCTTTGCTCTGTTATGTTTGTTTCAGTTCAGGCTCTTCATGTATTCAAGTTATTCCTGTGAACTTTATCGCATATCAGTGTGCTGTTGATGTTATTTGTTAGCTTAATATAGGTCTAAGTTAGATCTAGTAGTTGAACAATTGAAAGAAAGGCAGACCCAGGCAAGTTACCTGGAAAAAAAAAAAAAAAAAAAATCAGAGGTGTTTTTGTAATTTAAATTAATCAAAACGTATTATGAGCGAAGTACGATTACATACAAAAATACCAGTAGGGTCTAATTAATTTCATAGTCAATTGCAAAAGCTATGAGTATGAGTGCCATGTCATGTGACCAAGACATCTGCCGTCTTGTATCATAAAAATTTGGCAACTCTTTATGGCGCTAGTGCAGTTTGGTATCCACTACACACCACCCTACCCTACTACCCTAACCCTAGTGCGTGGGGGTCGCCGTCAACCCTATCCCTTCATGTCATGCGATCCCTCGCGGCGGGATGCTAAACTGCACTAGCACCTTTTTTTTTAGCTTGTTCAGGCTGGCACATTAGCCATAATTAATATCCATATATTTTTGACATATGAAAACTGGAAGAAGAAGATATTTTGGTCAATGCATGGTGTTGTTTTCTCTCTTTTCAACATTGTTTATTACAAAAAAAAAAGAATGTAAAATAGACATTTCAACTTTTTCATTTTTTAAGTTAGGGTCTGGAATATTGATGTTTTACTTAATGTTAGACAAGTAAAAAATTAAGATGTTTTTTAATCTAGTTTTCATATATAAAGGTGCAGATTTTATTCTAAGAATGAAAAAGATTGACAGAAAAAAAAAGGCACTCACATGTTTTTTTCATTAATTTTATGTCTTCTTTGTTGTCGTTTGTAGCTTGCAGAGCACATGTGTAACAGCATTGGTGTACTTCAGCAGAGTGCTCCGCCATCAAAGTTTCCTGGATGTGAAAAGCAAGGTAGGTTTAATACATTACATTACATTTGATACAATTACAATAAGTTACCCCAGTAGGCTTAGGACTTGAGTCCTGTTGATCCAGACCGAACCTCATTAATTAAAATTGAAGTTTTGAACACAAATCTTGTTTTCTGAAACCAGCATTGATTACAGGTCTGTGCACACTGTCGTAAATTCGTAAAGAATGCTATTCATCTGGGGGGACATTACATAACAATACCCAAAGTGTCCACCCCCCCCATTCATCTGGGGGACATTACATAACAATACAGAGTGTCATCCCCCCCCCCCCCCCCCCCGATTGATCGAAAGAGTGATCAAATTTAAGCCAGTGTCTGTGTATATCTTGAAGCAAGCACTGCCTTTTCATTTCATTTCATTTCATTTATTTATTAAGTCCAAGGTACTTAGTTCATTTGGAAAATTTGATTGTTCGCATATACACAAAAAACAAAACAAGAAAATTAATACAAACAAGTGAAATAACAAATAAGACAAATATACACTTGACGATGTACCCCGAAAATCGAAATAGAAACATAATACGTCCCTTAATGATATTCAATTCTATATGGGCTTAAAGTATCTTACACACAAAGATACGCCCCCCCCCTCCCTCTCCCCGAAAAACCCGCAAATTTTGCAGTGTAAATACAAACATTAAATTTTTAACGATGTATCTCTAGAAATTGTAGTTGGAGACCAGTTACCCCATAATGATATACTTAGCACATGGATTTAAAGCGTATTTCGTCATTGTATCTTATTGTAATATAATTATAAGGTACATAATAAGTTGTCATTTTCTCAACGGTCTAATAATCGTGTAAAAAGAGAAACAGGATCATTGGAGAGAGAAGACTCTTATTATTTATTTAGTTCTCGAATCGAGCTTGGAACGAAAGACCTCAGGTACCGGGAGGTACGGCATGAAAGAGATCTCAGTCTACCCGATTGCATGGGCTTGTAGTTATCACTCAGAGGGTGATCCTCGTCAGCTAGAATTTCCTTTGCTTTTTGGATCACCCTCTGAGTGCACTCTTCGCCCAAGCTTCTTCTCTCTCCAATAATCGTGCTCGCTCTCTTTACAATCCTTTCCATTCTCTGAAAGTCATTTTTCCTACATGCATTGAACCATACGACACAGTTGAATAATAGAACACTTTCAACAACAGATTTGTAAAACAAGCCTAGTAAAGGTTTTTGAACGTGCGCTTGTCGAAGTTTCCTTAAAAAATACATGCGTGATCGTGCTTTTGAAACAATAGCATTACATTCATCTCTCCAACATAACTTATCGTCAATAATTGTTCCTAAGTATTTGTGATTGTTTACTATATCGATGTGCACATTGTTGACTTTTACCGACTGAGTTTGTTGTTTGGAAAGTCTAAAATCAAAAATCAATTCTTTCGTTTTGACCGGGTTCAAGTAAAGAAAGTTGACATTACACCATTCAATAAAATGTTCTATATTTGTTCGGTATTTCCTTTCATCATTCTCCTTAATCAAGCCTAAAATCACAGTATCGTCCGCATATTTATAAATCTTGACATCAGAATCGACACTCCTACAGTCATTTGCATAAAGAATGAACATTAATGCAGAAAGTACGCATCCAACTTTGCAATTATTGAGCCTGCTCTAAATTTCAAGGATATACCAGCTTATCAATGTTCAAAATGATTAGATGTACGTTAAGGATTTCATATTTCTATTTATTAGTTTTAAATGGTTTTATCTTATTAATACACTATAATATCATAATAATGTAATCATTATAGTTATTGAAAAAATAATAATTAAAGTAGAAAAAATACATTTGATTTTATCCTACTTTAATCTCCAGCCTCCCAAGAGCAGCAGCCTAATCATGAAGATTACACTCAGCTCTTTGCTCAGCTTATTGCTAGGACTGCTAAGGATATAGATGTCCTCATAGACTCACTCCCTAGTGAAGAATCTACTGTAGAATTACAGGTAATTCATCATTTTGTGATTTTAGAAATCTCCCATGTTTTATTTCAAATGTCGTGTTTTCATCATAAGGAAAGAAGAGGTTTTTCTTTCCATAAATACATTTTGGGCATATAATTTGAATAATCCTGCAATACTAGAAATATCAGTTCATGAAGTCATTCATAAGTTGCAAAGAGCTTTATGAATGACTTGAAATATGAAGAGACAAATTAGGAGGCTCAGGTATTTTTATTTCTATTTGCTAAAATTGGAAATGCAAAACAAATAGTATTTTTTCTGTATTAATTAAATTCTTTCTCCCTCTTTCTTTTCCTCTTTCAATATTCTATTAAAATTTCCTTATTTGTTTTCTTTTTCTATTAAATCATTATTTAATTGGACAAAGATGAATTATTTCATTCCTGTGTTGACATAATAAATCTCAAAATCTATCCAAATCATAATGATTTTACATTCTTTTTAAAATGATGTTATTAAATTATTAAAGGAATGTTTGTAGAAAAAAATGAACAAATTCTTTACAAAACAAACTACCATTCATAAACAATAAACTTGTATTGAAATAGATAGAATTAAATGTGTAATGACAACAACACACATCACTTGTCATTTTAGAATGCTAGTCTCCAGCGACTGGAGGAAGATAACGAAACAGCAGCCAAACGTCTGGGCGAGGTCGTAGAGAGAGGAGAGCTCCTGCTCCACCGCATCCAAGAAGCCCTTGCTGAGATTGCTGATGCCCAACTCAAGACTAAGAGCTCCTCATCACTTGCAGCATCATCATCATCGATGTCATCTTCATCAGCTGCATCAGCATCGACTTCGTCAGCAGCAGCGAGTTCGTCTTTGAACGTAGGTGGGGTACCATCGATGAACGGAGCGAATACTTGAGATTTCATTGTGGTGCCATATCCAGAACTTTGATATTCTTTTCACTATGGAGCTGGTTTCTTGGAAGCAATACCCTAGAACAACCCAAGATTGAACTTGAACAAGAAATGACTCTGACTGGTCAAGAGGTAATCAATGTGGTATTGTGATCAAGTAATAGAAGTGTACAAAATTTGTAATTGAGGGGCTGTTGGAGATGTGTCCAGTCCCCAAAGTTCTTCTTTGTCACTTGTTTGAAACTTTTTTCACTATGGAACTGGCATCTTGGAAGTGATAAACCTAGTCAACGTATACCAACATATAAACAAGAATGACTGGCCAAGAGGAAGCTGGTGTAGCGTTGTGACCAAAGCATGGGAGTGTTCATAGTTTACAATGGAGAGGGTCTTATAATAATAATAATAATAATATGGTTTTATTTACCCAGGGTAGCCACTTCAGTTCTGACAACTGTTCTCCCAGCAGGCCCTGTATGAAAAGGCAACTTTAGGTACCATTTTTGTAAGTCTTTGGTATGACTCGGCCGGGTTTCGAACTCACGACCTCCCGTTCATGAAACAAGAAAGGCTACCGTTTTACGGGCGCTCTAACCGATTGCCCTATCATGTCCGGTATATATCTTGGTATATATGTCCAGTCCCCAAAGCCCTTCATTGCCATTTCTTTGATACTTTTTCACTATTCGCCGACAAAGTAGCGCGTCACTTCCTGCATGGGTCAAGTAGCTTTCCCTGACGATGGTTCACGCACTTTCATTAGCAAGCAATTGATACATGCAGTAAACATATGACACGAAACACCGATTTTTTAGACGGAGATTTCTTCAAAATTTTGCGTAAATAGGATATAAATATGGTGAATTGCTTTTCAGCAGACTGTAATCATACTAGTGAGAGTCATCATTGCAATTATTTTCGATTTCCAAAGAAGGAAAATGCCGATTACAAATTGTGGGTGTAGTGAGCAGATGCTGTGCTGATCGTAGCGTGAACCCGTTACTATGGTTCCGAGCCGTTGACCTGCTCGTGACGTCATGACTTTGTCGACGAATTGATCTGGCGTTTTGTAAGTGTAAGTGATACCCTAGTCAACATATACAGGGATTAAGAAGTGCTGGAGCAGAGAGCAGAGAGGGGAAGATTGAACTCGCATTGTTGTGTAAATGTTACAACTCAGATAGATGTGAAGCTTTATATTAGGCGTTGAGAAAATATACATGGTGTAATGATAGATGTATTCCTGGGGGTGGGGGAGGGGGTTATGTCTGTCCAGGCATCTCAGTTAATCCTAATGCTGCAGTCCCATTTCCACAGCAGGGCCTGTATAGCATGGAGAAAACAGTTTGCTTTGGCAATTTTTGTACAAACCCAATAGTAAAGAAATGGCCAAAACTGCAGTTTTGTATACACAGTAAGGTCCTTACAGTAGCAATGTGATTGAGGCTGCACACTGTCTGTTTTTGTTGCTTATTCATAAATTTTCAGTTGAAAATAATCTTGTTTTTTGTAATGACTCAAAAATAACTTCCCAAAGATTTGAAAGGAAGTGATACTTCAGATATTCAAAACTCCACCTCAATTTTCGTTTACATTATATGATTGCTGATACTAAAAGAACAAATTTCACGTTGTGTCAAGTGTGCTCACCACATAGCCTCCACAGGGGCTGCAGAGCGTTTTTTGTAAGTGGAGGGGCTGAGCTGAAAGGGGGGGGGGGGGTCGGAGGGGGTGAGCAGGCTACAAATCACAAATTTATGGTCATTTTTGCGTTTTTGTACATACTTGCTGAAGAAAAGTGGGGGGCAGCCCCCCGTGCTCCACGGCCCCTGCTCTTCATATGTCTAATTTATATAACTTCCAAAAGCATTTTTTTGTGTTGCTTTATCAAACAACCAATGCATTACATTATTGAATCTCATCAATTTACGATAGTTCCTCGATTTACTATCCCATTATAGTCTTTATAGCCAGGCATTATAGTGTATTGTTCATTCCTGTTATTATGAACATTCCTCTGGTCCCGATTTCAGATTTCAAGCATACATGTATATGGACATGAGTGTGCCCGTGTGATCAGTATAACAAGGTTAGTCCCTAGCATCTCATTATAACAGGTGTGACCGTACTTGCTTCCCTTACATTGGAGGCTGCTAGAGAAACATTATAAACTCTAAAGACAGTTATTATTTACATATACTTGTACAGGGGCTTGCTTTAGCAGGCTTTGATTTTTAATAAATCTTGATTTTGTAAAGGAAGTGGATGGTCATTGCTTGAGTTGGAAAGAAATTCTTTAGTTTTTAAAGAATGATGGAAATTGCCAGAAATTAGGACATAAGGATAAATAGTATTTTTTGCATGCCATACATTGTATAATTATGTGTAAATAATTTTTTGTATATTTGTATATGAAACTAAACAAAAATAAATGGCTTGAGACCACTTCAAGTTCAAAGCAAAACTCAATGATTTGCTTGCTGTTGTTATTGCTCCTGTTAAACTCTGAATGTGTCTTCTTCCATCTACAGCCTTTATCAATAAAAAGGGTGCAAGTGGAAAACATTTTATGAATATTGATCATAAACTGGAAATAATTCATACGCACTTTCTTCTGAAATCTATTTCATTTCATTTGGTGCTGAAGAAACTATGATAAATTTCCATCAATAAAGAAAAATTGATTTTGGGCCTGTACAAATCTATGGCATTGTGTAGGTTTCAAATATGATGGGCCAGAGTGCTGCAGTGCTACAAAGGGATTGTGTAAAATAAAAAAACAAGATCAACAAACAAACTACGAAATAATTCCAACAATAAAGAGCAAATAGTGTACTTTTGATATTAGCTACCTCCTTTATTTCATAAAATAATGCCACATTTATATTCATTATCAAATACATGTATATTTCATTTTAATACATGGAATATACATAATTTACATGTTAATAGATACATGCCTCTGGCAAAATTAACGAAACATAAACATCAAGTGTACAACATATCAACACAAGTTTCAAGGATTTTCAACTGTGTATCAGTAACAAAAATTCTAGTAATTTTGCACCAAAAAAATTTGGAAATGAAAGAGTGGAATAATATTTTGTTTAATATAAAATGTAGATTCAAAGATCAAACATATTGCTCTTAATAAAGCTCCATTCAATTGAAAAAGCACTGAGGTATCTATGCAGCATGTCATTTGAACACCTGATAATCACATAGTGGTACAGTGGAAATTTGATATAAACAGTTCTAATATGACAGAGTACCTGATACAGCAAGTCATTAATCCAGTCAAAATGTAATCAACCTGTACGGGCCGCAAAGAAATGTTGTTAGCGCTAACAGAGCCCCTGTTACAACGACGCAATGCATAATGTCACATCAACGCATTATTTATCACCATCCGAAAGATATGACTGTTAGCGCTAACAACCTTTCCGTGCCACCGGTACTGTTGTTTTTTATTGTTTATCGACTACTGATACACGTACAAGATACTTGATGCAACAAGTAAAATTTCTGGTCCAAAGAATCTTGGTACAATATAAAGAGATTCCATTGCATATTTATCATAAAGAGCATACATTAATCATGATCATACTGGCAGCAGCTTTGCCACTTTGCAGATCACACAAAAGAAAATTATTCTAAAGGTTAAATATGAAATTAAATTTGCAATTTATTGTGCCACTTTAAACTCTCTGAACCTCCACTTTAAATAGATGTACCTGTGAAAAATAAACACATTCATAATGAGAAATATGATAAAACATCTGTTAGAAAAGCCTACCACCATCACACACTGTCAATATCGATAATGACCTTTAGTTTTCCAAGGAATGCACAAGCATTGAATGGTGAAAAGTAGAATCATGCAGCAGTATGTTTTTCTGAAATACTTCATAATATTGATCTATATGCAGTGAAATTTGAAAAACACAATATAAGTTGTTATAAATTACATTTGAATTAAGATAAATTGACACTTCAATTTAGAGTAACATAAACATTTTGTCAGATTACATTTACACCCCTCAATGGGAAATTTTATCATTATGAAAGAGTTGTGCAAAAAAAATATACAAACTCATTTATCAATGGATGTTCAAGAAGTAAATTATCATTATTAACATTAAATTTGGTATATTTCAAGCTTTGCTTGTTATTTCAAATTATGAAAGCCTCTTAAACATATTATATTAATTACTCTGAAAACATTAAAAATAATATACTCAGAATATAAATTTGGCCTTGGTAGAAGCAAAATATCAGGGATGTAATATATTGAAGGTTTAGTAAGTTGAACATTGTCAAAACAGTTCTCCTGATATTTCAGCTTCCAAAAAGTCAACTGGATATAAGAACTTAATTCCCCTTTAATGTCACTTCATATTATACTTTAATTTTGGGCAAAGTTTCAATAATTTAGATATGATTTCTATGAAGGTATGGCTATTACTTAACACTGAAATTTTCTGGCAAGCTCCAATTATTTGCTACTTTTAAACTAACATTTTATATGCGATTAGTCAGCATTTATTTACATGCAGCTTTGTAACAAATCCTAAATTCACTTTGATTTGATTCCACTACACAACTATTTATATATTTTGTATATTTTTTTGTTTTTCAAAAAGCCAGAAGTACACTGGTTACAGATATACTTTGTACATTCACTAATTATATTATAGCTGACAGCCGTTGGAACATTGATTTGTATTCATTCAGATTTTCAACTTACAAAAATACATATATTTAGAGTGTTTCACATACACTAGGTTCAAAGGCAATATCAAATTTGAAATATTGTTTAAATATTCTAACCTATATGCTAAGGAGATTATACTAGAAAAGTATTTTTATCTAAATACAAAAAAGCAAAAAAGCAAGAGAAAATATTTCATAAAATTTCCATATATTGGAAAAATTCAGTCCTCAGTTTCATTTATTTCACAGTAGAATTAAACTTTGAAGAATATGGGCTACTGATTGAAGTCTTAACAATTTATGGTTATCATGAATTGAAGTCCATCAAGAATTGTAGTCATTCAAAATTTAATTCAGGCAGTGATTGCTAAATTGACCTCTAAATATCTGATATCCTTATGAAGTTATTACAAAATTTGAAATCTTGTTGAAGTTTTTTGAGAATATAAATAATGTACATCAGGCCATTATTATGAAATCACACAGAATGAAAAAGAAGATCTTTTAAGATAGTACCTGAGTTATTTTTTCATCACCACTACACAAATTTTGTCTGCCATCAGCCAAATGAGTGTTATCTCTGGGCTTAATACTAGTAAGAGCCTTGTACCAAATTTATTTTGCTTTTTTTTCAAGGCAATTATAATTTATCCAAGAAATATTTTTTGCAGAGCTATCATATAATTCATGTAATTTTGAACACCCAGTCTGAGTTTCACTCCATTGTTTCCATCACAATTAATTTTCCCTTGCATTTTCCGTGGCAAATATTATTGAGCCTAATACAGTCAATGGACAAAGCCATTTCCTTAGTTACAACAATATGGGCAATTATACACATGTATGTCCACATGTTTAACATTGGGAACCAGAGAATTGGCTTGTTATAATTAAATCTTGCTGGATCTGTAGTCTTTATACAATTGGAGTATACTGTAGAACAAAATGGCTTCCATACAAGTCATGCATATCATAAACTTAGTGGAGTACACATAGTCTACCCTTGCCATTTTCAAGATTCGTTTGTAACATGTATTTTCAAAATGCACAAGAAATTTGTTCATATTCTGAGATTTGCATGTGATTTATATTATTCCAGCTGACCCTGTAACAAATTGGGAATGTAACATATAAATGTACATGTATGAGCAAAAAACACACAAAACAAGAACAACTAAACCACATGGCAATGTAATATTGTTAACGGGCGTTTGGAATGGCATACATACTTTTCACTCAATGGGTTAATACAATAACATGTAAGATCAAAACTTGGAAGCCTTTCTAATTTGTTAAATTCATTTTTATCTTGTTAGTTACCTCATCATAATCAAGGCAAAATTACATTTTTTTAGACAATCTACCATAGGTAAATATACATACTTTGTCATCAAGAACTAGTTCCTTCACTAAATTTCATATATTAAATTTGATCTCTAAAGCTGGCATATTGCTCAGGAATATGTATGGATGCATCACCTGCTTAAGTCTCCATCCTGCACTACACAGAAATCAATATATGGGGCAGTGGCAAAATCCCAATCCTGCTCGCTCCTCAGTACGCAATGGAGACACCATTGCAACACATGCTGGGTATCCTCCCAATGACGATGCAAATCTGGGGGTGTTTCACAAAGAGTTAATAATAGACTTAAAGTTGCACTTAACTTATATGCGCATCCTATATTATAATGCGCAATCTAATCGAAAGACTTCTCAATGGCTCGCATCCCCTGAGGATGGTCTGACAAATGAGCTGATGAGTTATGTACCACACGCAACTAACGATGTAAGTACGATTTTTAAGTCTACTTAAGTTTTTGTGAAACACCCCCCTGGAGAAAAGTAGGCAGTGTCACCCTGTTTCGCCATTAATAGTACACAGTGCCTTCCATGCTGAGTTTACTGACCGCTTTCCTGAGTTCTTCGCCTTCGTTGTACATTTCCATGGTAACGGGTGCAAACTGTTTTAACGTGAAATCCTCCATCCTCCGCCTCCAGACCTTATCTTTGTGCATGTTGAGTAGATGGTTGGCAATCTCACTTTTCAGCTCATCTAAAGGAAGAGTAAAGTGGTGTAAACATAAGTAATTCTACATCCATACCGAAATTTTTAAATTTTTAAAGTCCACTAATTTTCCAGTGCATAAGACTATAAATTTCAACAACCATTTAAAGACTATGCCTAAAAATACACATCATTGCAACCTCATCATAATCATTATCATTATGCTCAATATTATCTTAAGCATTATCTTCATCATCATCATCATCATCATCACTGTCATCATCATCATCATCACCATCATAATCATCATCATCATCCTTATCATCATCATCATGATCATCATTCTTAATATTATCTTCATCAGCATCGTAATCATCAATATTATCTTCATCATCATTACAAACATCATCATCATCATCAATATCATTATCATCATCATCACCAACACCACCATCATCAACATTATCAACACCATCTTCATCACCATCATCATCATCACCAGGGCTCAAACTTAACATTTTTCTATGGGTGGAAATTGGCCCCATTTTAGTAAGCAATCCACATGGTTCAATTGAGTTTTTGGTTTATTTCAGGTGGTCCTATGAAGTTTCAAGTGGCCATTGGCATCAAGCCACTGCTAAATCCATCATCATCATCATCATCATCATCATCATCATCATCATCACCATCCTCATTACAATCAACACCATAATCATCACCACCATCACCATTATAACTACCAACACCAGCACCATAATCATTATATTCATCATGAATATCATCACCAACACCACTCCCACCACCACCATCCTCACAACCACCACCATCATCATCACGACCATCAACCGTTATAATCCCTACCTGACATTCTTGAGTTGACCACCATGGGCTGTACTGGTAACGGTCCCCATGAGTCCATGATGTGGATTTTCTCAGCCAGCGAGGGACGTTTCTTCATCTGATAGCTGAGGGTACTGGAGTTAATGGCTGCTGCATCCACCGTCTTGTCCGCAACCAACTCAATAGAATTTATATGGGACCCTGATGATGATAAGAGGGATAAATTTAGTTCAATACAGTCCACTCCCATTAAAATGAGCACAGATATAGCAATATATTGTCACAAGAAAACGCCACCCCCCCCCCTTCAATACAGTACACTGTCATAAAAAAGAGCAAAGATATAGAAAAAATATAGTTATATCAAAGGCAATACCCACCCTCGGGTTCAAATTTAAAATATTTTGGTGTTCAGTATCACATGAAATAAATTTAATGTTCAACATATTTGACTGAAGAAGGAGCAACTCTTTATTACACTAAAAGGCTGTATTTACTTTAATTGCGCATCGTTTGATATAGGAAGATCATGATTATTACTACAAATATAAAATAAATTTATTATATTAAACCCTTAAAAGGGTGGTCACATCCAATCCTCCTATCCTAGATCTTCTTCCTCTTACATGTACGTGTATCAAATTCAATGAATTTGAATAAAAAAAAAAAATTGAACTACAAAAGGAAAGCAACAAAAATAACAGGAAATATAATGATCATTATTAGAGCATAAACAAGGATGTACCTATTAAATATCAAGGTAAAATTCATGTTTGGGAGTATGTACCAATTCCTGTGAGTGTTTTTTTTTAGTTTACATACAAAGAAATAGTTAAAAATAAAAGTAAAAAGTTAAAGTAGAAATAATGGAATTCACAGAAACACTAGAGGAAGTGTTTGAAGTTTTATACAAGGATACATAAAAATGGGTATAAAAGCATGTTGCGATTTGTTGTGAATCATAACACGGTTTTGGGTGAGTATTTCCTTTCAAGCGTCTTGCAATTGTTGAAAAAAAAGTTTACCAAAAGCTGGTACTCCATTGCAAAGTGACACAATATTCCATAACTTCATGTCAGATCTTAATTGTACCAAAATTGACATTTTTTTTAAACATAAAATGCTCCCAAATGTTCTCAGATCAAGATTAGCTAATGCTGTATTAAAAGTAAAACCTGAAAAATGGAATTGCCCCCACAGTCTTTAACTTAACTCTGGTTACATCTGACAAATTCCTGGTAAAACAACAACAACAAAACAAACAAGAGTAAAAAGATGAAGCCTACTCACCTGACTGGACGATGTTACCAAAGAAATGGACGCTCTCACCCATCTTCTTGAGTTCATTAAGAGTTGTTAAGGTTCCGCTGGGTGAACTGGGACTGGAGTACGCCCATCTTATGCCTCTCATATCCTTGAACTCTTTAAACTTATCACTGTTTGATAGAAATAGAATTTTAAAGGTTTGTTAATCCTGATACTTAGAGTGTGTTCAATGTCCAGTTTCAAATTTATACACCAACATGAATCATGATACAAAACGCAAACACAAAACGCTGATATAAAGAAAAACAAAAGGGTGTTCATTGTCCCACATCGCCGGTCGTAAAAATAAACGTGTTTCAAATCTCAATTAAAATTTAAACGCCGAAAATTTAAACGCCGAAAAAGATGCGTTTACAAACGCAATCAGCTTCAATTTTACGACCTTGAGCATCGCGATTGCAACGAAATGCGACATTGAACAGGATTGAGTTTTCAAACGTGTTTAAATGTTCTCTCGCAATGGAAGCTTCCGGTGCAAATGAAAAAAGGAGAAGATATTTGTTTTTTGGGAGTGGGGAATTTAAAGACGATCGACGTATAAACACGTTTAAATTTTGGACACTGAACGGTGCACCGTTGATCGCGTTTGTGTTTGAGTTTTGTGATTGCGTTTTGTATCATGATTCATGTTGGCGTATAAATTTGAAACTGGACATTGAACACACTCTAAGAGAGGTGAAGGTTCCACTTGGGGAATTGGGACTGGAGTAGGCCAATCTTATTCCTTTCATATCTTTGAACTCTTTGTAATTATCACTATTCAACAGAAAGAAAATATAAGAAAATGTCAAAGATTAAAGGTTTGATTATCCCCTTTAAGATATTCTGCTAGGAGAGCTTGGACTGGAAAAGGTCAACTGCCCGAGTAGGCACTGAGCTTATGGAACTGGTAGTAAGGATATTTAAGGTGGATTAAATAGTTTTGGTAGCAAAAAGAGAATCGGCATGAAAGTGCAATACATGACAACGTCTTGACGCTTAAGCATTATCTTTGAAACCAGAATACCATGAATTATGACATACACATCAATAGAAACAGCATAGGACCAAACGAACTGGACTGAGGGAAATAAGATGTGTGGGTAATAGGGCTGATAGGTCCCATATAAGATATTAAAAACCTACTTCACGTACCAATTATCAGAATGAACAATCACATCAGAGAAGTAGACTGGTTTGTTGTTGGATTTGGGATGGGGAGAGAGGGGTGCCACAGGTAGAAGTTCTGCCTGACCTTTGACCCTCTCTAGTAACCTCATGAAAGGCTCTGCATTCATGAAAGCTGAAATAGATTATAGTACATTGTAATGACAACAAATCAACGTTCCCATCAATTATTATTAATAATCACCATCGATCGAATAGGTCTACAGCATAAATCATCTTTCTCTTACTCAACTATCATCATCATCATCAACAACATCATCCTCATCATCATCAATTTTCAGGTCATCAACAATTATCATCAGTCATTCATCATCAATGATTGTAATCAATAATCATCATCGATCCAATTTCAAGCATAAATCATCTTTCTCTTTCTCAATTATCATCATTCGTCATCATCATCACCACCATCATCATCATCATCATCACTATATTCCCTTTCCTCAATTATCATCATCATCACCATCATCACAATCATCACCATCATCATCATCATCATCATCATCATCAATAATCATCATCACAATCATCATCATAATCATCATCATCATCATCATCATCATCACCATCATCAATAATTATCATCAATCATCATCATTATCATCGTCACCATCATCATCCTTCCTGTCATCAGCATCATCAACATCATCACCATCATCATCATCATCAAGAACCATCAATATCATGACAATCTTCATCACCATCAACCACCAACATCATCACAATCCTCGCCTGGCTTCATCATTGCATTCATCATCTTCAATTACCTATATCAACATGATCGAGAGTGAAGGGGTCTGGTCTATCTGCGGGAGGACCAGGCCAGCGGCTTTCATAGACCAGGTACACAGGGCACTTCATCTTTTCCTCCAAGTAGTGGGCCACCAGTTCAAAGAGCTCCACTGGGAGGCCGGGAGAGAGATACGTCATCAGCCGAAGCTGGAGAGGGATCCGTCGTATGTCAGCCATAATTAATTATGAAGTATTTTCTTACCTAAATGAATCAAAGTAAAATAATCTGGAGTAAATTAACATGCATATTCTGTTGATATGAATCTACAGATCGCCTGTAAACATGGTAAAATCAGCTAGCAAATTTGAAAAGAGGGTCAGTCGGCCACACTCAAACACATTCACAATCACGACCGTCAGCATCAGCCATCAGCCATCAACATGATCAACGACACGTCAAAGATTTTCTACGCATTCATTTTCAATTTGGAAAGAAAAGATTGCTCTCTCCCGTAAAAAAGAATATCTCATTACAAATGTGGACGATCTGGAGCGGTTAAAGTAGTCAAATAAAAATACGAAACTTACAAATTGACGAGAGAGACAGTTGCGTCGATCAGGAGCCCAGCGCTGCAATTTAACTACCGGCGTTTTGTAGCTGGCTGTACTGTGCATGTGCAGCCGGTTAATTCGTAGGATCAGAGGAACCGGTACCGGGTATCCATACCGTTTTTCGGTTTACGCGGAATATCCGTGATCAGCTTGCAAAAAGTACGAGAAACCATATGGTTCACAAGGTTTTTATTAATTTATTTTTATTTATGGTCATGTGTCACATATTGGGGTATAGTAAAAGGGTGGAGGTGTCACATTTTGGAGGAAAAATTTTTCACATTTTTTCGCATAGCATGAAAAGAAAGTACAGCCATGAGTTGTGCAATAACTCATATTGTAGATAATTTATCAGGCTACATGTACCGGTATGTGAAGTTTCAGCTTTGTTATGCTCATAGTTTCAATACAAAGATAATTTGAGTGGAGTAGGGTAAGGGGTTGAGGATCCTACGGTGGAGGCATGTGTTAAAGCATAGGGAATTCCCATTTTTGGTACTTTCTTATTGTTGCACTATATTTGTATCCAATCGGTCTTATAGGTTGAGTGATATATCAATCTTTTTGGAATTCATCTAGTTCAAGTTTAATTCAAGTTTAATTTATTCAAAAACCAGTTAAAACCAGTTTTAAATAAATGTGAAGTAGATTTGTCAAAAGTCACTTAATTAAGTAATTAATCAATTAAAACAAACTTCTTGCACGCACGGCTCATAGACAATGCATTGCAGGCATAAAAATTGCAACATGCCATTTTATAACAATAATTGTGCTTTTCACCCATTTTCTTTGCATGTACGGAAATACACAATTGAGTGGAAACATATTTCTGGCAATAAACTTTGTTTAATTAAGCTGTAATTCAAATGTAAAAGACAGGATTTCTGCCAGTTTAAACTATTTTTCTTCTTTTTTGTATACACTCTGTAGCGCGGTTGGAAAGAATAATTTTGTATTACAAGTTGTTTTTTGTTTTTTGTTTAAAAAAAAAAAAAATTTAAGCATAGGGTCTCATTAACACAGTCTAAGTTGATTTATTTCATTTAATGCGAACAATAAGAAATAACTTGCCATTAAAATAGTTAAACTGTTTAAACCATTTTTTCTTGTAACACATTGTATAGCTTTAATGACACACCCTGTAAAGGCAAAATAATATGTTAATCATTTTCCTTACCATCTCAGCTTTCAATAAATATATACTTTTATTATGTTTATACATGTTTGACTTACCATTAACAAACTAAAGATGTTTGTTTGTGACAATGTACATTTCTATAAAAAAAAAAAAAATGCATATTAAAACCAGTTGGTTAAAAATATTAACCAATAATGTATTAAAAAGAAAAGTTGGTTAAAAAACAAGTTGGTTAAACGTCAAAAAGCATGGGTTGGTTAAAAAAGCCCTTGTCCATTTTTAACCAATAGTTGGTTAAAAATATTGGTCACGTGGAAGAAAAACAACCAATGGGAAACGCGGATTTAACAAAGATACGCGCTCCGCTCCTCGCGCTAGAAATCTTGCGATTTTCATTTATACACGTAAGATATAGTGCGCCTATTCATTGCACGTATTTTGATCGCGACGACAACAAGGTTACACAAGCTGACTGCTGGGGAGCGTTTCATGAAAGGACTTGTCAGACATTTTATCCGACAAACTGTTACAAGCTACTAAAATGCTTGCATCTGATTGGCTGAGAGCAAATTTGTCTGATAAAATGTCTGACAAGTCCTTTGATGAAATGCCCCTCTGGTCTGGCTGGACCTATCTTGACAATCTGATCAAAGTATATTGGTAGGTAGAAATGACTTGAAGAGTATAGGCCTGTGATATACATGTTTGTAGGACTAACATGCATTATGTTTTGGACTACATGGCCAGTACGGTTCTTAATTATTTCGGTTGAGACGTTAGACCTAACGTTAGGTATTAAACTTGCTTGAAATTTATGCAACTCCGGTCTAATTTAGAATCTAACGTTAAATACTTCGCTCTCCAATCAGCTTGGTCTCGGACTAAGTCTTGAGGTCATAGATTTAGTTGGCTAAATATTTAGAACTACGTTAGAACCATCACTTGCATCTAAATTTAGCCTAAATATTTTTAGACCTCTCGATGTGGATATAGTCCAATAGATCTAGGCCTAACTGTTAGAGTCTACTTGATTGGTTTAAGAGTGATGACCTTGGAATCTAAATGTAGAATCTAACATTAGGCCAACATCTCATTTCTATATTCTAGATCTATAATTAGATCCAGTTAGATCTCACCTCCTGGACTAGATTGTAGACCTAACGTCTGAACCGAAGTAATGATACTGTACTGGACCAATACTTAGGCAACTGTAGGCCTACTCTATTTAGGCCAACAAATAATGCATGTAGTTTAATAATACAGGCATAACTCTTCATGTTATTTGTACCAATACTTTGATCAAATTGTCAAAAGGCCGGTCCAGTCCGGTCTTTCGCTTGATTTTTTTTTAACCAACCATGATGTATTAAAAAAAGAAATTAACCAATTAAGTATTAAAAATTTTTACCAACTAGATCTAGGGTTGGTTAAAATATTTTGACCAACTTTTTATTAAAGTTTTAATACATAATTGGTTAAATTTTAACCAACTGGGGTTGGTTAACGCGTTTAACCAACAGTTGGTAAGTTCATATTTGAACCAACGGTTGGTTAAAATTTTGCCCGGTTGGTCAAAATTTTTCTGAGAGTGTGGACATGTACGCATTTTGCACCCAATTCATGACACACGGCCTTATTTATTTACTTATTTATTTTACTAGCCCTTTACGAAGGAGAGGGGGCTGATATATTTAGAAGACGTACAAATCTCATTTTGTATCTAAGGTTCTTATCACACATTTCACCATTCCCAGGGCAGAATTTGAAAGAAAGGGGGTGGGGTTACAGCCAAAATTTAGGGGGCATCTTTTCTATAAAAAAAAAAGGGAGCATAAAAAGATCAGTGGCATTAAGAGATCAAAATTAGGTAAGGGATGGGGTTTGCGGAAATTTACCCTACTTTTTTTTTTATTATTTAAGAATCTTATAATGGCTTTGTTTTTTTTAAATGTTCGTTTTATTGAATAAGTAATGGTAGAGTTAATAATGCTCTAAAGACCTTGTTTCAGGTTTTGGTCAAACAATTTCGGAAATAGTAGTCAGTGCTAGAAAAATATTGATCGTATAGGCCTGTCTTTTTTTTTCCATGCATATTTCTTGGTATTCTTTTTTTATGATAAGTTTTGTTTAATGCGAGGTCGCATGGCGACGGAGAGGATAAATTTCAATTTGAAAAGACACAATGAAGACAAAAGGGGACATTTTCTTAGTACCGGGGCACTCCTTTCCAAAAAATGAATTGTCCGTGTGACTTTTAAGAAGAATCTTTTGGTATAAAAAGAGCCTTTTATAGCTTTCATGTATACTAGACCTTTATCAATTATGTTATAAGCATTCCCTTTTTCATAGAATTAATGTTCCAAATTTAGAGTCGTTCTTTTAGTTTTATTTTGATTAATTTATATTCGCCCATCTTCAGGACCTTAAAAACAAAAACAATACAGCAACAACAGAATACTAAGTGTAAAAATTCGATATAGGGTTGAGGGCCTTTATTGATCTACAATATTGACGAATTCTCTTTTTATGATAGAAGCGAGTTGTGTAAATCACTTTTTACTTTGGTATACATTTGAGACATGAGAAATAGATGAATTAATTAATAAAAAACATCGTATTAGCATCCGAAGGTTTGAATAAGTAAAAACAGGAAGTGATAAAAACAACACTTTATTTTTATTAAAGAGTTATGTTTTAAGATAGTGACTCACAAGATATGTGTTAATGTCAACGCGTTAACATCGTTATCAAAACATTTGTGACGTTCAAATATTAAATCCTTTTCATGTAACTGTTCCTAGGGACTATATTTTACTTTTGGTAAGATCTTTTCATATATTTGAACGAACTTGTGTGCTAATATTTTCCCCGATCATGTAGAATATCGTCCTTTCAGAGACATCAGCATGGTCTACAGTGCCGCCTTCTTTTTAGCCTCCCTTTTTTCACTTCGTCATCAAGAATAACAGGCTAACTGAATCTTCAACTACCGTCGAGTTTCTCCTACACAGCAACTTTCTTTAATACAGGAAGGTTCTGTACATGCGAATACAAATCGCTTGTTTTCAAAGCTGCCCCGGGTTCACATCCATTGCTTCTACTTTGTCCACCAGCAACACTGCCTGGGGTCGGCGAGCTTTTGAGCTTCGATCTCGGAACCGTCTCCCTTTTCAATAGCATCTTCTCATTCGTCATGACATTCGTTGATGCGTCCGATGTTTCGTTACATGGTGGACTCAGACTGAGGTCCTGGTCGGACTGGGGTTCGTTTGAGATCACGGACGTTGAAAGTGGTTTCGCGGAGGTCGATTTGGATTTCAACGAGGTCGATTTCGATTGCACTGAGGTCGCAGCTCGATTTGATCTACCGCTAGTCTGGAGTCTGTTGGCGACAGCGACCGCTGCGATCGGTAGCGAACTGTCTTCTCCGGATATGGGCGATGTGGTTATAGGAACGTCGGGCATTATATTGTCGAAGGCGTCCTCATTCATGATTTCGGCACCCACCTTTGAAAGAATAAAAGATAAAGGAATTAAAAAGTATTGCCTAACGTTTAAAAAAAAAAAAAAAAAAAAACATGCAAATTTTTTGATAGCGATAACTATTATAGAAAATGACATACGAAATTATAATTCGGTATTCAAAAATATAGACGATGATTTAATTTGAAAAACACAATTGCGTAAGAAATATATTTTATGTTCCTTTAATCATTTAAAAAGAGTGCGCCTTTCAGAAGACCAAAGCAATTGTTGCTAATAATTCCTATGGGAATTTTTTGTATTTTAGCAAACATATCTCCTTTTTTCATGGGGTGAATAAAAACAAACAAACACTTATACTGTTAGCTGCAGAGGACTTTTCATACTACATCTTGCAAGTCCTTCTAAACCCCCTCTCTTTCTCTCTAGTATCCCCCCCCTCTCTCTCTCTCTCTCTCCCTCTCTCTCTCTCTCTATCTGTTTTGAGTCGTCTTCTTCCTTTAAACTGCAAGATTAGCATTTCAGCAGTTGAATAGTTAGGCCTCGACCAATAAGATTACCTCAGTTGGAATACGTATCGTCTTTTCCCGGTACGTCGACCTTATGACACCTTCTCTTGGTACTGTCATATCCCCAGTGCAGCCGCCTTTATAGGGACTTCGACTTCCATTGGTGATATCGACAGCCCTTTGGTTGGGTTCGTACTTTTTCGACACCAAACACTTGCCGGGCTCATTCTCCATATCGAAGACGTGCTCGCCTTCGGGGTCGTCGCCCAAGATGCGCTTGTAGAGGTTCCGCATACGGGTTCGCATGGTGATGGCGTAGTTTGGCGAGGTCGTGGGTGACTTGGCAGCTGCCAGTTTCTTCTTGAGGTCGGCCAGCTTGGCGCCGTAGTATTTGTTGTGTTCGGGGCCGTACTCGTAGCGTTCGGCTTCCTTCGGCTTCTTCTTCTCCTCTGTTGAAATAAATTAAAGATCGTTAAAAAAAAAACTTGTAAAGTTATACATCAAGCATGAATTAGTATAAACGACGGATAATGACGGTACAATAATATAAATTGAGATAAAGGAAAAAAGGCGAATGTAGCTTAAAGCAGAAGAAGAAGAAGAAGAAGAAGAAGAAGAAGAAGAGATGATGAGGAAAAGAAAAGGGATCAAATGAAGATGAAGAAGAAAATTAGAAGTTCGAGGAGGATGAAGAGCAGTGAGTACGCTTATAATGCGTCGAGGAATAGAGCAGGGGATTTCAAAGGAATGACAAAAACGGGGAACAAAATCAACAATTACCATGAATACGTTACTCAGAGAATATACCCAACAGGAGATAAATGCCGATTTTGTAAGACGATGGTTCAGTCATACAACTAAATATTTCTTTTAGTTTGGCCTTTTGTCGACAGAGGACGAGTCTTATTACTTTTTAGTTAACCTGACATATTCTCTTTTTGGGGGGGGGGGGGAGGAGATCATCGAGGTTATACAAACCATCGTATCTTTATAATTGTGGATGCTTACCGATCATGCCATTCAACTCCCTCTTCACTATCCGACCATCGGCGAGCAGAATCTTCGTCTTGATCGGCGAAGACCGACCTCGGACCATTTTATCCTTCGTGGGCGCCATCATCAACGGAACCGTAGGCGTTGTGGATGGTTGTATCATCTTTGCTTGCGTCAATGTGTCCATGGTTTGTTGCTTTGCGTCGTGGATGGTCGCACGACGATCTTGTCTTTCTTGCCCGTGGACGCTCTCCTTCATCGTCATGAACCGAGTGAAAGACTGAGAGCGAATTTAGAAGAATTGAAACGAATCGTATCGCCAACGTCTATAAAACTAAAAATCGTCATCGATCGTTATTAGAGCAATGTTTTACTTTTATTCTTCCGCGTAACAATTTTAGTGATTATCTGTATCTCATTTCCCGGCTATACATTTCGAAAATTACAAACAAGAAAGGAAGCAACTGATGTAGAGTATACTCATGTATGTTTTGTCAACGGTCAAATATGATTAAAATATCATTTCTTTCCTTTAAAGAATTGGTTGAGGGCTTTACGAAAACGAGAAGGCCTAGATAATTTTTAAAACATAAAACAAAGAAATGCCGAACAGCTTATCATGATGACTGTTTTTACTTAGCCCCACCCCCACAAAAATTGTTAAGTATTATTCATGTAGGGCCTATAGGTCAACACTTTTTTTTCCCCCGTGAGTTTGCTTATACGTAGACAACCCGAACATTAGTCATATTGCTTCATTGAAATGAGCATTAAGTAATAGTACTTACTCGTTCCTTATTGAAGGAGGGGTCTTTTTCATACATGGCGGCCGCCCCTTCGTGCCACGTATTGCTTATAGGCTCTTGCCGAACCCAGGGGTGCTGGATAATTTCGTTTGCACGCATGCGTAGAAGCGGCCTCTGTCGTAGCATTTTCCGAATAAGATGTGTGCAGTCTAGAATGTGATAAGCAGAATTTACTTTTGTCGTCAATGTGCTCAATGTAATCATACTCAAATGAACAAGAATCTATGATAATTCATTTTAAACAAAAATATTTTCAATAGTTTAAAGCAAATAGTTATCAAAGTACATGTATTATAAATCCAGGGGTATCGGATTGTTATTATTTTTTTAAACCAAAAAATCAAATGGAATCAAATCAAATTAATATCCAAATCTTTGTTGTTGTTTTTTTAATTTTTTTTAATAATATAATGAGATATTTATTTTTGCGTTACATAATTATGTCTTGGAAATCGTTGTTGAAGATCAGTGATATAATAGTGTCAAGATGTTGAAGAAATATTAAACTTTCCAAATGTCGAATATGTTAAAGTATATTT
Source organism: Paracentrotus lividus (assembly GCA_940671915.1). Classification (NCBI taxonomy): domain Eukaryota; kingdom Metazoa; phylum Echinodermata; class Echinoidea; order Camarodonta; family Echinidae; genus Paracentrotus; species Paracentrotus lividus. The sequence continues at coordinate 9,833,544 of CALNVZ010003434.1, read as the reverse complement.
ACAATACAGCAATAATAAATGTTGTACAAAGGTAAAATCCATTACCTTTCGAGACCCACGGCTGAAACTTGATCTTCTTCTTCGTTTGGTCCATGAGTGTGTGAAGATTTTGATCGTTGAATGGAAGGCGACCGTTCACCAACGCATACAGTATGATTCCACTAATGTAAGGAGTTAAAATATTGTTATATAACAATTTATAAGCTCATAATTAGTTTTCTTTGCTCCGGACAAAAACGTCATTGCAGGGACCGCAGAGCCGGGGGGGGGGGGGGCTTTTCTAAAAGTTTTCTAAACTTTTTTTTTCATTAAACTTGTACAAAACTGCAAAAATTACCATCTACTTGTTGTTCCTAGCCTATCCACTTTGGAAAAAAAAAAAGTTCCCTGCATTGTCATTGAAGAAGAATAACAACAGAGGCAAGACCAATAGGGTCTATCCCGAATGAGTCAGAAAAAATAGACACCTAGAAAAATGTCAATAAAAAGAAGACCAATTTATAAACCCCAAATCATTATGCATATTCCGAAAGAGTAACTCTTCCCACATCTTTTGACACCAATATTTTGTATTATATCTTTACGATTGGATAAACGCGGCGCATTGTTTGCGAACATGAAAATTTCTAATTGTGCAAGAATGGGAGTAAAATCAAAACAAAAAAAAGCCATAAAAAAGCAATTCAATCCTGATTAAAATAGCATCACTTTTTACACTTGAACGAAAATGTTTTGCACTTAATAACTTTGCACGGGTGTTGTTACATATATTGGGATCCTTTTGTGTGCAAATGAGAGAAATCTGTAGAGTCAGGTTTGAGTGAGCACACGTTAGAGACAAAATAATCACTTTCAAAAGGTATTAGAAGGCCTTTTTAGGTCTGTCGGTGATATTTTACTTTTTGGTTTGTCCTCATTCGTGGATTACTTGACAAATCAATCTAATTTTTACACAAAATCTAGTTGATAACTGTAACAACATCTTTGCCATGTAATTTGGCTCAAAACATTTTCCTTAAGAAGTTATGCTATTTTATTCAGGATGTTGTTGCTTTTTGTGTCCGCTTTTTTTGTTTCAATCTTATCCTCATTCTTGCACAATTCGAAATTTACATGTTCGCAAACAATGCGCCATGTTCATCCAAGCATAAAGATATGACACACAAAATTGGTACCAAAAGATGCGGGAAGAGTTATTCTTTCAGAACATGTATACTAAGTTGGGATCCATTAAATAGTTTTGTTTTTATTAATATGTTTTTAGGGGTCTAGTTTTTTTCTGACTCACTCGGTAGAAGAAAATGTACCTACGGTTAATAAAGGTGCTCTGTGTTCTTCTAAAAGGTCTTTTTTTTTTAAAGAAAGTTTGCACCTGGGATTGAATTTGGAAATGTTGCTAATGATTTTTACCAGAGAAGTGGGTTATTTTTTTTTAATTGTGTTAATTTAAGCTACCATCTTAGAAGAATGGTCGTAATATCAACTTTAAGTTATTAAGTTAGCAATTTGTTAAATGTTTGAATATTATTGGCAGATTTTTGGATTGGCCTACAATGTCTTTAGTACTGACGGCTAATGTTTACATGCTTAATTTACTTAATGAAATACATTCTAAGATGGGTGGAAAATGGTAGATAAAGGCCAAGGAGTAACACTCTTTTCCTCCCTTTTACAAAACGCTGTCACCCCTCGACCTCGTTAAAGGGTAGTTTATCCGTTTAAACCCTTTGATTTTTAAAAAAGTTTTTTTAGAGTGTACTTTTTCTTGTTCGAAACGATTAAGAACAGTAATATTTTGAAACAATGAACTGATGTACTCACAGGCTCCAGACATCAGCAAGCTTTCCATCATATTTATTAGCAGCCAGGATTTCCGGGGCGGCATAGGCGTAGGAACCACAGAACGTCGACAACATGTTGCAGCGATTGGACGGGAACCGACATGCAAAACCGAAGTCTATAAAGGATTTTGAAAAAGAAAAGAGAAAGAGAAGGACGTAATAGTGAGTTTTGTTAACATTTGCAATTAGTATAACGAGTGCGACAATGGATATGGTACAACTAAGGAACTTAAAAAATTAAAGATAGGGGGGGGGTGGGAATCGACAAAAAAAAAAAAAAAAACGGAACAAAATCGATAATAGAGAGGGGGTAGCCCCCTACCCCCCCCCCCCCACTCAAGTGGTCAACCATACACGTATGCTCGTTCCGGATTCTTCGAGATACCCCCTATCACAGGCTTTTGGAATGGAGACCGCGTCAAGAAAGAAAGAGGAGGGACAAGTCAGGAATCGTCTCAAAAAGCGAAACCACCCTTTTTAGGTTATACGGCAGACATTGATAAAGGCAACAAGAAGTAATCAGTTCGAACAAAAACTATGCCATTAATGAATTCGAAAAAGAAAATTCCATAATTTTTTTAATAAACGTCCTTCTTCCCCCTCATAATTAACCTCATACATGATACACACGTATAAAGACAAAGTAAAATGTATGGTTGATATCGATCTGATATTGATCCAGAATTTATTTGAATCGTTTTAAGAACGATAGTTTTCGTTAAATACCTACAAAAAAAGTAGTGACAGGTTTTGTTATTTTAACACTACAATAATTCATGATTAGTTTACCTGATATTTTGACATTCCAGTTTTCATCCAGGAGGATATTTTCACATTTCAAATCCCTGAAAGAGATTTGACAAAAAGGGTTCGAATCCTCAAATATCGAATTGGTACATATATTACTAAATTAACAATTCGCTTAAGTAATAATTCATTTAATGCTTTGTAGGATATACATTTGTTGGAAGACAAATTCGGTATTAAATGTGGTGAATTGAATGATGATTGAATTTTCAGTCATAACTACAAGCATTTATGTTTTCAATATTTATATTAATTAAAAAAAAGTCTACAAAAGACAACAAAATTCATTTTGTTTGTAAAATGAACCATCAAGTGAAAACGAAAAAGTGCTAATGTTTTGCTATATTTCTACAAAGTATCAAATTAAATAATCAAAATTTTGTTTTAAAATCTGTCATTTAAAACTTTAATAGTTTGCTATCTACCTAATATAGCATACTTAATGTTGTAATATTACGCATTACAAGATGAATACATTTTATTCATTTTCTTCAATTATTTTGTGTTTTTATCTTATGTATTAATCTAAATTAAATAAAATGCTAAAATAATTAGTTTAGTAGTTTGCTATCTTCTTTAGATAGCAGTGCAGAATACATTTTGTTTGCTGCTCTTTTTATTTCGGTCATAACACATATTGCTATGGTTATTTTTTAAAGCCAATATGAACCAGTAACATAAGAACCACCTCAAGTCCTCAACTACCAAATTGGCCCGGTTCTGATTCCAAAATGGAAAAATCAAGAGCTGCTTAGCCTTATAATAAAGACCCACTTGAATGATAGCACACTTATTTGCTACTCAATACATTCATACCACAATAATTATGCCCCAGGTAGCAAAACAAGTACTTAAGAAGATTGTATTTTCCCTATATATAAAATAGAATAAAATAGTAGGCAGTGAAATATGCCCTGAACTGTTGATACTTATTTCAAAAGGTATAGGCCTATAAGACTAGCTTTTATTACACATAAGATATGAGAGCCCATATCCAGATTGGGGCCAGTTCGGTTTCTCTTTAAAATGAATTGATTGACGAGTTACATTTTTAGTAACCCTACCCTTTTTCGTGGAATGTGGAGTTTATTAGACAATCAAATAAAAATAACTGTACTCCACCTGTGAACCACGTTCCGATTGTGACAAAAGGTAACCCCGGACACAATCTGACGGAAAAGTTGTCTGGCCTTCTGTTCCTCTACCGCCGTGCCTGTTTCCAGTACGCTATCATTGATGTAGGACAGAATATCACCGTTGGCAGCATATTCGAGGACAAGATAGACTCCGCGTTCACTCCGGAAAAACTCGTACAGTTGAATCTAATTTAGGTTTACGAAGGAGATAAACGATGGTTTGGTGTTTTTACAATATTTTTGAGATGCACAATCTTTGAACCCGATTATCTCAGAAATACGACAAGCGACATTTGGCAATTCTTTTGGCATTCCTCATTCTCAAGCAATGATGTACATATTTTATTTCCATTTTCTATTCTTCATAGGTAAAACCTCTTGTTTATCGAAGCAATGTTAACTTACAAGATTGGAGTGTTTGTGTGTTATTCTCATGGCATCTATCTCTCTGGGCATGAACTTCTTTAAGTATTCGGCCGGAGCATCTTTCTTCGAAATGATCTTTACAGCAACCTGGAACAAAACATAACAACCCGCAAAGTAATTAATGGACGTACGTGCCCATCGAAGAATTCATTGTCTTAATCCCTTTCCCTTCAAAATTATAATACAAATAAAGATAGTACAAAGAAAGTGCTTATGTGGAATATTAACGTTACAACATGCGTTACAATGTGAAAGGATTAGGCCACATTGTATTTATATGTACAAAGAAGGCACACAGAAAGTGCATCGTTAATTCATCCAGCAGATTCAAAATAATACAACAAACTTAACGATGAATCTATTCGGACATATTCAATTATTGATCGTGGAACAGTAATTGTAAAGACTTGAAAGTTGTATTTCTTTGTGACTTACCCGCACAGCGTAACATGAATTCTCTATTATATTTTACCTTGACTTGTACGTCCATAATCTTAATCTTATTTGTTAATCAATTCATTATTCTTTGTAAATGTTAAATCGTATATTTCTCAAGATGACTGAATTTTTATAATGCTGTTATGTATTTTTAAAAATGTTTTATACCTTTGTAAATTCATTTTGTTTCAGCCTTTTGCTGCTATTTTGAATATTGCCAATAAAAACCATGATCTATCTATCTATCTATCTATCATTAAACAAGACATAGTGTTGTCATGTTTTCTCTCTGTTTGAACAACAAATGCATGAACACTGCCCTGTTGAAATCATTGTATGCGATGTTACACCACAAAGCAAAAATTTGATTTCAATGCGACTGTATGACTGAAAATACAAATAAAACTATGCATTTTACCTTGTTATGCCCCTTGATTCTTAAATCCTGTTTCAGCTTGAGAGTTTGCGATATCTTCCTCTCCATAACCCGCGCCAGTTTGACCTTTGCATAGGTGCCCGATCCCAGGGTCTTATCGGTCAAGATGTATCCGTGTCGCCTGCAGTCTGCCGTCTCCATAATCGAGTAGTCCTTCATTTTGTAGCGTCAGAGAAGAGATTTTTTAAAAGTTAAGTAAGTAATTTATTCATTTCTATGTGGGGGAATAATTATTCAACATTATAAATTCCCATACTTGATAGGGTAACATTAAATGTGCGTTATCCTAATAATTATCAACAGAGGAAATTAGAAAATGATATGATTCAATAACTGATGCTCGATTTCTGACATTAAAATGTTTCTTGAGTTGGCGTAATATTGACCACTCATTTTTTTTGTTTAATCTGTTCATATTTTTTCTTACTCGAAAAGAGGGTTGTCCTTAACGTAACTCTTTGTTAGAATGGAATTTCAATCCCTTTAAAGTCTTTTTAATTTTAAGAGTATAGTACAAGAAAAGGGTTCTAGGTCAACTACCCCGGAAAACTACCCCTCCAAAAATATACCCCCTTACTCTACACCTAACCATAACCATATTTCTTGGGGTTGTTGTCCTGATATGCAAGAAAAGGTATATTAGACATAAATAAATGTTCCCAACGACAAAATATACAAAATGGCTTTGAACCTAACCTGTATAATATTATGACATTATAAATTATAAAATACTCTCATTATACTGACATTATAAATGAGAAAATACTCTCAATACGTTTCTTACCATATTCCAGTTTGATGATTATTTTGTGAAGTATTCTCACTCCAATAAATACAAGTTGCTCTGAATCACATCTGATTTATATCCGTTGCAAAATCATTTGGTCGTCCATCTACCGTGATAGTCAGAAAAAGAAAGTTAAAGTGGAATAGTATCATCATAGAATAGAAATGAGAAAAGGAAGGTATGTGTAGATGAAAGAGGAGAGAGAAAGCGAAATATGAATACTGTAGAATAGAAAATATTAGCAACAAATAAGGAGTTAGAAATCACGAGTGAGAGAGAGAGAGAGAGAGAGAGAGGGAGAGAGAGAGAGAGAGAGAGAGAGAGAGAGAGAGAGAGAGAGAGAGAGAGAGAGAGAGAGAGAGAGAGAGAGAGAGAAAGAGAGAGAGAGCTGGGATAGAGATCGTAACATCAAAACGGAATCTGCTGTGGCTCGAACACAAATAGAATAACAATCATCTTTGAAGGTATTAATTAGTTTTTGGAGAGATAGTGCTTTTGGATATTCAACTACTTTATCAGCTGGAATAAAACTGAGTAGATATTATGATCTTAGATTAGTATGCTAGTTTTTAATTATATTGAAAATTAAAGCACTAAACTTTTCTAGCTTTCGCCTCTTTTTGCAAAACAAGAACTTCCTTATATTTTGGGGGCAAAAATATAGAACAAGAATATCAATTTACCTTTATTTTGTTAGTTTAGTCCAGGTATGTGACTTTGTACGGAGGTCATGATTGTTTATTTGAAATCAAATACTTGTCGCTACTGATGAATTTTTACGTTACATGCCTACGACCGTTGTTATGCAGTGAAACTAGAACAGTGTTTCTTTATGACGTCACAATGCATTATAATCTCTTTGTTGCGTCAGCAGATGCGCGTAATTATCCGCGCACAGCTTCCTACGCGGAAAATGTAGGTTTAAAGTGCGTTGAACCAAAACAAACACTTGGGCGCAGGATTGGGGGATTTCCCTCTGAGAGAATGCACGTAAAAGTGCATTGAACCATAATACGACACAAGGGTGCGCCAGAATCGGGGGATTTCCCTATAATATAATTTTGCGTTGTTTACAAACAAACAATAAAGGAGGAGGTTTCATAGGCGATGTTGTTTTGAAGGATCATCAGTATTAAACCAGCCTTTGTCGATGCATTGAAGTTATTATTATTTTTTAAGTAACTGTAATATTATTGTAATTATATTTACTTTGTATGAATATATTATGTTCTCATATTACATTGTTCATGTATTGACATTGTTTACATTGTTAATATGCAGATGATTGTGGAAATAAAACCTAAATGAAATGAATGAATGAAATGTAAGCAAAATTTCCAATCAATATCGATTTGTCATTTTAAAAAAAAGGAAGTAACTCATATATAAACATCATTTATTTACCTTTTTTACCTTCGCATTTTGCAACAAATAAAATTTCAAATAATGCTTATATCTATTAACATGTACAAAAAGCCTAGAAATATGCAAACCAAAAATTTCCTGTGCAGGATTATGGAAATTATTAGCGTATTTGTATCCATCAAATATTACATTCACCTTTAAGCTCCATTGTTAAATAATTTAACCAAACTGTGGATTTTTTTTTTTTTTTTTTTTTTTAATGATGTCGTTTTGTGATTGCACATGAAAAAAAAAACAAACTTACCAACACATCAACGTCATCCTCATTATCACCATCATCATCATCATCATCAATTCATCTTCATCATCATCATCATCATCATCATCATCATCATCATCATCATCATCATCATCATCATCATTTGCACTTGTCCCCAATCAACATTTCACAGTGATTTGCCATACCGCCCTCTTTCGCTGGTTGCAATAATGTCAATAATGAATGAAATATTTCTGCACACTTTTCGCGATAATTTCTCACGGATCCAGATTGGTCACATGATCTAACAGGGACGACACTATACTATCGCTATTTTAAGATCATAAAACAGACTGAAAACTGAAAGGTCACCACAGTGAAAACAAGCCATACAGGTGGTTGGCACTCTAGTTGACATTTTGGCTAGGATTTGTGGAAGAGAAGAGCGTTTGATTAGGGCTGTTTTGGATAGCTTGTCACCCGGTCAAGGGCCCGGAGCTTTACGGGTAAGATGCATTTCGAGTAGGCGTTTGTCTGCAATGTAAACCATGTAAACAGTGGTGGCTGATGTGATGATGGTGGCTATAGATGTGGCGTGCTGTGTTTGCATCATCATCATGCATGATGATGATGTTCATGATGATTTTGTCTGCGTGCATTTGCAACGTGAATGTATATGAACCATGGTATGGCTATGGGGTATGGCAACAATACTTGTGCCACAATACTTTACGTGGGCAAATATGTATTTCGTCATGTTCGTAAAGAATTTAAAGGAGAATGAAACCCTAGGATTCAGTTGAATTGTATAAAACAAAAAAATCAAAGAAATAGATTAAAGAAAGTTTGAGGACAATTGAATAAATAATAAGAAAGTTATGTGCATTTGAACGTTGTGATCACTAACACTATGGAGATCCTCACACTGGCAACAGGCCCAAGATGTGTGATGTCACATATGAACAACTCTCCCATATGACTAAACCGACCAGCCCCCGTCGCGAAGCGACGGGAACTGACGAACCAGTTGACATATTTGGCGAAGTTTTGAAAATATCTATACATGACCACGAATTTCGTGGTCAAAAATACCTTATTTGAATTCATACTCACATTGAATCAATTCTTTGAAGTTTTTCCTCGAATTAGTGACATCTGCGAATGTTTCACATGAAGTAATCAACTAAAAATGTAGAAAAATACAGGAAAATTGAGTCCATCAACGTATATTTCTCCGTGTGTGCGTTGTCTTCGCCATACGTCTTCGCACAGTAAAATGACGTCATAGAAAATGGCAGCGATGGCACCAACACTATGAGAAGAGACAAGGCCAACGGAAAATTCAATTTGGTAAGTCAAGAAGCTCTTATATACTTTCATTTTTAGTCGTTGTTACGCGTGAAACATCATAGAAACCTTACAACAACATTTTAACATTAGATTGATTAAATTGACCAGTATAATTCACTTTGCGCTCATCATCACTGAAAGTTACGCTGTAAATAGGGGTGGTGGAAGTACAGCCCCGTCGCCTTCGGCAACGGGGCTGTGTATAGTTACCATATGACATACAAAAAAATACCAAAAATTCTTCTTTTTCCTCATTCTAATGGTAGTATAGACTCTTCACACATGATTGTATTTTGTGAACTTGCATTACATGTCCTCCCATGAAAAGAATCTCAGATCTTTTAATGGAATTACTAAAAAAAGACAATTTGAGTGAAATATGTACAAAAGTAATGGGGAAGTTGTTCATGTATGACATCACACATCTTGGGCCCATTGCCAATGTGAGGATCCCCATACCAGTAGTGATCATTCAAATGCTCATAACTTATTATTCATTCATTTTTTCTCAAATTTTCATTGATCAGCTTCTTTGAACCTCCTGTTTTTGTACAATTTAATGAATTCCTAGGGTTTCCTTCCCCTTTAATGAATGATCAATTATGATGAGGATCGGATCAAAGACTTGACCATGTTAAAAAGGCACTGTTATGACTGTTGTCTGGAAATAACTTGATGTTTGATTGTTGACAAAATATCAGCGGATCTTACTCTGTCTGCATGGTCTTACTGGCCTGAGGACTAGGACTAAGTTTATAAAGATAATAAGATATGGAAAACAAAAACTTATAGAAATTTTAAAAATGTTTCGATGTAAAAGTTGGTGTTAATGTACTTTGGTTAAGAATGAATAGGGTCATGGCGATGTGACTGAAGGGATAGGGTTTACGACCGCCAACTTCCTTTTAATATGGTAGCTGGTAGGGTAGGGTACTATGGATATGAAACTGGATTAGCGCTGAAGAAATCAATGTTTAATTGTAGTTCTTACTTGAGTTGTTTGACGTGTGTATCTGACACGAGAGAAGAGTTCCATAAGATAAATGTAAATGAAGGGTGTACGAGATACTGCCTCTATTACATTGTACATTCACTGTAAATACTGGAAGAATGCAGAGTAGAAGTCATGCTTCCAGGTCTAATTTCTCTTCAGCTGTACCTTATTGTACTCTTCACATTAAATTATCGGTTTAAGTTTCAAGGAGACATACATGTAGGGTAAAAAGTTGCTTCACGACTCTATATCAAAGTTACACATCAAGAAGAGTAATTTGGGAAACAGTGCTGTTCCTTTCAGTGTCGATCAAGCCTGATTTTGAAGGTTTCGATAGTGGGAGGTTCAACAACCTGCTCAGGAAGAGAGTTCTAGATATTGATCGCTCTGAGACTAAATGAATCCCCTCTTATTTAGTACCAAAGAACTTAGCAAATGTAGTAAGTCATCTAGGACATATTTGTACTTTACTTCTAAACTTTCATTGGAACATAATTTTAAAACAGAAGAATAAGAAAAATTAAATACTATGTAGATGATGAAATTTTGCAACACATTTTTTTATTGTGCAATGTCTTGCATGTATGGTGTAATGAGTTGTCTCAAATTTCTTGGCAATCTGGAAATAAATTTGTAACATGTAATTGTATTATTCATTATGCTGAAGAAAAAAAAAAAATCATTACCCACTTTCCCCAACCGGCCGAGAAAAAAAAATCATGGCTTTGCTGAAAGACATTAAAAAAAAACTTACATTAACAAAGATGTCATTATCAGGCCTGTAACTAGGGGATGGGGGACTTGTAGTCCATAGGGTCATTAGGTCAAACCCCACCCTTGAAAATTGCTAGATCCAGCACTGTCGCTATGGAAACCCTAGAGTAATTTTTTCAAACTTCTAAGTGATCAAGAGGAATCTTGCTAATTAGAAAACATAAATCCACTTTCAGCCAGGGCTGCTTCATGTATCTCATTACAGGACATTTATAATTGAGTCTGGGACTTTTCTGCTGTGTATTTCCTGATATAATTGTAGTATTGAATTTGTCATACAGGAAGGTCTATGGCTAATCTCTTACACATGCATTGGTTTGATCTCCGCCTTTTCGAATAAGTGCATGTTTCAGTTTTGGTTTTGATATAACTCATACTTCCTAATCTAAATGATCTGTATGAACCACAGTCATGTAAGATTGTAAACATGGAGGCAATTTCAGAATAATAAAATACCCAAAAAATGAATTATTTAAATAATAGTACATTACAACATGGCATTAAAATTCTGCATAATTTCTGGGAAACATGTAGGCCTACTGCCCTACTTTGACAAAAGGAAGCAAGAAAAAAAAAGGGATATTTCCTGTAAAAGAGAAAAATATGTCTGACGTTTACACTGATGTCGATGTAATCTTGTGATTTTAAACTCTTCAAACTGAAATTTTGCCAGCAGAAAGATGGACACTAAATGAAATATGAAAACACCAATTACTCAAAATTGATTGTTTTGCAAGTGTCACTTGCTTTCTTCTGTCAAACTAGAGCAGCGTACTTGTGGATGATATCAAATTAATATTTTAAAAATATGTTTATTCATGGCAGGAATGCTCTCTGTGAGTGTGGAGATAGTGCAGGCTTAAAATCCAGAGACCTTAATAATTATGATTAATCGCAAATTTGAAACAAATCTTCTGATTGGTTCAGAATGATACTTTCATGCAAGAAGTGAATGCAACAATCATCCTGATTGGCTCTTTTTGTGTTACAATTCTAGCTAAAACAGGTATACAGGTACAAATGTATATAGTAAATTTTGGTTGCAAACGTACATGTACTGATTTAGGAAATATGTAGGCCGATATTATTTGACTACCTGTTGGACTAGTCTTATTGACTACCTGTTCTAGTGACAACCAAAGAAGATTTCACAATTGTGTCATTGACCAGCTGATGAGGAAATTGACATGTAATGGACATGACACTGACTGCATTTCCTGTCATATCCATTACACTCACAAAATGTAGATTTTTTTCCTTTCCTAGTAGTGAGTGAAACATTTAGAAATTTCTTTTGGTACGTGATACTTGTACCTTTAATTTTTAAAATGGTTTTGTCTCAAGAATTGCTGAAGAATGAAAAATCACTATAAATATTATTACACTGGAACTGACCAGATGTATTTTATCATATTTAAAAAGCTCATTAGAATTATTCATTTATAAATACATGTATCATACAAGTGAAGTGTACACATTTACTGTATGTTTGCTTTCAGGAATATTTTGTGAAACACACAAATATAAATTAGACAATTCTAAAGATATTTACCTCCCATAGCAATTGGATGGTGTATATTTGGCTTTACATGTTCCATAATATTTGTTTATTATCATAAATATATTTCATTTAGCACTGTAGAACAAAAAAGCATCACACATGTTACACTCTTTGCAGTTGAGACTATAGGCCCATGTGATATCGTTTAATCTCATTGTACATGTAGAGATGGAGAGCGAGAGAGAAGATAGAGGGAGAGATGGAGAGAGTGAGAGGGAGGGAGAAAGGGAGAGGGAGAGAGAGATAAGAAAGTAAGATCGAGACAGCATTCACCTGTAGAAATTACATTTGAGGTCCCCATCACTCAACCTGTCAGCCATGGATCATGTGTACACACATCCGTGGAAGGAACAGAAAAGAATATATTTATCTGGAAAGACTCGGCACTACCACAATCCCGGGCAATGCACCAAGTTTTCCTGTGTACGCTTTCAAGTGCACGCAGCCTTCTCCTGTTACATTCACTGTGTGGTGAATATTACCGTGTTTATACTGTGACTCTTGCTCTTGTGTCGAATCCTTGGGAATGGTTCAATACCGCAAAAATTGAACTTGTGATCGTGTTTATACACAACAAAAAAGGCGAGTTAAATAAGACTATGAGATCATGCTGGAAGTAAAGGGACGTCATTAATGTGTGCGAGGATACAGCCGAATTCTACCACTGACCTCCAGGTCATCGAGTTCGACACAGCTTTCTGTTGACACACAGAAAAATTGCTGCATCAAACCCGCCTCCGGGCTCGAATTTGGGTCGCGGATCACACTTATCCTGTTTACACGCCATAAAATTGCTGTGTCGAACACGATTGCCATGTCAAACCCTCAAGCCAAGTCACAGTGTAAACACAGTAATATGTCCTATCCTAGGTAGATCACAGATCTGAATCACTTTCAGGATGAGGTTATCCGTGACCGCTATTGCATCACCTCCAGATAATTTGTGGTTTTTGATATGTCAAGATAAGTGGACTGTTGTCCTTTTTCCTTGAAAGTGCAGGTATTTTTAAGGGCCCTTTCACACTGGAGGGAAGAATTGGGTAAATAAATGATTTACATATTTGGGATACATGGAATTGAATTGTGCAGTCTCACACATTTCTCTATTTAAAGGCCCATAGTCAGTGGAATGGGATTCCTGACTGAGTTCTTGCTGAAATGATAAGTACCCCCTCCCTGATTTTCTAACAAGACATCTTCCAGTTGGCTTCACACTAGCATTTCATGTGAAATTGCTTTTTTTTCAACAGTAATAAGAATCTTTGGAACAGTAAATTGCTAAACATGTAAAAACAGTACAGCGTACATATGGCCTATAAAGTGGTATTGTTTGTTTTTACCTGAAATGATAATTAATATCACAATGTCATAAACTCTTTAATTTAATGTTACATGTATGTGTATGAAAATATAATCCTAAACTACAAGTGTGAAATTGAAAACCCCCATGCCCCTTCTACACGTATATTGTACCTTGTACACGAAGTAGCCTGATCAAATCGTAAAATACATGTAGAATACGGAACGATGTCTTTAACCATTTTCTCCAGATAATTGACTTCCTGTTAGCTATTTCCATTATTATTGTAGATGTAGTTATTCAGGTGGTTTTACAAGCACCTGGATAGGTTCTTGTTACCATGGCAATCAAGACTGGTGACAAATAGCAGCTCTTTGAAACTGGAAAGACCTGTCAGTGTATGGAAGCCTGTACATTGTATGATAGTAGAACCTTACGTACGTAATATAACAAGCTCAAATCCATTGAGATGCACCCTTATTGGGTTGGATCAGCACACTGTGCTGGTACCTACCTGGGAGCAAAAATTCTGAAGAAAATATATATAGGTCAAATTGTTTAATATCATTCTCGGAAGTGGAATATCATGCAATTAAATGTGATTGATGGCATTATTTTATTTGACAGAAAATGGCTGGTCTTTCTTTTTGCTACATTCAGCTCACAGTCACAGGAACTTTGAACATTAAAACTTGTGGAATAGAGATTCAAATAACTTACAATACACCGATAGGCCTCCATGTATGTTTCAGGAGAAAATGAAGAGGTAGCTATCTTATAAACCAGTCTCGTAAACTGATGACACTCGTATTTCCAGAGTCATTAAACTTGCCTATCCATATTCAAATGTCAGATTTTATTGCCCGATTTTCTCTGCATTTCTCAGCTCACTTTTACACCCGAGGGTAAAGGCTATCACAGAATGAAGATTTGGATTTTAAAAATTCTACATTTTCTTGTCATTTTTAATACTTTTAACATGAGCCGCCTTCATTTCATTCTAGGAGTTTAGGTGACCACATGAAACATTGATGAGTCTGTGAAATTATGTTTGTATGCTGCTATGTCAGACAAACAAGAAACTCAACAAATGTATGCAAATTGTATTCAAAATGTTGTATGTAGTTTGATTATTTACTAAAAAATGTTTGTTTGAATGCCTCATTACTAAAATTCAAAGGTCTGTGAATATTATGAAACCGACCTATTGTTGCATATATCTGACTATAGTAATGGAAATAATAGTTTGTAAAACAAGAATATCCAGGAGTATATTTACACATTGACTTCTTCACCTTTTGAGAGCTGGGGGGGGGTAGTTGAGATCCAGTTCTCATACATTTTGGAAATCAAAGTGCAAGGGATACTTGTTTTATTGACCATAATGGTCATAATATATTCTCTCCCACTGGTTGCCTGAGAACCATCATAATGAACAAAGCTTATTCCAGGGAGAGTTAAACGAGATTAAGCATTGATTGGCATGGAACGTGCATGTCATTAGTCATGCATTGTCTATTGAGTGGTGCGTTACCACTGGCTACTAAATCGCTGTAGACTTGATGAAAAAGATCGAGATTTAATATGAGCATTACAAAGGGAAAGCATGATGTAATTGGTACATTGAAGCTTGTCAATATAAGTTTACACTGTCTGCTCAAAGATTATGAAAAAGATCGAGGTTATCATGAGTTTTAGAATACATGGTTTCTTACTTTCACTGACTTATCGTTAACCCGTTGAATACTGTGAACATTTAACGAAGCTGATTGAATCACAGTTGTCGAGCACGACTGCAACAAATTATTTTCATTTAATGGTGAAACAAAGACACTTGTTCATGTATCAATGTCTTATAACTTGAATTAAACAAGGTTTTTATTTATTCATGCAATAATTGGTGAAATAAACCATCAACAAGAGGAATGTTCTTTATTTGTCCAGCCCGCATATATGCGGGCTTAGTACACAACGGGTTAACTTCCTTAAGCTAAAAAATGATGTGACATACAGAGTGTTGATTATATTGTAAATACAGTGTTTATAACATTTGGTAGAGTTGTTGTTGTTGAACAGAGAAGATGTAGACTGTTGATAACAGGAATGCAGTTCAAATGCTGCCATTAATTAGTTAAATGAGGCAAATGGGTATCAGTTGGAAGAAATTCCTTGAATGCTAAAATGTTTTTATCTACCGATGACAT
Source organism: Paracentrotus lividus (assembly GCA_940671915.1). Taxonomy (NCBI): domain Eukaryota; kingdom Metazoa; phylum Echinodermata; class Echinoidea; order Camarodonta; family Echinidae; genus Paracentrotus; species Paracentrotus lividus. Next base: position 9,817,866 of record CALNVZ010003434.1, on the reverse strand, counting down.
AAACATTTACAATACTTAGCCTATATTCTGTTACCAGAAGATTATTCTGTGATAGAACATTTACAGTATCTGCTTCAAACATTGGAATACATTACCACTTTCTATATTAGACAGTCCCCTTCAGTTGAAACCTTCAAAAAGGCACTTACATGTAAGACACATCTATTTTGTAACCTGTAGTTTGTTTGTTTTTAAAAACATTCATCAACATTATATTTGCATTGCATTATTATTATTTTATGTATTGTAAGGGCTTTGGGCCTACTCATGGGAAAAGCGCAGTATAAATATTAGGTATTATTATTATTATTATTATTATTATTATTATATACTGCCTGCCCTACTTTGACAAAAGGAGCAAGTGACTTATCAATCACTTTTGGGTTTTTGATGCTTTCATATTCCATTTAGTGCCTTCTTCCTCCTGGCCAAGTTTCAGATACAGGCCTAAATGATTATCCAGTTTAAAGATATAAAGGTAAAGACATCATGAGATTACATATGTTGAAATCACTATAAATTGCAGATCCTCTATACAGGAAATGTCACTTTTGTTCCTTGTTTTCTTTTGTCAAAGTCATATAACCAAAAAATAAGCATTGTATTAAAAAAAAAGCATAATTGATTTATATTCACATAACTTTCACCATTGTGAGGTTGAGGAAACGTAATTGTTACATTTATTGACATTTACAAATCACTGCCTGTGTAATATATAATGTAACCATTATAACACATGTGAAATTGCAATTATGTTGAATGAAAATTCACTGTGCATGTATGGAGGTGTGAACAATTAAAGGCCTCTGGCACCAGAAGTGGCAAACGAGAGGGGGAGCCGAGCTGTCAATGATCAATATTTTGTAGCTGTTTTAGGACATGTTCACCTGGCATAGTTGCATTATCCACACCCAATTGTCACAAAAGCAATATATTTATAGAAGGAAAAGGGAGACGTTTTCAATAGGTATCAATATGACACATTTTCTTTTATCATGTAGGCTTACTTGCCTTACATAGCAGTACAAAAGAAAATTCGTCTTGTTGAAGAAGTTCTGAAAAGGAGTTAACTACATGTGTAGACTCTCTTTATATACATGTACTGTACTGTATGGCAATGTACAGAATTGCCATGAATTACACTAAATGGTCTAAGGAAGTATTTGTTTGTATGCAACTTTAAAGGAATTGTTTAACTTCATTCAGGGTTTTAAAAGTACTTCCAGCTAATGCTGTAATCATATTTGCAAACCTTTAGGTCATACAGGATTGTTCGACATTTTGAAGCTCATTGGTCGTTTAAATTGCTGAGATATATCACCATATTCATAAACGTACCTACGTACGCTAAAGTTAACACTGCCATGTATGAAGGGAAAATAATCACTCGTTTACTTATTGTGAAGAATTTAAAATTTCAGTTGTCCTCTTGACACATTGGCCCCATAAGTCAGATCAGTTGTGGAGCACACCTCCACAAAGTTACTCAATTCCATTAATCCCCAGCCCATCCCCCTCCTCTTCTTTAAACTTGACCCTCATGTATTATTGTTGTTTAGCTACAGTTATATGCAGACTTACTTGAACAGTAATCTATTAGTTTTGCACTCTTTGGACTGGCTTGACCACTTTCCCCCTAAAGAGGCCTGACAAAAGATCCCAATTCTGAAAAACCAACACACCTTCCCTTTCTTCCACCCACCATTCACGTCTGACCATGAGCTATTGTCCAGTGGTCCAAGGCTTTTGTCCTCTGTCCTCCCCCACTATCTATTCTCATCCTTCTCTATTGTAAGCCATGATGTAATGGTATTGTTGTCAAGCAGGAATTACCCCTCTCCCACTCAGTTCTTTCCAAGAAGGTACATGTAGTTTGCAGGCACAAACCCATGTTGTTCACTACTAGATTCACTTGTGTACTGTAGCAACTTCTTCTTCTTCTTGCGTTGATATTATGGCAAGCAGTCAGATAGTGTTCTTTCCTTTACTTTTTTTAAAAATTTGTTTACAGTTTATTCTTTTGTCATTTTTCTTGTTCTTTTTCCCCCTCAAACATTGAGTTTGGAGGCTTGCCTCCACTCTAGTCTTACATGTAAATTTGTTTAATTAAATGTCAAATTTAGTCTGTGCCTCCAGACTTGATTGCAGGCACAAATCCATGTCTGTCGCTTAGAGTATAATGGAGAGTCTGAATCTAGGAGACTACCAAAGCTTTGTATCATAACACTTTCCCCCTGGACAATTACCCCCACAATTCTCTTCAGAAATAGTGTTAGGGATAGATGTAGAATAAGGGGGTAGATATCTAGGTGGAGGTGGCAGGGGGGCATGGGGGCAATTGTCCAGGGGGTACTTGTCCAAGAACTGGTAGGAGTCTAGTATCACTTTTGACATTATGATTTCAGAATTAAGTGGAAAATCACATTCTGTTTATATGAAGTAACATGGAAATGATAATGAATTGAGGACTAGTGTTCCGTCATGGATGGAATCAGAATACATCAATATTTGATTCTGAATGAGATAAACATTCTCCTACTCTGCCATGAAGAATAGCACGTAGACCTAGATCCTGTCAGACATGTACAGGGCAAACCACAAGGATGTGTGTTTTCATGAACACTATGCATTGACAATTGATTGCTGTTTGTATTGTTATTCAAAGGTTATTGCACTCCAACTTTACTCTGCTCGACCTTTAGGGTCACGGTCCTATTATTGCTTTTTCCTGTGGATATTTAGAGCTGTGTTCAGACTATCGAATGTAATCACATCTTTTAAAAAAAGTGTTGACTTTAAAATGCCCATCAGTACTAAAAATAGTGCATGCCATAATGTTGTTTTGGGACTGCATTTATCTCCTACTGCAGCATGTTTTGGATCGTTCAACATTTGCCCTACATGTACATGTACCTACTATGTATTTTAGGGGGCTAGTCCATGAGGCAGAGGGTCCACAATTTTTCTCATATCATATTTTCTTTCATTAGGATGTTTGGGTAAAAAAATCCTGATAATAAAAAATATGATATGAGAACAATCGAAATCATGGATCCTCGGCCTCATGTACCCTCGGCCTTGTGGGGAAAAATCCTCGGCTTCATGGGAAGACCCGTAGTTTCGACAAAATAATTGAATATTTCTTGATTTTGATCTTTGTTTAATTAAGAATGAATGGCTATTTGGCCTTGAAATGCTAATTCTCCACTTTCGATTCAAATTTTATTGGTTTAGGATTTGTATAAAAAATGTAAGCCCTCTTTACTATTGTGTATGATCAATCACAAAGGATAGCCTATATCGGTTATTGGAAAATGAAATTTACAAATAATGCCATTTTCCACTTATGCACTGATAAACGAGGTCGGTTCACTCGCAAGCAATTTACCAGGCTTCCCCTGTATAGTAATCATGCAATGGGAGTTTTCATTTAAATTTGCCCTTGAGATCTCGTTTAATTGCTCTCTGCAAGAGTAATCTCACAAATTTCAGCAAAATTAATACTTAAATACGTATACAAGACATTTGTGTAACAAATTTGAAGTACATTTACATGTAGTTAACGTCAAGATACGTACATGTAGGCTTTCAAGTTGCCTAACAAGTATCAAATAAAAGAAATGCATCTGATTTACATTCTGATATGCTTGCAAGCTGCAACTACATATTCTGTAACATCAGTGTGTACATATATTTTTGTCCTGTGCTTAATTACCCCTTTGTGCTTTCAAAGTCGGCCGTGCATACATACAAATGCAGGTCATGTGACTATTAATGACAAATTGAAGTAATGATTAGGATCCACCAGCAACCATTACAATGCGCGGGTAATTTAGGGGGGGGGGAGAGAGAGTGATAGTAGTTTGCAATATAGACCCTGTCGTCAATCACCACATACATGTAAATGTGCTGTGCATGCGTATCCATAAAAAATGTCGAAAAGGGTCAGTTTTCCGCCTTCCGGTGTCATCGAAGCTTCCCTTAAAATAGGGGTATTTTTCAAACTCACCGCCATTTTCATTAAAATAGGGATGTTTTATGCATTTCATGGTTTTTACGACATTTAGGGTATGTTTTCTCCAGTCTGATGTTGGATAGGGATGCAAATTTGACTTCATGCAATATGGCATTTAGGGTCCATTTTCAGGGTATGTGGACGCGCTCAGGTAGCACTTTGTGCTTTGAGTGACCCCCCCCCCCATCCCCGGGATTGAACCCATGACCTTCGCTTCCCTAGTAAAGTGATACAACCACTAGACAAATTTCTAAGCTAGATGTGAGTCTACCTTTGTTGTGGATGTGTCGAACCCAACGTGAAGAGCATCTCCAGTACAGTCCCTATGAGATGGAAAATACAGTCTCAAAACTCAGACTCTGTTTTGTGATTTATTTTCAAGGTTTGTATACAAACTAGAGGGATAGAGAGCCCTGTCAGGAGTGTGTGTATATTATGCAAGCGCTAGAACAACAATGCATTGCTATTAGTTGATATGTCAGATCCTCATCCATCTCAACTCTCTCCATCATCATCAAGCTGTTAGTCTTTATTGGCAGACCCCTCTTACAGGGCTATAGAAAAATTGTATTTTCTTTTCCCAGTGACCCCACCCCTCCCCTACATACAATGCATAATTTGAAGAATGTTTCCATTGGAACATGAATTCTACTAAGTAATTGTGATTTCATGACAGTTGCTTCAACAACAATTGCTGTGCTGCAAAAAATACTATTAAATCGAATCACCAAAATCCAACCCTGGACTAACACTATCCCCTACCCTACCTAAACCTAATCCTAAACGTAACATAAAACCCTATTGCAACCCTTACACATCATTTTATGAAGTAAAACATGGAGAAATTGTTGCTGGAGCAAATGTTATGTCATCATAATTTCGATATAATTTTAAATTTTTATTTGAATTTGAATTTTGTACACTTGGTTCTGCACTTACATGTAGTTTTTTGAAAGGCGGTCCAGATTGAAATGTTGAGGTATGTACATGGGGGGGGGGGGGTCCAGAGTTGAAAAATTTTGCGGCCCTTTGGCACCGAATCTATGTCATTGTGGAGCTATGTTATAATGTAGATGTAGATGTACACTAATACAAGATTTTTGTAGATAGAATACAAATAACATTCAAATTTCAAAGAACAAGAGGCTGAAATCTGTAGACTACCATCCACCTGACTGTGTGTAATTAGCATTGATTGTTGCCTAGTAATAGGGCTGAATAATGTAGTGTATCAAATTAGGCAGAAAAAATAAACAGCAGTAATTTAGTTTGCAATTACGAGAAGCTTTCTGGAAGCGACATTGTTCTCTTGCCGGGACACAATGCAGAATTTATTTAATATAATGGGACTTCACCTTGTAAATAGTGTTGAGAGTCATAAGGTCGTTATAAATGTTTTTATTAAACACTGAGACACCCTTCTGGCGTATACATTATGAAGCAGATGATTACCGGTATGTCAGTCTCTGCAATCATGCCTACCACTTATGTAGCTGTATTGAGTGGGAGGTCTTTTGTAACAAAATGATATTAAACTGCATTTATTATGAAATGGAGTGGATGATATGCCTTATATAATGTAGTTGTTGTAACCAGCACTGAAATGAAAAAGATCTACAGTATGCACCATTAGATTAAACATGCTTTTCAAATCATTCCTACTGAATATTAGAATAATTTACAGAATGTGCACAAATCATTTGTGTGATTTTATATAATTACTGGAATGTCTTGGCCTTCATTCAATTAAAATAAGAGAATAAACATGTGTGAGCAAAACACAGTTGTTTTGAGGGTCTAATGTAATTGGTATGAGATTATGAATACACGTTTATGTACTGTAGGTAAACAATTTTTTTTCTTTTTTATGTAGATGCATGCCTCTTATTTCCGTGTATGTCGTTTCTAATGAGCATGTTATTAGCCATGCACAGATGACTCTGTTGATTTGTAATGACTTAATATTTGTAATATATGGTCTTTCTTCTTTGCCAGTATGTGACTTGTCCCATACATTTGTATTAATGTATGATGGGATGAAATGAATGTATCCCCATGGACATAGATTTTCATGTCAGTATACACTTGGGTGACCATTGAATAGACAGGTGGCCCTCAGAGATATGACGACAAAGTAATATACAGTAGGAAATGCACTTCAACTGATTGTACGATGTAGGACACAACCTCTGACAAAGAAATAATATTTATTAGATTTGTCGTAATCATAATGACATAATGCCAGGGATGGTTATGAATAGGGTCTTTCAAATTCACTTGATATGGTTAAATTTTCATTGATTTCATTGATATCTCTAACTTGTGGGAATGGATGTAGATTAAAAATAAAGAGTCCCGTTGATGAAATTCATGAAATCCCCCCCCCCCCCTCCCCCCGAAATATGGCATAAACATTAGGTGATCACTATATAGAGGTGGTCACATCTGACTTTCAATTTGCCATGGTAAGTGTTTATGACAAGTTTTTTTTCTAAAATCACAGGCATGGTGTACATGTAGGGCTTGGACCACTTTAGACAGTTTGCCACATACACAGGGGGCCATTATAGACAGGTTGTCTGTTCTTGTATCGCCCTGACCTCACAATGACACAGTCAGTGTGATATTATGACAAGCATCTTCTTCTAAAATCATTGACATGTGGTAGGAGGAGTGGGGACCACTGTAGAGAGGTTGCTGTTATAACTAGTGGGCCATTATAGACAGGTTGGTTGTACTTGTATCTCCCTGATCTCATTGTGTGTTATTATGACAAGCTTCTTCTGCTGAAATCTTGGACATGATATAGGGGGCATGATGAGTTTATTGGTGCTCATCAATCAAGAAGCCTTCATACTCAGGGAAAATAGGACAGTACCTTCGGCTAGTCTACAGCCATAAACCCTATCAGCCATAATTTGCAAAACAGGGTCTGAGCTTTGAGACTACATGCTGCATCCCATAGACCCTGTACTGTACACATTGTAGTTGCACCAGATTTTGACTCATGAATTCATTTGGGAACTAAACTTGGGCCTCACTCAAGACACAATAAATTTGACTAACTTGTAAAAGTATAATCTGTGCTGTAGACTAGTGTGGAGCTGAATGAATTGGGGTAACCAAAATTGGCACAGTATCAACTACCTGGCAATATGATATGATGCTAACCAAAGGATACTTTTCCTACAAATACTGTCAGTTTATTAAAATGAAAGATTCTAATCAATACTTAGAAAATACATCAAGAAATATATAGGCCTAGGGCCTACCTGCACATGTAGGCCCTAGATTATTGCACAATGCATGAATTGATCAGTATCCAAAATTATACTTAAGACTAAACAAACAAAATTATAATAAGTATTATTAACTAAAAAAATTATGATAACAACCTGCAAAGCATTGTACTTCATTGTTTCATCCATGATTTCAGATGCGGTTTAGTGTAAAGTACATTTGTAGGCATACATAAAAATTGTAGGCACACATCTACAAAGATCCAAGTTATTTGTTTTGAATTCATATTTTTCAGATCAGAATTAATGCAGGAATTCAGTAGATATTACATTTATTGTTTAGTCATTTTGTGTTCCTTTAAATTCCTCTTCTAAGTCACAGCTTTTCATTCCCTGCATATGGATGTTTACCAAATATGTATAAGGGGTGTTTACATGTCCTCTGAGCATATGCCTGGGTGTGGAACATAGTTTGCATTTTCAATCATTGTAAAAAGTGCAAGTTTCTAGAGAAATGGGGAGTGTCTTGTAAAAGTCAAAGGATTCACATATGCTGGGACAATTTAGACCACACCAGAAGAGAGTTTCTCCTCCTAGCTAAACATCTTTGCATGAAGACAGAAAGAACAAACAAGTGCAGGGAAACTTTGACATAATAATGATATTGAGTTATAATGCATTGTGTATTTGTGTACATGTATACTAACAGTGGACTCTTATTATCAGCTTACCTTCAAAGATTGATAAAGTCTTGAAAAGGAGGAAAGGAGGGGGGGGGGGGTTGTGGCCTTCTCAAGTTACATTTATCAATAAGTTGACTACTTATCTCATGTCATTGTGTGCATCTGTGGTTATTATATTATCTTGTTGAGTCATACCATAAACCTCCTATCTCTAGTCATAGATACACACAGCCATAGTCTTATGGATGTTGTTTATATCTTCTCACATTTGCAGGTGTTTTCAAGTTTATCCTGAGGACAAAGACAGTACAAGGACACACACCAGATAAGTAAACAAGTGATAAGCTTCTAAGGCTAAGAAGAGGAAGGTCAACTGAGGATACAACCTCCAGGGTACACCCAGACAGGATTTGACCTTAACCAGAGGTCAAAGTTCAACTCTAAGCCTGCAGGTCAAGTTAGGATTACCATAAAGCAGAGTGAGAGAGGAGCGTAAACAGTGAGCAACAGGTCGCCACCTTGCCACGTGAGCCGAGCGAGCTATCTTTGGCAAGCCGAGCGAAACACCAGCGGGCGTTGGGTTACCGAGTCTATTAATACAAGTGGCGAGAGCAACATGTAATGTGTTATGATCCCATGCAAATCCAGCGCGATAAACTTAACAACTCGTCCGCTATCACCATCGCCGTTGACTGGCATCCGTGGTAATGATATGCTACTTTATCTCGCACGCATCAGAGTCGTACAGATGCCTCTAATGAACACCTACTTTTGTCTGTCACGGCTAGAGCTCCAATCAACCTCCTTGGGCAGCAGTCTTTTAAAGTTGGGTCGTCTTTTTTGAGAGTGACGGATCGAGGACAAGGTGTCGTTAATCACACGTCTGCTTCTCAGGTTAGAATTCCTCTTCATTTGGGGATACATACTCTACCTTTTAGACATTTGCATATCAGAATGTATGAGATATCATATCGCATTAAATTTGTCCATGTTATCTTTTAGTAAAGTACACAGTCCGTGGAGTAACTGACAACCTATCAAAAGAGAGAGAATTTGATCTGTTGTTTGCTTTGCAGGGAATATGTCCCACATTGGTTTGACATTACCTCTGAATTTGTTAAAGCTACATGGTACAACTTTAAAAAGCAACAAAAAAAATCCTATATTGAAGAGGGGAGTGACGATTCATAGTTGATTCAAGGTTTTGTATATTTGGATATCAAGATAGCCATTTATGTCTAAAAAAATGAAATTTATATCTAGGCATAGGCCTACATAAAATTGGGGAAAAATGAAGTTTAGTTTTGATATGATATTCAAAGAGGTTCACTAGAGAGGTTTTACAGACCAATTTCTAACTCAAGACACTAAAATCATATGATTCCATGACATATGCTATACGGCAACAATTGCTCCGTTTTGAATTCCACACACTAATCGAATGGCTAACTTCAACCCTGGATTTAACACTATACCCTATCCTAAACCTAACATAAAACCCTATTGCAATCCTAACCCTAACCCTACATCTAAGAAGGAGCCTGGAGCAATTGTTGCAGGAGAAAATGTCCTGATGCCAATCGTAATCATGATAACCATAAGCCAAAATGTAACGTAATCCTAAACAACCTTAACCTTAATTTAAGAAGAAATGATCCCCAGAGCAATTGTCGCTGTCCAAGCGAATGTTGGCACAATGGCCGAAAAACGCACGTAGTGACTAAGTGTTGATGACCACCTTTAAAATCAAAGAGACACAGATCTACATGTATGCCAACCTGAGCATATGGGGGCCTCAAAGTTGATCTTCATTAGAATAACTGAGATGCCTTTGGGTTCTTCTGGAACTGATTGCTCTCAGGGGATTAGTTATTAGTTGTACATGTACCTGAAGGTGTAACCTATACTAACATTTCATTATAAATAGTATTACCATGTACATGTGTACTGCCTACTTACAAAATTTAGCCAAAGTCCAGTTTTGGGAGAAGATACATGTGCAAAGTCATCTGGTACTATTGCATAGTTTGCAGTTTATAATAATATGAAAAAAATGTCTTGTATGTACTTTCATGTAGGTCTACTCATACATGTAGTAAGGAATGAATATTAGGAAAAAAAAGATGAAATTATGGATACAAGCTGTACACAAATTATTTTGCTAGTGACAGGTCACCTTTAACTTTCCTTCAAATTCTGATCAATTTTCACTTGCAAAAATAAAAATAGAATGTTTTACCCCTATCAAACATTTGGCATAGCACTATAGGCCTACTACATGTAGTTAACGAAAAGAAGACACACTCTAAAGAATTTCAGTGAATTCATCCTCAATAGTTGAATCAAATTGATTCAGAACTCTTGGCTATACATTCACTTAATTAAACTGAAGTTAACAAGATTTCTTTAATCAATGTCCCGTGTCTAAATATCACACATTGCCTCTGTTTAGACGGCAAATATTTGAACTAAAGACGCTGCCCCCAAATCACACGTTCACCAATCGTGATAAGCTCAGCTGCTGTCTGTCTGGAACATATTAGCTACATTTTGTGTGTTTGGTCTGACCCAGTCGTACTCCAATAGAGATGCCTAATTATTTAGCCAAGAAATCTGTAGCTTGTGGGTTATAATATCCCTGCTGGAAAGAACACATCATCACACAATGTGTTTACATAGTCGACTATGCTAAAATGCTTGAATTTTACAGTGTGGTGATGATTTCACACTGTTTCCACATAGTGTTCACATGGTGGCGTTCGGTCTCACACTGAAATTACCCCCTCACCATGTGAAAATGTGGTTCACAGTGCTAAAACTCTCGAATTTGACAGTGTGAAGATGATTTTGTACTGTGTTCACAGTGTGTTCACAGTGTGGTTCATATTGTGTTTCACACTGTGTTCCTTCAAGCAGGGATAGATAGGCCTATACTTGTTTTTTTTTATTTGTCTGTGATCTGTGTGATATCTAATTGTGACTAGCGTATTATCACAAAAATGTTAGATTGAAATTCAGCCCCAAATTATAGTAACACTGATATAGTGACTTCAAAACAGAAAAGAAAAACAGGTACGAATCTGGTTTTTGGAGCCATGCAACCACGATTGTAGGTTCCACAATCAAAATTTCATAACCATACTATAAAGTTTTACAAAACAATTTATTTTTTCCTTCCAGGTACATGTACCTAGTATTTATCGGGTTGAATTTGGTAAATGTCATACATGTGTTCACAATTCACACATAGTTCTTGAAAGTTCCTACAGGGCTCTATCTGATAGTTGAACTATACTCAGACTGCTTCTTAAACAGATCCTAGTAGACAGTACCATAAAAAATTAATGTCATCGCCACAGTAACGGACAATATAGAAGTTATGGAGCGGAGATGATGAATTGATCATAGATTATGCATGTAACAGAATTTTGTAAAGCACTTATAGCAGCCTAATGCATCACTGTATGTTATATTCATAAAGTCTCCAAAACCATTTGTTATTAATGGTTATTTCAAGGGGTTGAGAGGGGCTTGATCGAGAAGGGGAGGGGTATTACAATTGGTTTCCTGACATTTGCGCTGCAGACAATCGATTCGTTGTCAATCCCGACAGATAATTGAATTACTAACTTTAGTCCTGAATGACACACTATACCTAATCCTAAACCTAACATTAGGAAAACCATATAGCCACCGTAACTGTACATCATAGACAAAATATGAGCCATTGTCCCTTGAGCAAATGTCGGTGCACCCGCAAATCAAATTCGTTTGATTCGTTCTCACATTATATGAAATGACAAAAACGTTTGATTGCAAGTCTTAATTTCTGGTAGATTTAGGTATTAGGCTACTGTTTCCTCAGGGTTCCTTTTTTCATTACAATGTGAATAGGAATGTCTTGAAAGGGCACCTAAAATCTCCAAGGCCACGAAGGCCAGTGTAGGGGGGCATCCAAGGCCTGGCCTTTGATGGCCTTTGATTAATTTAAGGGTTGTTGATTAAATGTGTCATAGTGATCAACAATACACATATAACAAAGGAACCCTTTCAATGTGGACGTTAACCACTTGATAGCTGCATGGTGCTAATTTCACAGTATGGGCGCTTCAAAACAGACAAAGCTTAGACAATAGCATGATCACGTAATATTACGTGGTCCACGCACAGTGTACAAACGCCAAGCACGTTATATTACGTGGTCTGCAGCCTAATGGCTAAAGATTTTCTCCATGCTTTCAGGAAACTTCTGTTGATGGTGGTAATGAAAAAATCATTTAAAACAAGATAACAAATTTTTTATTTTAAAAATTAGAGAAATTTGGTAAAAGTACAAATTTTACACAACTATGCGTTTTATACAGAGAGACAGAAAGTTGATCACTCACTTTAAAAATAAAATTAATACCTGTTTGGCATTTAAACAAAATAATTTTTAAACTTTGGTCCCCTCTTATGGTAACTTAATGCCATTGCCGGAGCCGGAACTGTTATGTTTTTGAGCTGGCCATTCATCCATACTCATAAAATCTTGTTAACTGAAGATCCTTTTTCGGGGCCAAGTTCAAACTTTGCATTAAATCATTTTATCAGAAAGGCAGTACTTAAAACATAAAGGTCTAAATTGGATTTGAACCAGTCGTGGACCTGAGGAGAGCAATCCTGTTTATTTGTAGTCATTTCGTTTGTAGATAAGACAAGCCGACATATTTTAAAAGGTAGCGTTCTCTACAGTCTGTATCAATTGTATTGGGAATATTTTTTTCAGATTTTGGAGATTCATCACAATTTCCTTAAGAAATAAAAAAAAAAAAAGGATAAAAAATTGTTTGTGTGTACATCTATGGCATTGTGTAGATATAATGATATGTAGGCCATGAGGTCCGCAATGCTATGAACAATGGTTTGAATGTAACTGCAATTTTTCTACCTTGTCACTCAACATTGAACGTAACTTTTGTTTTACAAAATCAAACTAAAGTTTATAAGCAAGAAAAATCTTTGATCTTTTAATTCATCACCACCTACAAATGTACACATATCGTTAAAAGACACATTTCATGCCTAAATGTACCCTTCTTGTACCATTTTTTTTTTTACAATACAGTCTGTATAATGATGAAAATGGTACAGAATAATTTGTGTCATCCACCCCATCCCCTTTAACTACATTGTAAGTGTGATATTGGTATTGGATGATAATGTTTACACGACACAGAAGTGCGTTGATAATTATCCTGATTTTTGTATTAAATGTTACTACAGGTATAATAAACCTCTCCTCCCCCCCCATCTTAGCCAGTGTAATATTGGTTTTGATTTGTGGTTTTTGCATCAAGTGTTCATAAAGTCACATGTGCAAGTCATGATGCAATATTGACCATACTGTGCAATAACCCTGGACCCTACTAGAATCTGTGCAATAACCAAGTGCATGATGTAGTAGTATCTTTTTGCTGAGTCACCATGCAGATACCAGTAGAAGGAGATCTCAGTGTCAAAGATAGATAACTGGTCGAGAGGAAAATGTGTTTTGAACATTCTGCCTAAATTCAGTTTTAAATGAATCAAAGACAAATTTATTCACAATTGAAAGCTTTTGCTGACACCTTCCCCTTCTTTTTTCTAAATTCATAACCATTTAAGTTTCCAAATTTTAAAAATTACTCTGTTACTCCGTTTCCTCCGCAGTCTCGACCGGCTCTCCCACAATCGCAGCTGCCTTCCTGCAGACGCCTTTCACCCGGAGACTGGACCAAAGCTGCTGCTTGAGGGCAGCAGACGCATGTATGTGGCCGGCCTGGGTGCCAGTGCTCAAACGAAGACGGAGAGGACCAGCTAGTTACAGCGACCATCAGGACTTGGGATCATGCGCCAAGATGGGGGCAGGTACGTCACGCTTTAGAGTACTTGTTAATTTTGATAATTTCATCATACAAAGATGCACCAGCATCAGCATTTTATGGAAGAAATGGTAGTCCCGTTGGTCTTCTGATCACTACTTCAGGTAGAATAGACTACAAATAATTCGAAGGTAGAGTTGGTTCGCATATTTTGTACTGCAGATGGGACCAATGTTTTGATCAGGAACCTACACAACAATGTATGAAAAATATATAAGTTAGAAGAGCTCTGAAACTGCAGGTTCTGGGGAATTCTTCTACTAATCTGTGATTCTGACACTAAAGATGCAAGTATGCAGCACTTTTTCAGAATGGGAGCAGTACTTTGAATCATTTTTCTTTTCATAGGGCCATACAGTAGATTTGACCATATTGTGTGCATAGGTCTTCTTGGTGTTTCACAATTTAATGTGTCTTTGAGCTCAATTAAAGGTATACACTCTCTGGGCTCTTGCTCGTTTCAAGCACTTTTTAAATTAATTTTTTGTTTTTTATTTCCAGAACAACCCCCACCCCCCCCCCCCAAAGAAGAGAGATTTACATGTACACATATATATAGAGAGTATATTTTGTCCATTTGAGTGGAGCCCTGACTTGAGCTTTTATTATCTCTTACAGGAAACAATAATGATCTGATATTTCCAATATTTTACTCCGAAAGGAACTCATCAAACTGTGAGAAGCAAAATAAATGTAGTGATTAGTCCTCTTTTAATTTGTCCTATGCCACATTAATTGGTATGAAAACAAGAGTAGATACATGTACCAATTTCAATAACAATGATATGAAAAAGTCTTGAGTGTCGCAAGTACAGGAAATGAATTTACAGACTTGATAATCAGTATTGTTATTTATATAATTCCTCTATTACCAGCACACTAGCATTGAAGACTGAATTAATTATTGCCTTTGCATATCAATATGTACAATTGTGTAAAAACTTAAATATGGCAAGCAAAAATATTGTAGGTCTTAAATATCATTTAGTGTTTTTAGTTTGGGTATCATTCAATATTTATTTCAAACACAAAGTGAATTGATAGGACATACATTGTGTATTGACGTTCATATTCCGAAATCACGAAATAAAAATGCAACATGTATCATTTATTTGATTGGGTGAAACTTGCAAGAACACAGTATAAAAAACTAGCCTAAATCATTCCAAATCACAGCCCACTGATAATGAAATATTTGTTGCTATGAGAATACAAACAGTTGCTGGATTGAACTGATTTTGTATTCCTGGAGCGTCCGCAAGGGACATTGAAAATCATCTTGGTGATGCCATTAGTGGAGGATAAATTGAAGATTCTAAACAAGATTTCCCTCTGCATTAATTAGCCCCCGTATATGGAAGTCACCCACACAAAAAATACCTGGAATGATGCGACTGTGGGTTCCACTGCAGTTCAGAACAGGTTGATCGTTGCAGTTGTTTTTGTTGTTTAGAAGGAGATCGAGGTAAATTAAAGTGGGATGGGGGAGAAGAGGCAAAAGGGGGTGTTCAGTTTTATGCTACATGTAAAGGAATTCAAGAGAGTTAAGGCTGTATTATTTGACCTTATTCTTTAATTGTATGATTAAGCTTTAACATATTGATTTAAGTTGGTTTAAGGTAACAATCTTTTTTTCTTGGAGGATACTAAAAGAGGAATGAGAGACCAGCAATGGGAATACAAATTGTAGTTTTGTTACTTATTTTTCAGGATTAAATCTAGTTGTAGTTTCAGGTGACATAATTAGTTTTTTTTGTTAATTGTGAGGGGAAGGGGGGGGGGGGGCAGGGGCGCGTTGAATTGGTAACGAGGCTTGGGAGGAGAGAGAAGGGATGAAAATTTTAGACAGGCCTGATGAAATACATGTATTGATAACAGGAACCTGTGTTTACTGAACATTGTATTAATACTATACGGGAATGAGGGAATCCATTCGGCTAATTAATTGCGTTGAGTATTTATTTAGTATCAAGTACTTACACATCATGAATGCATTATTGTTAGTTACACTGTAGATATCTTCATGGTAGATGTCCTGAAAGAAGGAGAAAGGGCTGGGGTTTTCAGCCCCCACTTCTTTCAGTAGAAATATGTACATAAATGTGAAAGTTACTATTTACATGTGATTCTTTGCATGTTCAGATCTTCCAACACTTTCAAAATACACTTTCTATTTGTGGGTTTTAGGAGAGGTTAGGTTTTGAGGGTTTGATTGTGGGAGAGGTTCTGAACCATTTTGAGAAAAACAAAGTTTGTAGGTGACCTTTTAATGATTTCATATAGCCAGGCTTCAAACTAATATAAACCCAGGAGCGGATCCAGGGGGGGGGGCGGAAAGGGGGAAAAAAAGAAAAAGAAGAAAAAAAATAGATGATTGACTCCTAACCTTACCCCTATAGTTAATACATGATGACCTCTTTGATGGCCAAAGGCCAACAAAATTAACACCTACCCCCCCCCCCCCCCCCCACCGCTTGTCGCGCGGCCAGCATGACATGAAAAAAATTGAGTGTATCTCTTGGTTCGGCCGGTGTAACAGGAAAAAAATTTGGGTGTACCAAAATCTGAAATTCCGATTTTGGCCCCCCCCCCCCCCTGTAATGAAATCCTGGATCCGCCACTGAAACGATCTATTACTAAATTAATTATTGAAGGTCTACACATACTATTTGCATTGTGAGTCTAGCATTTTGTTTGTTTGTTTCACTGAAGGAGAAGGCAACCTTTGATTAGTAAAAAAATATTCATGGTGTGATAATTTTTGTGCACTTTGCGCTGAACAGGAGTGATCAATGCAAGTATAAAAACATGCAAAATTTCACTCGAATTCTGTTATAAAGTGGACTGCAGCATATTAAACGCAAATTTAAAACCCGGGAACAAGGTTTTTTTTTAATGCCAAGCATGAATATTTCCATACTTACAGCAATTTTGATGAAAAATCAATACAGATTTAAGGAAATTACTAAAAAATAAAAGTCCCAGATGGAATTTATTTCCTGACCAAAGAAATAAATTACTATTCTTGTTTCTTCTGTTAATACAAGGGCTTCAAGAGTGAAAAAACAAAGCCACCAGAACAGCTTAGAATCCCTACAATCTTATTCATGAAGTATATTTAACAACAAACAAGTCAGCCCCACCATCATGCTGTTATCTTAAATTAAATGGTTTTTGCAAAATACTTATGAAGGATATTTTCTGCCCTATTCCATTACGAATGTGAATAAACGAGTTTGGTGTGAACTAAGCATGTGAATGAGTGAATTTTGTTAAAGTCTCTGTCAAGTTATTGTACGTGTCTCCAAATAAAAGTGGGGCTGCAGCCTCCTAGCCCCCCCCCCCCCCCCCCCCCCCCCCAGTTCTGTGGCCCCTGTACTTGTTTTTTTTTTTCCTTCTTTTTTTTATTGGGTTGTTTGCTACTTCAAAAGCTGGTACCCTTATCTTCAACCCTGACCTAAATTGTTTTGTGAGCTCAAGTGCAATAGTCGCCTTGTTTTTGTTTTACTTCCAAGCGCTCTCTGCATGGCTTCATAGACCCTGTTCTCATCTAATTTTAGGAACTTGGTTCCCTTGAACCGGTTTTGAAAACCAGTTTAGAAGATTGCTTCTCTAGCATTCCCATTACAAGCTCCTTAACTGGTTTCCAAAACCACTCCAAATAAAGTGGTCTTATTGCTATGGGAACACTCTTTATGGGGTCAAATGTTTCACACAAAATTTGAAACTGTGGCCAGCTGCTGACAATGCGTAGGTAGTAAAATGCGCGGGCAATTTGCACACACTGCAATACTTCCGGGTTAAGAGGCTTTCGAAGAATGGATGTGTCCACATCTAATAGTGGACCGGTTTAACATGGCAAAGTGGGTCTTGAAAACCACATTGCGAGGTGGGTTTCCGAACTAGGTTACGAGACCTCTTACATGTAAGATCACATCTAAGCCCACATTCAGCGTTCTCATACTTGTTAAACTCGTTCCCTCTAAACTGGTTTATGTTAAACCAGTTCCGGAAAGTACATGTAGATGCGAATGGGGTTAGCTTCTCAAAAGAACATGCAGTTTGTTTGTGAAGCTAGTCTTTGAGTAAACATTAGTCCAGTCCAACCCTAAATTAACAGAACAATGCTTTTGATATAATTCATAGCCTTCAAGCGAAACCTGTTTTTTTTTAATACATTAATACATGAATAAACAACATGAATAAACAAGGGTGAATACGTGCAAAGGAAGCTAACACTTTTTTCAGTATAACCACAGTTTGTTGAAATGTTATAGTTTCCAGAAAGGTCAGTGCAACGTTTTATTTGTCAGGGTTTTATGTCAACAAACTGTTGATTTGTTTTGTTGGGGACTGCGCTTATATACCTTGAGTATTTCATTTGATGCTTCCAGACAATTGATAAGAGTTGGACAGTACTTTTATTCTGTTTTTACTCCATTACAAAGCTGTACATACTTCTGCGCTATAGGATATAATTGTGCGGGATATCGTCAAAGAATTTTTACCAAGTTAGGGGGTTAAATCTTTAAAGTCAGAGGGTACAGTAGTTCAACTTATATTTTGTTTTAATTCTTGTTTATCAATGGTAAGTATTTGTAGTGATTTACTTTTCTCTTCATACAGGATGATGAGCATTGTACTGTTCTGCTTTTCACTTTAATACGCTTATATTTCTATTACTGTCATTTATATATTCTCATTACTTTTGAGGCTTCTAGCCATGCTTGACTTGTTATTACTTTTGTTCTATAAACCATTTCCTTAAAAAAGGATTATACATATATATATATATATATATATATATATATATATATATATATATATATATATATATATATATATATACATATATGTATATATAATCATTACTATTATATACACAACGCTCAACACTAACATTTTTTTGTGGTTGCCCTGTCGGGCAACCAGATATCCATTTCCCACCAAATTTGGTTGCCCGAATGAAAAATCTGGTTGCCCGAAAAAAAAACCCATTAAAATCAAAGATCTTTGTTCGAGTCACAAATCACACATAAACAGCTCATTATCATGGTTATGGCTCATTCTTCTGGTCTGTGGTTTCATTAAGTGCAGGTTCATAATAATAAATCATTAATCCACTTAAACACAAAGACAAAGTACTAAAAAAAAACATAATTATTGGGGTATACGCCGCATATTTTTGCCATTAATTAACAAAAAGTCAAAAGTTAAGCATGCAGTACTGAGATATAGGCTTGGGATCGACGCGTCGCAAAGACTTTTTCTAGATCTAGTTCTAACAAATTTTGTCAAAATATGAAGAGTGAAATCACACTACATACCTTTTATCAAGGTCCAAGTTACTGGAAATGCTCGAGAAGAAGTATATTCATAGGTTTTTTCAGGTTAAAACATCGTATTTTGATGTTAATTGACCGCATGACAAATGTGCAACAATACCAGGTTGAGGGTATTTAAATGCCCGAAGCTACCGGCCTAGTCACTAGCCACGACGGGTGGTCATGATGATCAAAACAGAATACACAATTCACCTCAAATTCACAACAAATTATGCATCAAACATAACAATCACACAAGATATATTACCCCTAGAATATACTTCCTGAGAAACCAGGTTCAGACAGCTCCAAAATAAAGCATAAACCTCTGATAATAGCAGCTTTGCTGCAGTTTTCAAAATTGAAAATAGATAGATCGTCGCATCGCATTGCTATTGCGCAATGACACTGCAATGTTGTAGTCTCCTGCATGCAGACCCTGTAATTGTAGTGTAGAAAATAGAGTCCCGATGTATTTTCCTGTTGATCCTTTCTTTAATCTTCATTTCAGCGCCAATGGTTTTGTTGTTTCTCGTGTAAAAACAAGATTATTTAGAAAGAAATTACTTCAATAATTTCTTTATTAATTTTTTTATTATTATTTTTAAAAATAAATTATAAATTTGTTTTTTTAATCTTTTTATTTTTTTTATTTTTAATTTTTTTTGGCGGGGGTCCATTACTTTATTCTTATCATTTACTAATTTTCCCCCCTTTTTTTCAATCATTATTTTCCAGCTTGAACACGCATTTTAGAATACATTTTCTCCATCAGACTCATAATGTTTCTGACAAAGTGGTATGATCTCAAGACTATACCCAGTAAACAGAATGGAATGCAAAATTACCGATACTGGCTTGATTGCTCCAGCCATAACAAACTTTGCTGCTTCATCAAATATGATCCAAACTTTATTGTTCCGTCTCCATCTTTCTAGTTATCATGTTCTTCCATCAACTTTATATCTCTACCCCCCCCCCCTCATTCTCTCTCTCTCTCTCTCTCTCTCTTTCTCTTTACATCTCAACACATCACTAATCTTCAAATGCGCCTTTTATTGCAACACACACACATCCACATGTACATTTACGTAGCATACTAGTTTACATGCACACTCAATGCAGTACACAGCATGACCATGCTTTGCTGCATGCATTGGCAATCTCAATCCTCAAACCATGGAAGTGTGAGCTTCGATGGGATATGATTACAAGTTAAATATACAACCTGAATTTTTCTTTATACAAGAAATATTTTCCCCAAAACGTGGGCGCCCAGTCGGGCAACTACTTTGTTAATTTTTTCTGGATTTGGTTGCCCGATAGCCCAATCTAGTTGCCCCGGGCGCCCGGGCACATGTTAGTGCCGAGCGTTGATATACAACATGTAAGTCCTATGTTTTATATCATTTTAGGGGTCTGTTCCTAATATTTTGTGCTTTTTAGTTTCAATTCACATTTTAATCAGAGAATACCTACAAAAAGCATAATTAAAAACAGCAATACAATGTAACATAAAATCTCGAAATCAAGTTGCAAATGTACATGAATGAAAAGAATTATGATAGTATTGAAAGAAATGGACAAATAAACCTCACTTTTTTGTGGAGCTAAAATGTTAATTGTATACTCTGAAAAAAGTAAATTAAATTGTTGACTGATTGTGCAGGGCTCAGTGAAACATTTATAGAGAAAATCTTTAAGTTAAAAATACACAATTTAAAGCACTATGGTGATAATAGTCAACATAATTATAACTGGTTGCAATTAAAAACCAACGAACAACAACAACAACATTAAACTGCAATCTGTTAAAAATGGGGTCCAAATTCCTTCTTTAAATTCTAAAGATATAAACATAGTTCATGCATAGATTCTATAGATCTGGACCCACAATGAAGAAAAAAAAAATTATAAAAGAATATTTATTGCATTTTTTAAAAATCATGCAACCTGCGCTTAATTTTTCAAAGTTCCAAAGTACTTGTTTACACAGTGATTGACCCAGTTGTACACATAGGTCGATCTTTTACAGAGCAAACAATCTTTATCTTATTTCTTGTGCAGTTGTGAAATCTACCCAAATGCAGTGTGGTCTGACATCATTTCGTCAGCTTTATTTAAATTAACAAAATTCTTTTTTAATGATGAATTTTTTTTTTCAAACAGTATGAAGAATTCTAGTTAATTATCTCGCAAGTGTTTAATATTAATGCAGTGGCGGATACAAAATTTCAGGATGGGGGGGGGGGCGCCGCTGAAATTTTAGGATTTTAACATGTACGGTCAATGAGCGGTTTTCAGATTATAGGGGGGCACGTGTCCCCTGCGCCCCCGCCTGGATCCGCCACTGTTAATGTTATCTGCTTGCCAATTTATTTGAGGAACAAAGGAATAAAGCATTATAACTTTATAAAATTGGGACTTTGGTCGATCATGACTAGGCCACGTGTCTCACATGGGCTGATCTGAGTTGTTGATTGTCAGTGTATCTGATTTCCTATTATTTTATGAAATTTGGCTGAATCTATACTACAAATTTCTGCATGTATGATGACACGGTAACAATTTGAAAATGATTTTTAAACTTTAAAAGTGACTTTTAAGCCTATTCTAACTTTTTGGCTTTCATGTCTGTTATTCATTTTTATTTTAATCTGATCCAATATGTTCATTGCTCATATTTCCTTTCAATGCTATAATAAATCTCAAATCTGTAGCCTGGGGAAGTTGTCTGGGGGGGGGGGGCATGAGCTGTCCAGAAAAAGGCCTTGCCTACTTAAATGAGATCAAAATTGTTCATGGTAGGCCCAATACTACTATCATTTAATATTTTCAATTCCAATTCTTGAAACCAGATTTACTAGAAATTTGAGTTTTTAATTGGTCATATTCACAGGAAAGAGTTTCACTATCTGCGATGATTTAAAAAAATTAATTTAAACTTATTTTTTATTTGATCCCATCTGTTGACAGGAAACAGTTCCACTATCTGCGATAAGTTTCGCAGCAGTAGCTCCTCGGATCTCTCTCCTGGTAGCAGTGTAGATCAACATCCCACCACGGACAAAAGGTAAGTTTCTTTCTCTACCGCATCAGACCAGAGTTCATGATTAATTTACTGTTCCAGGGGGGTGTTTCACAAAGAGATAAGTATGCTTAAAGTCGCAATTAAATATTGAGCGCATCCTATTATTTAACGCGCAGTCTCATCGATAGACTTCTCAATGACGAGCGTCCCCTTTGCATGATCTGACCAATGAGGTGATGCGTAACATGTCGCGTCCAACTAGGATTTTAAGTGCGACTTTCAGTCTGCTTAACTCTTTGTGAAACACCCCCTTCCCCGATCCCATGAATTAGCCTGATTGGAGGATATCATTGGTAATACTAGGAATTAGACCTGATTTCTGCAAAATATTGGAAATTCTCAATTGTCTGATAAAGGCCAACCTTCTTTTGTTTTGAATGCTGAATATTCTGATGTATAATCAGCTTTATATTTTAGCTTAAAGGACCTGGGGAATTGACGTTATAAACCGAAGACAAACACACTGCTTTTAAATCTGACTTACATTTCTCATACATTGAACCATTTGTATTAATACCTTTCCTAATAATATAAATACTACAACCACTACTACATCCACTACTACCATTGCCTGTACATTTACAATTGAGATTGTACACGTAGCACCCAACAAAATTCAAAGTATTATCAACATTGCATAAGTATCAGTTATTGACTATCTTGTAAATCTTTGTCTGAATATCAATAGAGTATTCATGTATGTAGACGGATAAAGTTGATCGTGAAATCAGGTCATAAACAATCAGCAAACCTTATTATATGCAAGAAATTCAGAAGCAATGTACAGGCTGAATGATTTATCTTTATCTTCCCCCTTTTTTTCTCTTTTTTTTTTGGGGGGGGGGGAAGGGGGAGGGGGCTATGGACAGATGAAATTATGATAACGAGGGAATTCATTCATTCATCATAGTCTAAATTTATGATTATTATGTACACAATTCTATCTGATTGTGACACTGTCTTTATAATCAAAATAAGACGTATGTATTCTTCATCAAGGGTTTTCAAAATTTATTCTGAGAGATAATCCCCTTGGAACAGCTAGTAAACAGCTCTTCAAGGCAAGACCTTGATGTGATAGTGAATAAAATTGGCTTTAGAAAAAGTTTGGAATTTATTATTGGTTTACCTGGGCTGCCCATTTGATGTAGAGCTTGTGATTTAAAGGTGCTTGCGCCATTCGCATAAGGAATTGCACACATCTTGTTTCTAGTATATTATAAGTCAAAATTTTCACTTACATATTTTTGCAAACTTGGTGTAGTTGGTGAAATTCACTTACAATGTACAGTTGTTATTTTCATGATTTTTGTGATTTTTTTTCAGTACTTCTATTAGAGTGGAAATTTTCATAAAGACTGACTTGAGAAATTGCAAACATTGTACTTCTATTACTGTGTATAATCCCCCAGAAAGTGCAATTTTGGGTTATATATAGAAGGGGAAATTTGTTAGGGCTTATTTTCACTATTATTGTTTTCATCACTGTACATGTAATACTATAGTACAATCAATATTAAAATGAAACTTTTTGCAAGGACTCACTCACAAAATTAAAGGTCTAAGCAAGTTGTACATGTAGTTTGATGAGTTAGTTTCAAAATCATACTTCAGGTTCACTTCCATGTTCCCATGCACTTCCATTGAAAATACCATTAAAAAATGAGTGTGTGATTGTGTGTATGGTACCATTGTACAATTGATGTTCGTGTGCAATATGGAAGATTTCATATTTTACAAAATCAACATTCTCTTTATAAGTTCTTGATCCATAAGGATGTCTGTATTATGTGAGAGAGCTTAACAGTTCATGCATTGAGATTGCAATCAGAAGATGACATTGTAAAAATAAACAAACAAAAAAACAATGTGAGCATGATACATGTGGTCATATTCAAACGTGAGTGACACGACATTTGGACTGATAGAAGGGCGCATATCTTTGCACTTGTAGGGTTATTGAATGGATTATGACTACCATATATAATATAATGTAGGAGTGGCATGTGTCATTACCAGTTGGATTTGAATTTTACAATTGGTCCTGGAAATTATGATTAAAAACAGTGCGTGAGTGACACGACAGAAAAAAGACATGGGTTTCTGACCATCATTGGTATGGTTGGATTTGTGCCAGGTAGATCTCTAAAAAGGTACCATAGGTGCTGGTATATGTGTATGAATAGTGTACCTCTCCGACATTTATTATGTTTATCAATCATTCCTCTCTGTGGAAAATGGTCCACCTCTATGTGTCGTGAGTGGACACGGCATCCAAAATGTGAGTGACACGACCAGTGCCTATAAATTCAACATTTCAAGTAATAACTATAATCCAAATTAACCTGTAATATATAATTGCCTCAGTGTAGAGTAGCATAAATTACTTTACAAGCAAAAAAAATCTACAAAAGTGATTAGTTATAAATAAAGAGGCATTTAAAGCACCATAGTCCATACGTGCAAATTCCTGTTTGCTCAATTTGCAGCGTAAGAAAACTGGATCACATAAATATTTGAACTTAAATAATGTTGTTTGTAAAGAAGCCTTTGTGTTGATTTCAGATCCTAATTTTGCATTTTCACAAGGTACAACGCCACATTGAAATTTCGGCTTATGCTAAAGAGTAGCGTTGTGTGAAAATGGAAATAATCGACGGAAAAAAATAAGGTGTCTTGAAAGCGTCCTACAAAAAAGGAAAAGATTCTGAATCGATTTTTGTGAAATTTTAGGAAATGAGCCCAAGTCATGGGCGGATCTCAAGTTCTTCCAAGACAAAGAAATTTGGTGCATGGACAGTGCTGTGGACAAGGTACGTAACAAGGACCGGCCCCTGAATTCATGTGACACACGGACCAGAGACCAAGTGACCAGGAATTTCATTGAAATTCGCATAAAACAATGCTGAACGTGGACCGGGACCAGGAGTGGACCAGGACTAGCCCATCACGATTTCTGGTTGCTGGCATTATGTGAGTACTAGGCGGCCCCATTCTGTGGACCAGGACAGGCCGCGAATTCATGAAATTCGCAATTAAACAGTGACGTGACCGACCAGGAGTGGACAGGACTAGCATCGCGATTTCTGATGCTGCCGATAGCCGTAAACAGCATCGACCAAACTTTTCATATGAATTTGTGACCCCCGATTTCTTTCACCTAATTTGACGCTTCTAATCAGCCCGGGTATAGCTGTGCGCAATACACAGAACGACTACGCGTACAATGTCCGATCAGCTGTGCGGTTGAATCTGATTGGCCGGCCGGGATCACGATAGGTAGGTGACTGTTCTATTTAGAGCAAGGGGGTGACACGGCGTTTGGGCTTAGTGGGAGGGACACGTACGGCGATTTATTTGAGACCGTTTATATTTCAGCAGACATTGTTTCTTGTCATTTTCTTGTCAAGGAAAATCCATCGCTACCTGACTGCGTGATTATTTACGAAAATCAGTACAAATGTCGCCTCTTTTCTTCTTTTCTAATTCAATCTCGATACCGCAGTGATCCACAGAATAAAAACCCTTGATTTCCCCTGAGCAAGAATGGTACGACCCGTAGCCGGCCTGGCTCGCTATAGCCAAGTTCCCCAAATCAGACGTAGGCATCAATTGTTGATCTTTTGAGTAAAAATGACGGTGCTTTTTTCATCCAATAAGAATAATTTATATATCAACATTTTCAGAATGGAGCTGAATAACTTAAATCTTTTTCCGTTGGTGAAAAATAGCCCACTCCCGGCAAGAAACTTACTGATAAAGCCGGAAGCATTCAGTCAAAAACAGTTCAATACCATAGAAACTATGACAAAATTGATGAAATTCAAACAAAAAATGATGGTACGCTGAAAGAGCAAAAAATCGTGATTTTATATCACCATAAACGAAGAAGAGTTACATTTTCTAATACTTTTTCCGTTGGTGAACTAGGCCCATCGGGTCAAAAGATATGGTTGAAACAAGAGGAAAATTGTACCGTTTTGCTGCTTTTTATAGCGGCGCGCAGTGTGTTAGAAGGGGTTGACGCTTAAGTGTTAGGGTAAAATCCATATGCATCGTTTTGGGACTATTAGTCACACAATTTTTGACACACACACACACACACACACACACACACACATGCACACTAACCCCACACAAGGGCTTATGCTAAAGTCTCGAGTCCGAAAAATGATAATCATTTCCAAAAATTTCACAAAAATCGATCCAGAATCTTTTCCTTTTTTCGTAGGACGCTTTGAAGACACCTTGTTTTTTTTTTGTCGATTATTTCCATTTTTTAACGCGCCGCGCCACAACGCAACACTTTAGCATAAGCCGAAATTTCAGCTAAATGTCCCACTTAGTCTGAAAATAACCATGTATACATGTACTTGTACCCGATATCTGATGCAGAAAAACTGCTTTTCCTGCTATTTGTTCTGTTTACTTTTTGCGAAATATTCCCTGCTTGGTCTGGTCATATATAGATTTATTTCATACTGAGGAGAGCATGACAAAATTGGAGAATATTCAATTCTTTAGCTTGTCTACCTCGCACTTCCCTGGTTCGAGGAAATATATTGGGGCATAATGTAATGGATTTCACCGTCAGAGATTTAAAGTGACCTCGTCAAAAGATGGGTATGGTGTGTAATGAGATTGGGATAGTGCTAGACCGATCATTTCTCCTTTTTATTGCAATCATCGGTGAGAAGGAGGGGGGGGGTGATATAGAAAGAAACTAGTCTACCCTTCAGACATTGTTTGTAACATGAGTTGGTGTTTTATTACATACATGAAGGGGGACCTGGTTGGAATTTTTCAGGGTATACATAAATGTGGTACTTGTACATGTAGGCCTACCTGTTTATTAAAGTTTGGGGTTGGGGTGGGTGGAGGAATATTCGGGCACTTGGGCTCGTGGCCCCTATTATTGTCCAACCCTTCATGTATTGTTAAAAGAGAATTTCTTTCTTGTTGTGTGAAAAATGTATGTTGTTATACTTGCAAATAACATTCCGATATCAAATATTGGTGATGTATTCAAGATTAGAAGCTTGTTTGTGTAACAGCGTGAAATATCCATTGTATGAATAATGCAGGTACATTATGTATTTCCCATTGAGAAAATTTTCCTCAAGTGGCCTTTAGATGACACTGATTTTAACCACATGATGTATTCTCTACCAGCTTCAATTCCAACATTGTAGGCAGTACCGACATTAGTTAACATTTAGAGTTTTTTTGTTGTAGAAAGCTTGAGTTGCTCTTTGAAATTGTAGGCCTATAGCTTATTAGTTATAGTTTTAAATTACCAATCTGAAAGCCTCATGTTGTAATATCAATAGGAAGTATTTTTATATAGTGTAAAATCTGAGCTTATGATAATAATAATAATTATGATACTAATCATTTATATAGCGCCTTTTCTTTTAAAAAAGATACAAAGTGCTTTTATATACATAAATATACATAACAAAAACATGATAATTATGAGATTGACAAAGTAAAACAATGAATACATTTTACTGTGGATAATATAATAATCATACAATGCGAAAGACAAAAGAAATAGTAAAAAATCATACGTTTGCAAAACGTTGATAAGCAGGCATTGGAAAATGTGGATTTTGAGGTATTTCTTGAAAGTGCTGAGAGACTTATGTTTGGAAACAACCATATTTATGACATTCGTTCAAGTTTCAAACTTTGAGGTTTCCTAAAATTTGAAGTCTCAACCGGCAACTGTATCGCGTGTGAAAGTACACGTAGCTTATAATCTTTGACATTCAGATTGATTTAACTTTTTGGAGGGGTAATGCGGTCATAGTGGGATTAGCAATATAGGCGTCTGGCACATGACAAACTACCAGCAATCTGCATGCTTGCCTTGATATGACCGCACAACATAAAAACATGCAGGTATCATTAATAACCATCATATTGCCAACCAAGAAAAGGAGTCAATATATTGCCAGTATGCAACTACCTCTGTTTTTCTTTTCTCTCTCTCTTTTTGTTTTTAATTTGTTGGGGGCCGGGGGTCCCTAGATTGTAGAAGGTAAATGTAGGAATTGATAAAATATAAAATTGTAAGCTTTTATTGCCTTAACTATATTTTTACTCAGGCACAAATGATGATATTTCTCTTAATACACATTTTTCTGTTAAAAATTATGTTTCAGAGGGCTTGCTAAATGTTTTGTTTGGTAGTCTAATCTCCAAAGGGTATTTGTTATCAAACCATCAACCTTACAACAATAGACAGCAAAACTGAAATAGAATGAATGATTCAGCAAACTGAAACCTGTATACCACTTGGGGTACATGTATATAGTAAGCTGATTATATAATATTAACACTTAAAATTTCTATCCATTACCATCACTTTGAAACTTTAATTTTGAATGTAAAATTGTAGGGTTTGAAGGCGATCATACGACATATACCCCCAGTGACAATTGCTTGGGAGTTTAACAAGCACACTAATCATTGAGGGTGGGGGGGGGGGGTTGTCTCAGGTGTCAGACATTGTGAATAATGTACACCACGACCTTTGAAAGGTCAGGACATGCATGATGGCAATTTAATATGGTGATTTTTAAAGTTTATCATAGCTATATAGGCCATGCATTGCCTGCATGATCATTAGGGTAAGGTAATGGTGTTTTTAACCTGTAGGAGAGGAGCTTATTTGGCTATAACACACATTTCCCATTGACCTCAGCCCGAGTATATTCGGGCTCAGTCCTCAGTGGGTTAACAATATCGATGATCATGTGTATGTAGCTTGAGCGATGTGAGGGGTGACATTCCAACTTCTTTGTAACCCTAACCCAATTATTCAAACTATTTAACAGTTTGACTTTGGAGCATATTGTAGTTGTAAGTTGTTGAATTATTGTTTCCATTTCCCGATGCTCTGACACCCTTAACCTAACACTAACCAATAATACTAAGGTTAACCCGTTGTATATACGCGGGCTGAAGAAACATAGACCATCCCTCTTGTCGACCGTTTATTTTACTCGTGATTGCTTAAACATATAAGACCTTATATGATTTAAATTATCTGACATTGATATATTTAATGCTGTCTTTGTTTCACCTTTAAATGAAAAGAATTTCTTGCAAGCATGCTTGACAATCATGATTCATTCAGCTTTGTAAAAAGTTCTCAGTATACAACGGGTTAAGGTTTTTAGTGTGTCAGGTGTGTAAGGGTGGGGGGGGGGGGGGGGGTGGTTAGCAAATGAAAAGTCCCAATATGAGCTTCTAATAGAATCCCAGAATAAAGATTTGCAGTCTAGGAACACCTTATGAATATTTTTCTCTAGTTTCACATTCCTAGAAGAAATAAAATTGGTCCTTGGTACAAAAAATTATTCAGAATTCTAATTATATTGGAATGATTCATGCAAATTGAATTCTTGTAATTGTATTTAAATCCAAGATGTTATGTCACGAACATAATGTGCACAGCTAGTGCGGAAGTCACTGCCGGTACTACATGTTAAAATAAATAGCCGTGTTTAATCCTTGAGCAAATTTCCCATTACTTTGAAATGCATTCAAGGCCGACAATTAATCACTTACATTGTATAATGCTTTTTTCTCCGATCCGTACAGCAATGGAAACGGAAAGCAAGTCTTATCCCAAGGACAAATATCATTCGGTGTGGCTCCAAAATCCATAGCAGCCAAACAGCAACACACCGCAGGGAGGAAAATGAACGGAGACGGCATGGAAACAGAAGATGCATCTCATGTAGCGTTGCTTAGCGACCACACTAATAAAAGTACTCATGATGAAGACGAGAAAATGGACACCATGGAATCGGAAACAAAAGTCATTTTCACGGCGGGGGTTGATGATGATGACGACGATGACGAGATCTTATCTGAATCCACGCCGAACTTTCAGTCATGGCAACAGCAGCATGAACTGGTGAGAGGTCGCCCTTACCTGGCGCTGGATACCAGGATACGTTCCCACAGTCAGTCAGAGGTGGAGGACTGTTCCAACTACCATGGGGTACGGGCGGTTAGTAGCGCCATGCCCATCGTCGATGTAACTGGGCGGCCGTTGAGCTGTGCGGGTGTGCCCAATGCGATGCCAACCAGCCCGCGAGGAAGAGTCGTCGTAAAAAGTATCAGTGCCGATAATCCCACCCAGATCCTTTCTTCTCAAATGCTGTCTGTCCCCAACGGATCATCATCAAGTGCTCCGAAGCAAGTGCCTGCATCGCGGCGGATCTACCCGTCGTTGCCCTACTCCCCTTACGGATCACCGTCTGGGTCCCCATGTGCCTCACCCCGCACCAGACGACCCCCTACCAAGGAATCCAGGACCATCTCTATTCTAGACAAACTGGTAAGACACATTCCTTAATACTCTCTTTGACTTTCTTCCTCTGTGACTCGTAGTAATTCTTATAATATTGTGATATTACAGAGCCAAAGGGGCTTTAAACAAAGAGGGGGTGGCTAGAACTTGTAGTCTGGCATCCCTGTTTAGCATCACCATGAGTTCTGAAATATTAAAACTGTCTCCTTACCAAAAATGAATTATGATCATGATCATTATTATGATCATGTAGTCTACATGTTGATCTTTGGTAGATGTGAACTTGTTTTGTGTATTTTTTGTTTGTTTGAATGATTTCCCCCCTTTTTTTCTGCAAAACAACTTCAAAATATATATTCAATCCTTTGAAATTATTTTAGAAACAACAAATAATTAACTGATTCTGACAAATTATTTGATTAACTCATAAAAGTCAAATAACATTGATTAGAGTCAGATCTCATGTAAACATTATACACAACTGAGAATATTACTTTGCATAACAAACAGTGAGAAAGAGCTTATAAAATCAAACTGAAAATATACGAGATCAAGATATGCTTTAAAGGGGAAATCCACCCTGTTATTAATATTGTTTAGAGAAAAATAAGAGAAAATAACATAAAATAATGTTACTGAATGATACTGAAGTTGTGAATATTCAAAGTTCAAGTTTTGGGACATTACCTGCAAGCTGCTCTCCCCATGCTGGGTTCTGTAAATTCCATAACATTTTTTTCTTAGAAGAATTAAGTTATTTTACCTGTACATTTGACTTATAATCAAACACATGTATACCTTTATATAGTAGATATATTCCTTTATCAAGAACAATTAAAAAGGGCAATTTAGGGATTCTACAGCACACAACATACATGAAAAATAATTTGAGAGCAACTCAAAAGTGGAGTTATAAAATCAAACCTTTCTACACTGCTACATGTATATATGTGTCCCTCACATTTCTGCATTAATGCAAACCAATTTAATTTCACAGTAGACTGCCCCTTTAAGCTCTTTCTTACCGTTATTCTGCAAGCACAGACTCAACACAAATCACATAACGTGTGGGCTAGCCTCTCACTCTCTCTGTCAAATAGGCCTACAGATGTGCTTGTCAGCGAACCTTCCACTAAATTTTCAATGAGTCCCCTTCCCCCTTGTCTCCTACCTCTGGCAAAAACAACAATTAATTTTACCCTTGCCTTCCTGACAATCTAGATTTGAGAATTCTTTTCAAGGGCTTCCATTCCGATGTCTATTTTGGGTTGGTCCCTTGTGTGACACCATGTCAACAGTGTAGTATGTGGCATTGAAATGGCTTTCTCTCACTCCTGTCCAGACCCAGACATTTCATCCTCCTAAAACTCTGGAATAAACGCCGCATAAAACATCATCCTATAGGGATTACAGTATCTGAACACACATTACAAGTGTATCTTCTCTCGTTTTTTTGTAAAAATCTACAATGAAAAATTAATCGTATCATGAATATTATTTCGGTATAGTGATACCATTTTGGTATATAGCAATATCACAGTTATTTTTTTTTTGTGTGTGTGCAGACAGAATAAATCTTTGATCTACTGGATCTTCTTGCTTTTATAATTTAGACTTGATTTCACACCTAATCAAAACACCTGATAATTTAAGATTGAAGTGTTTACCAAGTGATTTAGACATTTCACAATCCTTTTTTCTGTCTTTGTCTGTTTTCTGCATTTCCGCCCTTTGCTTTTTAGTCATTTTCACACCATATAGAGACATATTTATACACTATGATTGTTTGAAAAACATCACATTTTGAGATTTGCTATTGGTGTGAAGGCACTTTATGTCGCTGTGTATTTGTTCTAAATGCTGTCTGTTTTATATTTGTCTTGCTGTCTGCTATTTTGCGAAAATATTGCGAAATGTATTTTTTGTTTACAATCTGTTTTTTTGCCCTTGATCAGAACCAAGAATTCATCTGGCTTAAGGCTTTCTCGAAAACCTCTGTAGCCCGACCAATAGCCTCTTCATTTTTGTTTTACCCAAATCAAATGTTTGCCTTCAAAATTTTTTATATTTGTTTTAAAAATCATTTATTCCTAATAATTTTGATGTCCCTCATCTTTAGCATAATATATCTACGGTTTTTCATTCAAATTGTATTTCTTTTATATATATATTTGCAAATTGTAGTCTTATTGAAGTTTTGTATTTAGAGCTTGTCAATAAAAATTACAAATACTCTTCCTACAGAGTATAACCTAGATGTCCTTCTAA
Organism: Paracentrotus lividus; assembly: GCA_940671915.1. Lineage (NCBI taxonomy): Eukaryota > Metazoa > Echinodermata > Echinoidea > Camarodonta > Echinidae > Paracentrotus > Paracentrotus lividus. The sequence goes on along the minus strand of CALNVZ010003434.1, from coordinate 9,785,014 downwards.
ATCTTGACTGACTTTCTCCTTTTTTCTTGAAATGTTACCAGAACTATGTGCAGCTGAATCAGTACCACTTGAAAGATGAGATTGGCAAGGGTTCTTACGGCGTCGTAAAGCTAGCCTACAACGAGGAAGACGACACACACTATGTAAGTATAGAAACCCAACGTACGCACATCTGCTGGGTTAAATAGGACGCATGCAAGTACATGTAGTACAGAATTTAAGTATTTAACTTTTGAATTGAAAAAAAAAAAAAATACTGGTAGTTTCATTAAAATTTGCATCAAACTTTTTTGTATTGATTTAAGATTAAGGCTAATAGCGATTTAATGAACCAGTTGTCAGTAGGTTTATGCTTGGGCTGTTGCTGATACCAGAAATTGCTTCCAGAAACTCATTTCCAGTTAGCTTGAATTAGGGCCTGACCTCCGGGTTTAGAGATGCATGCATTTTTCAAATGTTCCCTTTCTGAGACAAAGCAGTAGTAAAAAAAAATTAAGTGCAGTTAAAATGGCAGGGCATGTTATTTCATTTATTGCTGTTAATGGCATATTGTCTTTTATTAGTTAATTGCAAATTGTCTTGTCCTTGCTCATTGAGCTCACTTATAGAGAATCTAGTGTAGTGGGAAAGGTGAACCATGGGCCAAGAAAATAATTGTGAGCTTTCAAAAAAATTTCAAGGTATTTAGGAAGAATGCTATTGTAGAGAGTTGCAATGAAAAGGATTGCTCTTCCAATGCCCTCATAATGATAATATGACTAAAAAAGCTGATATGTTTGGGTCCCGAACATGTGAGTACATGTACATGTAGTCCCATACATGCATTTTTGAGTGCAGTGCTTGTTACTCTTAGAAGAATATGGTAAATTTCTGATTATTTTCTTGATTCCAAAACCTCACATCAATAAACAATTCTTGGATGCCTTGTTATCAACCTTTTCAATCACTTTGAGACAGTTTCTTTCACGATTCAATCTCATGACTACAACACTATATTAGCTATCCCTTTAATAGCACTAAGATCCCTTCTGCAAAGTACACATTGTCCCAAAGTGTGCTCACATAGTTGACTATGTTCAAATGCTCAAATTTAACAGTGTGGTGATGATTTCACACCATGATATTGCTTTCCACATAGTGTCCACATGTTGGTGTGGTGTTTGGTTTCACACTGAGAATTTACTCCTTCACGACGTAAAGATAATACATTTGTATGGTTCACTTTATAAAATGCTCAAATTTACCAGTGTAAAGATGATTTCATACTGTGTTCAAAGTGTGGTTCGCATTGTGTTCTTTCTAGGAGGGATGCTTGGTAGCAAGACAACCCAATACATATGTATATATGTGGGATAGATGGAACAATACTTATTTCATTTATTTTTCTCTTTCTTTCAGGCAATGAAAATCCTTTCCAAGCAAGTGTAATGATTATTCTTGCGTGTGCTGTTACTGAAACGTTGCGGATCGTGCGGGGGGATGGGGGGGGCCCCCCCCCCCCATAACTTGAAATCCACCCATTGACTTTGAATGTTAAAATCAGAAATTTTGGCGGCGCCCCCTATAGGGCCTGCCCCCCCCCCATTTCCAAATCTTGGATCCGCTACTGCTAAAACTAACTGAATTCCAGGATGGACCTTCCATGAGCAAACTTTTGTCTTGTTCTCTCGAGACAAAAATATATATTTGTAGCTGTATGCTTATTGACTGTGGAGAGTGTTATTATGAATTGTAGTATGACAATGACTATGATGGTGATTGGTGATGATTGTGAACAGTTTCGATGGGGTGAATGTAAAACAGAAAATGGCAAACAAGAGGAAAAATTTGGGGTGAGACGCAAAAATAGAGTCTCTGGCATCAAAGCAGGTCAAATTTTAATTGCAAAGTTATAGGCAACCTTTTATCATAGTATTCTTTTTCTGTACTCTCGCATTCGTTCTGGCCGTCTTGTGTCGATCTGGGCAGATTTCTCAATGTTTCATCTCTTTCTCTTATTCCCTGTCTCATCTCTCTCTGTATGTCTCTGTCCTCCTCTCTCTCTCTCTCTCTTTCTCTCCACACATGCTCCATTTATATCTGACTGCTTCTCTCTCCATTTTTATTCATCTGCATGTTTATTTCTCTCTACCTCTTTCCATTTAAAGGGGAAGTTCACCCTGGAATTTTATTGGTTTAAAAAAAATGCAGTAAAATAGAAAAAAAATATTAATGAAAGTTTGAAGAAAATCGACCCAAAAATACCGAAGTTATGAATATTTAAAATTTTGATTCTGTGACGTCACGTGTGAGCAGCTCTCCCATGTGCTGTGTATGCAAATTCCATAAATTTGTCTTTTTTCATGGTTCTTGATAATGGAATGGGTCAATTTGATAGAGACATGTATGTTGATATATGTTTGATGATGTATCGACCGCACAGGTGAAATAATTAATTTCCTTCTGAAAAAATGACACTTTATGGAATTTACACTACATAACACATAGGAGAACTGCTTGCATGTGACATCACAAAATAAAAGGTTTAAATATTCATAACTTCGCTATTTTTTGGTCGATTTTCTCCGAACCTTCACTCATATTTTTCTGCATTTTTTAAAACCAATATAAACCCAGGGTGAACTTTCCCTTTAAAGCATCAGTCTCTTTCTCTTTCTCTCTTTCCCTCTCTCTTTCTCTATTTCTCTTTCTAGATTAACCCCTCTCTCTGTCTCTCTCCACCTTTCTTGATTCCATATTTGTCTTTTAAAAAAAAGGTTGTTGGAAAGTTCAAATCTACATGTAGCTAACGACAGGTGGATAAGCATTTTAATTGTCCAGGGATAGTATGTATGTGGGACAACTGGCAAAGATTCATACGTTGGATGACAGAAAACTTGACTAATATGATAATTTGATGTCGATTACAAGATTATAATGATTTGTTTACTTTGTATGTGTGATATTATTGGTTACTCAATTTAAAAGCTACTGTTTTTGTCAGTTTACCAAATTTGTTTAAATGGTTTCAATCATTTGATTGCCACAACTCCGGTGGAAAATATAGAGAATTTAATCCAAACCACAATGAAATTGTGTTTGATATAAGACCTGTCTTGTCTCTACTAAACTTGAACAAGCCAAAATAAAAAATAAATAAATAAAAAAGGAGAAAAAAAACTCACAGGGAAGACAGTTATGTGTGTTTGACATTTCAAAAAGCCTACCATGCTGTATGACTACTAACTTATTTATTTTATATACATGTACAAAGATGGTTTTTTTGTACAGTTACTTGATTTTCTTGCTTTTATTTGATTATGGAAAACTCCGAAAAACACAGAAAAACACCTTGTGTTGAAAGGGCAATTCACCTCTCTGAGGAAATAAATAACCAAAGAAATAGAGCACAAGATTGAATATGAAAAGTTCTCTCATCATTCATAACTTTTTTTTTCTTTATACAATCTTTGCACTTCACTTTGATGAGTAGTTTCCCTGTGCTCATGCACTTTGGCAATTTGCTTCCACATGTGTGTAGGCAATCAGTGGAATTCAAAACTCCAAAACATCCAAATTTATCCCAATATTACTAAGTGTTCATTCAGGAAGGATTTAGTATGCAAAATGTGAACAGAACCTGCATGGGAGATATAACTGTGAAAGTTCACACGTGGCAAGCAGTTCCACATTTTATTTTCAAATAAAAATAAAATAAAAGTTTTTAAGAAGAAGTTTGTCAAATGTGAACAGGGTTAGCTTGTTGAACATATTCAAATGTTCACACATGGCAGCAATTTCTTATGAGCTCTTTGAATCGTGCAAAAGTTCATGTCCCCACATGTTAAAGTATTCATCAAAATCTGCTCATGAGCAGAAACCATTTTGATCAGTGACTTGCCCTCTCAACCAAAACACCTTTGAGTGTGCCAAATGTGGACGGAGCCCACATTGATTGAAAGGCACGACACGTTTGCACATGGCCACTTATCTCTGCAGTCTGCGAATGTGACAGAGAGGTTGTGTGTGTCTATGTGATTGGGCATGTGGCCAGCCAATTAGGAATGCGTCACACATAATCTCATCTCTTATTGAGGCCGCCCCGTCCACACTACCCTCGTTTAACCTCTCCAGTGCTGCTGAGGGAAAAAGATTTGATCCAGTGACAATTATTTTGGTGGTAATTGCTTGCCGATCGATCTTGAGCACTTATTAAATGACCAAGCATTAAATTTCGTCAGTTTTAGGGCAAGGCCAATTTTCCATAGGGCACATTTTATACAAAGGTAAATGTCTGGGATGAGCACTCAAAATTTGCAAGGCCAAACAGGGTCTTTTGCCAGTTAAGGAGGCATCCGAGGCCACTGCCTGGAAGGCCATTGACTTAAATGACAAATTTAAGCCCACGACGAAATTGTAAGTGCTACATCCAACCTAGTCTTAGACCTAACATAAAACCCTGTTCCAGCCTTTTTCCTGTAGTCTATTTTCTCTTATCACTCCAGCGATAACCCCAACCCCCGTTTAATCCAACTCCACCTCTTATCTCCATCATCCCACGATATAATTCATAATCCAATCAGTCAAAATAATCCAGAGTATTTGAAGCTCTTCCAACAACCCGATCCTCCTGCCAGGAAAAGCGTTGCTAAGTCCCTAGGGAGCGACTAGCTGTAACCTACTACCTCAGTGCATCCATGGACACTATTTCTAGTAGTGTCCATGGTGCATCTCATTCACAAAATCATATTTGCTTAAAGGCCAAGCTTAAAATTTTCAAGCCAAAATGAAGAATATCTAAGCCCGAGTAGAGAAGTTTCAAGCTCAATAAAAGAAATTTCAAGCCCTGCCAAAGAATTTTCAAGCCAAAACAAAGAATAGTTATGCACTTTTCATGCAGGTAGGGAAACCAAAAGTAATGCGGGTCTCCAAGCTGCACACTACATAAGAATATTGGTATTATTTTGTGTTTTGTCTCCCCAAGTAGATAATTCTTAATTTGTAGTTCTGCCGAGGTAATAACGATGCTGGAACAAATGCAGTCAAGTACATTTGTACAGATATCTGCAAAATATAAGTGTACAAATGTATCATTTTATTATTTTAAATTTGAATTCTACCTTGGATTGATTCTGTATACCTATATGTGACTCCTATCTCAAGTTGTGTACTCTTTGCTCTGTATATTTATTGTGTACATCCGTAGATAATTTTTGTTTTTGCATGCACGCACACACAACAACAACTATCCAGAGAGACTCGGAGAGGGGAGGGAAAAAACAGGGTGATCTTGCAAATCATCTGTTTGCCCGGCGTTGACCTTCCGTGCTGGGCGGGCGACGTGCGAGCATCAGCGGGGAAGAAATCCACACTGCAGTGTCCATATTCATTGAAATTTGCTTGGTGATGCAAGTGTGAGGCTGCAATCTTAATGTGTGCCAAATTGAATTTGGGTGCGTAATCTTGCCCTCTGTGTATGTCATTCGAAATGTGGGTGATAAACTTGCGCTCTGTCTTGGACGGCCGCTTGCCTTCTGTGTGGCGGGGAGAAGTCATTCGCAGCTAGGACTTGGGTGATAGAGAGAGAGAGAGAGAGTGCTAAAGAGAAATACAGAGATAAAGATAGCTTGAATAAGGGATTAAAAACCATCCTTTGCTTTGTGGAGGGGTATAGTGGGTAGAGGTAAAGAGAGAGATAGAGTTAGAGAGAGAAAGAAAAGGAGGAAAGAATTAATAAACTTAACTAAATCAATGAAAGAAACTGAACTTAAAAGTGAAGCAAATAGAGAGAAAAAGAACGAGGGGGAGTAGGTGTGTAGGAGAGAGAGATAGAGAGAGACCGACAGACAGACAAAGGAAGGATTAAACTAAGGGAAAGAAAAAGAAAGAGAGGGAGGAGGATTAGAGCCACAGAAAAGATGAAAGGGGATGTTAGAGAATGTTGAAAATTCAGGAAGAGAGTGAAAGAGGAGAGACGGAAACAGAAGGTTCGTTAAAATTGGAGAGAATGATTGGCGAAATGGAAGAGTTCTAATAGAAATAGAGATGGAGAGAGAAGGGATTATGATAAGAAGACAAGGGGCTGTGAGTGTTATTTCTACAACTCTTGAGGTTCTATTTTGGGTTTCAAAAACACTTCTTTAAAGAGCATTAGAGGTAGATAAGGGTGAGAAGGGTAAAAGGCGAACCAAAAGATGGAAATAAGGGCCAGATAAAAAATACAAACAGCAGACAGAAGATAAAGAATTATGGAGAATGAAAGAGACACATGAAAGAAAAAGAAAAAAAGAAAAGAAAAGAAAAGAAAAAAAGAACCAGAAAAGAGAGCATAGATAAGATACAAAGAGAAGCAACAAAATTTTGGAAAGCTGAGTTCATCAAGACATCCAGTCACCTGGCTTACAAACATTAAAAGGGATGGCAGTAACATGAACAAGGAATTCATACGTAAATTTTTTTTTCTGAAAATTCTCATTTGCCAACATGGATTTAAAACGTGTAGGCTGCATGATCGCATCCTTAACATTGGCGCATCAGCCAATTGCCTTGGTTTTACTATCATAGGGAGAAAGGGAGAGAGAAACCAAACAAAAAACAAAAAAATAAAAAAACATCAACTGAATTGAACTCATCACGCAAGATGATAGAATCACGCATGATATTCGTACGTACATTTCCGTAACATTTTTCCTTCTTCAAAACAGTATCTTTCCGCCACTTGAAAAAGACATACAGCATATCGTCGGTGCTTATACCATAAGGCGCTAGTTGCAGATAAAAAATATTCAGTTGAGAACCAGTAAGGGTGCTATAACCTTTGAATTTGTACATCAATGCACCCTTCTTGGGTTCTCAACTGTGGGCGCCTGTGGCGGCAACGTGGAAACATCTTTTAGATGCAGTAACGCCCTTTCTGCCCTCTCAACATGTACGATTATTCTCTGTTTATGAATGAACCCTTCATTGTTCGTCTCTGAAACTTTCGGGTTGAGTTTTTTATAGTCATAGGATTCGGTCCCTTTTTAGTTCTTGTTGTTTGGAAGTTACTTATCCCTTTAATCATAGTTGTTTGTGGTGTTTGCTTTATTGGAGGAGTTAGCTTTACCCAGGAATACATATGCATTCTAAAAAATTTCTTGTCACAAATTCCTTGTAGGAGATATTATAATAGGTTTACCAATCATCAGTTGAAGTTCTTTTCGCATTTGAATGCGAAGATGTATTTTCCGATTGACCCTCAGATGAATTTTCTGCTGTCACGTTTTGATGGATTAACGCACTTTGTGCATACTTGAACTGGCCATGAGGCGGTTGCATTATTCAGTCGTTATTGACCGGTGCCTTTAACGCCAAAAGGGCATGTGAAGTGCAGCTGATCTATAATTTGCAAAAGGTGTTAAGTCTGGTGCTGGGATGTGTGTTGACATTCTTGTGATTGATGTTACTGTCACGGATTAAAGAGGGCCAGCTTTGTCACATGACCATATTGCGCCACATGAAGGCAGATGTAAAGGTGATATTTGTCACGTGACTAACATCTTAAAAAGGGATGATTCTATTTTGTTGTTGTTTTCGTGTCTCTTTTTTGTCCTGTTTTATCTGTCAGACCAATTGTTCTTTTGCAATGTAGTTTTAAAGTCACATACCATTATTCTGTGTAGCAGAGTTAAAAGAGACAATGAAAACAAAAATCATTTATAATAGAAATTGGTTTCTTGTCACTATTTTGAATTAGTTATCTACCTCTGTAGATATAACATTCACGTTATTTGTGCTGCTTTTTAAATATAATATTAAACTCATTTTAAGAAGTAAAACAAATAAGGCAAATGAATTGTACTACAGATATTTTTTTTAAAGCCACTAGCACTAGTTTGCAGGCACAAACCCATGTTGTTTGCTTACTAGGGTCTGAAGTTAAGAACTAGATTCCCTCGTGTACTATAGCTTCTCCCAACAGACAGTGAGTTTGGAGGTAGTCTCCACTCTAGACTGAAATTTGTTGAAGTGTCAAATTGAGTCTGTGCTTGCAGACTAGTATAGCACCACCCCAAGACCTAAACTACTCAAATTGCCCTGGTTCCTAACCCATAATGCAACATTCTGAGCAGTGTAATCTAATAATGTAGGCCCATTTGAATGATAACTTACTTATTCACTATTCAGTACATTTATAGCAAATTTATTATGTTACCTAATAGCAAACCAAGTACTTTTCCTCTAAACACATTTTATTTTCAATATAACAATACAATTATAGGGTCACATATCATATATTAATAGTTTTCTCCAGAGGTATAATTTAAGTCTAGCTATTTATAACACACAGTCAAAGAGAGTGTTGGTTTATAGATTACTCTTGCATGTACATGTATGACAAAATTGTCTAGAGTGAGTGCTTCTCTAGTTGCATTGCAGAGTCTACATAGAGAGAGTATAGCACTGGCGTGGTATCAGCCAAGATGCCAAAGCTTGCATTCCGGAAACGGGTTTGAAGTGGGATGTGCAAGCCTGGATATCCGATGAGAAATAATCGTTACAATCTGGCCCTTGCCTCATTAAATGTGCCGAGACCTGTGACCCAACAACCGCCCCCCTCCAGCCGCTTTAAAGGTGGAATATTGCCATGGAAACTGGAGAATCGTCCGAGGAGATGAGAACAGCCTCTCTCGACCTTCCTTATATCATGTTGCAATGAAGACAGCATTGTGCGTGGAAATGGATTTTAATTTCTAATTTACAGAGAGATGAATTATTAGTGATATAAATTGTATGTCATCAACTACATTGACATTAAGGAAAAGCTTTCAAACTCTCACAAATATCTTGTTTTAATTGCAAATCAGTCCCATTCGTATGGCTTTTTACAATATTTTAGCAGTGAAAAAATACATTGAAGCACGTATCAAATCATTTCTTGTTAATTTATACATGTAAAAGGGCTTTGCAGTAAAACTTGGAGGGAAACATGAAAAAGTACAGAGGTGCTGCAAAGAGTTTCTCACATACATGTATAGTAAATCAGAAAAGAGCTGGACTGAAAGTGTATCTTACACTGAATTACACTAGAATTTCTTTTCTGAGTACTACTCTGAAAGAACATTCCTGTCTTTATAGATCTTTTCTACTAAATATATTTACTAAACTAGTTGCCATCTCATTTCAAAATTAGATGGAGAGCTCTACACCAGTGTGGCGTATCTAGGCACAGTGCGCCCGGGGCAATTGTTGACTTTGCGCCCCCCCCCCCCCCCCCCCCCCCGGTCTACTCCAGTTTTGCTCAACGATTTGTTTTAGTTTATTGTACCAGTGCATATATACATGTCCCAGACCTGGGGATGATTTTCTGTCCATACATACATGTACACGTAGCTTATCAATTTTTTATTTCCTCTCAAATATTTTAATTTAATGCGAGCGCGAAGCGCGAGCGGAAAATTTTGAGTTCTTGCATTACTCGAATCTTGCATTTCAGAATCATGTACACAGAGATTCGTTATCAACGAAGGTACAAAAAAAAAAAAATGCCCTACCTTCAGGGTGTCAAAAGGCCTTTTGCACAAAAATGTTTGGGAGTTGTAGGCCTATGCATCGGATTCGGTTTTTTTTAGTAGGAAAATAATGAATTTTAAAACCTTTTTTGTGGTCTCCTCAAATGATTTTGAAAACATATAATATAATGCGAGCGCGAAGCGCGAGCGAAAAAATCTAGCGCTCTAAACTTGAATAAACTTTGCAAGGAACAGGTCTTGATACCGAATGGTCAATAAAAATAAAACGAAAAAAAGACAACTGACAATGAAGAACAAAAAAGGGAGTAATTAGGCAGCGAGAAAAAGCATGGACAGAAAAAAAATCCTTTATTTAGAGGGACCTTCATGTTAATCGAAGCGGGAAGGGGGGGGGTCAAATTGATCTTGAAATTTGAGGCGCATATGATCTTAAACTATTAAAGGGGGCTCTAAATTAAATTGAAACTCAGGGGATGTCAAATTGGTCTTAAAATTAGGATTAGGAGGGCACACACCGGGGCACACAAATGATCTTAACATTATAATAAAAGGACGCTAAATTGAAGTTAAGGGCGCCGATTTGATCTTCAATATAGGCCTATACAGGGGCGCAAAATTGACCCGAAACTAAGATAGAAGGTTCTAAACCTAAAAAATTACTATAACTTTGGGCGCCAAAAAGTTAAACTTAGTGGTGCTATGTAGGGGGGCGCCAAAATTATAATGGGAGGAAACATGATCCAATATTCACTGTGGATTACCGATCTCCTTTTCTTCCTCTCCTCTTCTTCTTCTTTCCTTTTCTTTTCCTTTTTTTTTTTTTTTTTTTTTTTTCTCCTTTCCTTTTTTCCGCCCCCCTGAAGCTCCGCCCGGGGCACGTGCCCCCCTTGCCCCCCCTAGATACGCCACTGCTCTAACAACAAAAAAAGATACGTCTATTCACCAGTCTCTAAATATGTTTAAAAAATTTGTTTATAAAACCTTTAATTTTCTATAGTCTGTACTCTTTTATGTTCCTAATAATCCTGTTGTTTGTAAAAAGGGAGTGTTGTCGCTTTGATTTTCTTGTGTTTGAATGTGATTAAATGGTACATTGTAGTCCACTCATGCAACGTATTTAGCATGGCATTCTCTTTATATTTTCCTAGTGTCTTTTCTGTTGCTGATAAATATTCCTGTCGTGCGCTAACGATGTGGTTGCTAAGGAGGGGTGGTTGTTAGGGGAGGACGGTGATCTACATTGCCTTTTAAATGATGAATATGACTTAGACGTTAATATCAGCAATATGAACAAGGCATTCAAAAAGATATATTTTCGGTTCACAACATCTCAAAACAAAGTCAGCAAAACTAACATGTGCACCTAGAGCATTTTATTACAATGGATAATTGCGTGATAAAAAATCTCATGCATTATTGTTATTATTATTATTATATTATTATATGAAATTCAGTTAATCAGGAAACTTTTGATAAAGGTGACACACTGAGCAAAGGACACAGTATATTTTATTAATCATAGATAAAGATAGAAAATGATGCATTTAGACTTGCATGTAAGAGTAATTCTGTTATCCCAGATAATCATTATCATAACATGTAAAATGTTGCAGCTATGAAAATTCTGCTATATACATGTAAACGACGCACTGTTATGATATTTTGTCTGTTTACACGTGGCAAAGGGTATGTCATAGGGAAATGTGATGGAGGATGGAATTAAGAATGATCTGTTCACATCTAACTTAGATTAGGACTGTTCACATACGGTGAGACAATATTTACTCCTGTGACAATTACTCTGAGCTTTGTTTTGTGTTTGATGTAGTTATACATGTAGCTAGATTTTGTGTTGTACTATGGTTTATGTACTGTTGGGTTACGGGAAGGATTTAGTGTTAAGAGTTAGTGTTACTCTAGGGTAGAAATAAGTCATTATTGTATGTGATTTATAGCTGAACAATAGCAGCAGGAGCAAAATGTCAATAAGTATGAGGGCATTAAGTTTCAATTAATTATATGCAGTGTTAATATGATATATTGATGTTAAATGTGTTGGAAGTAGATGAGTTATCATCCTTTTGTACAGTAGATTCATTAATTTACATAAGGTTGAAATTTAATTTTAAAGAAACAAACAATGAAGACATTCAAATCAAAGAGAAGTAATGGCAGTTTATCAATGCTTAACTGTACATAATTTGGATGGCATTTGACTATGCTTTCCACAGTAACCCATCGTTGCCCAGGGCAACCAAGTAACTTTGCAAAATGTGGTTTTGTGAGCCCTGTGTGTATGACAGAGACTGGTGTGTGAACATCTTCGTGATGTTGTCTCACACATATTTAATGGAGATGTTGGTGTACATTATACAGCAATTACCAGTCTCTCATGCTCAGTTAAATGTTTGTCTATCCCTCTCCCTCTCTGTCTTCATAATGTGCCTCTACCTAAATGTACCCTCTCCCCTTTCCATCTCTCTCTCTCTCTGTGTCTCCCTCTCTGTTATTTGATGATTGTGGAAAAAGTAAACTCACAAAAATATGAGCCCGAGTCTTTGACTCCAACTCTATGGCAGCTTTTATAATTGTGCAAAAAAAGTAGACTGGCGGGCATAAACAATTGCTGCTTGCAAAAAAATATGAGCCCAAGTCTTCAACTCTCCATGGCAGCTTTAAACATGTCAGAAGGAAAATCATTTGGTCACAGTCTCTGTACTTCCTAATGATGCGGTTGCTAAGGAGAAGAACATACTACTTCATCTTTCATTAAGGTGTCAAGATATCCTTGTCTCACTTTCAAAAGCCTTATTTGCACTTGAGATGCATCATATCAAAATGAGACACAAGTCGCTGAGCAAAGATTCAAGGAAATTGGCAAAATAATCCATTTTTAAACATTATTGTTTTCACTTTCTTTTTTAAGAGCACACTTGAAATATTAAAGATTTAGAAAATCAATTTTTTTCCAAATAAATTACATTTTTTGATAATTTTGAAAGGACGAGTCACATATTTTCTGTTCAGATTCAGAAAGATATTCAAGACTATACTTGTAATGAGAGTTACGACCTTCTGATGCCTAGCAAATGATGTTGCTCATTGTTCTTGTCACACTTTAAAGGGCTTTTTGTACAAATTGTATGATCAGGGCTGTAAGGACATTAGCGACTGTATGAATAAAAATGGTACGTGTACATGTATAAGCGGGAAATTTTTTTTTTTATAGTATTCAAGATTGATCACTATCTTTTATTGTGTAGTTTTTCTGTAAAGCAACAAATACGGGGTAAAAAGGTAAAAAGAAAATTGTGATGGATATTAACCGATGTTAAAAATTGGCTTACATTCTTCATATGTGAGCTGCATAGGCCTAAGGTATCAACGATAGTACCATACTTTTCTTGTATGTTGGGCTATCCTGCCATGTTTGATAGTTACATAAGAACCAGAAAGAATTTTAATAAGCATACATTTAATTAGAGTATATGTCTGTTATCAGAATTTAATCGTGCATGTAATCTTACTTGAAAAGCTTCATGCATATTGTTTGGTGACTACCGAAATGGTATTAACAAATGTGCTTTTTTAATTTGTTTTATTATTATTTTTTTTGTTTTGCAGAACGGCCACCACCACGGGGAGGGAAGCCTAACAAGATGCCCAAGACACCCCTAGACCGAGTCTATCAGGAGATTGCAATCCTCAAGAAACTAGATCATCCAAACGTTGTAAAGCTCGTTGAGGTAAAGTATCTCAAATATTAACCTACCCAAATCCTCGTAATAGTAGACTATTGCAACGTTGTAAAGCTCGTTGAGGTACGGTATCTCAAATATTAACCTACCAAAATCTTCAAAGTTACTTAAAATCCTCAAAATAGTAGGCTACTGCAACGTTGTAAAGCTCGTTGAGATAAAGTATCTCAAATATTAATCTACCAAAATCGTCAAAGTTACAAGAAATCCTCAAAATAGTAGGCTATTGCAACGTTGTAAAGCTCGTTGAGGTATAGGATCACAAATAACAATATTATATCTACCCACCTGGTACCAAAATATTCAATGTACATAAAATCCTCAAAATAATAGACCATCTCAACGTTGTAAAGCTCGTTGAGGTATAGGATCTCAAATAACAATGTTATATCTATGGTACATAAATGTTTAAAGTTACCCAAAATCCTCAAATAATAGACCATCCCAACATCGTAAGGCTCAAATAACAATATAATATCTACATATACCAACCTCGTACGAAAAAGCTTAAAATCTTTAAAATCTGACTTGGGATTGCTACACAGGTTCTCTTTTTATTATTCAACTATTAGAGCAAAAGCTACTTTTTTTCATTTTGATTGATGCTAATTGTTTGCATATCTACATGTATGTCCTAGGTTTTGGATGATCCCAACACGGATTACCTGTACATGGTTTTTGAATTGGTAGAGAAAGGGTAAGTGGAACATCTTTTACCTTTACTTTGTCTCAGCCCCCCTCTTTCTACCTTTCTTGCCTTCATATCTTTATTTATATGCTTTTAAAAAAAATTTCTTTCTATTTATTTTTCTTCCTCTTTTTCTTTCCCTCTATATGTAGGGGAGACCGGGGCTAAAAGTAACACTTTTTACAGTTTTAGCCTTAAAATGAAATTATTTAGTCTGGAAGTTCAGTTACCGATGTGTTACAAATGTTCAAAGGGTATGCTGGTGTGAGACATAATACCATTGTTAGATATCAAGTAGTTCTCAGTAAACGAGGTGATCAAAAATAAAAATGCAATGTTACAACTTTCCCCGCTCTTGGGGCAAGTTGTTACACGGTTTGGGGTAAGTTGTAAAACGTGTGTGAAAGAAACTTAAATCACAAAAAAAAAAAAATATATCCTGAGTCTACTGGAATGTATACTGTTTGCTAGGGCTTGCTTTATTATTTGCCAATGAACATTTCAGACATTATATGTACTAAAAATGAACATTGACATTGACATCTGGCCACTTTTCTTCAAAAACAAGCCCAAAAGTGTGATTTTACCATAATTTCAGCCTCCGGCCTCACTCCGCGGAGTTTTTAATGTAAAGCAAGATCAGTCAACGCTGATCATTGCCGAATGGTTTTAAATGTAGTTTCGCCATCTAGGGTGGGGTAAAAGGCTGTGTTACAACGTACCCCTGTTACTTTTAGCCCCGGTCTCCCCTACATGTGTAGATCTTTTTTAATATTCTTTTCTTCTTCTCTCTCTCTGTATATCTTGTTCTCTTCCCCTCTTTCTTACGCTGTATGTATCTTTCTCTTTTTCTTTATTTTGTTTAATTTTTTTTTTCTCTCCTTCCCCCTTTCTCTGTATATCTCTATTTTAATGATGATAATAACAAAAGCAACAACAACAACAATAATATTGTTTCATTACCCATTGTAGCCATTAAAATTTTTGATTAACTGTTTCTCCCAGTGGAGAATTCTTCCCCTTCTTTGTAAAGCCCAGGTAAACCCTGGATCCACATTCATTCCCATAGGAAAAGACAGGAATTAGTTCAGGAAATCTTGATTCTAATCACTTAAGAGCTTGGTTTTTATCACTATTTGGCTCAAGTCCACCTAGCAGTAGGCCAATTTCCTGCTCATGTCTGCATAGTCTTAAAGGAATAGACCACATTTTTTATTCATGGAAGCCTCATGGATCTATTTTAAAGGCGCTCGCAACTCGCAGATCGTGGGGAATGCGCGTTTTTCCAGAGCTCCATTGACTCGTACACAATCGACAGTGGCTTACGCATGGGTCGGACTACTGGGGATTAACTTTCGGACAGCACGAACATAACGAAGTTGACCGAATTCAGTCAGTAAATAGGGTCAGTAGCTTCGGATTCTAGAGTCCTCAACAATTTTTAGTTTACAGACTTTCAACGGGTCTCTTCGTATAAATTCAAAGTGAGGACGTGTATAATGCTCCATTTCAAAAACCGAAACATAGGCTAGATTTACTTCGGAATTCTAGGATTAACCGGATTAACTCCAGATGCGTTGTCGCTGAAGATTACGCAACACGCCTCAGGCTCTGATTGGAATATTATCTTTTCATCCGAGATAAGGTGCTTTCCCCATGTTTTATCAATTATACGTCCCTTTAAACTTGTGAGATATGTTGATAAAGTACTTCTGATTTCTGGGATTGGATTTGCCAATTAACCAGTCTCAAGAAACTGTTTGAAATTGATTTACAAATGTTTATAATGCACTAAAGTGGTTGTTTGAACCATCAAATAAAAAAAAAAGAAGATTATTACATTATTTCTTATAAAAGTGTTTGACAATATCATTTATTCACAGTAATCTATGAGTATTCCATTGCCATTTAACATAAAGACATACAAATGTACGATCAATAACAAGTTAGTACTGATTTTTTCTCGGTAGCCACATCATGGACAGGGTACTCCAAATTTGATGATCTTAATCCTAACCCTAATCTTAATGAAATCCTAATCCTGATCCATCACTGTACCGGCGTTCCAAATGAGGTTACTGAGATAAAATCGATCGTAACTTGTTATGGATTGTAAGTCTGTATGTCACAGGGCAAAGAAGTGAATAACCCTGTGAGACTTAAGCCCCTTTCAGATTGGCACTCAAACAAGGGATATCCTCCAGAGGTTACCCTTTGTTCACCCCTTGTTGCCTCTAATCTGAAAGTAACCAGAAAAAGACACCCGTGTGTACTCAGCACGAACACAGCGTGAACACGAGGTAAGATTCACCCTAGACGGTCTAGGGTGTGTCTGGATTGACATCCACTGTTTGTCCACTGTTTACCTTGTTTTGGGGCTATCTCAGTTGCCTCCCTACGTACACACACACCGAGTGCATCCTAGATTTGAGTTGTGAACTGAAAGGGTTGCATTATCTTACCCTGTGTTTTCATAAGAATCACACTCCGTGTTCGTTCCAGATAGGGTCTGAGGTGTCCTCCGGAGGACGTTCCGTGTATGGCAGTTTAAAAGGGGCTTAGGTGTTAACAGATTCTCTTTAAAACATTGTTTTAAACATACTGTATTCATGTAAATGTGATGTGACTTGACTTCATATGACCTTTGACCCTTTTAGTCCTGTAATGGAGGTGCCTTCAGACAACCCATTGAGTGAGATGCTTGCTTGGACCTACTTCAGGGATATCATACAAGGAATGGAGTTCTGTAAGTACCAATCCTCAATCTTTTAGTAATTGACTTGAATTGAATTGAATTGAAGGTTCTATTATCATTTCATCACAGCTGGTGGCTGCATTAGGAAAGATTTACAGATTAAAAAACATAATGTATAAACAATGAGAAAATGCAATGTAAAACATAAATGCAACAACAATGGAAGTGTTACAATATTTTCAAGAGAAATGTTGACTAACAAATGAATATTCTAGTACAAACTTTGAATATACAAAATAATTAAACCAGTTTCATCATAAATTTTGTCCATTTTTGCTAAAAAACAATATTACGGAAGTGTGTATATTGTATATTGATGTACCAAAGGTGATGAACAAGTATTTGTTTCCCTTTACAGTGCATTACCAGAAGGTGATTCATAGGGATATCAAACCTTCTAATCTACTCCTGGATGAAGACAATCATGTTAAGGTAAAATGCTTTGATATTTCAATCTCGTGGGTTGACTCTCCTGCTAAAGGAATTACCTTCTAAGACTAGAAATAGCTAGTTTTTCTATTTTAATTTTTTTACAAATTCATACTTCATAATTGACATAATATGATTGATTTGATATTATTTGACTACTGTATGATAAGTAACCAGTGGACCTAAGTCTCAATTATGTGTGATTATGTGTGATTCTAAGAGCTTAAATAAAAGTATGCATTGTAAAGTAATTGTTTTTGTTAATAAATATTTTGAATAGGAAGTACATTTCAGTGGCAGATACAGGATTTCAGGATAGGGGGGGGGGGGGGGGGGGGCGCCTCCGAAATTTTTGGATTTTAACATTTACGGTCAATGAATGGTTTTCAAATTATAGGGGTGGGGGCGCACGTCCCCTGCGCCCCCACCTGGATCCGCCACTGCATTTACATGTTGGACCTCAATTTACTTGAGAGATGGGAAATGCAGTCACACTTTTTTGAAATGTCGGGCACAAATTTACGCACAGCTTGATGAACCAGTTTATATCCACGTCTAAAAGCAGTTGGTCTACTCCTGATTGTCTAATGCCACCTGGGCTAAACCCATTTGGTCTACTAACAATTTGGTCTAAGTTTCATTTGGTCTAATTCTCACTTGGTATAGTGACCACTTGATCTAATTGCCAATTCGTCTAATAACAAGATAGTCTAATTGCCTTTTCATCTAATTAACAAATTGATATTGATCTATTACCAGTTTGTTAGAGGTAATAGACTTAGTGATGTTTTACCAAGTGGACATTAGACGAAATCTGTATTAGACCAAACAGGAATTAGACAAAATATTAAATAGGCGAAGTGGCAATTAGACGAAAAGGTAATTAGACGAACTGGTTGTAGACAAAATGGAATTAGACCATATGGCCTGACTTTTGAGACCAATCAAGCATTGGTCAAAGTGGGTTTAGACCAAATGGCAATTAACCAATGAAATACCCCTTTTCCGTTTGCTCCTGTTGTTACATACCTAATGACATCTCCTCCACTTGCTGAATAAGCTTTGATAAGAAATTGCATTAAGTAGACATCAATTTCATTTTCCCCCATCTATTTGTCATCCAGATTGCTGATTTCGGAGTGAGCGACAAGTTTGAGGGGATCGACGCCCTTCTGTCGGACACCGTGGGTACGCCTGCCTTCATGGCCCCCGAATCACTACTAGAAGAGTCCAACAAGTACGGTGGCCGTGCCCTTGATGTATGGGCCATGGGGTGTACGCTCTACTGTTTTCTATTTGGGCAGGTAAGCTATTAAAATAACAATAATGATGATAATAATATTACATATATTTTGTGAATATATTTTCCTATCTGGTACACAAGGGCCAGTAATATGCAGTAAAGACCGAGTTTCAAGTTCGTGCGAAGCTATTTTGCAATCCCTTTGTCTGACGTTGACTGATGCATGAGACAAAAGGATCACCCAATAGCTTCGCACAAACTTGAAACTCAGTCCTCGGCTCAGAACATGGGCCAAGACGTTTTAATAGGCCTAATGATATTTTCTTCAAAATTGAACTTACTAATTTTCCAAATAAAAGCAAAGTCAGTAGGAAATTAGATTTAGAGAAGCATGTTTATGTTCTTGTTATCAAATTTTACAATCCAGCCACAGAGCTCCTGAAATCGTATTCATGAAATTTGTGTTCTTGTAGGCCTAAACATAAGAAGGAATGACATGCCTACCTTAGTGCGATTCTACTTCTGTACGGAAACGTATAATAGACATGAAATCTTTGGTGATATTGAAGTTAAATTATAAAAATGCATCTTCCTAAGGAGGCAAACATTGCTTTTAAAATAATAGAAATTGTAAGATATCTTTTACATAAAAATCCAGTTATTATAGCACATTTTATTTGGGCAGCGTGCAACAAGAATTCACCAAGTTGATCACACTTTTGCCTCATTATCGCAGGCCCAGTGGTCTGACTGTTTATCAAAGTATGAATGATGCTTCTAGATTTATATACCATGGGTGCACATTTTATGAATTGAAATATTTATCATTCCTCTGATTTTGTTCTTTCTTTGGCAGGTTCCATTTCAAGATAATTTTATTCTGGGCCTTCATAATAAGATTAGGACTCAGCCTGTCGTGTTTCCTGAAGAGTAAGTCCAAGATTCCTAAATTTCTCCTCCCCCCAAAAGAAAATAGTAATAAAATAAAATAAAATAAAATAAATAAATAAACGAAAACGAAAAACAACATTCGTCACGAAGCTCTCCTAAAATCTCCAACCTGAAAGATATAAAGTTATAATGACAATAACAACAATATTTTCATTGACTAAAGATTTATATAGGGCTTAAGAGTAGTTGAGGGGTCCCCCCCAAAAAACAAAATAATAATAAAGATAAGACAATAAAGCATTATAATAATAATCTGTATTTTCCTTTAAATGTTAATAAAGATTTCTGAAGGGAGAATTTTACTGCATAGACTCCACTCTTTTTCCAACATGCTTCATCTGTGCATGAAATGCCAAAATAATCCACCACATTTTCTCTCTTTTTCTGACAGTATTGAGGTATCTGCTGAAGTGCAGAATCTTGGAACAATAATAATAATAATAATCTGTATTGTATAAAGAGGTTTTTAGAGAGAGATTTCTGAAGAATGAATTCCACTGCATAGACTCAACTTGTTTCCCAGCATTCTTCATCAGCATTGATAACTGCCAAAATAATCAACCACATTTTCTTTCTAATCTATTAGTATTGAGGTGTCTGCTGAAGTGAAGTAT
Organism: Paracentrotus lividus; assembly: GCA_940671915.1. Classification (NCBI taxonomy): domain Eukaryota; kingdom Metazoa; phylum Echinodermata; class Echinoidea; order Camarodonta; family Echinidae; genus Paracentrotus; species Paracentrotus lividus. The sequence continues at coordinate 9,765,085 of CALNVZ010003434.1, read as the reverse complement.
CTTAGAACAATAATGATAATAATAATCTTTATTTTATAAAGAGGTTCATTAGAGAGATTTCTAAAGAATGATTTTACTGCATAGGACTTCACTTTCACTTTCCAGCATGCTTCATCTGCATTTAAATGCCAAAATAATCAACCACATTTTCTTCTTTTTCTGTCAGTATTGAGGTATCTGCTGAGGTTAAATAAATGTATTTTCTCATCATTATGCCAAAATAATCGACCATGTTTTTTGTCTGTCAGTATTGAGGTATCAGCTGAGGTTAAATAATGTATTTTCTCATCATTATGCCAAAATAATCAACCATGTTTTTTGTCTGTCAGTATTGAGGTATCAGCTGAAGTGAAGTATCTTATCAATAGAATGCTGGACAAGGAGCCACAGAAGAGAATCACACTACCAGAGATCAAGGTTAGTCAATACTTTCATGCATTCATCATCAACACAGCCGTTCATGATAAAAGGGAGCAAGGGACATATCGGTTTATATCCACTTGGTCTACTGGCAGTTGGTCCAATTCTCTGATTGTCTATAGCCACATGGGCTAAACCCATTTCATCTACTAAAAATTTGGAGTAATTTCCCTTAAGTCTAATACATACTTGCTCTAATTATCACTTGGTCAAATTGCCAATTTGTCGAATTACCTTTTGGTGTAATTGCTTTTTCGTCTAATACCGAAATGAATATTTGGTCTACTACCAGTTTGTTACAGGAAGAGACCAAGTGGTGATAGTCCAAGTGGATATTAGACGAAGTGAACATTAGACGAAATGGGAATTAGACAAAATATTAAACAGGCGCAATGGCAACAAGACCAAATGGCAATTTACTGGTTGTAGACAAAATGGAATGAGACCATGCAGGATGAGACCAAACGTGCATTAGTCAAAGTGGGTTTAGACCAATTGGCAATTAACCGACATATCAATCAAGTGTGAGTTTTTTGTGTTTTCAGATTTCATTTAGTGCCAACTTCCTACCGGCAAAGTTTCATATATAGAAGTTTAACCAGCTAAAAGATATTTAAGGTATGACATTTCAAAACTCCATTGACATCAATGTAAATGACGGATACATTTTGCTCTTTTACAGAAAATGTCATTTTTCAGAGTTGCTTCCTTTTGTCATGGGCGGCAGAATAGTGATCTGTCCAAGGACAGGTTCGGTGACCCTAAATCACACAAGTCACTCAGTTGACAAGAGCTACCCAACCACATGCATATCAAACCCCTACTCGAGAACCTTATCCCATCTTTTTGGTTAAGAACTCAAGTTTCTTGCCCTTGGAAATTGTTGCACCACCCTCAATGTTGGTGACATTGACTAGTATTCCTCCTTTCATATGATTTTAAATATTTGTAAATAAATTTCTTATAATGTAAATATGAAGAGCTCCTTTCCAAAAGGTAGTTCATCCACTTTTTATGAGAATTGAGTTATTGATATCACACCATTATTCAGGTAGGTACCTTTCTTTGAATGAAACTGTTTAGCCCAATTTTAAAAGCAACCGTTAGAAAATTCACTTTCTAAAATCACCTTTCCATAGATGCCTGTAGAAAATATGTAAAACAAAATCTGGTTTTCACCGAAGTAACAAAGATGGATGTAGAACCTTTTGAAAGGGTGCTCTCCATATGGACAATCATTATTAAACTTTTCTGCTTTCCATTTCATTCAGCAAAACCCTTGGGTAACGCAACATGGTGAAGAACCACTGATGTCGCAGGAAGAGAACTGTGTACTAGTAGAAGTCTCTCAGGAAGAAATAGATAGCTGTATCAAACGACTACCAAAGATTGAAACACTTGTAAGTAGCATTGTGTCATGCAGTCGATACAAGCCACTATCTACAGTACTCCATTGCAATCTTTGTCATTCCTCTCATTCCGGGGTCAGATTTTGAAGGTGGTATATCGCTGAACGTTGAACGCAGGCAAACTAAGCTTATCTGCACAGTGCCATATATTTTAGAGAGAGAGAGAGAGAATATAATAAACGAGAAGAATTAATAAATTGTATATTAAAAAAATGTGTGAAATACAAAGTTTATGCAGTAAGTACAACTTAAGACTCTGTTACAGTGAAGCTGATTAGATTATTGCCACAGAAAAGCCGCATCTCATATGTATAATTGCACCCTTCATTAAAAATGTTAAAAAGTTCAATTAAAAAGTTTAAATACTCAGCAAATTTTGAGTAATTGCTTCATATGTTTCATATGTTCCTTATGTTTCATACAATTCATGATTCATACATGTAGTTTTGATAATTCAAAGCTGTTCTTTAATTTCACACTTCTAATCATGTCTTCCTTTGCTTGATTCTCTTGTTTAGATACTTGTGAAGAACATGCTAAAGACTAGATCCTTTCACAACCCGTATAGAAACTCATCTAGAAAAGGAAGATTTGCTTTATCATCCCTCGGGTAAGACTTTATTGCCTAAAACCATAAAAGAGGTTTTAAAACTGTAGTCTGAAACCATGGATTATTAAAATTTGTATAATAATTATGCTTAATTCAGTGCGGACATTGATAAAGGTCCAATCTGAATGTAGGAATATATGAATATATTTTGTCATAATGTGCTAACTTCATGCCTGTTTCTATATGGTTTGAGCATAATGAGCCCACAGTTTTGAATAAATAAGTCCACTGTTGGGTCCACTGTTTATTGGAATTAATACAGTTGACAACAAGCGTGAATTTAGCACCCTGTGACAAAAGAGTGCATTTATAATGGACCTGTCTCAATATACGCACTGAATAAAGCGTAATTCCTTTATAAAATTGTAAGTAATCCATGGTTTTGGTCCACGGTTTTCAAATCCACATTTTTGGATCTAGGCCCATTTCTCTTAAGCTTGTGTATAATGTACATTTTTGAACAGTAGTCACTGTAGGTACATTTGTAGATAATTTTTGTTAGCTGATCGTGGGTAAAAAAGCCATACTGCCATTCAGATTGGGTCACTGCTGCTCAGAATATGTTTTTCTATGAAGCGATGAAGACTGAATTAAGATAGGTCTTGTTCAGCTTTCTTTTTTATGTTTTTCTTGTATTGTACGTGTAGGACCTACATAGTCCGGCATCCCAGAAGATTTATTCAAGCGAAAAGCGCCGGAACAACTGACCCCATAGGGGGTTGGGATGGACCCTGGGCCTCACA
>CALNVZ010003434.1:9652353-9753187 GCA_940671915.1 Paracentrotus lividus | reverse complement strand
TTACTTCATTCACTCTGTTCAGTACTTCGTCATTTGTGACACGATCTTTCCAGCTAATTCCTTCCATTCTCCTCGACAACCACCTTTCTATGCTTTCAATCCTCCTTTCTTCTGCTTTCTTTATCGTCCACGTCTCTGATGCATATAAAGCAACACTCCAGACCATACACTTGAAAAGCCTCTTTCTTCAGTTCTTAGGCTTTGTTTTAGCTTTTTGGCTGTCAGTGTTCTGCTATATTTTGAGAATGCATTCTTGGCTAGTGCAATTCGAGTTTTTATTTCTCTAGTGCTGTACGCATCATTTGAGATGACACTACCAAGATATGTGAACTGTTTGACCTGATCAACTTTCCTTCCACTGATTGTGATGTTCATATTCAGAATAAATTATTTTTTACATACTGGGAGAAAAAGCTGGTAAATGAACGGGTTGCTTGTACATTGAAGATTGAGGAAGCCAATTCAAATCCTCCCGACGAATTTTTATTTTCTCTTGATTTACTCTATCAATACCTGTTAAAAGGATCTAATCCAAAATAATTGAAAATTTCAACAACAACCCCCAAAAAAACCCAAAACAAAACGAAAAAAAAACCCAACTCACTATGTTGAATGGAAACCAAAATATATCTGATCAAATATCTCTTTGAATTAAAGGAAGACAACATTTGTAATGTTCCTTGGAAAGTATCTTGTATATATTAATTTTGCATGGAAATATATGAAAATTAAATTATACAGACCCGCGCAAATCAAGAATGATAGAAGAAAACAAAAGGGGGAGGGAGAGGGGAGGATAGAATAAGAGGGGTTAATAGAGAAGTGTAACGGGAGAATAGGAGAGAGATAAAGAGAAGGAGAAGAGAGACAGAGAGAGGTGGAGAGAGAAAGGAAAGATAAAGAGAGGGAATGTGGAGGGGACGCGGAGAAATTTGTGACAAGACGAGGGATTGAAAGTCAGAGGAATTCACTAACGCAAAATTACAGTACTTTAACAGCACGACGAAATGAAGGAGAGAGAGAGGGCTTGAAGAGAGAGTGGGGTGCGTGGCGTGTTTCGTGTGTGTGCGTGAGTGTGAGGGTGTGCTGTGTAAGTCGATGGGTGTGTGTGTGTGTATGTGTGTGGTATGTGGGTGGTAAGTGGTGGAGTGGGTGTGGGCGATATCGAAGTAGGGAGAACAATGTGCGGATTAAGGGGATAGTATGAGTATTGTTTGTGAGAATATCAATGAGTTCACGGTATTAATCCCATACAACACGTCGGTAATTCTATGAATGGCCGGGAAATTACCCTCAGAAAAGGTCTCTCTTTTGACCCGATTTTCCTTAAGATACCATGTTATCTTTAAAGCCCAAATATGGAAAAAAATTCGATGTAACTCTTAACCGAAATATGTTCCAGAACGCGGTTGGACTCTGTTGCTTTAACGCGGTTGCAGAAGTGTCAGAGCCAATTGAATATTTATAAACACACAATCGAAAACAAACGTTCAAAATTTGAAAACCGAAACGAGTAAAAAAACAGACAAAGTTGGTCGCAAATCGAACGACGTCGCTCCGCGGATGTTACGTCGCTATTCCATCGATCTCAGGAGAGAAAATGCAGGTAAACTCTCTGTTGGTGCAGTGCATCGTTATAATATCGGTTAATGCAAACGTCCAAAAAAAGAAAAGTGAAAAATGAAGCCCTAAAAAATATTTGGGACACGGTTTTGCTGATGGCACAGATAGCTGCAAGTGCACCTCCGACTTGTACATTGTCTCACTAAGTGACCTTCCCCGGTAAGGTAACTGTCACAATGTGTGATTTTGGCGGAAGGCACATGCTCTAGATCCCTCATTGCTATATTCATATTTGTAGGCTAGGGTCTCCATCCCAACCCCCTATGGGGTCAGTTGTTCCGGCGCTTTTCGCTTGAATAAATCTTCTGGGATGCCGGACTAACATGTTGTATCAAGGTACATTGCATTTGTAATTGCTTAAAGCAATGTGCAATATATCATTACATACATTAGCGACATCACCTAGCTGGCAAAGAAATTGATTCAATAGATCAAAGAGACCAAAACCTGACAGAAAAAAATACACGAAATGTTAATACACTTTTCTGTGACTCAAATATTAGTCAAAATTCAGAGGATATAATATAAATTTATTACTTAAAAATACTTTTCTCCATTTTCTCCTCAGCTCCAGTGTAGATAGTAAACCAGAGGCTACTGTGAAATAAAAGCTCCTGTATCCCTACCTTCAGAATCCTGTAGATATATGGCCATCTCTATTTCATCTTCGTGAAAGAAAGACCAAACTGTTCCAAATTGAGATTTAGACTGTGATGCAGGGAGCGCTGTACAAGGGCAACGGAGAAGCTTCTTCTACTGGCCCATTGAGAGGGAGCGTGTTTGTGGATTGATTTTTGAGAAGGAAGGATATATTTTGTTGATTACTCGATGGCGATTGAAGCTAGCGTTGTTGTTGCCATGGAGATGCGGCATGCCTGAAGATGCAGTGTAGCCAGAGGATGTCTTTTATTTAACCAGGCATTGTGCGAAGGAGAAATACAGAGGCCTTATGACTGAAGGAAGGACGATGAATTAAAAGAGATAAGAAAAATGAAATCAAGAGTGAACTTGTTGTCGACAGCTTGAGCTTTGACTGCAGATCGTGGTAAGACAAGAAGCTATATCAAGAGATGCGATGAAAAAAGAAAACTGCAATAAGAAACCCCTCTGATATTTGCAAATGGCTTTTAGAGATGTGCTCTTATACAGTGTATTCCACCGCTCATGACTACAGCATTCGTTGTATGTCAACCTCTTCTTCGGTATATCGTTTAACATCTTATTCGGTATATTATTTCTGTTTAAAGAAATTATGAATTTTATCTACATGACGGTATTCAGTATTGTTTTCCCAAGCATTATGTACTTGTGACCTTTTGGTAGTTACATGTGACCTTGTAAAGGAAGGTTTGAAACTTTAGCAGAGGCATGCATGTACTGGTACATGTTAGTGCCAAAGAAGAGTATGAATAAAAGAAGAAATCCATGGGGTATTGTCTCTTTCTACTCCTATCTTTAAGATTATTTTTCTTTAATCAAAATGAAGAAAATTGCAGAATTATTTCAAGGTATGTTCAAAGAAAGACTAATTAGAATGTGGTTGATTTGTTAAGTGAAAATCATTCTATTGAGAAAATTTTGGTTTATGAGTTTGTGAGGCCTTGTAACTGTAATTAACCAATTGGTTTTTGTAATACTTTAATTTTTGTCACTTCATTTTTCTCCCATGAATGTGATTTTATAATATCTTTGTCCAAGCTAAATTGATGTTATATTATGGCATGTATTCACCTTCGCGAAGTTGGCACCTTTTTCCTTTTAGAAATATAAATATATTAATATATTGATAAACATGTATATTCATAAATACAAAATTACATGCAAATTAGTATAAAAAAATCCCCCTTTTTATGTTTCTATAGGAAAACTCTATTAATTTATAATAGAGCATACAATTCTTTCTCCTTATCTCTTTTCCTCTCTTCCCCCTTTACCCTACCCTCTGCTGTTATCCCACCTAAATATCCTTCATACATACATGTACATTACTAGTGGGTGTACCGAACAAAAACTTGCAATACTCTTTTGTCTACGTTTGTGTGTCGCGCATCTTCGGCAATCTGTATGCTAAGCAACATGAAGAAGCGAATCATTCCAAGGAAGTGTGTGTTGTAGAAGGACATATGTAGCTCTTTGTTGTTTTGTTGACCTTTGCTCTTTGGATGAGAGCTTTTACTTGTCAAAAGGATGCTATGGGGAATGCGACAATGCAGTAAGGGGTTGAATTGTCGTGCAGCTTGGAGAAGGACCTGACAGTTTTCATATAGTACTGCACTTTACATGCTATACAAAAAAAAACTCTTACTCCCTTTTGCCGGCAGCATGATTAGGAATGCAGCTTGTGCTGTGTGATCTTGCATTTAAATGAGAGCATTTTCTTGCTGAAAGGACATTAAGCCATTGCTTAACCAAAATGTGAGATGGATGTATAAAGCCTATTAAGGTGACAGTGAGCAATCAAGGGGTTATTAAAAAAATAACTGATTATTAGCAAATCACTGATAATTACTTGTGTGAATTCATATGTACATTTTCTCAGAATTGTTGTGAGTAAAAGGGGAAGTACAGGCCTTTTACCATCGTCTCTGCCATAAGGAGGATACTGAGCGAGAAAGGGAATATTTTACACTACCTGCAAAAACAGTTTGCCAAAACTAAAAATATAAACTTACAAATATGATTGTGTATGAGTCAATAGTTAAAAATATCATTTTGTGGATGATGACATCACACACATCATCAAATTCTGTTCTTTGTCTGAAAATAGAGTAAAAGCATAATACCTCAATAACAGGAAATGATTGCCAAATTTCATGTGTTTAAAAACATGTTTTTAGGTCATTTTCATTGGAGTCTGAAAAACAAGCTAATCGATGCAACTCAAATTTCTGTTTAAATGTTTAATACAGGCTGGATTTCCAAACTTTGTTATGGTGGGTTCTTTTTGTTTCAGTAATCAAAGAGTGATATGCAATTTTATTTTTAATTTGGATTTTGAATAGAGTTTGTTTCTAATGGAACGGTGATATTCCCATTCAAAAGATTAGATTCAGTTCCAGAATTGACATTTTGTTTTAAGAGAGGCATTTATTCTAAGTTTGGTTAAACTATTGCTAAGAACAGAACTAGACAAACTTTACCGTAACTTTACAACGTAGTACTAGCATAACTTGTCTGTTCAATTACATTCTCCACTGATGGATACCGGTAAGGCAAAATTTTGATAAAACTTAGACTTAAGACAAATGTCTTTGAGGTTCATGGAATACAGGAATACGAGGTACATGTACACATATGTGTATGTTTTGTAATTTGCGATTCTGCAAAAGAGGTTTTTGACATTTTCCTGCCTATATTTCATTCATATGATGATTGAAGACAACTTTAGATGTAACTATAAAGTATGGTATACGATCAAAGTTCCTTACTTCTCATTTGCTAAATAATGTGATTCACTATTATTAGATATAATTCATGTTATTCCAAAGCTCTAATTATCTTGCATTATCTTTGTATCTATATTGCTATGAGTAAGACACTAAAACACATAAACAGAAATAAGGCAAAACTCATTCATTCATTCTTAAAAACAACAGTTTGAATATATCTTCATAAATCATCTGTGTGATAAAGTATAAGGCTCGAATCCGTTGTCAGGGTATTAAAGCATGTCTAGAATCTTGATATCAAATGTACTTGCAGTAAATTTGAGAGGCTCAAAGATGGCCACGGTTACAGTTATTGATTAATTGATTTGTTTCTTTCTCGTTTTGATATTTCAGTGCTGCAATGTATGGTAAGAACTAGAATGAACAAGAGAAGAAAGTCTTTTGAAAGCATCTTTTGAAAGATGAATATAGATGTACATGTATGATAATTTATATATGTCAAGATAGAAAATAATTTGAAAGGTATATTCTTCCCTAAGTATTATTAGGATGTTTAATTTGTTTAAGATATTGGGTAGTTAGTAACATGGAATATTTTCTTTGAGTTTAAGATAACAGCAAGTTTGTGCTCTCTTGTACAGTTTGGTGCACTTTCTTATAAACCCTATCCATTTCAACTTAAAAAAACAAATGGGTTTTTGCCTTTAAATATGGAGAGGGTTGCTGTAGTTGGAATGAGAAATGGAAAATATGATAAAATATTTCGATACATTTTATTTTTTTTGTTGATGAGCAGTCAGGGAATATGTTGGTTTTTTTTTAATTGTGAAAAATATCTTCACCATTATTCCAGTTTCCTTTGCTCACAACTTTTTATCATAAATATATGAGACAAGAACTATGCAAAAAGGTAAATTAATGCTTACATTTAATTCATGGTGTGTAAAATATTAATGAACTGGCAAAGAGGACCAATAACCGATTTTTTTTTAAATGAATTAATGAATGTAGTGCTGAATAAGTATGATTTTATTAAAACTTCTTTTATTTTTTGTTTTTAATTTGAACACCAAAAGAATGACTGGCTTCCCCATACTCTGTTTTATATTTGTTCATTATGTCGACAAGTCGTTTGAATCCAGCAGATACATTAGACTCCAGTTATAACGAGCATAGATACAACAAAGTACAAGGTGATTCTAATAGTACCCTTTTTAAACATGTCTACATGTTTCTTTGTGCCTGTATCTTCAATATACTTCAGTATACAATATAATTAGCTTAGTCCCAAAACACCTTGTTATAATGAGGGTTGCCTGGACCCATTTCTAAACAACAATCCCCTGATAACAATAGGAATATGCTTCTTGTAATATGAAGCAAATTGTTACCTTTGTCATTAAAAATGCATATTTTTGAATGGGAGTTTAATTTTTATAGTATGTGTAGATAAAGCCAGCAACCATGTTTAAAGAACCTTTGCTGATTGTTCCTATTCGGGTGTGTATGTAAATTTTTATCAATATACCGTGTTTATGAAGAATGTTTGGACTATATAGAGAGACATATTTTTGGCTGGATACAGAAATGGTCAGTAGAGAATTGAATTTATGTAGAATAGATGTAGAAATGAGTTCCTATGGCGATTGCAATGTTTGCATTCAAACCTGTGTACTAAGGCAGGAAAATCTATCTTCATGACAATAGGTTGTCTTTATATACAGGTCACTTTAAAAGGGAAGTCCACCGAAAAGTTAAATCGCGTTTAATAGCAGACTAATGAGGGATTTATTTTCAGTGAAAGGTTGAATAAAATCCATCAAAGAATAATGAAGTTATGAATTTTCAAAGTTCAGATTTTGTGATTTCATTTGCAAGCTGCTCTCCTATATTGTGTACAGTCTGTTCCATAAATTGATCTTTTTCATGGTTCTTGATGAAGAAATAGATTTATTTCACATGTGTATGCTTATTGCTTGGATGATTATATTAAATGCATATGCGAAAAAATGAAACAAATTTCTTTAAAAAAGAATAACAATTTATGGAATTTACAGTACACAACAATAATGAAACAATTTTTTTTTATATGTATGCATATAAACATTGCTTTGATTAGATTAAATGCATATGCAGAATACTGAAACAAATATCTTTAAAAAAAAAAAAAAATTCATGGAATTTACAGTGACACACAAGTGACGTCACAAAATCAAAACTTGAATTATCTTTAACTTTGATGGATTTCCTTCCAACCTTCTCTGATATTTTTCTTTCAATTTTCTGCTTTTAATTGAAACAAATTTAATTTCAGTGTGGACTTTTCCTATAAGTATTATTGAGAAGCACTGTTTGTACATGAATTGAAATGACTTGCATTTGGTGCAGTCTGAATGAGCTTTATATCAGATAATACTCTTTCTGTATACAATGCATATATAAAAAGATAATCTAATGATAGAAGGTTCCTATTCCAATCTTATTTCATTTGGCAATATATATTTAGCATAATCAAATAGTGATTATGTTCTGTGATGTGCTACAGCAGTGAAAGCGTTTACTCAATCTTTCTCCATTTTATGACAAAAGTTTAAAAGAAATAAGTGGGCTTTTTCCTTTCAGCTAGTTACCTTGGTTTAATATGCATGACACCTGTGAAGGAAGAATGTTTTCCATTGAAAGGTGAAAAGCCCTTCTTAAAATCATATCTTTGATATAAATTGCAAAAATAATGAATAAGTGTGGAATATGAGCCCTATACATTAGGATCACCATTTTTATTGATACGCACTGTATAGTTTTGGGCTACTGTCATGAAAGACGTTTCCATCAATGAGGCCATAAGCAAAGGCCAAAATATGATACAAATGAAACAATTTTATGTGCCATTATTACTTTTCTTCAGGTCAAAGTGTTTGTGTTGTTGATAAATACTGTAATAAAACAATTATTCAACATGTCGAGGAATGAACAATAGTCCTTCAGTGTATATAATGTATATTTGCATTCTTTTATGATAAAAGTGAAACCTATTTGTGTCATTCCTGTTTGTATCATTTTTTAAACAAACAAATTATTGCATTATTAAAGGAATTGTGCTTGTATATATATATGAATCTCTTTTTTTTTTCCAAAAGGAAAATGTATAATGGAATACTTTTGTAATTGTATGTTGTCAATTAACTTGCTGAGGTTCGTAGCAAGTTTGCACCAGGTACTAATACATATGAACAATTATCATCTACAAATATAAACTAGAAGTTCATTTATGTAATAGCTATACTTTCAAGAGACTGATATCTATGATATTGATATATATATTTTTAAAATTCTGTCTCAAATATTAAATCCAGTTTATTTTGAAAAGGCTTCAAAGAGTACATTAAGAAAAGAAAATCTGACATTTACGTATTTAGTCGATATGCGCCAGGAGTATAAATTCTGACAGACATGGGGTGGTGTAAATGTTCATTATTATCATTATCATTAGTCACTGGACTGTGAATCACAAGGGCTTGGATCCCTAATATATCACCAGCATCCTCTGGCAAGACACTAATCTACATTTGCCGCACTCGATACAAGTGAGGTATAAAATGGGTACCAGGCTCCTTAATACAAAGGTCTGCATCAATCACAAAGTGGCAATCATTATTGCATGCACTTCTTTTTTTTTTTTTTTTTTTTTTCAAAAGACTATCAGTAACCAATTTCAGTTGTTCTTTCAAATTTATATAGAATTCCCTTGGTTGTTTAATCGCTTTACCATGGGGGCTAGTCTAAAGCAATTTTAATAATAGTGTGTGTTTTTTTCCCCAAGGTAAAAAGTGCTTCAGAATTCAAACTGTTATTATAATATAAGAATATGATTATTTCCTTTTATGTGTTACTTACATGATGCCCTCCTCCATATGTTTTGGCTAAATCTTAATAACGATGACAAAGTATATAATCTGATTTATATCACAAAAAACATAAATGTATAGAAGGACCTTTTACTTCTTAAATAACATGATATGATATTGTTGTGAAGAGTAAACGGTAAATTTGTAATCCATTAAGTGGGCATATATTAAAAGACTACTTGATGAGAATGATGCATTCTGGGTTAAGAAACAGGAGAGTTTAAGTAATCCAGGACTGGAGGTGCCGCTTTATAGGGCTGCTGGTCTCCAGGGGCCCCGTTTCTCGAAAGCGTCATAAGTCTAAGTTTGTCTTCTGGAACACGTATCCCTATGGATTGTGCAAGAACTTAGACTTATGACGGTTTTGAGAAACGGGCCCCAGCAGTGTTATCACAGGGTTAACAACTTTCTTGTTCTCAAAAATGTTATTGTTCATACTTTGTTCTTGCTTTATACAAGGGTTTCTTGTTGAGGTACAGAAGGAATTAAGTTCTTGTGAATGATATAAATCTGACTCCCCCCCCCCCCTGTGCAAATCGGAGATAGTCTCATATGATATATTGCTTTTCATTGTGCATTCAGTTGTGTTCAGAAACTGACAAGTTTAAATGACATTTTATTATTGTCCTGGTTGACATTTCTCATTACTTTTTACACTATTATTCTAATGTCACAATGTTAATGTAGATAATTATGATGGACATATGGTACTGTTTTTGTATGATATTTACTTCATTTGAATTTCTGAGGAAAGCAGATTTGAAAAAAAAACAACATTCAAGCATTGTTTTTGTAGAAAATAAACTGGGGTCTATCCCATCTTATTTTCAAGAAACCTCACTGAAGTTTAAAGGAACATTGAACTATGCTTTCTGTCCGTTGGTGTTGATGCTGCGAAGAAGTATAATTATGCTGATGATCAATATGCATTGGCAAAAGAAAAGATAATTTGAGTAGAGTGAAGTAACAAATGATGTCATTATGGATGGGAAAATGAAATGTAGCGAGTGAGAGAGACAGAGATAGAAGGTAAAAGAGAAAAAAAAAAGGGGGAGGGGAGAGAGATAGGAGACTGGAGAGAGAGAGAGAGACATAGAGAGAGAGAGATAGAGAGAGAGAGAGAGAGAGAGACAGAGAGAGCAAGAAAGATAGATTACCTGGGAGTGTGAGAGGGAGAATGAGAGAAAGAAGAGAATGATGAATGGTAAGGAGAGAGAGAGAGAGAAACGAGGAAAGACAATTGGGTAAATTATAAACAGCAGCTAATCGGGAGAAAGTGAAACAAGATAGAGAGAGAGAGAGAGAGAGAGAGATAGAAAGAAAGAGACAGAGAGAGAAAGAGACAGAGACAGGGATATTTTGAACAAAAATAAATTTCAACTTTTTTTTTTTTCCCCCTGTTTAATTCAATTTTTTGTCCTATATCTAATTAATAAAATTGTCTTTGTTTATTTTCCATTTATTGAAAATCAACCAATCTGATACCATTCGGCTAACAGAGACTGTAATACGAGTAGGTCTCAAGTTATCAAAACGCTTAATTAGACGCGAGGAAACTGAAGAGTGAAACTTTTAAGTTAGAAAAGAAAGGCCCTATAACATAATAATTATAAAAAATAATATGGAAGGTCTGAAGCCGTGCAATAAATGATGGAGAAAGAGCAACAAAAGAAAATACAAAATACAAAATAAATATACATATATATCTAGCTCCGTTTCTAGATACGAGTAAAGATGATACAAAGCCTTATTCCATGACAGCAGAACAGACCTAGCACTACAGATCTACCTCTTCTCTTAACTAGTTGGATAGTGATATTTGCTGTTGCCTGTTGATGATGATCATGATGATCATGGCACTTGTGAAGGTTATTGGGGCGGGGGGGGGGGGGGCAGGCATTGAGAGCCTAGATTGAGACTACAAAAGGAGAGCAGAGAGAAGTCCCTTGAAGTTGAATTACGGAAACAGACCCAAGAGAATTAACTGACCCACATCCTCCCCCATCATGTCTCGGGCGGGTTATGCTAGCTTATAAGGCTTATTATAAAACTGTTTGGAACTAAGACTATTAACCAATGATGACCTGGGACGTAATACCTTCTTGCTTTCTGTTTTTCACCTGTTTTAATTACCTGACCTCCATAAGCTTGCAACAGTAAGGACGGTATCAGGTAAGAGGCATGTTATCCCGGCTATATCTGTTTCGAAGTCACTGGTGACAGATGAATTTCCTCCACTGCCGCTCCACACACATTTACGGACTAATGAAAAGGGTTCCCCGGTTCGCTGATTTCCAATGCCTCTCTATTGTTCTCTGATGCGAAACGACAACGCACAACTCTTCGCCTTTATGACTAGTCTATCAAACAAGTCCTTAGTTTCTACTCTGTTATTCTCTCTCTGCTCTCAATATCCTTGACTATTATTAGCCAACTGTTTTAATATAGTCCTGGTTTTTGTCACCAGCAATGAAAATTTACCGTCTATTTGTACAGCTGGTGACTTAAACCAGGACTATATTAGAACTGTTTTAATATAGTCTTGATTTTTGTCACCAGCTATGGGATTTTAGCGTCTATTTGTACAGCTGGTGACATAAAACCAGGACTATATTAGAACAGTTTTATATCTAATATTAATACCCAAGACCAATTAAGATGAGTTGGATAGCCAACTGTCTAAAAGAGGGCGATTTTTGATGGGGTCTGAGTAAAAAATGGGTGGTATTTTTTTGGGAAAAGAAATAAGGTGAATTGCTGTTGTTTTACTGAAAAAAAAAGTAGGTGACAAATTGGAGGACTAGTTAAGGAGAGTTGGATAGCCAACTGTTTTAATATAGTCTTGGTTTTTGTCACCAGCAATGGGAATTTACCGTCTATTTGTACAGCTGGTGACATAAACCAGGACTATATTAGAACTGTTTAATATAGTCTTGATTTTTGTCACCAGCTATGGATTCAAGCGTCTATTTGTACAGCTGGTGACAAAACCAGGACTATATTAGAACAGTTTATATCTAATATTAATACCCAAGACCAATTAAGATGAGTTGGATAGCAACTGTCTAAAAGAGGGCGATTTTTGATGGGGTCTGAGTAAAAAATGGGGCTTGGTATTATTTTTTGGGAAAAGAATAAGGTGAATTGCTGTTGTTTACTGAAAAAAAAAAAGTGGTGACAAATTGGAGGACTAGTTAAGGAGAGTTGGATAGCCAACTGTTTTAATATAGTCTTGGTTTTTGTCACCAGCAATGGGAATTTACCGTCTATTTGTACAGCTGGTGACATAAACCAGGACTATATAGAACTGTTTTAATATAGTCTTGATTTTTGTCACCAGCTATGGGATTCAAGCGTCTATTTGTACAGCTGGTGACATAAACCAGGACTATATTAGAACAGTTTTATATCTAATATTAATACCCAAGACCAATTAAGATGAGTTGGATAGCCAACTGTCTAAAAGAGGGCGATTTTTGATGGGGTCTGAGTAAAAATGGGCTTGGTATTTTTTGGGGAAAAGAAATAAGGTGAATTGCTGTTATTTACTGAAAAAAAGTGGTGACAAATTGGAGGACTAGTTAAGGAGAGTTGGATAGCCAACTGTTTAATATAGTCTTGGATTTTGTCACCAGCAATGGGAATTTACCGTCTATTTGTACAGCTGGTGACATAAACCAGGACTATATTAGAACAGTTTTATATCTAATATTAATACCCAAGACCAATTAGATGAGTTGGATAGCCAACTGTCTAAAAGAGGGCGATTTTTGATGGGGTCTGAGTAAAAATGGGGCTTGGTATTTTTTGGGGAAAAGAAATAAGGTGAATTGCTGTTGTTTACTGAAAAAAAAAGTGGTGACAAATTGAGGACTAGTTAAGGAGAGTTGGATAGCCAACTGTTTTAATATAGTCTTGTTTTTGTCACCAGCAATGGAATTTACCGTCTATTTGTACAGCTGGTGACATAAACCAGGACTATATTAGAACTGTTTTAATATAGTCTTGATTTTTGTCACCAGCTATGGATTCAAGCGTCTATTTGTACAGCTGGTGACATAACCAGGACTATATTAGAACAGTTTTATATCTAATATTAATACCAAGACCAATTAAGATGAGTTGGATAGCCAACTGTCTAAAAGAGGGCGATTTTGATGGGGTCTGAGTAAAAAATGGGGCTTGGTATTTTTTGGGGAAAAGAAATAAGGTGAATTGCTGTTATTTACTGAAAAAAAAGTGGTGACAAATTGGAGGACTAGTTAAGGAGAGTTGGATAGCCAACTGTTTTAATTAGTCTTGGATTTTGTCACCAGCAATGGGAATTTACCGTCTATTTGTACAGCTGGTGACAATAAACCAGGACTATATTAGAACTGTTTTAATATAGTCTTGATTTTTGTCACCAGCTATGGGATTTAAGCGTCTATTTGTACAGTTGGTGACATAAACCAGGACTATATTAGAACAGTTTATATCTAATATTAATACCCAAGACCAATTAAGATGAGTTGGATAGCCAACTGTCTAAAAGAGGGCGATTTTTGATGGGGTCTGAAAGTACAAAATGGGGCTTGGTATTTTTTGGGGAAAAGAAATAAGGTGAATTGCTGTTATTTACTTTTAAAAAAAGAAGAAAAAAAAGTGGTGACAAATTGGAGGACTAATTAAGGAGAGTTGGATAGCTCCATGGTACGACATTATATTGATTTATTTAGTAAATAGCTAAATGTGTCTGAAAGTGACAGAGTGCTTGATTTTGTGTAGCATTAACTAAATAAATCAATTTTAATGCACCATGCCTGAATCGTGGCTTTAAAACCCATATTGGTATGACATTATATTGATTTATTTAGTAAATAGCTAATATATCTGAAACGGCAGAGTGCTTGATTTTTGTAGCATTAACTAAATAAATCAATATTAATGCACCGTGTTGAATCGTGTTTAAAAAAATGATCTGGTATGACTTATATTGATTTAATAGCTAATATGCCTAAAAGTGACAAAGTGCTTTGATTTTGAAAGTATTTACTAAATAAATTCAATATTAATGCTCCATTTGAATCGTTGTTAAACCATGACCTCCATGGTACGACATTATAATTGATATATTGTTAGTAAATAGCTAAAAGTTTGAAAGTAACAGAGTGCTTGATTTGTAGGCCTATAGCATTAACTAAATAAATCGATATTAATGCACCATGTTGATCGTGGCTTAAAACCATGATCTGGTATGACATTATATTGAATTTATTTAGTAAATAGCGAATTATGTCTGAAAGTGGCAGAGTGCTTGATTTTGAAGTATTACTAAATAAATCAATATCAATGCACCATGTTGAATCGTATTTAAAAACAGGACCTCCATGGTACGCCATGATTATTTTGTAAATAGCTAAAATGTCTGAAAGTGACAGAGTGCTTTATTTTGTATAGCATTAACTAAATAAATCAATTTCAATGTACCATGATAATCGTGTTAAAAAATGATCTGGTATCATAATGACATTATATTGATTTATTTAGTAAATAGCGAATTATGTCTGAAAGTGGCAGAGTGCTTGATTTTGAAGTATTTACTAAAAAATCAATATCAATGCACCATGTTGAATCGTATTTAAAACCAGGACCTCCATGGTACGACATGATTTATTTTGTAATAAGCTAAAATGTCTGAAAGTGACAGAGTGCTTGATTTTGTATAGCATTAACTAAATAAATCAATTTTAATGTACCATGATGAATCGTGTTAAAAAAATGATCTGGTATCATAATGACATTATATTGATTTATTTAGTAAATAGCTATGTCTGAAAGTTACGGGGTGCTTGATTTTGTAGTATTAACTGAATAAATCATTATAATGCACCATGTTGAATCGTGGCTTAAAACCATGACATCAGTGGTACGACATTATAATTGATTTTATTTAGAATAGCTAATATTGTCTGAAAGTGGTAGAGTCCTTGATTTTGTAGCACGCAACATTTTGAATGCGTGTTAAAAACCACGATCTGGTATGACATATTGATTTATTTAGTAAATAGCTAATATATCTGAAAGCGGCAGAGTGCTTGATTTTTGTAGCATTAACTTAATAAATCAATATTAATGCACCATGTTGAATCGTGTTTAAAACCACGACCTCAGTGGTAACATTATTTTGATTTCATTTAGTAAATAGCTAATATGCCTAAAAGTGGCAGAGTGCTTGATTTTGAAGTATTACTAAATAAATCAATATCAATGCACCATGTTGAATCGTTTTTAAAACCAGGACTCCATGTTACGACATGATTTATTTTGTAAATAGCTAGTGGTGACAAATTGGAGGACTAATTAAGGAAGTTGGATAGCTCCATGTACGACATTATATTGATTTATTTAGTAAATAGCTAATGTGTCTGAAAGTGACAGAGTGCTTGGTTTTTGTAGCATTAACTAAAAAAATCAATTTTAATGCACCATGTTGAATCGTGGCTTAAAACCATGATCTGGTATGACATTATATTGATTTATTTAGTAAATAGCGAATTATGTCTGAATGTGGCAGAGGCTTGATTTTGAAGTATTTACTAAATAAATCAATATCATGCACCATGTTGAATCGATATTTAAAACCAGGACTTCCATGGTACGACATGATTTATTTTGTAAATACTAAAATGTCTGAAAGTGACAGAGTGGCTTGATTTTGTATAGCATTAACTAAATAAATCAATTTTAATGTACCATGATGAATCTGTGTTAAAAAATGATCTGGTATCATAATGACATTATTATTGATTTATTTAGTAAATAGCTATGTCTGAAAGTTACGGGTGCTTGATTTTGTAGTATTAACTGAATAATCAATATTAATGCACCATGTTGAATCGTGGCTTAAAACCATGACATCAGTGGTACGACTTATAATTGATTTATTTAGTAAATAGCTATATGTCTGAAAGTGGCAGATTGCTTGATTTTTGTAGCATTAACTAATAAATCATATTAATGCACCATGTTGAATCGTGTTTAAACCACGACCTCAGTGGTACATTATTTTGATTCATTAGTAAATAGCTAATATGCCTAAAAGTGACAAAGTGTTTGATTTGTAGCATTAACTAATAATCAATATTAATCCACCATGTTGAACCCTTCTCTTAATCATATCCAAATCCTAATTCATGACTGTACCTGATTTTCAAAAGGTTACCAAGAAAAAATCAATCGTAACTTTTAATCAATCGTAAGTCTTTGTGTTACACCCACTGGTCTAGCTTCCTGACGATCTTCATCTCTTTCAACTCTTTTTCGGTATGCAGCATCAGCATACAGATGAATCTTGGCTGAACAACGTGTTTTTTCTATTTTAATTATAGACAATCACATCGTAAAGCGCTGGTCTTTGAGCATGCGCAAAAAATAGACAATCACAAGTCACACTGTAACTATAGCGCGAGCGCCAAAAACACCCCTTGACTCCAGACCTTGAGTGTGTCTTTAAGAAGCGATAAGCATGGTAACGCGTGATGATGAAATTGTTGACCTACATGTAGACCTTGTCAAGATACTGCAAGAGCTCTGTAGTAGTATTTTTTGACCTTTGCTTAAAATCACAACATGCACCTTCCTTTTCATTCACCAGCATGATTTATTCTTAAATATTTTCCAGACCATGCTTTGAAGTCTTTTATCCGGTATCTATCTGATCTTCTTGTCGGTTGTCTACGAAAATTTCAAATTCTTTCGGCATGCAGTGACATGGCCTTTAGATATAGCCGAAAAAAATCCTGCCGGCCCTACTTCTTCTACTATCTATGCCATGATACCTATTTGTTTAAAATCGGATTCCGAGTTGAGTCTTCTTATTATGTCTTCTTCGCCGGGAATAGTAACTGAATGAATCATGAATGCCTCGCCAACACACTTCAAAATTTTTCGGGCCATCATGACCATCGTAAAATTGCACCTTTGTTTTAAACATAATTACCCGAACAGGCCATATCCCGCTCGAACCGTTAAAAAGACCCAACTGCCATTAATATAGGCCTATTTACATCTTTGGGCTGCCTGGCTTAATTAGCCAGGCAATAGCGCCGAAAGGCGATTCTAAGCGCTATTTAAGTAAATTCTATAATTCTATTTTCTATAATTTATCGGTCACCATTTCTCCATTTCTCCATATCACCACTGACTCAACCCCGTCAAAAAAAAAAAAATAAATAAATAAATTATATATATATATATATATATATATATATATATATATGATATATATATAAATAAAAAAAATAATGATAACAATAATAATGAAAAATGAAATAAAACGAAAGAGAACAATCTCCCCGTTATTCAATCCCATAGCTGCATGGAGACAAAAATAAACCAGATAATATATATTAGAGAGTTGGCTACTCAACTTGTACTCCAAATTGTCACCATTCTGTATTGAACAACCCTGAAATCCATAGCCAGAGACATCATAGCCAGAGACTTAAAAGAACCCAGTATTCAAACTGTATTAGTAATGGTCCTCCTTTCTGTCTCCACCTGTACAAATTAACCCCAAAATGCCATAGACAGAGACATAAAGAAGGACCACTATTCAAACTGTATTAGTATAGTCCTCCTTTCTGTCTCCACATGTGTACAAATCAACCCCAAAATGCCATAGACAGAGCTTAAAGAAAACCCAGTATTCAAACTGTATTAGTATATCCTCCTTTCTGTCTCCACGTGTACAAATCAACCCCAAAATGCCATAGCCAGAGACATAAAAGAGGACCAATATTAAAACAGTATAATATAGTCCTCCTTTCTGTCTCCACCTGTACAAAATCAACCTCAAAATGCCATAGACAAAGACTTTAACAAAATCCAGTAGTCAAACTGTATTAGTATAGTCCTCCTTTCTGTCTCCACGTGTACAAATTACCTCTAAATTCCATAGACAGAGACTTAAAGAAACCCAGTATTCAAACTGTATTAGTATAGTCCTCCTTTCTGTCTCCACGTGTACAAATCAACCCCAAAATGCCATAGCCAGAGACATAAAAGAGGACCAATATTAAAACAGTATAATATAGTCCTCCTTTCTGTCTCCACCTGTAAAAATCAACCTCTAAATTCCATAGACAGAGACTTAAAGAAAACCCAGTATTCAAACTGTATTGTATAGTCCTCCTTTCTGTCTCCACGTGTACAAAATCAACCTAAAATGCCATAGCCAGAGACATAAAAGAGGACCAATATTAAAACAGTATAATATAGTCCTCCTTTCTGTCTCCACCTGTACAAACAACCTCAAAATGCCATAGACAGAGACTTAAAAAATCCAGTAGTCAAACTGTATAAGTATGGTCCTCCTTTCTGTCTCCACCTGTACAAATCAACCTCTAAATCCATAGACAGAGACTTAAAGAAAACCCAGTATTCAAACTGTATTATTATGGTCCTCCTTTCTGTCTCCACCTGTACAAATTAACCTCAAAATGCCATAGACAGAGACATAAAAGAGGACCAATATTAAAACAGTATAATATAGTCCTCCTTTCTGTCTCCACCTGTACAAATCAACCTCAAAATGCCATAGACAGAGACTTTAAAAAAAACAACTAGTATATAGTTCTGGGTTTTGTCATTCACACCTGTATACAACCAAATCTCTAAAATACCCTAGCCAGTTTTGTTTGAGAATATTCATGGCATCGCTGACATAGCGATGATCTGTTTCGCTCGCTGGCAGGGTGAAAATCACATTCTGAAAATGCAAGATCCACGCCGCGGCAGTATAGTATAGGATAATGCATTCCGCGGAGTTGTTTAGCGAGTGTGCAGTGCACGCAGAGGTTTCTTCTGAGCATGCGCACTCCACACGAGCCGGAGGCGAGTGTGGAGTGTGCATGCGAAGAAGAAACCTCGAGTGCACTGCATATCGCTGAACAACGACGGGAAAATGCGTTATTCCTTTTATAAGATGGCTAAGTAATTTCGAACGCGGTCAATATACCTTGGATGAGAAAGAAATAATGAAATAAATCTAATATCAAAGTATATATCCGCCGTAAACGATGCATAAAATTATATGGAGAGGTTTTGCGACACTTTACGTGACCTCATTGAGCATAAGCTATGGTACTAATCGAAATCTCGACATTTGAGACGCTCATTATAGTACGTGATCTCATTGAGCATAAGCTATGGTACTAATCGAAATCTCGACTTTTGAGACACTGCACTGCGCATGCGCCAAAACCGTGCATTAGACAATTTGGGTGCGCAAAAATGCACGGGCGTGCAGGGATAGACACTTTTCGCGAATGATCACGTGGTACGCTTTGACCAATCAGCAAGCTGGAAATTACTTAGCCATCTTATAATAGTGCGAAATGGAATTTCACATCAGCTGTTTTACGATCGCGATGTATATTTAGCTCATTTAACGCCGCGGATCGACCGATCAAGACTAACCACGATTGTCAGGTAAAAAAATATCGCCGATCGAATTTGTCTCTGGTGACTTCGATGCAGATAATGCCGTTATCCCAATAATTTGGCAAAATATTGTCGTATTATGTTGTATTTTGAAGTCGGCGGAATGGAATCATCTTTGTTTTCTTATGTAGACTGTAGTGTAGTGTCCCGCGTATTGTTTTTCGTGTAACGTAGCACAACTCGAACTAAGTTAGACATTGAAATTAGATCTTGACTGTTTGCAAAAATGACCAAGAAGCATGTTGTAAAACAACTTATATTTTTACTGCAACGTTGGGTGTTATCCCTTATATTCTAAGTAGTGAATATAACTCTATGACACATATATTTTATCAGAATTTGAGCAAGAAGAACAAAGCCCAATTCATAATGTTTTAAAATGAATTAGAAGTCTAGAATCTATTGTCTGATATTATATTATTTATCAGAGAAGCTTCCTCATTCTCCTCTTCCTCATCCATTTCTTCACTCCCACTCCTCCTCCTCCTCCTCCACCTCTTTCTCCCCGCTCTCTCCTTCCTCATTATCCTTATCTTCATCCTCTTCACTCCCCTCCTAGAGCTCCTCTCCTTCTCTTCCTCACTCCTTCACTTCCTCCCCCCCCCCCTCTTTCTCCCCTCCTCCCCTTTCTCATTCTCTACCTCCTTGTCCTAACTCCGGGATCCCTCGCCTCACTCTCATCTGCTCATTCCCCTCATCCTCCTCCTTTTTCCTTCACCTCTTCTCCACCCTCTCCTCATATACTCCTCCTCCTCCTGACCTTCACTATCATCTTCCTCATTCTTCTTTTCCTTCTCCTTCTCCTTCTCTTCCTCAGGACTCCTCCTCTCCTATCCCACTCCTCCTTCTCTTCCTCCTCACTCCTTCACCTCTTTCCCTCCTACTCCCCCCTCATCTATCTCGATCTCATCTACTTGCTCATTCCCCTCTTCATTCTCCTCCTCATCCTCTGCACTCCACACCTCTTCCTCCTCACTCTCATCTTCCTCATTCTCCTTCTCTTCTTTCTCCCCCCTCCTCCTATTCCTCATTCTCCTCTTCCGTCTTCTCCTCTTCATCCTCACCCCTCCTTCTCTTTTTTCTTCTCCTTCTCCTCTTCTCCTCTTCCTCCTTCACCTCTTCCTCCCCTCCTCGACAAACGAAGGGATTAGATACAATCTTCATAAATCCAACATAAAAACAGACATTGATTCTCCAGTCCAGACACAACAGTAACCCTATAAAGGCGGAGTGAAAGGAACAAACTCCAACCATCCAGGAGAAGCTATAGAATCTTGCTCAAGATGGAGTCAGCCACCTCTGAGGTGAGTGAGGTTCCCGACTTCATCTATGTGGCAGGTGGACAAACCTACGTAGCAACCTCTCAGGAGGAAGTCAGCAAGATCATCTCATCCTACGAGAGAGCTACCATCGCAAGATTCGTCGTCGAGCATCAGAGTACCAAATTTGGCACAGAAGGTAATCCTTTTGGAAAAATTGTTAGCCAAGTCATTCCTCCCCCCATTTACACTCAGTATATATGCCAAATATTTTACGGTGGTTTTATTTTCGCGAATTTCGCATTCAGTAAAATTAAAGTACCGCAAAATTTTCACTTCCTGTTGTAAATAATCGCTGAGGGGAAAAGGTGTGTCAAGGTTCCTGTTGCATGCGCTTTTTGTTCAAAACATTGGCCATCAACCTATTAGAATTGTTCTTTAAATTTGCAATTGCTTGCATGCCTTTATATTACTATACATGCAAATGGTTAGGTTGTGGCCAGTTTTGAGTCCATCTTACAGGTGTTCCTAATGTATGAAATGTGTGATGTATGATGAAAGAAAATCTGTGACTCTTACAAACTTTTTGCACATGCCTTTTTTTTGTTCTTTTTTTGTTCTTTTTTTGTAAATGCAGTAAAAGGACTTCAATCTTGTACTCCCGACAGTTTGGTCAAACACAGCTCATATTCACTATTGAGATTGAAATGAAGAAATTATCTCAGAAGATATTTGGTGACATCTCCTTTAATCTTTAATTCTTTTTACTCTGACTTCTTTGGTCATCCACAGATTGGCATGGTAAGAAACTGTTTCGCTGGTCCTTGAAGAGCGTGCCCTCTGCCTTTGGCCCGGCTATCGTCATAGGAACCAAAGTGCTCTGCTGCCACCAAGGCAAGGACCGCCATCTCAACTTCAAGAAGCTGAAGAGAGAACAGACAAGACTCAAAAGGATGGTAAATATTTGCATAGTATGTTTAGGGATAGAGACACAAGAAGACAATTTGATGTGCAGTTACTCCAACAAAGTTTATTATTTCCAAATTTTGGGATTGAAGAAATAGAAAATTGGTTCAAGAAAAAAAATGACTCATGAAGGGTTAAAAAGAATAGAATATATAGAGAAGATGACTTAAAAAGACTTCCGTATTTGCTGATTATTTCAATTTTGTTTGACTTGGGCAAGGTTGATTGGATAATGCATAGCAGGATAATGATATCTATGTGTTTTCAAATAAATAAAACTCTTTTACTGACAGCTGCACTTCTTAATTTAAAATTTTGAATGGAAATCATTCCAATTCGTTTTTAAAATCTCTGTTAGTACTCATTTAACAGCTATTACATATTTAATTGTTTATTGGTAATTTTAATTTCGGTTTTATTTCATATGGTAGAAGTTATTTTCTTTCCTGACCAAATATAAAGATTATCTTTACCCTTTAACCTTTTACCTTTAACCTCTATCCATTAGGCAAAGGATCAAAGCATCAAAGAGAAGGATCCCACTGCCAGCAGGAAAACCACCAAGAAAGTCAACTGTCCTGCTGCAATATATATCAAGAAAGTTGCCTTTTTTCCAGATTATCAGGTAATATACGAAAAAGTATTATTACGTAAGATTAGAAACGCTGTATTTATAAGGGAGGGGGCATTTCCAGCATAATGGACAAGTCATTTAGAGAGATCCGAAATCATACTCATTCAGTTTATCGAGGTTTAACTTAGGCATACATTTTTCTTAGTCTTAGTTGACCATTTAATATTTTTATGCCTCCACCACCGAAGGTGGTGCCAGAGACATCATGTTATCTGGTTGTCCGTCCGTCCGTCCCATTTGCTCGTTCTTGCAATATCTCAAGAACCACTTGAGATATCAACTTCAAACTTGAAGATAGTATGTGTCACCATAGGAAGATGATCTGATTAGATTTTGGAGTTTGTGGGTCAAAGGTCAAGGGTCACAGAGGTCAAATTGCGAAATTGCATGTATTGAGATTGTTATCGCAATATCTTGAAAACCAGTTGAGATATGAGCTTTAAGCGTAGAGGTAGTATTCATCACCATATAAAGATGATCTGATTACATTTTGGAATATGTAGGTCAAAGGTCAGGGGTCACAGAGGTCAAATTGTGAAATTCCATGTATTGAGTTATTTATATAATTTATGAGATTTATATAAGATTTTAAAGTGTGTAGGTCAAAAATTTAGGGGGGACTATGATCTAATAAGTTTTGGGGTCAAAGGTCAAGGTCAAAGATATCTTTGTATAAAGGAAAGTGAATAGATGAATGTGCCATATATTTCTGATCTAGCAATGGCGGAGGCATATATTTCGACCGTGCGTGGTTCAAGGATTCATCTTGTCTACATATGTCCTACATCATGTAGTTGTAACCAATATTGTTTGCTTTACCATTTTGTATAAGCTTTATATTTATATGTATATATTTTTTTTTGGTATTGTTTGTATTGTCATACTCCTAAATAATATCCAGTATCTAATGTTTTCGTTGTGTCAATCAGGTCACAGAAGCAACACCACACAGAAAGAGAATGGCTTGCAAACGATTTAACCAAGACCGCCTCAAGAGACCAGAGTCCATCAAAGTCGATGTCAAGTTCTTTGTGACGCTTCCCGACTCCAAAGACCACAGAAACCATTTATCTGGAGATGTAGGTTTATATTGGCCCGTATTCACAAAAGTGTCCTAAAGTTAAGCCTAGCTTAAATCTGTGGTTCAACTATGGATAGCAAAATGTGACACAATCTGGAAAATTAGATGTTTGATTCAGAGTTTTTGGTACTGAAACTCTTAGAAAGTGCCTGGGAATGATAAGTACAAAAGTGTCTCTAACCATTAAAGTATGATTCCAGAACCCAGTAAACGTGTAAGGAACATAACAACGTTGACAGATTGTGTTACATTTTGCTACCCAAAGTTAAACCACAGATTTAAGTTAAGCTTAACTTTAGGACACCTTTGTGAATGCGGGCCATGTCTGCATAAACTTTTATCTATATTAGAAGTAGAAATTATGATTTTGCATTTTTTCTGTATTGAATCCCTTCAATAGTTTATTGCCTAATTTTCGCTGTCATACCATAATCATTGGTGAAGTGAGAGAAGCCAATTAATAGAAGTTTTACACTGAGCATGCAAATACTTTATAATTTCAAAACTTATTTGGTTACATTCGAACTTTTTTAATCACTGTAAAATCAGGAAGTCTAGATAGCCTGAAAACTACCCGGTATATTGAAAGATCTTGAAGCCCTCTCCATGATTTGGGCATAAAGAGAATTCACAAAATCCATTGATTTACAAATTTTTGAACTATGATTAGCTATTTTCTCTTCCCCTTTTGGTTTCCATTACTTCATTAAAATTTATTATATGATACAATGCACAAAATAAGTATTGAGTAGACAGACTATTGTACATTTTGTTCCTTACTCTACGTCTTTTCTTTCTCCTTATCTCTATGACAATTCTATTCTTATTTTGCAGGACCTGTTCAAGAAAATCATGAAAAACAGAACTTTGTACGACCCACAGGCAAGCATACCTAAGAAAAAGAAAAAGAAGAAATCAAAGAAACGCAGAAAGCGGGAGAAGAAGTTGAAATCGGCCGAAAGGGAGAGGGAAGAAGAAAGTTTGGAACACATGGCATTTTCCTTCCTACCCAATACATCATCAGCAGGTGACGAAATGAACATTCCGGATTACAGGGTGAACGAACCAGAGCAACTGATCACTCCTGTTGGACAAACACATGATATGACTGGACAAAATGTCCACGTTGCGGGACATAACATGGGTGCTGCGGGACCGAGTATTCACGTCGCGGGGCCAAGCATGGGTGTTGTGGGACAAAGGTTGGATGTTGCAGGACAAAGTGCATGTATGAGTGTTCCAGGACCAAGTATGAATATTGCAGAACAAAGAATGAATGTTGTGGGACATGACTTACATGTAGGTATTTCAGGACAAGATGAGGATGTGATGGGACAGGATTTGATCACTGTAGACAGAAGACAACTGCTACCAATGGAGCATTTGTAGTATGGTGTCTTGTCCTAGGATGTTGTGGGACATGACTTGGGTATCGCAGGACAAGATGAGGATGCCTTGGGACAGGATTTGATCACTGGACAGAAGACAACTGCTACCAATGGAGCATTTGTAGTATGGTGTCTTTTCCTAGGATGTTGTGGGACATGACTTAGGTATCGCTGGACAAGATGAGGATGCCTTGGGACAGGATTTGATCACTGTGGACAGAAGGCAACTGCTACCAATGGAGCGTTTGAAGTAGGGTGTCTTGTCCTAGGATGTTGTGGGACATGACTTAGGTATCGCAGGACAAGATGAGGATGCCATGGGACAGGATTAGATCACTGTGGACAGAAGGCAACTGCTACCAATGGAGCATTTGAAGTAGGGTGTCTTGTCCTAGGACATGAATTAGGTATTGCAGGACAAAGTGAGGATGCCAAAAAAGGATATGTAGGATGCAATAGACTGCCCAGTCACAGACAAATTCCTGTTTAACTAGTACGTGCTTGTGAAGAAAGTATATCTATGCTATTCAAGCTCGTCATGACTAATGCAGTACTCACAACACATGGTAAGTTCAACATGCAACTCTCTATGACATAGAGAATTGCACATTGTAGATAGTTGCATGCTGCACATACAACTCGTTGTGACAACCACATTACGTACTACTTACTTGTTGCTAGCCAGGCCAGATGCTTGTTTTGGGCATGAAGTACAATAATAACTAGGTGGTGTAAAGCGACTTACCAAAAGATAAAAACAAGATAAATAAGCCCCTGCATGAATACCGCTAAGCAGGATTATATAACGGATGCACTGATCCCCTATTATTCTTTCATTGACTTAATAGGAGGAGATTAGTTCATCCGGTATAAAATGGCGCTATGTGGCTTTCACGCTGGGGGTCACAGCTTTATATTATGGTAAGTCGCCTAAGATTTATTTCTTAGCCAAGTCATTGCCAATGGTAGTTCTATTCATGGAGTGAATCATGTCTATATCAATTTTATAGGAGGTCTGGGTGATATATTGTATAATGTAGTGACCCAAAAAGAATAAGAAGATGTATATATAAAAATTAAAAAAAAAATATATATATATATGTGAACCGACAGCTCAAATCCACTAGTAGATTGACATAACAGCAATAGATCAAATGTGGGAAGGGTAAACTGTTAGTCATATGTCTAACCCTGGTACTTGTATTTATCGTGATGATGCATGAGTGTTACTGAAATCTTATATCACTGGAAATCTTGAAATATCTTTCTTTTAAAAAATAAACCAATTTTTTTTTTCCTGCAACCATGGTGGTATAATAGAGATAAAGATACCTCCATGGTGCTACTTATTGGTAGTTTTAAGCTGACATGATAATTCTTGCCTGAACTCGAAGTTGTCAAGTGAAATTGCTATGGTGTTTGTCGAAATTTCTACCAGATACACAACTCAATTATAGGTAAATAAAATACCCTGTATCTCTGAAAAAGATTCCAATATGTTTAAAATATTTGGAGTGCCATTATCTTGCTTTTGTACCTGTTAAGATTGCTATCGTAGCAGTCAGTTAAAATAAACCAGTATAAAAATATCAATAAATATGTACAGTTTATTTTTTGAAAATTTCTTGCCATCTCGTAAATGCAAACTTGAACCACTCATACAAAACAAACAAGGTTACTTAATCATAAGTATGATAAATGTTATTTCTACTATCATGACATGCCCATTTCAATAATAGCATTCCATTCCATTATGAACACACTCAGCCAATCACTACCCTTAGCAGTATTAAACTATTACATAAAGCTTGGGCAATAATTATTAGACCAAACTGGATATGAGCTTAGTAGGAAAGTGGTCTTATAATATTTTCCGAGCTGTATGGCTGTGTGCAGGGTGGGGATTTTTTTAATTATCATTGTAGTAAAAAGCCAAGGTGTTAGTATTTATCTACAGGGAAGTACCCGTGTGCTAAATGTTGCCAACGTAGAATGGCTAAAAGAGGCTATATTAAGGAGCTAGAAATCTATTTGAATACTTTTTTTTGGGGGGGGGGGGCTTGCATAGTCATGTTATGCCATGTGCTTAGTTTCCCAGCTGGTCTGGTGATATAATATTGATGAAATTCAATTTTTTGGAATTTCAGGCTTTAAAAATAAAGGGAGCACTATATCAACATACATGTTCAGAGTATGATTCTCAAAAAATAGAGGTGCATGCCTCTTGCTCCTTGCCCCCTGGATGTGCCACTGCATTGCTAGGAACAAAGTATTGTATTTATTGACTGAAATCATTTCCCTTATTATGTGTGATGCAACTCGTACCTGCGTGAATCATACATTGTACAAAATTTTGTATAGTAATTTATTTACTCTTTGTTGACATTGTGCAAATGAATTTTGTATTTTAATTTATGAACTTATGATAACTGTACTCCATCCTTGTTATTGTCTCCTAATAGTTTTTTTTTGTGTGTTCTGGAGAACAATTAATCTTTATTTTTAATTGTTGAAATTATGAAGGAGGCAATGGGACTGGGACTCCTGTTGATGGTCTGTACTAAAATATTCAAAGTTATAGAATGACTCTGGAAGAACTAACATTTTAATCATTTATACTTTAATCACAATGTTTACTTTATTATTTGCCCTGCTTACAGTATATGTATGGTCGCATTATTTCCACTTGAATGTAGAAATTTAGAAGCCACGGCCCTTTATTTCAAGGACAGGTTGTTGTTTTTTGTGGGTTTTTAAAAATTATTATTATTTTTTTTTTTTACTTAACTGTGTTCGATGTTATCCACAGTTGTTTTGCAAGCAAAACTTTGATTTGCTCTAAATAGAATTTGTGTTGATGTAGACCTATAACTTGTTCCTGAATTGAACTTAGTGAAATAAATCAATACAGTATTCAAATAATGGACAGTGGACCTCTTTTGTCTTGTCGACATTTTTTTTATAAGGCAAAAAAGATCTACTTTTTGTGCCACAAGTTAATATGGCGTAGGCTTTAGCAGATGGTAGGCTCTAGATATCTGATAAGAAAAATAATATATAGTGAGAGGTGATAAAGGATAGTGTGAGCACCAGTACAATTGATATCTAGAGAGAGAGAGAGAGAGAGAAAGAAAATGGGGATAGGGTGAGATAGAGAAAAGCGGGAAAAGAAATTCAGACAGAAATCGAGAATGAGAGAAATTATGTGCAAAAAAGGATGGAGGGTTTCAGGCGGAAGATGACAATTTGTGAAGTAGTAACATTTTTTAAAATCATGAGATCAACAGCGATGGTGTGGTTTAATTTAAAGGCATATTTTTTCTACGCTATTTTTGTCAATGAAATAGCCCATTTGCCTTCATATAAATATCAGACATAATACTTTCCTTGATACTACATTTTTTAAAAATATATTTGCTTAATCAAAGAGAGAGAAAGAGAAATTATGAGATAGGCTTTTTTTTTTGGGGGGGGGGGGAGGCTACTATTTTGATACATACAGATATATTAGAGGATTAATATACATTGTATTCCCGAGGTAGTCAGGCCTCAATTGTCATGATTTAACAGCTACTTCAAAAAAATGGCTAAGTTTGATTTTTGACTTGAATGTGTTCAGGGACATCCTAAGGAACAACTTCCAACTTGGTGTCAAATTTCTAATGGCCATCTTGACCCGCTGAGGGGTCAAAATAGGGTCAATATGGGTCAATTTTTGAAAATACCCCGATTACGTTAAATGACACACCAAACTGTTTGTCTTGTTATACTGAACAAAAAATTATACAGAGTCATATGGTTTTGACCTCCCTTTAACAAGTTATTGCTCGAAAGGTCAAAAGGTCAACGAACTTTCATTTGATCACAAAACACACTAAAACTGTGTTTGGAAAGACCAATTTTAATGTTTTGGGTGTCTATTTATACATATTTTAATTCAGAAATTGAGTAAGACAACTCCTTTTTAAGAATACTTTATTTAATGCCCTTTAAAGGTAGTGTCAGCCTTTTGCAGGCAAAAATATTAAATTTCTAGTTTTTGAGAGGATATAGTAGTATACCAATGACTATATCTTCCCACAACATGATTAAGCTCAATTGTGTATGTTTGTCATTATATTGCGATTATAAAAATTCAGTCCTATTTTTTCGAACCTCGAAAAATATACCGTACGGTGCTGACCGTTAGCGCAGAGAATAATGCACGCTGATGCGCCGTGTGTATAGTGTTGTGTGTTTTCCGTGCTGCACGCGCTGTAATATCAACGATGTTGATGGAGAGCTGGTCAAGATTGGTAGTCAGATTTTCATTTCATATTACTTATCAAGGCAACCTATGAGAGTAAGATTGAATAGACATTATAGGTTGATCATATTCTAAAGTTATGCCAAGTTGCATTAGTTTTCGAAATTTGCGAAAAAGGCTGACACTACCTTTAAAGGGTCAAGATAAGGGTCATTTTGGGTCAGTGAGCTCATTTTAGTTCAAAATACATCATGGCTGAGTTTGGCAACCTTTTTTTTTCTTTTTTTTTTCAAAAGTTATTGTCCAGTTTAAAATGTCAAGTTGATGGTGACATCAAGTAAGGTAGGCCCATCATCGCAGTGAAGGAATGACCTACTACCCTAAAAGGGCCTTGACACACCCCTACATTTTTAGTATCATGCAGCACATGTCCCTGTGCTATTGAGGAATCAAGGGTAGAATACGGACATCTGTGTCCATAGAAAAATTTCTTAACTTATAGTAAACAATTAACACCAAAAATATTGAGGATAAGGATTCGGTCTTCTTCCAATGTGTGAAGCATATCAACCAAATCTGGCATTGACTCATCAGGCAGGTTGAATTTGCCATCATACTGAGGTGGTCCTCGCCCAGTACTATCTTTGTGCATGGTAGTGGATAGATCCGCTCGTTCAGGACTGTCTTGAAGTTGCCAGAGAGAGTAATCATTAAACCTCTGGGGTGAATTGGGTTAATACATCCTTAATAAAGAGGATATACATGTACATTCTTTTTAATATAAGTGTTCAGACGCAGGTTGTCTTTTCGACAATTCGGTACATCACAAAAACTGATGCTGTGATTTCTAAACACAAAGTTCAAGATCGTTTCATGGACACATAAGAAACGAGTGAAAGACAGTTGCTCTGATGTGCATGCCAACACACAAAAGTGGACACACTCCTTCTCTTTTCGTGTTTACCAAGTCTGGTTTCGAAGACAATGTTGTCCTTGTAGCATACCCCTCCCATCAGAAGGAAGAGTTTCGACTATTATACATGCTCATTATACTGTAAAAACTTTTGCACCTATTCCTAAAATGGAAAATATCATTGTTCCTTCCCATGAACATACTGGTGCAGAACATGCATCTGTCATTTATGATCATCTTTCAATCGATCATGCACAGTTACAGGAAGAAATGTCTTTGGAAGATTCCTCCAATGACTTGCGAATCAGCTACTTGTATTAGAATACACCCTTTGTATAAATTTAGCAGAAAAGGGGAGCAAAAAAAGTTGGAGAGCATACCATATAAAGGTTATATACGATCCAGGCTAAGTATATCAGGCATACGTCTTTCTGGACTTCAGCATCCAGATGCTCTTCAATCATCTCTCCACCATGGTTAACACACGAGAGGTGGCAACTGCTTAATTTTGATACACCAAGCTTGCACTGCCCTGTAACGTTTGACAAAGCAGAAAACCAAATCCAGTCTGCCCTTGATTCGGATTTTGACAAAGATCACGACTCTACGTCCAAATGTGCGTAGATTCTTAAGATTTGTCCCATACATCAATGCTTGTACATGTATAGTTTGCCAACAAAATTACCCAACCTAGTAAAAAAAAAAAAAAAAAAAAACCCACAGGGTTGTGTTTTGGAGGGCAAAAAACAAAAAACAAACAAACAAAAACAACAACAAAACAAAACCATCAGTGTTTATGACATCGTGGCCGCCAGCAGCTACTGCATTGCAACATTTACACAAATTACTATGGAATTGTTGTCTAAGCTAACTCCTCTTATGCCTATCATGACTGTCTTTATCCGAGAACAAAAATGCCCTTTCCCATGACCATGATGACCCTGACAACTATTGAATATGGTTTTCCAAATCATAATGATAACTCTAGTTGTTCACTCTTAATATCAATCTACACATTTTGGCACACACGCACATCCACACAGACAAAGAAACCCCAAATCAAATTAACAAGTGCTTTCCTTGTTCTGTTTGGGTATTTTAAGTGAGTTCAAGAACCCAAATGACATTATTTGGGCCCTTGTGTACTGAATAATGAGCTCTTCTACATGTAACTCAGTTTACTAATTCAAATTACATATATATGAAATAGACAGGAAAAAACATGAATATTTATCCTTCCCAATAGACTTTTTGTGTATTTTGTGGTCAAATGAAAGTTCGTTGACCTTTTGACCTTTCGAGCAATAACTTCTTAACGGGAGGTCAAAACCATATGACTCTGTATACTTTTTTGTTCAGTATAACAAGACAAACAGTTTGGTGTGTCATTTACCATAATCGGGGTATTTTCAAAAATTGACCCGTATTGACCCTATTTTGACCCCTCAGCGGGTCAAGATGGCCATTAGAAATTTGACACCAAGTTGGAAGTTGTTCCTCATGATGTCACTAAACAGATAAAAGTGAAAAATCAAACTTAGCCAATTTTTTGAAGTAGATGACAACTGCTTCCTGACTAAGGGTGAAATGGATCTAAAGTATTTTAATTCTGAAAGTTGCCTTGTGAATCTAAATTATTAGCTGGTATGTCTTTAAAAAATGCAAAACAAATATTCTAACCTTTATCTTTTTTTCTTTTTTTTCTTCTCTTTAGAAAAAAAAATGCATTTCTGTAGAAATTGACACACTTTTCTTGATAAAACCCCTTTTAAAATTTCCTCTGACGAAAAGAGCAATCAATTCCACCATTAGTTATCACTCTATGTTATTTCGCGTATTGGCGCCCTTGTGCCATCTTGGAAAGGTACCGGTACCGGTAATTGCACTTCATCGTCGCTCGATCTTGCAAATCTGCTTGAAAACTGTGGTCGAAACTTCGGTCAAAAAATGAATGCTCCACCAACATTTGAATCATTTATTCTCTTCGATGGGGAAAAGAAGTAAGTATGATCCAATTATTATAAGCATTGATTTAAGGAGCGTTGCTTGGTCGTGTGATATGCCGTGTAAAAATGCGATTGATGTATGAAATCAAACACAAACTTCTAACACAAAATTCAATATGTGGGAAAGTAGAAATTATTCCTCTGCGCAAAAATATTGAACCCGAGGCCGCGAGGGCCGCACCGGGTGTCTGGCCGCGTAGCCGTAGGCGTAGAGGACCGATGAGTTTGGTGTAGTTAGAAACTTAGATTTCAGTCATATTATTTATGAGGACGAAAAAGATGAATTACAAAAGGAAAATACAGTAGAGTTAGTCTTGGTAGTGACCACCTGCACCTGTGATCAATCTTGCAATCTTGAAAGCTTGTTAAAAAAAAGAAAGTTAGATTCTAACTTAATGAAGAGAAGAGTGGTGATTTCCACTCGTAGCCACGCTAGCAGCAAAGCTATGTCAACACTAAACCGACCAGCCCCCGTCGCGAAGCGACGGGAACTGACGAACCAGTAGACATATTTGGCGAAGTTTTTAAAAGTCTACATGACCATAAATTTCGTGGTCAAAAATACCTTATTTGAATTCATACTCACATTGAATCAAATCTTTGAAGTTTTTCCTCGATATTGGGGTGACATCTGCGAATGTTTCACATGAAGTAATCACTAATAATGTAGAAAAATACAGGAAAATTGAGTCCATCAACGTAATATCTCTCCGTGCATGCGTTTGTCTTCGCCATAACGTCTTCGCACAGTAAAATGACGTCATAGAAAATGCAGCGATGGCACCAACACTATGAGAAGAGACAAGGCCAACGGAAAATTCATTTGTAAGTCAAGAAGCTCTTATATACTTTCATTTTAGTCGTTGTTACGCGTGAAACATCATAGAAACCTTACAACAACATTTTAAACATTAGATTGATAAATTGACCAGTATAATCCTCTGATCGCTCATCATCGCTGATTATTTCGCTGTAAATGGAGGTGGTGGAAGTACAGCCCCGTCGCCTTCGGCAACGGGGCTGTGTATAGTTATGTCAACACTAGCAAAAAGTTTATGTGGAGACTGAATGCGTTTCAAACCAGTTTTGCAAAAGTCAGCAAAAAATCAGGAGTGTTTTTTAATTTTTTATTTTCATGATGGTGAAATCAAATTTAGTGAGAAGCTATTCTATGATAAATATAAATACGGTGGTGTGACCATAATTCGCGCGTGACCTTAATTCACGTATGCCGGATATCTCAATAAGTAATTAATATTTTGAAAATCTGATAGCACCGTCAGAAAGAGGGATCCCAAATTGCTTAAGAATCGATCTGTCGTCACAGTATGGTGTATTGAATTGTGAAATTATTGACCAAACATCGGAAAATTGCGTTTCCTTTCCGAAAAATCTGACCTTCCGGACAAGGGTCTGGAAATCATCATTTTCTGATTTAATATCATCAAAATTGTAAGATGATATTAATATCATCTAATTCTATAAAATTTTGACTTAGATTACATTTATTGTAATTCCCTTTCCTTAGAGTGATGAAATTTCTTGATAAATCTTTGTCAAACGCCCGTGCGGGAATTAAGGTCTCGCTGTTTTGTTGACTTTTTCAGCAGAATGTGAGATTGTTTGATTGACATAGAATTTTGAAATCGCGATATCGTCGAAACCCTTTGACCTAGTTCACTTCTTCGTTCGGCGATTCAGAGTTTATAATTTTGCCGTTTATTTGGTATTTATAGTTTTCGTTGATTTTGTGTAAAATGTGAAAAATTGTTGATTGAATGTCGAATTTTCTATAACTTTTGAAATTTGCGCGAACTATGGTCTCCCCATCATACATAGAGGTATAGGAAGGCTTCAATTTAAAGTCAACATCTTTTGCAAAAAGTAGAAAAAGCATGGGAAAACCAATGGACCAAGATGCAAAACCTGCCACCCTTAGTCCCACTTTCACTACTAGGTTAATACTTTGTATTGACTTAGTAAACCTATGAGTGCTCATAGCTACGACGTAGTGTCGACCTCGTAGACCAAGTCCTTCATATTCGGTTGATATTTTTGTGAACCACATATTCCACTCTTTTTATGGCAACTGCATCCATAACGAAAGTAGAAATTTTTCTTCAGTAATTCCATATATAAATTTAGCTAGGCCTCACATACAGCTGCAAACCAACATCAGGCTGTACTGAAAAATGGCTGCCTGTTGCCCTCTTGGTTGCTGAGGAAACTTCTCAATAATAATTAGTGAAACCAGCTTTAAACTTACCTTAAAAATAAATTAAGATAATCTATCTGAAATTAATATGTTCATTGTTGCTGACAATTGCAGATTCCTTGTTTGAATACAATGTCAATTCATGTAATTACAATATTGTTTTCTTGTACATGTATTTCCAGGATTACCATAGAGAAAGATACCAAGGTTCCAAATGCTGCCATTTTCACAGTCAACAAAGAGGACCACACATTGGGCAACATCCTCAGAGCGTAAGTACTAAACAATTTGTTTAAATAAAAAGAAAAAGTGAATTCTGTGAAAGAGAAATTCCACTTTTTTTTCAAGTCCCCCCAAAATGAACTTTTCTCTGAATTTCCTTTATTAAATAAATTCTGGAATGAATAATTGGAAGAGAGCTCGAGAAAAGAAAAGGGTAGCTTGAGAGTTGGCTAGCACATCAATTCATTAATTATCAATAACCATGAGGTTGCCTTTGAAGGTAAAGGAGCTCGTTTTAAGACACAGGCTACCTTTGGGAAAAAGGAAAGGAGGAGAAAAAAATACAGTCGACCTTGCCTATGTAGAATTAGATGAGAGTGAAGAAATAGCTTTGACTTTGAGAAAATCCAACATATGAAGAATTAAAAACAACAAAAAATAAAGAGAAGATGTCTTGAAAAGACCTTCGACTTAGGCAATTATTCTACTTGTAATAGTAAACTTAGTCAACTTAGTCAACTTTGACTGTAATATATGTCCTGTATTTATGCATGCTTGCAAACAATTCATCAGCATCATTTTGCAATGTTTTTGTAAAGTCAGTACAAAGTAGATGCCTTTTAATTTGTATTTACTTAGATATGAATTTATCTTTTTTGTCTGTCTTTTTTTCCATCCTTGATGCAGCCAACTACTGAAGGATCCCCAAGTCATCTTTGCAGGGTACAAGGTACCCCACCCCTTGGAACACAAGTTCATCCTCAGGGTCCAAACGACACCGGATTACAGCCCTCAGGAAGCCTTCACCAATGCCATCACAGATCTCATCTCAGAAATCTCACTCCTTGAGGAGAGGTTTAATGTAAGTTCCAAGTAGCGGATGCAGCCTGACGTCACACAATTAAAAGTCTCGGCCCATGCCCAATGATAGAGCCGCTATTTTCCCCAGACAATTGGGCCTGCAGTTTCTTTATAAATGGGATTCTTGGATCCACTTCTGGTTCCAGTGTAATTTCTATTTTCATGGGGGCTCTTTTAATCCATTGGGGGGGGGGGGGCAAAATAGCCCCTATGTACATGTTTTCAATGGTAATAATTTGGTTGATGTGGGTTTTTTTTATCCTTGCGGGGGCTAAATTGCCCTGAGCCCAATGTAATTTTTTCCATGGTAAGTTCAAGAAAAATGTTTTTGAAGGGGATATGTGCCCCAACTTTTCAAAACCACCAATTTGTCATTTAGAGATTGTGTGACTTGTGCTCTTGAACAATACAAGTATTTTGTGAGGACTCATGCTAATAATAGTGTTTGTTTATCCAGGGTAGCTATATTTATTTCAGTTTTGACAAATGCTATCATGTTATAATTCTTGAAATGTTGAGTACCAGGCTGAAAATCAGAGGGTCCTGTTTTTCTAAGTGTTTTATATGACTTGGCCAGGGATTGAACATGAGGCAGGCATTCTAACCAATTGAACCAGTGAACTTCACCCTTTGGATAACTGTCAACAGGAAAGAAGAATCCTTTAGGTTTAAAACTTCCGGGATAACTACCAACTGATGCAGAGTATGCCTGTATGACAATCATCTACAATATTGTAAGCCAATATTTTTGGCGTACAAATATTTTCACGATTTTGGTCTACAAATGTAGGTGGGGAAATTCGCGAGACCTCAATTTCGCGACTTTTGTGATGTTTTCATTACTATGAATAGCAATACATTCAAGTGGAAATTTTGCAAAAACTGACTCGTGATATATATGAAAATAAAACCACCGCAAAAATAACCACTTATAAAAACATTGTAGTCAAACCAATAGTGATGCAAACAATCATCTTTTAAACCAGGATTAAGTCAGAATTCAAAAGTTTTCTTTTGTTGCTTTGTGTCATGGTATTGCCAAAAATCCTGATATATATATTTTCATTTTGGTTAACCCCCTTTACAGGCTGCTGTACGAGACAAGAAGGAGGGGCAGGACTGAAGGAGTCTTCTAGCTCATATTACAATCCTTACGAACTCAAAACTGCTGGACAGTACTCATTAATCTGTACATGTTTGTGTAAATTTGAAAGGAATGGACCAATGGCAGCCATAGACCAGAGCATCTTTGCCTCAGCTTCGACATTGCATCAAGGAAACATCATGGATCCTGAGACTGAAAAAAGATAGATTTGCTTGTGATGCGGAGAACTGTAGCTTTGGACTTTCTCGTCTGATTATAAAACATTCAGATGTTTCTGAAGAAAGCAGGAATATGAATGGGTATATTCTTCATGGAAATATCAACCAGTCTACAACCAATATCTGTAATGCCCATCTGGGCCCATTGGACATTGTCTTATCCCTATTTGTCTAAACCTACTATTTATTTTATGTAATTGTCACCGAGCTTATTGACCATTCTGCCTGATTTTCATTGAGGCTATACCAATTTTGCCGAGTTTATCTACCAGGTCTATCATCATTTGGTCTATATGTTCAGATGAATTTGTAATAACCCAAATTTTCATTTGACAAAATGGGAAAAAATAAAAATGGGGGGAGCAATTAAACCCTCTGGACATTAGACTAAATGACAATTAGCTCCAGTGAGAGTGAGTATTAGACAAAGTGATAATCGGACCAAATTCGAGGGTTTGGCAATATTGGACCATCTTGTAAACCCAGCGATATACAGTGCGTTTCAGAAAAAAGGTAATCCATTTTTAGAGGGCCCATATTCCAAGCTTATTTATTTTTGCTGTTCATTTGTTATATATAATTGAAAATGAACTATCCACCATTCCAATGGTACCTTTCTTGAATTATAAATGTAAACCATCACTGAGTAAATTGCAAATGAAAATGACGGTACAGAATCATTTTTTTCCAAGATTTAACCCTAGAAAGACTGGGGGGGGGGGGGGCTCATTCAGCCCCCCCCTCGACATTTTTCGCGATAAATTCGCAACGCGGAAAAAAAATTCGCCGAGACTTCATGACTATTTTCTTTCAACCCTCGCGCAACTTTTGAGACCAAATTTGCGATGCCCGGGTAC
The DNA here is from genome assembly GCA_940671915.1 of Paracentrotus lividus. NCBI lineage: Eukaryota > Metazoa > Echinodermata > Echinoidea > Camarodonta > Echinidae > Paracentrotus > Paracentrotus lividus. The sequence continues at coordinate 9,715,814 of CALNVZ010003434.1, read as the reverse complement.
GCGGTTCCGAAATTACGTAACATTTTGTAACCGTGCGTCAGACCCAAAGTTGCTCCAATACGTGATTTTGTGTACAAATCCAATGCAAATTGTGTTTTTAGCCAAAATTCATAAATGTATCATTATTTTCTCTTTAACTGATTAAAATCAATTAATTTAAGGTTGTTTATGATTAAAATTGTGTCACCAATGATTTCCATCGAAAAAACAATAATAAACAAAAAGTCGGAAAAAAAAGAAATACATAAGAAATTTGAAAAACAATAGAATACATAAGAAAAAAATCTTGATACAGATTTTTTTTTTACTAACATTTCACAGAAGCTACAAAGAGCCTGTAAACCAAAAATTAGCACTTTTAGAGCTTATTTAATTAATTAGAGCAATCTTAGATTTTATGCATTAAATTAGCATAATTAAATTAGTGATGAAATTTTCGGAGAATATGACTCTTCAGTTTTGGAGAGGATGCCGCGGGTAAGCGCGTGCCAATTTTCGCGCAATCGCGCGCTCAACGACCCAATCTTGGGGGGGTGGGCTGAATGAGCCCCCAGTCTTTATGTGTTCAAAATAGCCCCAGTCTTTAGGGTAGGAATATGAAAGAAGACAGAGTGGATGCTTTCAAAGGAGTCACACATCACCGCACGCGATCCTATTCAATGCTCTGGGAAGCAGGGTCAGCACTTACTCAGTCTTCTTTCATTTCCTTAAAACTTGGAAAAAATTGATTCTGTACCGTCATTTTCATTTGCAATTTACTCAGTCAAGCTTTACATTTATGATTCAAGAAAGGTACCATTGAAAAGGTAGAGAGTTCATTTTCAATTATATGTAACATATGAACAGCAAAAACAAGTGAACTTGGAATATGGGCCCTCTAAAAATGGATTACCTTTTTTCTGAAACCCACTGTATATTCTAGGCTACCTATTTTAGTCCATTGATTTACACTTAGAAAAAAAGATAACAAGGGGGGGGGGGGGGGGGGGGAGTTTTAGTTCCATATTTTTTACAGTCCACTCCCATTACTATTCAGTATAGAAGATTTTGTTATAGCCACACAATTCACTTGAGCATATTCCCCTCATTCTAACGGGAGTGACCTGTATATGTCGTACTGTATAGTGGTTATTTTCGCGATGACTTTATTTTCGCGAATTTTGCGAGTTGGTCATCGCGAAAATTTCCACTTTAGTACAAGGCTATTTATAGTAATGAAGTCATCACCAAAATCGCAAAATTTTGCTCCTGCGAATTTCCCCAACTAGTCCAAAATCGCGAAAATATCTGGACGCGAAAATATTGGCTTATACAGTAATCCACTAAAAAAATTCAACTGTAACTCCATCTATATCAAGAGAGCTAACAAGACTTTGGACATCATTCTGTTTTGTTGTTTTTTTTTTCTTTTTGAATACAAGTATTCTGAAGTGTGATGTTGATTATGTTTTAAAATTGAATAAAATACATTTTTAGATAAGATGACTGTGTAGACTGAACAGAATTTTGTGTATTTGTGAATCAAATTATAGAATCAGTATCTCTCATCTGTACAATGCTTCCAAGATAAAAAGTAAACACAAATTTGAGAGCCTCTTATTAAAATTCTATAGCTTATGTGACATTTTTTTCTTAATATCGTGACAAAGAGTAACTCATGTCCTATCCAGTGATCCCATAACTTACAACATGTGCTGTCATGGGTGACTGAGCACTTGAGCTCTCAGAAAACTCAAAATCACCTTGTATCAAGTTTTGGCAGAAGCAACTCTGGCTTTCTGATCATTCATTGTTTGAGGCAAGCCTTCCTGAGTCCATTCATAGGGACAAAAGGTTCATAGGACTATTGAAATGCAAGAGTTGCTTTCGCCTAAACTTGGTACAATTTTGACACTTGTTTTTTAAAGCCCAAGTGCTTGGTCATCCGTCATAGCACAGGTTTAAATGTGGTATCATTGGGTACGTGAGTTATCTATCTTCACAAATTTATTCTTTCTTTTCTTTTAAAAACTTTCCAGCTCTTTGTCCAGCTATTTCTTTCATCTTTCCCTTGGATTTTTTTTCATTTCTGTCTATCTCTTTGTAAAGTATCCGTTTTCTCTCCTTGTTTCTCTCCCTCTTCCCCATTTTTTTATTTCTGTTTTTCTCTCTATATATGTGTGCCTATCTCTATCTCTCGTGTTTCTCTCATCATGCTCTCCCTCCCCTATCCACCTCTCTCTATCTCCATCTCACTCTCTCTCTCTCTTCACCCGTCTCCCACCATCAAAACACAAGGAAAAATTCTTGTTTTAGATTTGTTTATTTTTTTTTATTGAAATAGCAATCATTTCTTTTTCCATGATGATTTCACCTTCTTCTTCCCTGTTAATAGGCTGGTTGAACATCAAAAACAAATGACTTTGTTATTATAGATTTATGTGTGCTATTTTTTTTTTTTAGTACAAAATAATAAATGGTAATACATATACAGGTATCATTAAACAAACAGTTGAATGTGATAAACAATTCCCTATATCAATTAAGTACATGTATTCAGCCATATTAAATAAAATAGTAGATCAACCCATTTCAACACAGGTAAATGAAATATGATACAACATGGTCTTTATCTTAAATTGAATATTGTTTACAATTATATGACATATTTCACGAAAGATATCTCTGCCAACTTGAATGTATACAAAAATTAAAACAAATGATCAATTGCCTTTCTCTTTCAAACATTTCATGATAATTTTTATTTTCTTCAGAAAATCTTGAATGTTGGTAATTTAAGTGAATCATGACAGAAATTTGTCATGCAGTATAGCTTGTTTGAACCAGCAAACTTATGAAAACCACTGAAGATCACACACACAACTTCTCTAAAACGACATAACATTTGAATGCATGTCTGGGACTACCAGTTCAATTTCTATTTGTTCCTTGTTAAATACTTTTATACACCTTCTAGCGATGTGATTTTGATTCCGTCAATGGAAGTTTTGTGTGATTCTCTTTGATATGATTCCCTTTGATACCAGATTTCAAAACTAATTAAAAATCTTTCATTTGTAGCTAGAGCTATGGTAATTGCAGTCACATTCGTAAAGCCTCGGTCAAAAATGCCAATACAAACGGTTACAGACACCGTATAAATGATTTTCTGACAACTGTCAACGCTTCTTTCATAGGAACATTCGTGACTGTGGCATAACACATTTTCCCAATACAAAGATCATTTCAACAAAGTGAATTATATAACCATATATAACATTTGTTTCTTGTAAAACTGTTGCAGTAAATAAAAATCCCAAAAGAAAGGAAAAAATTGCTAAAGAAAGCACCAAATTCACTAAGGTCATTGTAAGTTTACCGTAACCTACATAACCACTGATCCAATTCCAAGAGAAATTAACCCAAACATCACAATATGTAAAGAAAGAGTTGGGAGAGAATTAAAAAAAACGGGATGAACTTTGCATAAAGCTTTATCTGGAGGAACATAAATTGACTTTTCAATATTCCATTTTCTTTTGTTATTTCAATGCTTTAAAAGTATTTTTAAAAACTGCAGCACGCCTATATTCTACGACTGTTATATCAAATTCTATTATGGCAATGGATAACAGAATTGGCTGTTGCACAAAGCACCATTCAATATTTATAAGTGTCTTCCCCGATTGATAAAATTACATTTATACTTTATTGGTGGAGACAGAATGTTTCCAAGACACCATACAACAAGAAAACCAAAAAGGCTTCGAGACACCCATGATTTGGTCAAACATTTTCACAAAAAATGCGTTTCTTTCATTGAGTGCTATGAAAAGTATTTGGTCATACATTTATGTGCAGATTTGGTCACTCTGTACTTGGGTATTCAATTTCAAATACATGAACATGAAGGAAAATAAAATAATTATTATAGAGTTAGGCACTGTTGCTTATTTTTACAACCTAAAGCAAAATACAATGATGATGATCATGGGGATTTGACACAAAATTATGGTGGCATATTTCGGTTTTGCAATTGTATAATTGTTATAAGTGGTAGATAACATAATTTTAACAGACATAATATTTAACACATGCACTGTAAGCACCAACCAACATGGATATGCATATATGGGCAATGGTGTTGATAAGAAGGAAAAAAAATGCAGACGATTACTAAAATTAACTGTGAAACAAAGCTCTCAAAGGTCATTATCTTTTGGATTAAAAAACAGTAAACAAGAAAATGAATAATATTTCAGAAACTGTCAAACACCCACTACCTAGTGAACCCTCAAATAAAAGCAAATACAGTGAACACTTATTATAAAGAGGTCTGACATAGCAAGATTCCTGATATAACATGGTAATTATTCTGGTCTGAAGAACCTCATAATAAATGTTCATTGTAACCAGGCACTACACCAGTCCACCTTTTCACCTGTGGAATATCAGTCCTGGGTATACTCGGACTGGGGTCTACGGGAAATGTGCGTTATACATGTAGCAAAATGAGCTTTTCTCCAACATATTAAAATAGTAGAATTATTGTTGTGACTTACATTCAAAACAGGAAAGTTATACAATTCATTTTCTTTCCATTTCCTTGAAAGCTTTAAAGAAAACAGTAAAATTGTAATTTCTGGAAAAAATACAAAGCAAGAAACAAATATGCAGCAGAAAGATTTGTATGCAGAGAAAATGAAAGTAATGCAGCTCATAAGATGGCAAGAAAGAAAAAAATAACAGGTCAACAAACCAATATTTCTTTTGGTTTATATCCTCTTGGTCTACTAGCATATGTGACTCATCACATCAAAATCAGACACAAGTCGCCAGAAAAGAGTCAAAGATTGCAACAAAACAATCCATTTTTAAAGGCTTCCCCTAATCATTTCTACTCATTTTTTTTTTTTTACAGAGCATACAAGAAACATTGAAAATTCAGAAAATCAAAATAAGACAATTTTTATTATTTTGCCGATTTCCTTGACACTGTACTGAACTCGCTTTGCGACTTGTGTCTGAATTGGTCTACTATCAATTTGATTTAATTGCTGTTTGGTCCATTTATCACTTGGCCTAATACTCATTAGTGATAATTGTAATTAACTCCAACATCCAGATGGTTTAATTGCTCCTTTGTCTACTTTCACTTTCCCCATTTTGTGAATTGGAAATTTGAGTTAATACCAATTCATCAAAACATATAGACAAGATAAAGTGGATAACCGACAAAATGGGCATAAATTAACTGGGAATTACACAAAATGGTAAATGGGCTAAGTGGTAATTAGAACAAATTGTTAGTAGACAAACTAGTTGTAGAAGAAAAGGACTTGACCATATTGGATGAGACCAGACAGGTATTAGACAAATTGTTTGTAGACCAAGAGGGAATTCACCACTAGTATTGGATCACAGAAATACCAGTAGCAAAAATGTTGCTAATTTTAAGTGCTTGTCAATCTAAAATGCTACAAGAAAAACATGTCAATGTAAACTTTGAGAGTTGTGAATAGACCATAACATGTAAATACGAAATGAATCATTTTAACAATGATAGGATGAAATCTTCCCCGTTACGCAACACCGATAGAAGAATATATAACACCAAAATAGAATACATAATGAAAGATATTCATAAAGGAATGTACGTATACAGGTGAAATCGTTTTGATAGTGTGAACATTCAAGCAGCTTGATCAAGCTTAAACAAACATTATTTATTTTAGCTGATGAAAAACAAGACTCATGTCAATTTGATAGCCATCTCTGTATAAAGAACACCTGCCTATTGCAGTCACTAATACTACATGTATTTCCCTCGTAGAGTGAGTGTTAAAAGGACACCTGCATACTTAACCATTATCTCTCCTTTTAACCCATTAATGTCTATAACTGGGATATTCTTGGAAACTGATGGGAATGGTAGAATCAAATCATCTATATATCAATAACTGACCATTAGCAACAGGCTTGACTTTATCCTTTACATAACCAGCAGCCTAATTGTTGTTTCTAAAAGCTAAGCAATATTTAGCGATTTAAAGTGAACAACACTGTTTATTGTCTCTTATTGACACTATGTTATAAATAGCTAGCTGGTATTCTTAAAATATACCGTTTGATATATCAATAATACAGTGAATAAATTAGCCTATAATTTCATTTGTAGTACTAGTATAGGGGAACTAAAATGTTTGGAGGGGAAAACTAACTGTTTTGCCACTTGGTAACAGAATTATTGCGTTGTGAATGTATTGAGTAGTGAATTAGTGTGTTATCATTCAAGTGGGTCTACTTGTACATGTATATATAAGACCACACTGCTCAGAATGTTGCATTATGGGTTAGGAACTACATGTAGGACACATTCAAATAGTTGAGGACTTGAGGAGGTGCTATATAAGGCTGCTGGTTTCTAAATATAAATTAACAACATACCGATTAAACTACTTTGTTCTTCTTGGTTTCCGAAGTAAATACACCATTTTCGACCAATACCATGCAAACAAATTCAAGAAAACTACAAATCATACTATGTTAAAATGAACATAAACATCACACACTTCTGATCCCTTATGAAAAGGAATTTAAAAATGTGAGCAAAATTAAGCTGGCTATATTTTAAAATGAAAAGGTACATAATTTACCAGGAAAGATTGTCTGAAAGGGTGTAAAGGGCAAGAACAACAACGTTTAAATTTATTTAAAAAAAAGAATTTGATGTGAGGAATTCTGAGGATATAGCAGACAACTATTTAATAAACAAATAGAAAAAGTAACTACTAGTTTAGGATGGAATGAATCTGGTTGATTTATTTATGATTTGGAAAAAACCGTCATAAAACACACATGCATAGTTTCGATTATTGTATTTTAAATGCAATTCATGATTTTGTACATGTATATGTGCTAAATACATGTAGCGAATTAAAACATCACAACTGGTATACATGTAGTTTTCAAAAGAATGCATGATAAATTTCTCTGCTAGGTCCCTTAGACCATAACCCCAACTTTAAATAAAGCTATCGGTGCAAATTCCAACATTCACATCATCATCAACAACTATAATTCCAAGGCCTAGATCATGTTTGTGAATATATAATATTTATATATATTTTCTATTATACAAATATCTCTTCCATAAACAAATATATAATTGCTTACAATACAAGTTCTCTGCATTGTGAGTGCATGATACAAATAGTAAGTAATATACTCTTCAACAGCGAAACAAATTACACACCATGTTAGTATAAAATATCTCTCAAGGGAGTGAATTAGTCTTTCACTCTTCTAAAATCTTTCTCTCTCTCTCTCTCTCTCTCTCTCTCACACACACCCTCAATCTCTCCATCTCTCTCTCTTTATCTTCCTATACAAATGAATACTGGTTCCGCACGGCTTTATGCGCCGCGTGTTGGCCATTCTGCCGCTCTAGCGAGGAATGCGAGCTGAGGCGTCCGCCCGACAATGACGGGTCCGACACGGACATCTCAAAGTGGTTTGGTATGTCCATGAATTCCGAGTGTGGCATCCCTGACTCAAGGTCAATCGGGAGGTCAGGGGTCAGGGGTGTACTGGGAGTGCTGATGGACTGAGAGTTTGGTACAAACTCGGTGAGGGTGACGTCCGGTTGGGAGGTACCGTCGCGGCTGTCCAGTGGAATGGGGTGCGTTCGGAAATGATCCAACATCTCAAAGATGGACTCAAACCACATGTGGGTGACCTTGCAACGGTTGTCAGGATCAAGGGTCAAACGGAGATGCTGCAAAGACACACATTCAAAGAGAAGGATGATTATAAGCTTTGATCAATTAGCTAAGACATACAAGAAAATTGCATCATTTGAAACTCTATATTGAAGAATAGATAGAAGCAACAATTGTTTTAGATACAAATTAGTTCTAAACATTATTTTCAATATTTCCATCAAAATCATTTCTATGAAAGAGGACAAATTAATGAAAAATTTCAGCTTTGAGTGACGGAAGTGAAACATCAGATTAAGGGAAAGGGTTTGTTTAATTACACTGACTTGCAGTTATGTCACTAATATGAAAAAAAAAAATGAAATGTACAGTTTGGGGCCAGTCAAACGTTTTATATAAAATAATGAACAAACAATGAATACAGGTATATAAAACTAAACATGTTTCAGTCAGTATCTATGAAACACAATTTTATTTTGGTTACTTCTTGGCAATTACCCATTCTCTGTAAGAATGATTGACAGATATCATTCCCCTACACATATATTTACACCTGGTGACATGCATTATTTATTCTGTCACAATTTCTGGTCGATACCAGAACTCAAAGTTATATGTCATCTTTAACAAGGAAGTGACTTTACTTTATTAAATGTGGTAAAATATTTGTATCTATATTTGGTTTAATAATTTACTGTAATAACTATACATTAATATGATTTGTTGTTTCCTTGTTCCAAGGCACTATAACTAGTAAGCAAAGATTACAGTTTCCACTTTACTTCAAAATTCTGTGAAAAGCAATTTATAGAAAAAGGAAATAAACTCTTGGGTATCCAATGTTTCTTCCTGAACCCCAGGAAATAAACTACATTTAAACAAATACTTAGAATGCCTACTCAGTGGGAAGGATACTGAATGCAATGTACATGTATGTAAGTGGTTATTTTTTATCCTCACAATAATTTCACTTCAATATAATGCCATTTATAGTAATGAAAACGTATTCCTCCCCTCCCCCAATCTAGTCCAAAATCGTGAAAATATCTGTACAAAAATTTATGGTTTAGAGTGTATTATTCCTTTGGCAGTAATTAACAGACTGGGGAATTTTGGGACATTCTTTTGTATATCATTGCCTATACTACCATAGCAACATGTGTCATGTTAAAACCAAATTGTCTAACATTACAGAGCAAAGTTGCTCAACTGTTATTGAGTTGGCCAGACTCTCTCTCTCCATTTGGCACTCACTTTGACTAGATATAGACAGAGGAGTGATGAATTCTGCAGTGGCGCATTAAAACTCAATAGAAAGTTGTGTTATATTGGATACAACATGGCATTCGAATCATGAGTTATCGCTACTCTATCTATAAAGGTGCTCAAGTTCCGACTAGAGTTCCTAGAGAGTTGCGACATGACACGTCCCATTTTTGGCCCAAAAATGGTGGCTCATTGACAAAATGCAGTGCCGCATGAAACCTCAATAGAATACTGGACCCAACTAAATCACGAGTTTTCGCTAAGTACTCTATCTATAAAGGTTCTCTAGCTCTGACAAGAGTTTAGCGCCCTCTTTGCTCTAACTTGGCACATTCTCTGGAAAGCATCCAAGACAGTTTCCAAAATGTGAAGATTCCTTTTCCTTTATCCTTGAACCCATAATGCACACTCACTCAACCACCATGCTCCTTCAATTAGAAAGGATCTTCAACTGAACATAGTCACCGGGGGAAAGCGTTAGTCATGACAAGGTGGCGACTGGGCTACACTAACAACATGTAGTTTGCAGGCACATGCCCATGCTCGACCCATAGAACATTAAGTCAATTGCATATAGTTTGCACATACTAGAGCGTTATTGGGGTAGATGATGAATAGATCCCCCCCCCCCCCATTAACAATTAAAAGGCCTGTATATTTACACCACTGCATGAAGTAGAGTCTGAATTATTTAGTCCTAAACATGATACATGCAGTCTACTAACTCTGTTTATTCTAAAGATCTCTTTTTTGTATGAATTTGCATGTGAATTCAACATCTCCAGAGATGGATATGTTGTGCTTTATGAATATTGTCATTATAATTGTGACCTCTCTGCCTCTCATGACATTCATAATCCATGAACATTGCATGAAAGAAAACTAGATCATGGAACCAATTAAATTGCCAATTTTTGTGAGGAAATATTAATTCCATTATTTTAGCATTGCCAATTTAGAGGGTTTAGTGATTATTTTAATTTGAACATAATGATGCTACTAGTTGTATTCCAATTTTATGATCAACCCATCCAGGTCCCTCAATCATGACACGTTTCCCCCTTTTTTAGCATTGCCAAATTAAAGGGTTTAGTGATTATTTTACATGTAATTTGAAGTTTGAACATAATGATGCTACTATTAGAATTCCAATTTTTCTGATCAACTCTATCAGGTGCCGGCTAAATGTTGGCACAACACGGAAACCAGTATAATAAAAATCAGTAAAGTTATAATCATAACAGTTTGTCATTGCAGGAAACACGGGAGCATGTATTATCTGGCAAGCAGTAATGATATTCAAGCCAGATCATGGTAACTTGCAACTTGTGACATTGTCTGCTTAGTGCTAAAAGGGTGTTTACTCAGGTACATAATATACTGTTAGGGTCCTTCTTACTTTAAATATGTGCACAAGAAGGTTATTGTGCACATCCATATATTGTGTGATTTTCTAAACATGGCTTCTGTTTGTTGAGCAATGTATCACAATTATTGGTGTAAATTTAAAGCATTTAAATTACATTTTCATGGCTCTAACAACTTTTATGTTGAAAAGGGAAAAAGGATGACTTCTGAATGAATTTAGAGGTAATCGATAAATGAACTAAACACCTCAACCTTCGAATGGCTACAAATTTGTTTGGGATTGAGCTGAAATCTGTAAAGAGCACTCCAAGAAGGGCAAGACACTAGCCTGCCCCGTCTGTGACCCTGGTTTGGAACCAGCTTACGAGACAAGCCCTTCTTCTTCGATTAGACTTCAATTCCCTGTTCTTAGTCAGGGGAGAGGGTCGTAACAGCCTGACTCATAGTTCACCAGGCGAGGGGGCGAGGTTCTGACATCACCGTTACAGCCAATTTTGAGTGCTCCCAGTGAGTTATTATTTCGAGAGAAAAATCCTTCAAGAAATCCTGGTGTATTTTTGTTTAATGATAATCATAATACATGTAAGTGTTACAAGTTTAGGATGGCCAGGTATTACAAAGTAATGAAAACTAGATCAGCACATGTGGGACACTTTGCCTGCATGTCAATTCACAATGGTAAACCTCTCAATGTTTAGCTTGATACACCTTCAAGAGGTTTGTCTGTTGAGATTCAAGCAGACATTAACTATAAAATATAAACATACATCAGTTAATCTGGCGCTCCGCAGATGTCATAAAACACCATGATAAAGCCTTACAGTTACATGAAGTTTAAAAAGAGTTTAATATTGCAGTATCAGGGTATTAGAAGAACCTTTAAAAGACAGTGGTGTATCCACACTGTTAGGCCAATCTTTACAGAGCTTTTTAAAACTTATTGTTACTATTAAAACCTGTGCCTTGGTGTAAACCCATTTGACTAATGCCCATTTGGCAATTATACCTATTAATCATTTGACCATATTGTGAGTAGAATGGACCAACAGCTGTTAGACCGAGTGGATCTAAACTTAAATGACTGGTATTTCAGTGTTAGTGTCCCTCCCCTGCAACCTACATGTAGCCTAAACTACCCACCTTTGGCCTTCCATGAAAGTTGAACGTGAGTACGCACTCCCCTCTCCTGGTCTCGCTCTGCCGCACCAGGAACACGCCGTGCCTTAGAGGGCCTCCTTGCAGAACCAGCTGGGCGGCGTCTATTCTTGAGAGGGTGCCATGGAACCATGGGTACTGGGTGAGAGGGTGTTCATCCTGCTGGGGGGTGGTCTCTACGGTGGTGCTCTGGGGCGGTGGAACTTCTGATAGAGAGGTACACAGGGGAGAAAAGAGGTACAAAATCAATGAATTCTAGAGAGGGTGTCATTACACCAGGGGTACTGGTTAAAGGGATTGTTTTTTTTTTTGTTTTTTTTGGGGGGGATTAAAGATGGGGGAGAAAATCACTTTCATGATCAGTATTTAATCATCAGAGTCCAGATTTGGCAAACCCCCCCCCCCCTCCCCACCATTACTTCATGTACTTTGAAGAGCATTGAGAGTAGTGGTCTTTTAGATGTAACTGGTTCCAACCAAATTGATGCGCTAATGATCCCCAATATTAGGTCCCTGGGATAAGACATTAACGAACAGTACCAAATCTTCAAGTATCAAACCCACATAATTATATGGGTATGAGAGAATGTAGTTATCAACTGGTTATCAGGTAAATTTCCTTAATGTGAACGTTTTCATTTTTTTTCCTTCATGTTTTTGCACCCTTGCCAAAAACAATATTCGGGAAGGGAGAAACATGAGCGATGAAGAGAGGGACCCGTATAATTTAATTTTTCATGACTAATGTTCACTTGTGCCAGACCACATAACTAGGTTAGGTAAGAGGTAAACTAACGCATTACAAAAAATAAGGGTATTCCATAGGATTACTCAGTACTTAGGCGTGACCACAGGTCCCACGAAAAAAATCCTTGGCTGAAGTTAAATCCTCACTTTAGCTACGGACCTATGTGAACTGCTACTTACTATGCTTGAGGAAATTACTATTTTGGCCACATAATTTGTCAGGCTTGCAAATAATTTTAGGAGCAAAACGGCAATTCCAAAAAGACTGAAAGAACAACATGAATTTGTAATGCGCTCATATTCAAAAGATTTTGGTCAAGGCACATCAATATTGAAGATAAGATATTAGTAACTGTCTTCAACATAAATGCCAGATTGCATGTACCAGTGATCCAGCATTTTAAGGAATAAATTCTTGCCAGATACCAAATTACCTCGCCTGAATTGAGTGTATTAAATTATGTAGATTACTGGTAATTACTTGTCTTCTACAATGTATATTTAAGTGGTAAAGATTTAAGTATGGTTTTAAGCCATACAGGCCACTAAAATAAGTTTAACTTATGCATGTTAGTTCAGTCTAAATCTGTCCTTAATCCAGTGTTTTAAAAATTATTTTCTGACGTTTATATTGTAATAAGTAGTGCTGAACCAGAGCAAATTAATTCTGTAAGCTCTCTTTTAAGGGCAGTTTAAACTGTACTTAAATGTGTATCGCAGTAGACTGCAGATTATTAAGCCAAATTTTTCTTCAGAATAGAGCCAATGCCTTTACTCCAGAAACCAATTCCTTTAGAATAAACTCTCAACATCCTTGACGTGAGGCTACTGTAAATGGTGGAGGAAAGTGGTGAACCCAAAATGAAATGCTGCACACAGACTATATATCCTGTAAGTGAGTGAACTCTATTCTTACACCACCCACCCACTAAATCTTATCCCGCTTCTAAAAGATGAAATTAAACCCAAACCACTTTATCTTCCGAGGTGTATAAGTTTCCCCATTAGATGCAAAACAGACACCCATAGAGGATAACATAGCGTCTTCTTTACCGGCGATTCCCAGAAATTGCTCTCCATCTGACATTCACATGACAACCCAGCCTGGGTCATACTTAACACGAGGGAACTGTTTTTACCTGGAGAGCGTTCAGAGTTATGTACATTATTTATACTTCAATTATACCATACCTGAAATGCAATTATTCTAAACTTATACTTCATCATGAAGGACCTTCTTTCTACAAAGCCTTTGGGCTTTTCTAAAGTTCTCTTGTCTATTTTCAAGTATTAGAAAGAGGCCTTTAGCAAGAGAAAGAGGGAGAAAGTGAGAGTGAGAACGAGTGGCTGGAATATATTTATTTTGTAAAAAATTATGTAAGGGAAAATTTACAGAAAGTAAGCTCTAAATTTAAAAAAAAAAAAAAATCAAGAGTAAACTGAACATTTCCAAATTCATCGATACTGCCAATAAAAATGCAATGAATCTCTCTCTCTCCTATTTTCCTTGCTATTTCTCATTTTCTCACTTGAGCATAGGGACAAAACCTTGCTATAGGCCTACTATTACTCAACACAAATCTGCACCTATGTACATTGTATGTTTGAAATAATGTGACTGAAAGAATGGCCTTATTATAAAGAAGTCTATTAGCCATGCTTGGGAGAACACTACTAGAATATTTCATTAAGTCATCTACTATTATCATCATCATCACCATATCAATCCATATCATCATATCATCATCATCATCATCATCCATCTATCATCATCACCCATCACATCACCATCACCATCACCATCACCATCAACCATCACCATCACATCACCATTCACCATCACCATCCACCATCATCATCACTCATCATCTCATCAATCATCATTCCACCATCATCACATCACCATTCACATCACACATACCATCACCATCACCATCAACCATTCATCATCATCATCATCATCATCATCATCATCATCATCTCCATCCCTCACCTATCCTCTGACTGACTGGTTCTGAGTCGTTGCTTAGCGACCGACTTCTGTCGAGCTCATGATGCCTCCTGGGAGGTACTATAGGGGGCGGGGTACACGGAGGGGAGGGGTCGCGACTTGATGACTGCCCCCCTGTAGACGTCTCTGGAGTCTGAGGACTTCTTGAGGCACCATTGGTTAAGTTGGCTGCAAAGAAATCAAACATGGTTTTATTGGGAGTTCGGGATGTAAAAAGTTAGAAACATTCTTGTCCATGAAAGTGTTGTGATTTATTAGAATGGTCCTGTTTGCTTTTGAAGTCTCATGCTGCAAATTAAGTGCAAAGCTGCCAAACTGAATGAATTCAAAAGTTCCAAATAAGTATTTTGACAATAAATCAGTATTTTCAAATAAATGCAATGCACATTGTACAATAGGACAACACATAAACATAAACCTTGGAAATCATTATTTCGTACAAAACCACTATCATTCTTCTCCGTTTTCAATACTAAATGCTGAAAATCAGCAGTAATTATTAAATCACTTAACTTTTGTGATTCAACAAAAAGTTTTGGTTTTAGTAGCTTTCTTAAGAAGATAACAATATATAATTTAAACGATTTACATAAATTGTCCTTTGTTACACTTCAAACTGGTTACACGGTTTCAAGGTATACTTGTGAAGTAGTAGCAATTATGAACGCGATTATAGCAAGGGAGAGAAAGACATAAAGAGATACGTAGATAAGCACTGATAGATAAAGTGAAAGGTAAAGTCAGAGAGGGGGAGAGAGAGAGAGAGAGAGAGAGAGAGAGAAAGAGAGAGACAGAGAGAGAGGGAGAGAAGAAGGAGAAGAAGAAGAGAGATGGAGCAGGATCCTATGACAAAACATAGACCTTTCACTCAGCACTCATCAAAATGACACCCACGAATATTTCCACGATTACAGTATACGATGACCAAATTTCCAACTTGTTTCGGAATTCCCATTAAAAAAAATAGAGGTATAAAAAGAAAAGGTAATAGAGAAAGAGAAGCAAGAGAGAGCAAGAGAGCAGGAATCTTGCAAAACATAGACCTCTCACTTGGCCTTGGCACTCATCGAAATGACACCCATAACTACATGATGACCAATTTCCATCTCGTTTGGGAATTCCTATTAATATCAAGGGGCCATTCCAATCTCTTGGCCATCTACCAATCAGAGATCAATGATTCACGGTGAAGCAATTTATTTTAGACCCCCATTTTAACCTCTAAAGGCACAACAGGCGATGCTGCACTAGCCTGAGGTAGACAAACAGCACCCTCCAAGGTGCATCAGTGATAAAAACAGAACAAAAAAAAGGTTAAGTTCAGTTTTACGGACATTACAACAAGCTGCACTGACAAACCCGATACATGCATCTTAAGATCGGGCTTTGATTTCAGGCTGTGCAGTATCGCTCAATTGGTGTGCAATTTGGCAAAACGGCAAAAATAGCTCAATTTGAAAATAAGCCCAAGATGACTTTGGCTGAGATTTTGCCCAATTTAGCTCGTTATGCGAGAGAAAAAGGCTGATGTTTTCTGATTGGGCTAATTTTGTGGATCAGAAATAGTACTTTTCAAGCTCGAGCTGGTGCGGAATAACCTACCGGCTCCAATTACCAGATCTAGGGAGAATACGATGACTGATATTATCCAAGGATAGAGTTAATGTCTATATGAAGATGAGAAGCTTTGTTCTAAAGAGAGTTGGGTGAGGTGCTAGGTGGGGTTGCTTTGGGAAACTTTAGGCAAAGGAGTGCAGAATTAATGCAATAGGGGGGTCACCAAAGGCATCTAAAAATTGAATATCTCAATAATACCCAGACAGATTGAGGTAGGTACAATAAAAACATATTAAATCAAGATCGTAATATTCTAGTTTGGTCTTCATTCAAGAAGGTAATTTAAAAAATGATGCCTTTTGCATACACACCACTCGGTTGGAATTTGTACATGGGGACTCATACTTTTTTTTGTGCATATGGCCCATGTTTACATATCAAAATTAAGGAGGGGCAAAGAATCAAATTTAGGGGCTTGTGTGTGTACGAGGTCCTACATGACAATGAGTGATTTCACGTTCGGTGTTGGTGTTGGTGTTAGTGTTAGCAGAGTGAAAATCGGCTAAAATCGAGCTCAAACACCGAGCTCGGATCTATGAGAGTCGATACCGATATCCCAACACGCGCGGATCGATAGCCCAACACCGTCTGAAGAAAAATGGCGTCGACGCAATTCGTAGCGAAGTACCGGTTTTGTTGTTTAAAACTGTTCGAATATACCTGAAGAAGGCCCTAAAAGGTTAAAATCATACAAATAAATCGAAAATTAATCCTTCTTCAAACCTCCCTTTGATACAAATTTACCTCATGACGGATATTTTTTGACAAAACAGTAAGTTTACAGTTCATATCTCGGGCAGTTTTTCGCAAGCAGCAGGAAAAGGAGCGTTACCTAGGTCACTTCAAAGCCAGGCCGGGCCGCGCAGCGCGTAGCCCCCAGACCCTATAATTTCGAACATCGGTTCAGATTAGCAGTGATTGATCATGCCTTTTGTTCCTAAAATACAGATTGAGAAGACATCCATGTTGATGATATTTATTCCCTATACGATTTACTACGGAATATCTTATTTTATATTTTCTAATAATTTTTTCCAATGAATTTAGATGAAATTTCTTGGACCCTTGTCAGGCTTGAAGAGTAAGTAGCCAATTTGTGAATCCATATCTCGTTAACCCAAAAACTAACCAATTTTGTACGTCTTGAAGTACCCTCTTTAGTCTAATATATTAATTGATTAATTATTCTGTAAAATAAAGTATTGATACTCTGCCACTTGAGCCTCCACTGCGCTTATTATTCACCAGACAAACCAAACGTTGGGCAACACCAACACTAACACCGAGTGTGAAATTAACTTTTTCTTAATCCCTAGGGGTTTAGTGTTAGTCAATGGAAATTTGCACGTGAAATCTAACACCGGCTGCAGAGCTCGGTTCAGCAGACAACATTTGACACAAAATGAAACACCAGCAACCGGAACTACGTCAAAATTTAGAGGTCAACACCTAACACCGACTGATTTTATTTCCATTTCACGTTCGGTGTTAGATCAGACTTCTGCTCCAAAATAAACACTAACACCGATTATAACACCGAACGTGAAATCACTCAATGATATTACCTTGTTGAGATGGTATATTGACGGTAAGAGCTGGCTTGGTTCTCGGCGGCGGCTGAACGCTACTCGGTAAAGCACCTGTTGCACCATGGGAAGGAGATGTTGGGGTGGTACTAGGCAGCATGGGAAGTGGTCTGTAAAGAAAAAAAGAAAATATTTTTGAATACTCCTTTTGGTTATGCCATGGTATTTTGATCAACTATATTGATAAAATCATCATAATTAATATATCAGTCAGTGTTTTTCCCTTTTATGAGGAGTTACTGACTCTTGCACCATGATGACACTCCCTTTTTCCACTTCTTTAACTGTCTTGAGCATCCTCGTCGTTTAGACCTACCTTACTGCTTTCCTTCTTCACCATATCTTTCCATGTAATCTTCAGTCTTCCCTTTTTTCTTCCATCCACTACAATATTCCATGCTCTTTTCACAGGTTCATCATCTGTCCTCCTCACGACATGGCCCATCCATCTCAAACCACTTCTCTTTACATGTACCACTTCCACAACAGTTTCTTCAAAACCCAACCTATCCATGAGCTCACTTGTGTTCTATCATGGATTCTTATTACGATCCATGGTTCTATCAAGGACTTAAGTCCTTGGTTCTATTCATGACATTCACAACTACATTTGCAGGCACCTACCATTCTGGAATTCTGAAATTCATCAGCAATCAAAGGCACTTAATATTTACTGGAAGATAAGAGAGTGAACAAGAGTTATCAATATCAAATGTTAAAGTAAATCAAATTAGGGGGTAATTGGGATGATTCGGGAGTTAATCTGATATATTCATGAGGTGGTTCTTAAACGGCATGCCCTGTTTGATTTTAAATCATTACATCTGTAATAAAAGACAAAGATAGGGTGACACTGATGCGTGCTGTATCCATGCTCTTAAAATAAACATGAAATGAACTCCTCATCAAGCGTATCGTTTACTCAGCTCCTTCACACGCAATTAATGACCCGCAATAACTGTATCAATTACAATCATAAGCAACTTTTCAACGATTTACATGTGTCAAGGATCAAGTGCCAACATGAACATCTTGCTCTACAACATATAACAAAAAACGTACGATGTGCATCTGATCGATTTAAAAGTAAAAGATGTATCTCATATCAAACTGAAGTTTCCGACTATTTTTCCACTACATGTAAGAACCAGGAGGGCATTATTAATGTTAACTGGTCATGTGTTTGCCTTGCACCTCTCTGCATCTTGTCTGCATAGGATTAAAAAATAAATCCTCCTTGTGTCGCAAGCATGGATGGTAAAGTTTTCTTCAGGCATGCTGGTGGATGCACTCCTCATACAGCCATATTGAAATGCAAGGAGTATCACAGAAAGTACAACACGCACTAACAAAAAACACCCACAACCAGTTGTGACAAGGGCAATTTATAAAGAGTTATAATCGATCACCCTTATGGTCTCTTACAAGCTGACATTATGTATAGCAACCAAACAGAGATGTTAATTTAAATTTTAATAGATCATAAAAGTGTTAATTACAATGCCTTCTATTCTATTCAAAACAATGAATCCGTATCCATAATATTGCAAGAGATAAACGCTGACAGTCTTGCCATATTGATTCTTTTCCATTAAACGTTAAATGCCCTACCCGACCTTCACATATTGTAATAATCTGATAATCAATGGGGCTTCGCACAGCAGTTGTTTTGTCTTAGGTTTCAAAAAGTATTATAAGCCTGTCACGCTTGTATCGATCTGGGTAGGAGTCGACAAGCATCTGTTTTCTTTAGTCAAGAAGGTCTTGTTCAAATTGTTTTTGTACAATGTATTTTGAGGGCATTCCATCCTTCCATCTTTCACTTTCTAATGAGGTGCAAAGGTTTTAGGCTTTTGATATGTTGGGTAAGCCTTAGGCAAATCACAATGTCAGGACAATTACCCCCTGGATGACTACCCTCAGGACAACTACCCTCAGCATAGGGTCAGGGCTAGGGGGGAGATTTTTGGGAGGGGGTATTTGTCTGGGGGGCAGTTGTCCTAGAACTGAGGATTCCATGTTTCACTTTCGATCTAAAACATTTTTGACCTTTGCTATATTTGGAAAGCCTTGGGTAATTGTTGCTTGGTGGAGGACAGATTTATCCTACAGTGAAGTTAACAACAGTAATTAATGGTGCTGTGCATATAGATTTAAATAATGGTATCGGGGGGGGGGGGGTGTAATTGAGCATAATAATTGATTCCAACATGAAGAAAAATAAATTCTAACATCACAATATACATGTAGTCTGACACATAATAAACGTAAACAATCTCGGTCATTAATGGTTTGCGGTTTAATGACAATTATGTCCTGTATGTCGATTACATCATTAAAGACAACATTACATGGAATACATATCTTTTTCCAAGCGTAAAACAATTACATGTAAATGTGAACCAATACTCTCTCTCATTTCCTCATGTAAAAAAAGGTTTATAATAGGCAATACTTCCTGGTTGAATTTGTGTGTGCAATGAAAAAGTTTGCTTGTAATCTATTGTATGAATTTGAAAAGAACATGATATTTCTTTTGCAACTTTGGATGGCATACAAATGAAGCCTACATGTATAATCCGTGTTGAAAAGAAAATATGAAAGGAATCGTTAAATAGCATGAATATACTGTTATACACCCCCGCCCCCCCTGATAAAAAAAAAAGATAATGGTTTCAAGTGTACTGTAAGATTGTATATTACATGAAACCAAACAAAGAGCTCTGATATAATATAAATTATGGAAAAATTATCAGTTAATGAAAATGAGATTCAGAATAGCAAACAATGTGTTTTACTGTAGATTCCAAAAGTGTTATGTGAATATTTTTCCATTTTATTTGAAGTGTCATAAAAATTAAAGTCTTAGGGGCGTATGATTTCCAAGGAAAAAATTCAAACTTTTGACAGACTACATTATAAATGAAAGTTCATTTTACAGAACAGACCTCATTGTTTGCCAGCAGCCTGAAAAGTATCGACTCATACATTGTATATAAACTAACAAGCAGACGCCCTCCAGGCAAACAATGGATAATGTTGACCGTCTCATATGCTATTGTATTATTAACAATCTCACTCACACAATTCAAAATTAATTTTCACACTAGAACTTCCTCTTCCATGGTTAAATTCAAATAATATACAAGTGCTGGTTTTAAAAAAGAATATCCCCCTTTTCCAACCTTTGAGCATCTGTGTACATAAAGTTTGTCTTATATTTGTTTAGTATCTTAGAAACTTATGAAGCACTATGAAAATGTAATTTGTTATTATAAATTGAGCATTTATAACTTTGGTATTGATTTGCTGAGTATCTGTACATGTGTTTTGAATGAAATTTTTGAAACTTTGTAACTTATTTCTTAATTAATTTGTTATTATCATATAATAATTAATACGACTTCATTGCTATAGTCACATGAGGAGGTCTATCCTGACATGAACTGGGCTTTTATAAAGCAGATAATATAGGCCTATTAGCCAAACAATTTATCAAGTTAGTGAAAGATTCTGAAAAATATGACTAACAAATTTCTTCAACTTTCCTTTCATATGAAGATATTTAAATAAAAATTTTACTAATCCAAATAGGTTGGCAATGGGCTTCATGGCTTTCCCATCCGTCGGATGAATTTAGCTAGGCAGTATACGTGTAGGAGAGGGTGCCAACATTTCTTTTTTTTTATGCTTTTAATTATTATCAAACTACAAGTTAAGAGAGTTACCATCCTTTTGATGGGTCTGAATGTTAAGACAAGCAATACAAAACCATTCACAACTTCAGGAGTTTCTGTAATCACAAACCTACATATATATGTTGCAATATAAACTGAACTATATAAACAAATTATAAAATATAGCATTCCAAACTATGAACAGGAAGCGAGGAAGCATTGAGTCGTCACCAAAACCAAAACTAAAAAGATGACAGAAAAGGAGATCATCTTATACCATTCTCAAGTATCAAGTATCAAGTTACACATAAATACAGATGTCATATGAACACATTAAAATGAACTTTCAAATGTTGTGGTTTTACTAAATAACCTAATGGTTTAGAGCTTTGGAAAAATCCAAATATCTAACCAGTGCCCTGTAACAGAAAGAGACACAATGAATCTAATGGTCGATTGTAACTCTTTAGTACACAGATTACCATAGATTTAATATTGATATCAATCGTGGGATTGATTATATTTTTTATGTTCCAGGGCACAGGATGAGGAAAAATTTCACTTTTCTCCTGCTCCTATTTTTCTGCCTTCTGCCATTTTGTTTTCTTTTAATTAATAAATAAATAAATAAAATAATTTAGTCTTGTAGACAGTAAGAAGCAAAATAGGGTTAATGCATGTCATTAAAAATATTGTGCACCCCCCCCCCCCCCCCTTACCAGTAACACAATTCTTCAGAATGAAGTGCCCTTGACCACTGTATTTAATGCTCCAACAATTGGCTTTGTGTGGAGATTGAATGGAAGTGACAAGCCAAAGAATAGAGTTGAAGATTATTATAATACAGAAATCAACCCTGACATTACATGTACATGTAACTTGAATTTGAATTCCTACCAACCAAACCACAAAAATGGATCAGCAATAGTATGGGATACACCACTGAAATGTAAGAGAACTTTTCAGTAAATGGATGTACAAAAATTGTAATGTGAATGTTTTCATTTGAAATCAGCTCTCAATTTCTTAAAATTTGATAAAAAAAGTATTAAAAATCCGGGATCATGATTTTATGATTATGACTATGATTTGGATTCGATAACAAATAAGGATCTCTCTTGAACACAAGGCATATGTTTGTTAAAATATTTACTTCAAGTAAAAATGTATATGAATTATTTTATAACCATTGTAGGGCTTAAATAAGTAAAACATATAATGACTACTTGCTCAGGAAATGACAGCAATACATGAATACACGTCAGATCTTTAAAAAAGAAAATGGTTCATAGCACTTGTATCCTATGTTAAGAGGCAAAAGGGTGCATGTGCACACATAGCGCCTTTCTACATCTACCTGTACCTCTGTACAAATGATTTGCCTAGTGAATCCCCTTAAAGTAGCCACCAGGTGTTGTTACATTGTATTTAGGTGTCAAGTTTGGCTGGCCTCTGATGAACTGCTAGGCCTGGCCTGGCCTGGCTAGACAGCTGGACCTTCTTTCCAGGGAATAGTATGAAAGCCGAGCAGAATGACCCAATTGAGAGAAGAGGGTGACTTAGTTTTGCACCAAATGAAATCAAACTGGATCATTGATCTACTCACAATTTAGTCATCTCCATGAACATATATTCAACTTATGTGTCTTCTGATGCTTTTTTTCTGAACGAAATTGACAGACAGATCAGGGCTTGACAATAAATGGGCACCCCCTCAACCACTACATTCACAGAGACATAAAAATATTAAACTGCAACCCCTCTCCCTCTTCAAAAAATAGAAAAGAAAAGACAACATGAATGTTTTAGAAAAATAGGCCTTTACAAATGTCTTTGCAAAGCCTCATTGATTTCAAAGGCATGTGACTAGATATAATTTCCATACAATTGACTAAAAAATTACAAGATAATATTTCAGATAACGAAAGGTTGGATTCCCAGACCCTGTAACACAAAAAAAACCAAAAAAAAACAATTACAACAACAAAAAGAAAAAAATACAACAACAAATGAACCAAAGGGCATGATGCAAGCAAACCCTTTTATCCATAATATTTTTCTCCCATATCAATCAATTTCATACTTCTGGAAATATTATGACAAAGCGAAGTTAGGTAGATATTGGAAATTCTAAGATGATTCTGTCATGTCAATAACATTCTTGAAAGGAGACAGTGATCATGCCTGACATTTACGTATCAAATATTCAATAATGTATGTTTTTCATAATCTCAATTTCATGTTTATGAAAATAAAGTATAAAATGATTTGAAACATCTACATGTATATGTACATCCAAGCCTTTTAATATCAAAATAAGTTTTCTTTCAAATTTCATTTCCACTCAAAAATCAACAATACCAGTGAGTGCCAGAATTACTGAATTGGGTCACGGGAGATTGGCTGAAAGCTTTGCTTTGGAAACCCCTCTCTCCAAATGTAATTATATTGATGACTTGTGATTGCAAACATAGCAATCAGAAACTAGGTGCATGCATGCATGGCCTCCAGAAACATTTGCCAGGTTTGACAAAATTATGTATTTCATCTATAAAAAAGAAAACAAAATGGAAAAAAATGGTAGAAGCAGGGTAATTTGATCAGATTCTTTTCAACACATCTTACAAATGTACATGCAAATGGGTCAATGTTACTTGCAACACATAAACTGCTTTGCTTCAACTGAACCAAAAGTCATTTTTGTTTTCCAAAAATCTAACCAAGAAAAAAAATTATGACACTTTTTTAAAGCTGCCTCCCACTTAATGACAAAAAATACACTGGAAATGAAGGGATCTGGCCATGAAAAGGTTACAAAGACATATGGAAAACTAAATCTGTTACCAAAGAAAAAGAAAATATGGAAAAGAAATTGTCCCTCAGTAATACTGAATCATAGCAACAACAACAACATAACTATTTATCAGCCTACACACTACTGTAATATAATAGTGGTATAAAATTCTATGAAACCAGATGGAAAAGTAGCTCTTGTCATGCCTTATATAGATGCAGTTTTTCTGCTGTACACAAATTTAGAATGAAAAAAGGGTAAATCAATCTTTACTCTGGGTCATTTTAATGCCTACTGGGCCATATTAACCTATATTACTTCACAATAAAAAACTTTTACACTGAGAATTTATCAAAAAATCAATTTGAACTGTTAATTTTCAGACGTACATCGAGACCTATTCTTCAATAACAAGCATTCCACCTAAACCATCTTCTTCTTCTTCTTGAGTCCTTTCTCTCATACTAGTAGCGTATAATCTCAAACAAATTTTTAATCATATGCCTCCATGTATCTTAATGATTTCAACAATTTAAGACTCATTTTTCGGCATGTTGTAAGGAAATATGGGTAAACGAATCGACATCCTTTCAAAACATTCTTCATGTTGCTTTAATACTTCACTATTATGTAAAACCTCCTTAAAATCAAATCACAGAAGTCTTCTGCCTGTCATAATGAACTTCAAATTACAACTCAGTGAAAGAAACCAAGGATAGGCTGCACCTCACAATAACTTTTCCCAGTCCAATTTCATCTCAGTGAATTTTAGAACAAATAAAAAAATCATCCTAAATTTCCTATACCTTAGAGAAATGATTTCTGGGGCAAAAATTTAAAGCCTCAAGATATCTTTGTGTAATTTTGGATCAATTAAATATTCAGAAATTGCAGACACAGTGATTTAATGAAAAACAAAAAATTGATTTGAGACAAAATCTAAACTACATTTGTACATTTGATAGTTATTTAATAGTTGATTAAAGTAATTTGAAATCACAACCCTTTTTCTTTTCAAATACCTTAATTTCCACATCACTGAACACCATGATCTGAACTTGTTGTTGAACATTATTTTTCTTTTTAATAAAGCCCAAATGAAGCATGGAACTTGTCAAGCGTGGTTGCCACAAATCATTTTCTTTTGAAGGTGAAACAAAGACATCCATTATATTGATGTCTAATCATCTGAATCATTTCAAAATTTGTGTTTGTTCATGCAATAATGACTGACGTAAATGGCCAACAAAGGGGGGGGGGGGGCATTTATCATCCTCTGCAGTATATTTGCAGGGCACAACTGGTTAAAATCTAATAAAAAATTGTGGCTGCTTCACCTTCACTGCAATGGGACAATGCCTCTTTTATGAAGCACATGCAAATAAAATTCAACCGTACCAACTGCAATTGTGTCCAAACTTTTCGCAAAACAATGGCATTGGACGACCCTGGATACATGATCAAATTATCATTGAAAAGACTTACAATGTAGATATTTCATGATATGTGACCCATCGTATCAAAATGAGAGACAAGTCGCCAGAAAGGAGTGAAAGATATGGACAAAATAATTCATTTTAAAATACTTTTCCTTTATCATTTTTACTCAGTTTTTTTCACAAAGCAAAAATGACATATTGAAGATTCAGAAAATTGAAAAATATTTTCGCCCAAATTTGACATTTCTTATTATTTTGCCAATTTCCTTGACCCTTTGCAAAGATTTCTCAGTGACTTGTCTCTCATTTTGATGTGATGCATCACATATGGCTGGCAGAATGGTGCAATAATTTTTGTACATCATGTAAAGCATGAATAGAAAAGGTATGAATAACACGATTTGTACTGCTGATAAATCTTTATAGTTCTCCACAATCAATGTTGGGTTACCTTTTTGCTAGAAAGCCCTGTAAAGGCAATATTGAGATCTGACAGTCAATATTTCCAAGGAGTCAATTTCAATATGGAACTTCAAATAGGCCTATTCCACTTATTGTCGGTGAAATTCCAAGAAAATCAAGATATCAGTTTAGATCAATAAGACAAAGGCAATCAAATGAAAGTACAGGTTCACTGCTTGGTAAAGTACATGTAATCATAACTTCTTTCCAAATTACCCCTTTTGGTTTTCGAAGAGAGGAAATTAAAAGGTGTGCTTCATATATATCTACATTTCCTACAGCAAAGTGACAATATTAATAAAAATATTAGTACGTATTAATCATATCAACTTGTATTGAATATGTACAGGTATATAGCTAATAATCTTTTTGAACTAAATGTTGGTTGTGTAAATTGTATTCTAACTGTCAGAAAGAATTGTGAAGAAAAAGTTTTCGTCAAAAAACTGCCTCTGCCTCTATCTAACACAGGACAAATGTGTCAAAATTGATTGAGGAAAAAAACCCAGAAGAGTATGCAAACTTAGGAGATACTGACAATACCTTTGAAGAGATATTCAATTTAATCTGACTATTAAAATAGAGGGGGTTTCAGTCCAGACAAAGCAAATATTGATATACAAATTTTTTTGGTTCAAACTTCTCCAAAGCAGCAGCTTTATAATGTAAATGTGAACCAAAATAGATTCCTCCCCCCCCCCCTCCAGAAAAAATACATATTCCAAGCTATTCCTATTGCATTTATAGACAGCTAAAAACAAAAACCTGTTTCCAAATATACATCACTAAATTTCACAATCATATCTCCCGATGTAAATGGTGAATGAATACAGAAATTGGCAGTAAATGATGTTAGATGATGAAAATATTACCCAGGGTCCCCTTCCCTTACCATCTAAATATAGCTTTCTGGGTCTCTCCCCACTGAAGAAAATGTCAATTGTTTTTATATTTGACACCCTGGTGCTATCAGCACCTTTTTAAAGACCCCTTCCTTGTCAATTAGCCGTTTGACAGACGAGGCTGAGAGTTGACTCACCAGTGAAAACATGCTGGCCCCCCCCCCCCCTTTCCTGTTATAATGGATAGACATCAATTGTTTACACTGTGTGTCCTGTAGCTGGGTAACCCTGTTCACACACAAACAACATTGCATCGCTATACTGAAACTGTATAATAATAGCTATGTTCACTCGCGACCATCTTGGTTTTAGTTCTCGAGGATTGTTTCCCTAATAATTTAAACCGCGACGCCTTATTCTTGAGTAATCCTCGAGGATAAGCGAGAGGTTCGATGACCGGAAGTATAAGTTGTAAGTAGCGTGCACTATTCAATTCCCCGTACTATTCGGCTATATCGCTTGACTGAAAAGGAAGTTGAACCGTTACAAGAGGCCACTCTTATCCTCCAGAACACAAAACTCCCAAGTTAAAATCGAGGCCACATGGTGAAACGTGCGATCAGAGACCACCCAGGAGTTTTGAGCCTTAACCCTGAGATCTGTCGAGAACATAAACTCCGACTTGTCCTTGAGAACATAAACATCAAGTGCGTTCACACGGGCCTTAACTCCAAGTTATCCTCGAGGATAACTAGGAGTTAAGGCTTAATGTGTGAACGATACTAATAATGAAAAGTTTGTTTATCTCTGAAGGTACAATAATGTATAACAGTTTAATCATTTGTCTCATAAATGATGTTCATGTAAAAATTCGTTGGCATTCATCTGAACCGTCATATTGGTTGGGGGTCAAAATATCAATTTTGAGATTTTTGCAGAAAATAAAAGTGGAAGTCCTCCTCTATATGTGGCAAAAATTTTATCCTGTGTGTTTTTTTTTTAGTTTGTGAGATATAGAATAAAATGCATAATTACATATTTATTGAATATGTATAGAGTGCAGACTTTTTACTAATTAAATTTAGTACAAATGGTACTAATTTAATTTCTACACATTGACAATTATTAACTCTTGCTGTGTGAACAGACTGCTTTCTAAAGACGAAATGGGAGTTGGGAAATTTTTTTAAAACTGGAACAATACAGATTTAGGGTCCACTCTTTGCAGCTTGATTTGACAGTTTCTTTATAGAATTTCCATTCAGATGTTTCGAGTATGAACCAACATTTCATCAACATAAAGACGTCTGTGAAATTTTCTGTTACTAAATATTAGATCTGTGTTTCTGGGTTATCTCTGTATATTCTGATCAAATTTCTTGGCATACGGCAAGGGGCCACACTTCTGGTTTTCAACTTTGACAAAACTAATCCTTGGAATCTAACTTCTTCCACCACGGAAACCAATGCATGGGACTACAGTCATACAAATGTGTCACAACTTATGGGTGCTTACGCAAGGTTCAGCATTTTCAACAATGAAAAGAAGGAAGAAAGGGAGAGAGAGTAATCTGTCTTCAATCACATTTCTTGGCACATATATAGGCTATGCTGTGCTTTATCTTTGAAATCTGGCAAAAACTACATAAATTAGAATTCAGACATAGCACAGAAGCCAATAGACAGGGCTGAAAGGATATCTGTAGTATTGAACCACTTTGAACAAATTTTGAGCTTTTTAGGCTGCAGGATTTTAACGGGATACGCAGGCCATGGATAGCTATCACAAGGATATCCTATTTTGGACTAAGCTTGACTCAAAACGTGGGGTTTTCCTCCTTCTCTGCTCCCCACCGACTCATGAGGTCTAATTATTCTTTTCTACAATTAACACTTCTGAATACGAAATGCCCAAATATAGTCATTATTTTATAAAGCAAACCCAATAAAACTTAACTTTTTTTTTTTTTTGGGGGGGGGGGGGGTGGAAAATTGTGATTTAGACATTAACAGTGTGCATCGACTAGTTTGTTGCTACATGGTTACACACCAAATCAGCAATGAGGTTTCTAT
Organism: Paracentrotus lividus; assembly: GCA_940671915.1. NCBI lineage: Eukaryota > Metazoa > Echinodermata > Echinoidea > Camarodonta > Echinidae > Paracentrotus > Paracentrotus lividus. The sequence goes on along the minus strand of CALNVZ010003434.1, from coordinate 9,687,077 downwards.
GCACACTTGGTCCTGTTGAAATATGAACAAAATTGGGACTCTGGTATATTTGTAGGCCTAGTTACAGACTAAATTCACTAAAAAATTGTGAAATTATCCACTTGCTAATTTCCCCAAATAGTCCCAAATCATGAAAATATCTGTATGTAAAATTATACAGTATATTTGAAGGTACAATTATACATTTACAAGGGGTATTTTCCTTGGAGTCTATATGACTCATGAGTTTGAGTTGCATCAATGACTCGTGTACATTACACTTCAGACATTGACCATCAAAGCCTATTGTTATTATTGCAGCGTTTGTCTATAGGTCATTGACAAGATAATGCTAAATGTACAGTTTCATCACAGATTCACATATAAGGATTTGAAGGAAATAAGCCAATATCATATGTATTAAAGACTTTTAAATAAGAGCCAGAGAGATATTAAAACTACAGTTGAAAAGTATGAATGAAATTAAAGTGTAGTCCTTAACTTTGGAACTATGGGAAATTTCACTAGTCAGTCCTCATAAAAATGTCCATTTGAATTTATAGAAATGAAAACATCACAAAAATTGTGTTACTAAGTTCTTGCGAATTTCCCCACTGACATGTAGTCCAACATTGCAAAATATCTGTATACAAAAATTTTGTCTCACAGAACTTTTTTTTGGGAGAGATATGCATATTAAAAAGGGGTATTTTCCTTGGGGCTAACCTTATGATTATGAGTCAGAATTGAATTGACTCATGTACATAACACTTCAGACATTGACCATCACAGCCTATTGTTATTAAATAGCAAGTGTTTGTTAATGAAGGTCATTGCAACAATTACTGTCATATGTGACAAGACTTCGTTAGAGTTTCTTTGTACATGTCCATCAAAGGTATAGGCCCAATATTCGCAAGTGTACAGGAACATGTACAGTGTCAAGTGGTGTACACAACTGAAATAGTAGGCCTATATTTTCAAATCTCATTTCTACATTTGCAACTCTCAATAAATATATGTGTTATGGTTCCAAGGCTATTTGATTGCCATGGACCACATTATAAGGAAATGAATCATTCTTTTCAATGGCAATTGATCAACGTAAACAACATTATTATAATAACATATTTTGCACAATAAATATACCTGATCTTGAACTACATCATTTATTTTGGCATAATTAGGTCATTACTCATAATTATGGTTAATTGGTTAAAAGTGTGAACACAAGGTTGTCTAGGTATGGTGATGCATCTAAACCACTATAAATCAAACAAAAACATCATCGTATGGACAATAAAACAATCAAGTACTTCCCCTGTGGTGAATGACTAAGCAGATGGTTAGATTTACGATTGTTGCCCAAATAATCTATACGCATGTATTCGCTGAAAAAGAGTGAAAATGTTCACTCTTACATGAGTGAATATCAGAAAGGAGTGAATTTAGAGTGAAAGTCAGGTAAATATCAAGTAAATTGGGAGAGAAATGTGTATTTTCACTATTATTTCTGAGATTTTTCTGAAATTCATCCTGTCGAGAGTGAACTTTCCCCCTTTTTTAAGAGAGAGAGAGAGAGACAGTCAGAAAGACAACTATCAATTCAGAACATTAATCAGCATAATTAATTCATTAATAGAAGCCTGAAGAGCCTAATAGCTGAAACCGATAAGTAAAAAACATTATTTAAAATATTTGACATCGTATGTACAATGCACGCCCTACTAGATTTATAACAGTTGGTTTATAAAACTAAATATATATGTACATATATGTATAAAGCATTGCACAAGACAAGCATATATTCAGCACATCAGCAAACTAACAGTAGAGTACATTTTGAGGTTGCAATGTAATGTCTTTTACTGGTCAGGTCCTGGTTATTCTTAGAAATAAATAAATTGCCAAGCTTATGAGCTCCCGACTCGTCCCCGAAAACCATGAATTCTAAGCAGTCGTATTCCCGACAACCATACGGACAGAAGTAAATTACTTTTCGATTACATCTGTGATTCTAATCCCATGCCGACCGCCCACGCAGTGCAAAGACACATCATTTATACTTCTGAATCTGGGAGAAATAGATATGAGAATATTATCAAGCTGGAATGAGAAGTATACAAACAATTCGAGAAATGGATTTCAACCTCCACAAAATTTCATGAGCAGTGTAAGGAAGACAAAGGGTAACCTTTAATTTTGATTTTATGACGGCTGATACACTTTCAAGGAATCAAATCAAAAAGATATTTTTGAGGACTACATGTATAAATAAAAGAAGTTTTCCAACTTTTTGTAGTTCCCCCTTCTTTTTCTTTTGTAATGTTATGTAAACAGTTCAGTTTTACATTGTATACATGTATATTACTGTTATTGTCATTACTTTTATTGATTGAGAAAGAATAAAATCAAACTACTGAAGTATATGTTGTTGTTGTTGTTTTTACATGTTTGATTTAACCCTGGATTTTAGAGATTTGCAAAGAAAACATAGAAATCCAACATTTCAGAGAGCATTACGAATTTAGGTTAAGAGTCAAGGGCAACCGTTGGTCACAACATATTGTAGATACATTGTAGCTGCACGTTTCACTTTCGACATGTTGTAACCACTGCATTGATTATGATCAATGAGGTCAACATTGTGTAGTGCACAATTTTTTTTTTTGAGCAACTTTTCAAGTTTCTTTTAAAAGTTAGTTTCACCAGGACTCCTCCCATCTCCCTGGTTTCACTTTTGGATTTCACTGCTGTGCTTTGCAAACTCTTTCTTCCAAATGACATTGAAGTACCTCCTTTTGTACGAAGACTGCATGTAGTGTGAAATGCCCCCAGGAAGTATGTCGAATGTGAAGTGCCCCCAGGAGGTGTATCAATCAAAGGCATAGAGCCCTTAGATCCTCTCCTCCCCATCTCTAAAGATCAAATGACATTAATAGGCACTGCTGCACTAGCTCGAGCTAAAAAATAGTACCCTAATTGGTGGATCGGGAAAAAAAACCTGATAAAAGAAACGGTTATGCACTAGCTCAAGCTATTTTTAAAGTTTTGCATTAATGACCTGACCTAACCTTCAACAAACAAGCCCAGTATGTATTGTGCAACTGGTAACTACCGCTAGCATATACACACATGTACACGATTTCAGATCTAGCTCGAGCTAGTGCAGCATGGGTTTCTTTTTTCTGTTTTTTTTTTTAATTATGTGCGCTATTTCGTGCTGAAACTGCAAACCAGCTCGCCGTTTTTTTTCCAAAAAAGCCTAAGATGACTCAGGCTGGTATTTCCTCCAGATAAGCGCGATATTTGAGAACTGGGCTTATTCATCGGATCATAAATAGCACGCTATTTAAAATAGCTCGCGCTAGTGCAGCACCGCCTATTAATGTGAGAGAAGGAGAACTGATGCGCTTCATCATCGGCCATATTTCTGACGGATCAGATACTTTGCCGTTTTTGAAAGAAAAAGTCAGGATCATAATATCTTAAGGTGAATTGACGCGATTGTCACGGTCAGATGAAAGACGAAGGGGGTATAGGCTTTAGGGAGGAAGATGAGGAAGAGAGGAGAGCAAGAAGGAGGGAAAGGGAGGGAGAGGGAGAAGAGACAGAATCCCCATCTTGAAAAGACAACATCTTTGTTTTATCTTTCTTGCCTCTTCTTTTCAATTGTTTCTTGTGTTCTTATGTATTTCTTTATTTGTCCTTTTATAGTCTCTATTTCTTAATGCCTTTCTTTGTTTTATCCTTCTTTCCTCTTCTCAATATTTTCTTACGTATTTCTTTGTTTCCTCTTCTCTTTGAGAAAGAGGGTACATAATTGATGTGTACGGAAGAAGAGAGAGAGGAGAGGGAAAGAGGCTAGTGAGAAAGGGGGGGGGGGGCAGAGGAGTTGCATAATTAAGGAGTGTTTAAATATTTTGAGAATCAGATATAAATATGCTGGGATCAAACTGAACTGGGTTATTTGAACAGAATTCTATAAATGTGTAGGAGTGGGATGACTTCATTTATAACATGAAAATGTATGAGTGAAGGAGACAGATTAACAAGGGGGGGGGGGGAGAGTGCATACTGCAGGTACGTGTAGCCAAATTAAGGAGGGCGTAAATATAGTTTGCACTGAACTGGCTTTATTAAACAGAAAATATGGAGTGTAGAGAAGGAGGATTTCAATATCAGAATTTAAGATAGAGGCTTATAAAGATTTGTGCTCCATTTTTGAGAGGAACTTTCTGAGAATTAAATACAATTTGCTGTAAGTCCCGATCTGGATAGATTACAGTGCCAACTCTATCTCATCTCTCTAAATCTCTCATCTTCAATATATGAGGAGTGAAGCTTATTTTGGGAAAGGTTTAGACTTCTTGACGACTGGATTTCCAGGACTTTTTTTTCAGCAGTTTGTCGAAGCAATGAGATATCATGGTCTCTCAAATAAATCCACAATACGAGTAAAGATTGTATAGGATTGAAGAGTGAGGAACTGAGGTGCATGTAAATTTAGTACATGTTATAACAAAAAGGATTGAAACAAGGTAAAAAAGAAAAAGAAAAAATGTCGTGATTAAAATCATATAACTTTGCTAACAAGAGAGATTGTTGCAAATGTCATTTTGTGGTGACAGTATATATACTGCAAAACAATTTTTTTTTGTGTGTGTGGTAAAACTGCATGGTAGATAGATAGATAGATAGATAGATAGATAGACATTTATTGGTCCTTCTTTCACAGTTTTATACAAGGTAGGACAAGATATCGTATCTACATGTAGCTATACATGTGATACTGTTCAGTGATAACCATGTATAAAGGTACAGGTACATGTAGTCTCGTATATCCTAGAATGGAGTTTCACATTTTCCTATGTCTAAATCTGTCCAAGGACCTATATATTGGTCAGGATATGACAGCAATTACCCTGGATTTTAGACTGAGCCATAGAATCATAACAGTTCAACAAACTTTTTTTTTCACAATCATGATGTCCTCTTAGAAAAGCAGGAATATTCCATTCATGATTTGGTTAGAACCATTTGCTCACAATATCTAAAGGACTTCCGCTATTCAATACTGCTTTGTGGTTTTGACTCGAAAAATATGTTTCGAGTGTTATTGCCAGCAAGATAACCAGACAAGAAGTCTTTTGAAACTGTGTTTAAAAAGAGAATAAAATGTGTGTCCAAGAAGACATCTTCCTGGTGTGTCAAATAAAACAGTCATGTTCAGTGATAAAAAAAAAAAAAAAGTCTTATACATTACAATAACTATCATCCTTTTTAATACTACAGATATAATGTGGTGTTTTTTTGGGGGGGTGAATTATTAACATTAACATTAACTTGTTATTTCAACATGAAAACTGTTTTGATAATATATCTTTGAACGTTTGAACCAGAAGATTTTTTCATAATGTACATGTATGAATTTTATTATCATAAAATATGCAGGTATTATAATGCAATTTAAATACAAATATATTTTATTTGACTCATAAACAGGTAGCATGATACACATGTTCGATTAGATTTCATCCCAAAAATGCAGATACTTAAGAATTAATGGGGTACTTATTGGGTAGAGTCATGCAACACTATATAACTACAATATATGGTTTGATATATATAACCATATATCTGATACATATTATCTGTTGAGGACTAGGAGGGCTTTAAGTCAGTGTTAGATATGATTTTAACATCCTCCTCGCTCTCAACTTATTCCTTTCATGTATGAAGGGTATATACATAATATATACAGTGCGTCCTAGAAAAAAAAGTAAACCCAACTTTTAGAGCTTCAGATTAAAACTGTATAGGTTCTATTAAATGAATGTTTATTTCATGTTAACGAGTAACTCGTAATCTGTTCAATGATACCAAATTATAAATGTGCTGTGATGTATGACTGAGCACTTAAGTTTTTAAAAATAAGTGTCAAAATTACTTTGTACCAAGTTTGGACTAAAGCAAACCTGCATTTCAATAGTCCAAGTAACCTTTTGTCCCTTATGAATGGACTCAGGGAGGCTTACCTCAAACAATGAAAGATTGATCAGAAAGCCAGGGTTGCTTCAAAATTTGATATAAGGCAATTTTGACATTTGCTAAAATCAAAAAGTGCTGAGTCATCCATGGCAGCACAAGTTTAAGTTTGGTATCACTGAATAGAATATAAGTTTCTCTTTGTCATGAAATGAAAATGGCAAAAAGTTATCCAATTTTAAATTTGATGGTCTCAAAATTGTGTTTACTTTTGTTTGGCATACACTGTTTGAGTAGATAAAAATATGTTTTTTGATAAAATTTCACTTTCAAAAGCTGTGTCGCGCATGCTTGGAGATTGACAAGATTTTTTATGAAATCTCAGCAACAATGCGATATGAAACTGCTCTTTGCTCCGGCAACAAAAGAACCAAGGCCATACTATCTCCTTCAACTTTGGTTTTGATTGTAATTTTACTTTTTTCCTCTTCTTTAGAAATTTCATAGAAATAGTATTTATGCCAAATGCATGGCTATGCAGTACTAGATGTTAAAGACAAAACTTGAGTTGTGGTAATATGAATAAAATAATGTCCAAAAGGATCCAAAGATATTTACACTGATTGGGTGGAATTGAAAATTCTCTGAGATAAAAAAAACATTAAGAAAAAAATCTGTTCATTTCCATTCCCTTAAAGGTATAAAAGTTATTCTCGTCACAAAAGTTAACAATTTTTCTTCTTCTATTGAATAAACGGAAGAGCGATATAGTTCATTGCACTGGTAAGCCATAACAGATACAAATAGCATGCTATCATGAAAACAATCTGAAGTTGAAGACGAAAGGGAAGATGTGCCCTGTGGGAGCAAACAATAAGACAAACAACATCTCCAGACTAAAAAACGTTTTCTGAGAGCGGAACTACTTAGAGACATCCTTCTCATTTAGCAATCTCCAGGTGAAAATTCGAGCCAACATAAAAAGCCAGGGGGGGGGGGGGGGTTCCTTTCTCTAATTTATAGTGCCACAATTTTTTTTTTTTAATTTTTTTTTTGTGTGTGTGAAAGGATGGAGAAGAGCATTCAAAGAAGAGGAGAAAATCTGTACAACAGTTGTACAAAGAGATGTAGTACAATAATGTCCTCTTTCTTTTTATGTAAGGTATACTTACTATCAAAGTTATAGAGAGGGTACATAAACCAGATGTATTGCTTTTGGGGAGAAAAAACAGGTGCTCCTTTGTGGCAATGGGACAACTCTTGTTCCTGAAGGCAAACCTCGTGCTTTATTCACTCTCTTATTCGTGAAAGGTGTGCTTCAGTCAAAGAGAGAGTGCTTCAAGTTTACCAGACTTACTATTTTGCTGAGATATGGTTTGAAGAACAGAAAAATCTCTTATCTCTTCTGTGTTCAAAAGGGACAATTCTCAGGTGATGTTCAACTAATGCTACAAAATCTCCTGAACCATATCCCATTTTTTCTTTCACTCTGTAATTCATTAAAAGCTTGTTTCATTCACAGAGAGGGTGCTTTAACAAGATGCACTACTTTGCTCAAATGCAGTTTGGAAAGAAAGAACCAGTGAAGGTGCTACTGTGTTCAAAAGAGCCAATTCCCAGTTGAAAATCTCAAAGAATTTAACCACTTTCTCCTTCTATGTTAAAGTCACACAGATAGAGTGCTTTGTCAAGACACATTACTCTGAAGAGAGATTGTGTCCAAAGGAACAAGGTGTCTGTACTACTATCATACCAGAAAATACAAAAAAGTGGAAGAACTGTCAACGGCATTAGGCCTGAAGACTCTCAGTGAAAGGTTTTTTTTATCATACAATATCATGAAAAAGAAATAAATCAACACAGCAAGCAACGCGCATGTAGATGGTGTCTATATTCGTCTTGAATCTTACGCCAAAAATATTAAATACCAACATGTACCAACACTCTCTCTCTTTCTCTCATCACTTATTGATTCTTTGTAATCCATCCATCGTTTCTCCTCTAATTCCCATAACTTACCTTGGAGGAATCCTGTCCCCAGCAAGACTACTCCCTCCACTCCCTTGACCACCACTGCTGTTGCCGATGTTGCCTGCATTTCCAATGTTGGCAATGTTGCCCACGTTGCCGACATTGCCGTTGGTGGTGGTAGGGGCAGAGCTACCATTGGACATGCCATTGGTTCTCCCGCTCAACAGGTTGCCGTTCAGACTCGTCCTCATGCAGTTGTTGATGTTGGAGTGCCATGATTGCATGTCTTGTGTACTTTGGGCTTGGATGACATATTCTAAGTTACCAACCGACTAGAGAGAGAGAAAGAGATAAACAGCAGTGATTGACAAAATTACAGTCTTGGTTACAACTTGAAATTAGTGTTTCATTTTTATACAGTTGTTGATGTTGGAGTGCCACGATGGATGACATATTTTAAAGTTACCGACCGATTACAGAAAGAGAGAAAGAGAGAGATAAAAAGAAGCGATTGACAAAATTACTGTCTTGGTTACAACTATAGATTAGTGTTTCATTGTAATTCAAACATGTCCTAATACAGTTGCTGATGTTAAAGTACACAATTGTATACTTTTCTACACAAAAAATTTATCATTTATCTGGCAATACATACAAGTTGAAACCCATCTTAGGACTGGATTACATGTCACTCTGAGAAGCATACAGCATGTGAAAAACAGCCGTTCAATCATGTTCGCAAACACCACTTTTACCAGTCTATATGCAGGATACAAACAAAATGTACCTGTCTAAAGCAGTCATGATTTGTGTTTAACTTATTTCTTTTTAAAAGACAATAATAGACAGGTTTGACTGTACTTGTTCTTTGAACATGTAAACTCTGATCCCCAAGCCATGTTGTCATCAGCTTGGCATTAATACACTCTGTACATATGCTATCTAAAGTAGATATCAACTCATTATCTCCTCATTCAGGGATATATTTGTATTACTTCGAAGAAGACCGTTATTGAGAAAGATAGCTCAGATAGCAAGTCATTGACTCCTTTCTGATTCAGCTTCAGATATCAAATCAATTCTTAGAAGACTGATATCAAGAAAGATAGAAACTCACGGACTCCTAATCAAGGTTTAAATTTCAAATTCATTCTTATTCTCAGAAGACTGATAGCGACGAGATGAAAAAAATAACTTCACGATAGTAACCCGCTAAAAATAATACAGGTTCAAATTTTGAATTGATTATTTTTCAAAGATTGATAGAGAGAATAAGAAATTATGGCAGAGAAATTGATAGATGGATTATAAAGTTTAGCAGTGGAGAGAGAGAGAGAGAGAGAGAGAGAGAGAGAGAGAGAGAGAGAGGGGGGTGGGGAAGAGATGGTGAGAGTAAGAAATAAGGCAGAAATCAAGACAGACTTGGGGGGGGGCTGATTCCTTTATTCAAATCCGACCATTATTTTTAGCATATAAAGATAACCTCATAAGTGTTGACTTTAACAGAAAACAACACAGAGGAGTAGTGGGTAAGGAAAAGAATTATTTTTCAATTGATTGAAAGTAAATCTATTTCCTTCAATATATGATTTTACATTTACAAATAATCAGTTTCTGTAAGAAATAGAGTCATTAGGTAACTGATGCCTTACACTTTTTTTTATAAAAGAAATTGACAGTATAAAATACAATAGATGCAGATTAAATACATGTATACAGAATAAAGAAGGTATGGACAGAGAACAAATCATCGCAGATCAGAAATTACACAATTACTGCCATTCATCATACAAAAACAACTTTTCCCCAGAGGCACAGCCAGTGAAACAAAAATCAAGAATGAATGAAAAAAGTCAGCATCAAATGCCCTAATTCATCAGCAAGAGCAAACATCGCTAAATTCTGTTTAGCAAGAAACGTTTCATCTTACATCACGTTTCCAACTAGCCAGATCTCATTACTGTGTGTTTGCTGTCACAAGTCACTCCACAACGCTGAGTATACCCACTCTAAAGCTTGCCACGACTGAACGATAATAAGCAGGTCGTATGCGTATAATTGGCTACAGTGCAAAGAATCACATCGCACTTATAACACTACTGAAGCATATTTTGCTACATTTTCAAACACAAATGATATGCCCTGATATTATCAAAAGTATTAAAGTATTAAAAATGACTGTAGTTCTAAATTTCTTGACAGTTCTTATAAAATCCTCAAATTGTAGAATAAAGGACAATATTAATGTCTTTCTGCAATAAAAAAATGTTGTTTAAAAGTCTACATCTACGCTACATTTTAACTCAGAAATGCTTAAAATTCCATGGCGTGGCCACGATTGTCCTTGCTTGCTTGTCCATAATCTTTTGGACTGACTTCACAAAAGTACAAACGTTATATAACACCTTCAATGAGACGATTGTCAAGATATGAGGCTGCTTTCTGGCTCTTTTAGGGTCAAGTGCGCCATATAGTATGTCATTGATGAAACATGCTTACCAAAGTTATGCTTTTTATAGACAGTTCACAGAGTGACGCTTGTCTTGCACAAGTTACCATTTTGATTTCAGGTTTTTTCAAGGTTTGAGGACATGATGCAAGATACTATGCATTACATTAATTTGCAAAATAACTGACACCCTCATAAAAAGATAAAAGGCAGAGAGATGGTGGATTTGTTAATAAGTAAAGTTCTGTAAACTTTTCTTATACTAGTTAATCTACATGTACAAATATATAAGTGTAAATTGGTGCTGTCATTTGACTTCTCTTAGCAGTACAACTCTTTGTTTCTTTTTAATACTATTATATACTGTCTATGCACATAAGCCCTTTTTTCGTCACATAATTGATGTCAAATGCTTTATTATAGCTGATGTTACATGTTTATACTGTATGTTATATTTCTTTATGTTCATTATGTCTTATTATGTTTATATTTCTTATGTTCACTTTGTAAAGCGCTTTGAAACATTATGCATAAAGCGCATACATGTAGATATACAATGTAAATGTTACTTGTTTTTGGCAAGAAAAAAATTAGTTGCAAATGTAATGAGAAATATGGCCTAACAATTAGTATCATGAAGCTAATAACCATTGACAGCCGTTAAAATATTTGCTTGAATAAATGCCAGAGCTTCGATCGTGTGGCAATAAAAGACCTCCAGGCAAATACATTTTAAGAATTTTATGGGATTATGTTAGAACTTAATTATTTAATATTTAGTAGAAACATTACCTCTATTTGGAGGATCTCTTACTTCCTTTCTCTTTCTCTCTCTCTCTTTCTGTATGTCTGTCTGTCCGTCTCTCTTTCATTCAATTCTACTTTGATTCCTCATAGATGTATATTTATTGCAGTCTTTCTTTATCTCCATATATTCAAATTACCCCCCTTCCTCGGTTTACATGTACATTACATGTATCATCTCTCTATCTCTCTCTTATATAATCCCCCATACCTTGTATATATTTTGTGTGTGTCTCCCTGAGCTTACCTCAAGAAAAAAAAATCTACCATGTATATCTACATGTACCTCTCTTTCTTTTTTACTTCCATATTTCACTTTTTTTTTCTCCAAGTGTTTCAATTTATCTCTCATAATTTACAGTGTACCCCACATCAGAGGCTCTCAATCCCTTTTCTCTTCACCATCTCTCTCTCTCTCTCTCTCTTTCTATCTATTATCTCTGCCAAATCTTTCTCTTCCTCTCACTCACCTACCATTTCCATCATTACCCACCCAAGTGTACAACACATTAGCCACATACCTTGCATGTATATCATACCATTATCCCCTGTCTAATTACTGTCATCATGTGTGAGCTCAGCATGTATATAATGCAATGAGGCCTCAGTCGCAATGTCAAAACAGAGACAATCTCGGCCATTGATGACAATGCAATCTATATACTCGTTCGGATGTCGGCCTGAAATTGGCTTGGTCTGTGTGACTTTGGTTTACACTTTGAGCATCATGATTAATGATGATTGTATCTAATAACCCAGCCATATTTTTTATGCATCTCTTGAAAAGTAGAAAAATATGACTTACCAGCAAGACCGGACTACAATATTGTCGTAATGCCACATTTAAATAAATGATGATAGGTTTCAAGGGAAATGACATGACTATCAGACAGCTGATCAACTTTGAAAAGAGTGATAATGTTGGGGTGAATAAACATACATACATATAGGCCTAATTTGATTCTCCCGTTTCAACCTATTTGGTGAATAAACTATTGCATTTTACACAAGCAAGCAAAGCGCAAAATAAAAGTGTCCAATAACCCCTATCTACATTTATATTGTAAATACATTGATAATAGCTCCACATTTTTTCCCCTTCTACCCATACCTCACCTGCATTGAGTGAGGCAAGTATAAATTAATACTTTGACAAAGTGCTTAAGCTATGTAAAGAAATTAAACCCTACACATATTCCTTCACATACTGGTCACTAATATCCATTAGACAACTGTACATTGTAATCTGTAGTGGATGTGAACTTACTCTCTGTATTAAAATTACATGTACATGTACATTCTTTCTTTAAACGTAGATCTAAAGATGTGTTTATAGGACTACATGTATATTACTGTATCTTCTTCGTAATCTCTTCTCTACCTCTCCTTTTTTTTTCTTCTTGTTTACATGTATGAGCTCTCTCTCTCTCTCTCTCTCTCTCTCTAATCCAATCTATCAGTCTACTTCTTCTCTGCACCTGACCGTTTTCTTTTCTCTATCTATCTCTATACATGTATATATCTATTTACATGTACATGTATCTGTCTATCTAGTCTCTCAATCTATTTAAGACCTTAGAATTTTTTTAAAATTTTGCCCTCCTGTGCACAAAATTTGAAAATTTGGTTTTTTCAATCTTCTTTTTTATTTCATTTAACCAACCCTTGACTATCGTATGTGCAGTTGTTTGACTTGAGAGAGTTAAGTTTTCCAATTTTTAAATTTTAAAAAAAAGTTTCTAAATGGGGCGGAATGCAGTCAAAACGCATATAACGAAGTGCTCTTTAAGCCATTGAATACAAATTTGAGCAATTCTTTGCCCAAAACTAACATTTTCTCACAAAAACAGTGTGTTTATTAATTTTGGTACTACGAAAAAAAAAAAATCTCTTTTCACGGTCAGTCGATTGAGGGCAGCATAATTTTTTTTTTTTTTTTTTTTTGGGGGGGGGGCCTAAGCTTCCCTGTCTCTCTATTATCTGCCTGACTCTTTATTTCTACATGTATTCCTTCCTCCTATCTGTCTATCTCTTCATGTTAATCAGATACCTCTTATTGTTTTTCCCCTCTCTTTTCTACCAATAATGAATAGAATGATTTTAATGTGAATGTTGAATTACATATATAGCTCAGTGACAAGGGATGCCATTTTGTGGGATTTGAGGATAAAAAACCTTCGCCTTGACAATCCTATGTAATGGATATTCTTCAAATCAATGTGGATGTCCCAATATCCCGTTGTTCAATTGCTGGAGATTGCATAACGGCTCCAGTTTGTACAAGAAGCTTGCACAGTCAAACCCCCTTGACTTTATCTCATCTTCAAATCAATGTGGATGTCTATCTAGATGCTTTGATCATCTCAATATCTCATTGTTCAATTACCGACACAATTTGCATTAGATGGTACTACAGGAAGCTTCCTCTGAATATTTAATAAAGGAATATACCCCTGATCCCCCTCCTTTGAATATGCAATGAATTGTCAATTAAAGGTCTTATTACACACCTAGCAGGGGTGTGTAAAAAAAAGAGTTGAAATAGGGTGAATTCGAAAGAGCTCCTAGAGTTTTGCACAAAGGAAGAGCTAGAAAAAAAGTTGAAAATAAGCTGATAATCAAAGCTGAACTCTCACACCCCTGACCAGACTGGTGTTAACACCAACTCGTTAATGAAGTTGAAAGTGACTGGAACATGTTCTTGGGTGCTATACTAATCACATTCTTAATCTTTTAGCACAAGAACTGATAACCAGTCATTCCTAAAGTTTTCCATAACTTACAACAATTTTGTGAAACACCACCCATATATGATTAGCACTACACTCTCAGAAAAATTTTAACCAACCGGGCAAAATTTTAACCAACCGTTGGTTCAAATATGAACTTACCAACTGTTGGTTAAACGCGTTAACCAACCCCAGTTGGTTAAAATTTAACCAATTATGTATTAAAACTCTAATAAAAAGTTGGTTAAAATATTTTAACCAACCCTAGTTGGTAATTTTTTTTAATACTTAATTGGTTAATTTCTTTTTTTAATACATCATGGTTGGTTAAAAAAAAATCAAGCGATAGACCGGACTGGACCGGCCTTTTGACAATTTGATCAAAGTATTGGTACAAATAACATGAAGAGTTATGCCTGTATTATTAGACTACATGCATTATTTGTTGGCCTAAATAGAGTAGGCCTACAGTAGCCTAAGTATTGGTCCAGTACAATATCATTACTTCGGTTCAGACGTTAGGTCTACAAGCTAGTCCAGTAGGTGAGATCTAACTGGATCTAATTATAGATCTAGAATATAGAAATGAGATGTTGGCCTAATGTTAGATTCTACATTTAGATTCCAAGGTCATCACTCTTAAACCAATCAAGTAGACTCTAGGCCTATTGGACTATATCAACATCGAGAGGTCTAAAAATATTTAGGCTAAATTTAGATGCAAGTGATGGTTCTAACGTAGTTCTAAATATTTAGCCAACTAAATCTATGACCTCAAGACTTAGTCCGAGACCAAGCTGATTGGAGAGCGAAGTATTTAACGTATTTAAAATTTCAAGCAAGTTTAATAGTACCTAACGTCTCAAACGAAATAATTAAGAACCGTACTGGCCATGTAGTCCAAAACATAATGCATGTTAGTCCTATATCACAGGCCTATACTCTTCAAGTCATTTCTACCTACCAATATACTTTGATCAGATTGTCAAGATAGGTCCAGCCAGACCAGCAGTCAGCTTGTGTAACCCTGTTGTCGTCGCGATCAAAGTATGTGCAATGAATAGGCGCACTATATCTTACGTGTATAAATGAAAATCGCAAGATTTCTAGCGCGAGGAGCGGAGCGCGTATCTTTGTTAAATCCGCGTTTCCCATTGGTTGTTTTTCTTTCACGTGACCAATATTTTTAACCAACTATTGGTTAAAAATGGAATTGGGCTTTTTTAACCAACCCATGCTTTTTCACGTTTAACCAACTTGTTTTTTAACCAACTTTTCTTTTTAATACATTATTGGTTAATATTTTTAACCAACTGGTTTTAATATGCATTTTTTTTTAACCAGCGTTCTGAGAGTGTAGGTATACTGGACTCTGGGTTTCTCTTCCTCATGTTTTACAGTGTAAAACTGTAGTGAGCATACATAACCATAGTCATCACCAGTATTGGACAGGAGTGCTTTAACCAGCCAATATTGATGAATAATTGAGGGAAAAGCGTGCCTGGAAAATCAATAAGTCAGAATTCACGGACAAGCAAGGCGAAGATGGTATCCTCCCAGCACAAAAATCATAAAATATTTACATAAACATAAATAATCAACATCAAATATGAGATGTTCCAATGAGAAATGTACTGAGGTACACAGGGCATTTACATGTATTACACACCCTGGATACTGATTATTTTAAAGTTTGGCAAGTGAAATAATATCAAGCAGCCCTCTTAACCCATTGAGGACTGAGCCCGAATATATGGGAAATGTGTTTTATATTCAAATCAGCCCGTCTCCATCAGGTTAAGCGTAATTAAAGTTTATATATTTCTAGCTCTCACTTTGTTTATCATTTGACAGAAAGATTGCTATTCTTTGCTTTTAAATCTATATAGTTAAAAACAACTGGAATTATAAAGTTATAAAATGAAAGAATTTTCAGCACCCCAGTTAAACAGACATGGTCATTCTCATATACTTCCAGTTTATGATCATGGTCAAGTTGAGAAGATACACATAGTATTCTTGTTCACCTTCAAATGGCTAAAAGCAACTGAAATTATAAAACAATGTCCTAAAATAAGATTCAGCAGCCATGCTGAACAAACTTTGGTATTCGTCGATTATATTCGTTGATTATATTTCAAGCTTAAACAGAAATAGTGTTACTGTTCACTTTCAAATTGAAAAAAAAAAATAAAAAAAAAAAAAAAAAAAATTATGAAATCATGAACTAAAACTTTGTTATTCTCATATCATATTTCCGGCTCTCAGTTGCAGAAAATTACAATTCAAATGGTTTTCAAACAATGGAATTTATATGAATAAAGAGGGAAAATAGAAGAAAAGAATGTTTACCTTGAGAACTATTGTGTTTTCTCTCTCGGGAAGTTCTAATGCAGTAGTCTCCCTCACCTCTTCAATCAAGAAACAAAAGATTCCCGTCTTGGGTTTGGATGACTGTAAAATAAAAGAAATATCAAAGATAACAAAATATTAGAATGTTGTTGGTGCATTGTGGTTTGAAATAACAAGGCAAATATGAAGAGCTCATTTCCAAAAGGTACTACATCCATTTCAGTTCGTTTCCAAAAGGTACTACATCCACTTTTATTTATGCCCATGTATTTGTTTTTATGGCATGTAAATAATGCGTAGTTGGCTGGGTTCGCCAGAGCATCAGTGAGAATTTGAAAACTTATGTACTCAATGCAACATTTGATTTTTTTTTAAACAAGGCATCTATTTCAAGCTATATGAAATAGTACAAAATGTTCCTTTTTGAATAAAAAATTGATGAGATACATGGCAATTTACATACTCTAAGACATATCGTTTCCAAAAGGTACATCCATCAGAACCAAAAATTAAAAATTCATTTACAAAAAAACTTGTAGACCTAGATTCTTGTTAGACTGGTTTCCCTTTAGTATCATAGAGTAGAACAATCTGTAAAAGTTTAATTCCAAACAGACAATCCAATTAATGAAATTTTTTTTTAAAAACGTGTTTTTCTCCGAATTAACGAATATGGATGTAGTACATTTTGAAAATGACCTCTTCATATACAGTCCATACATTAACATTGGACAACATCATTGGATGCAGGTGAAAAAGATGTCTCAGTAAAAGAATAGAAGGAAAGACATTTCATGGTAACATTTTTTCTTATAGTCCTTGGTTTATATACCCTTTAAATCATATCACATCTGTAGTATCTTTTAAAAGATAATTTGTGTAACAAAAACAGAAACAAATCTGTTGAATACAGTCATTACTTTCAACCTGCATGCATTCATTCTAAGGGGAAATAACAAATAATAAAATGAGCTCCAGGCAAATGGCTGATATTGTTACATGACTATATACTGACTTTCTCATATCTAACAGAGAGTGGGGAATATTAATTTCATATTCTCTGTCATATGGTAACTTCATTGAGAATAGGTCATAAATGCCTCGAAGACAGACAGACGTCGTAGTGATTTAATTACGTCAGTCCATTCGCAGAGGCGTGACATTTCATAGATACATTCAACAACAACAAATATGAAAATGAACACCGTTTACCATTGAGGTTTTTCTAAGAAAAATCTTGTTCAAGGTAAAAAAATATGTGATGCATCATATCAAAAAAAGTAACCGCGTCAATGAAGAGTCAAGGAAACCAGCAAAATAATAAATTTTGAGGCACTTTCCCATTATCGTTTTCACTCATTTTTTTTTTCTTTTTACAGAGCACAAGTGAAACAAGTAAAAGATTCAGAAAATCAGAAGTATTTTTCCCAAAAATTCAAATTTGTTGATTATTATGCTGATTTCCTTGATTCTTTTGGACTCTCTGCTCAGCAAACTTGTGTCTCATTTTGATAAAGTCACATATCAGAAATGATTAGAAATTTATTGAAAATGACCAGAATAGTTTAAAGGGACGTATAATTGATAAAACATGGGGAATGCACCCTTATCTCGGATGAAATGATAACATTCCAATCAGAGCCTGGCGACGGGGTGTCTGAGCATGTAATCCTTTAATCCTTCATGGCTAGACTAACTGACCAGAAGTCCGAAGTAAATCTAATCCTATGTTTGTTTTTGACAAGGAGCATTATTACAAGTCTCCTCTCTTGATCAATACGAAGAGACCCGTTGAGAGTCTAGAAACTAAGAATTGTTGAGGACGAAGCTACTGACCCTATTTACCTACTGAATTCGGTAAACTTCGTCATGTTCGTGCTGTCCGAATGTTAATCCCCAGTAGTCCGACTATGCGTAAGCCACTGTCGATTGTGTACGAGTCAAGGAGCTCAGGAAAAACGCGCATTCCCCACGATCTCCGAGTTGCGGGGGACTTTAATGCCTAGCTTGCGGTAAATATTTCTTGGATATATCTGAATTTCAATGTCTCCATTTCTGATTTTATTCTGGACTTCTTGTTGTCCTTTGTATTGAAATTCATAAGCTTTAAAAAACTTAAGTGTGCAGACACTGACACCCCCCCCCCCTAATACAGACAACACTCTGTGTATTGGTGGAAGCAGCAATCCAGTTAGTTTATATATCAGTTATCTTGCTACATAACTTTGAATGTCATTATAACTGTTGATTAATCCCTTTAAAACACTTGGTTGATTACTCATCTGGGGGATTAAAGGGATCTTCTCAACACCCCTCAAATCCCCCATCTAATCTAATTGGGTCGACTCACTCATTATATACATGTAGGGCCTACAGGTGATCCACACAGAGACAAACCACCTGCGGACATTTTATATGTAAAGTGATACCGTGTTAATTACCCATAAGGTATGCACAATAGGGGAGTTCAGAATCCACAAACTCATCGCTTTGATAGGGCAGGTGATTGCTTGCAAAATGCAAGTATGTTTCCGGTTAGAAATTACAAGTGTTAACGATGAGCTGGCATTGTCAATGTAAAGTGTGAACCCGACTCATAGTTAAAGCGCTTGTGTTATCTTAAAGTTTCAAACTATGACTGTACAAAGTGAACGTAGGACAAAAACTTGACCACTTGACTGCAGCATGGTACTAATTGCACAGTACGGGTATGACCAGCGTGGCGCTGGTGATACTCCACAGACAAAGCTAAGACAATAGCATGATCACGTAATATAATGTCGTCCGCGCACAGTGTACAAACGCCAAGCACGTAATATTACGTGGTCCGCAGTCAAGTGGTTAAGCAAGACATAATTATGGCCCGTATTCACAAAGGTGACCTAAAGTTAAGCCTAGCATAAATCTGTGGTTTAAATATATAAAATATATGGCTAGCAAAATGGGAGACAAATGTGTCTACGCTGCAATGTCCATACACGTTTTAATACTGGATTCTGGAAACATGCTTAGTGGTCAGGAAAACTTTTATACTTATATTCCCATGCAGTTTTTAATAGTTCAAGTACTGACAATTCTGATAAACAATCGAACATTTACTTTTCAAGATTTTATCCCATTTTGCTAGTCATAGTTAAACCACAGATTTAAGCTAGGCTTAACTTTGGGCCATCTTTGTGAATACGGGCCTATGACTACTAGTGGCCTGTTGAAGATCACTTTGCTGTTGAAAGTTCACTGTTCACATAAAAAACAACTTGAAAGCTTTTGACTATCGAATGAACTCTCAGTATCTGGCAGTCCATCTACATGTACTTGAGTTGTATGGTCTCTTGAATTTGTGATCAAAGATACAATTAATGTACAAATGTAGGAGCCAGAAAGGACACTATTAAATGCTGTATGAAAGCTAGGAAACCAAAACCCAAAGAAAAAATCAATCTTACAGTTAAGAGTAAAACGAAATGAGCAATTTTTTTAGGTATATAAAAGTCGGATTTAGGCCTAATACAACTAGAGAGCCCTGGAAGTCTGAAAAGCCTTGTTACACTTCCTATTCGTATTCTCAAAATGGTACATTTTGTGGACAACTCCCCAATAATTTTGAACAAAAATTTCCAGATTTCCTCATTATTTCTCACATCTATAATTGTCTCCTTTTGACCTGACATTATGTAGTGTGAAATATATTTTTACATGACATATATGTTGAGCTCAGAAGGAGATATGGTAAAAGACACAGTTTGAAAGATAATGGGGGAAATCAGACATTTCAAAGCATTTTTGCCAATATGAGGAGTGCCATAGGAAGTTAAATAAGAATACAAACTTCATGAACTCTCTTATAAAAATTTCAAAACTGAATTTGATCAAACTCATATTTATCCTCGCGTTTTATTGTTCCTATAAGATTGATTCCCTCCTTAGGTTTTGATTTCCTTTAAAATATATGGCATTCAGGTCCTCAACAGAAAGAAACAAAATAATTTAAATGGATATGTGGTTACCAAGTACAGTAAATTGTGTAGTTTTGCTTTTGCTTTCTAATGCATTCAATGTGCATGCAAGTTCTTACAGCAAAATTGTTGATGTCCTTGAATTCTTGAACCTCGAACTGCATCACGTACATCTTGTACTTTTACAAACCCATTTTCAAATTCTTTCACTGTTCCCATGAACATTTATGTAACAAAAATGCTTTAGAAGAAAAGAAAGTTCTTGATTAAACTTAAATTGGTTTTGAGAAAAAAAACAAAACAACATTTATGTAAAATAGATATTCCAGTGGTTGGAAGTGTATTGGTTAATCATGAAAAGTTCATGTATACATACATGTATTGTGTGAAATGTCCAAATGTAGTCCCAAGATCATGTATATCAAATAATCAAATTACATTAAATCTCCATTTTATTATACTTTATTTCCACAGAGAATATTTTCCATATTTTACACAATACACTTTTTCATGATGAATCTCTGATTTGTGCAAATATCAATGACAGCCTGCATGTACATGTATCCACCACTAAATTATATAAATTGACACATTTGTACATGTACTACTGTTCACTTACACAATCATTATACAAATAAACCACAACAGAATCATTAGCTTGCTATAATCATATTTTCTGACGAGTCTAATCTTTTCCCATTTCCAATTAACTTCTCCCTCGGCTGTAATTTATACAACGGTCAGGGCAAAAAGCCGATCAGGTAATCCTACACGGGGATTTGTTACGAGCCATAACATCACCATTTTCTCAAACGCAACTTCAATAATTGCAGGATTACTAACGATCCGCCAAAGTAGGCAAAATCTTTCCGAGAAATTCAAGCGAGAAAGGCAGCCTCAGACGTGTGCTTGATAATGTTGTTAAAACACAATTTCCGAATCACTACATGTATATCTCTCCAGAGAAAAGGAAAGAGAGAGAGAAATCAGATTATGTTCGGATCTGATTTCTTTGCTAATGTGTTTTGGGGTTACATAAAATGGGATTGACAAGCACAGAATGACTCTCAAAGGTGAATGCACAGTATCGGATTTAATGAAACAAGAGGGAAATCAGACTTTTTTTTAATGTTATTTTGTTTTGAAGCTTCTTCATATTCTATCAAAATTTATCACAATAGAGAAAAACATATAAAAGGTTAGGAAAAAAAAAAGTTCAAAGAACTTTGTATTTTATCTCAAAATTTCTTTGACAGTAATGTTGATACATTGCATTCTAATTTTCTACTAATGTTCATTGTATATTAATGATATTTTCTATATGGTCATATAATACATTGTACATTCCAATAAAAATATGAATTTATACAGTAATATAGGTTGGAAAAAGAAATGTCATGGCTGCATGCAGATTGCCAATCAACAATAAAGGAATGAATGTTGATGCTGCTAAGAGTGCTTGCAGGTAAACATGATGCACATGTACATGTATAAGACACCAAAGCATCATGTCACATAATTCACTAATTGCCATGGCAACCTAATAACTGCTATCTATCACAGATCAGTAATGAGACTTATTAAGAGTACCTCAGGTTAATGAAACACAATGTCTAGAAACTACTAGGTGTGGTTGAATCGTGTACACTTGAGATGTACACGAATATGGATGGAAATGGATCATACTTAGGAGCATGATGGCCTACATGTATGAATGTATACCAATGTTTTATCAAAATAACATTTTCAAAGAAGATTCTACAATCTTGATATAATTAAATAAACTGCAATGTATAGCTGTTTGGCCTATAATGTGTTTAAATGCACAAAATTATGTACGGGACTGAGACTGGGGTAATTGTGGCCCCCTTTTTCACGTTCCCTATTACTACCATTAGATGAAAAGTCCAATAAAATTAATACGTAAATACATAGTCGGTCTATAATATACAAAGGAAAGTATAAACCTGTGACTTCTCATTTGCATACTAATTACCATTATGTTAACAACTTTGGGGGGGCCATAATTACCCCCACGGGTTGGGGTATTTATGGCCCCTATTGTCATGACTGTACGAATTAAAAAATATTTTGCTAATTAATTATGGTAATGTATAATAAATGTTGTTGAGTAGTCCTAATACTCTTAACAACTACCAACAATGATTTAATCAATAATTGGTTCAGCCAAAATGTTGTGTTTGTTTGTTTCATCTTCAATGATTTTAATTAATGATATCACACCCCAAATAAAAAAGCAGGCTTGCCACTTTCCATCCAACGAACAGAATTGTGATTGCCGTACATTTTAGGCTTCCCTAAGCACAAAAAGTTTAGCTAGGCATGTGTAAAAATTTATCTATTGTTGTGTAATGCAACAAAGAATAATAAGCTCTCAAAGACAAAGGGGCCATAATTACCCCGGGGCCACAATTACCCCAGTCTCCCCTAATGTGTACATGTAGGTTCATGAAACATGTGCAGTATTATGACACTGGTCAGGCTTAAGTTTAAAAAAATATGTATTTTTGTTAAAAAGAAAAAAAAAACATTGCAAAGAGAGCCAAATTGTCCTTCCATAAGAAAGGTCATACAATGTACTTCAGGGGGTCAATGTACTTCTTATCTGACCAGCGGGACTTGGACTGATTAAATCACACGAAGTAACCCTTTCATATTACAAAATGAGATATCTTATTTGACATTGCAGGCCAATTTCCTTTCTTATCTTTATAGTGTTTTCAAACCGCCAAGTCAAAATGGGTCCAGACACATACAGTGTGCTTGCTATACAAGGCAAGCCTACATTATTGAGAGCAACATGTCTGCAAATATACTATAATATAATATAATACTATAATATAAATATATAATATATACTATAATATAAATATAATATACTGGCTCTTTCAAGTCCAGTCCACAATACTCGTGAAGCATCAAATATGAATGGGGAAATGGACCGACCCATGCCACACAATGTACTTTACACAATATGGATATCAACATCAAATTGGAGCAGTCACAATAAACATCCAAAGAAATAACCCATTTTTATCTGGAAAAGAAAGGAAGATGCCATATCAACATGTACATGTACACATTCATATAGTCTTAGTTTTCAGGCAAACAAATTGTATGCCTGTTAGTCAATATGCAGTCTAAAGCAGACTCCAATTTTACACTTTTCAAAATTATATCGTGTCTGGGTGAGGACAATGGCCAAGAATCTCACTGTCTATAATAGTCTTTTGCAGTTTTCTATGTTCAGACTCTGCATATTGCACATTATGCGACAGACATGGGTTATGCTTGTAAAAATTAAAGCATAACACAAGGTCTGAATTTAAAGACTGCACACTGCATCTAATATACAAATGATGCACAGGTATGGGTGGGTTGGTAAGAATTGTGGTCATACATGTAAGGTCACTATGGAATTGTTTAGGCCTAATCCACGAGGCACAGCTGAGTGGATTTAGAACAGCTTCCATAATTAATTATGTCCACAATTGCTACCGACCCACAAATACCATGAGCATCATTTGTTTTACAGAATGGCGAAATAAAAATAAAAAAATTAAAAATGTGGTGGGTAATTCCCGATGGCAAATGTACCAGACACATGGAAAATTTACCCGATGCATGGCTTGCCATTCCATAATACTAGAATTATGCTTTGTACCATTGAAGTTGAGGACGCAGCCATGGAGAGCTTGACTAGACTTCTTCACTTGCTTGAGGGGCACGAAAGAGTGTCAAATTAGAGTATATGCTGGGAGACTACACATCATCTCATTTCTATGAAGGAATGCCATTGCCAAACAATCAAACCATTTTGCCAATCATGACGCAACTTTAAGGTCGTGGTTACTTACAAGAAAATACACTTGACCACAGACCACATAAATTGAGACCTACATGTATGCATTATGACAAATAATTTCATAATTTCTTTCATTTCGCTTTCCTTTTGCTCTCATTTCTTTAACCATTCTATAATTAAACTTTGGCTTTTGATAAATATAACATTCACAGAAAAACAATCTTCACAAGCCAGCAAAAAGGAGAAACAAGGGAATTAAAAGAAGAAAAAAAAGAATTTCATACCATACAGGTTTGAGTGACAAATAAGTAGTACTTAAAAAAAAAATTATTCCCTCATTGTCCGCTATTCATGTACATGTATATATCAATACCAATACATGTTTATATTTTGCTCTTTGTCTAATAAAAGAAGGAAAGGGCTTTGTATATTGTATGATGCATCAACCAAACACAAATCCTGGAACTGAACACTCAAAATTAAACCCAAACCCTAAAATCTGTGAGAACAAGATGCGGGAGAAAAATGTTAGGATCATGACAATAAATGAATTAGGGCCTACAGCCCTAAAATGCTGATCATTGTCTCTAAACATACTGCACGTACATATGTTTCATATGTTTCATTTGCAATGCTGTTTTGATCTATATTTAGGTATCAGAAGTAATTTCCTTTCATTTGAAAAACAAATCTTTCTTTCGTTCACGGCATGTTCATTTCCTGAAAAAAATTGATAATTTGCGTTATTAAAAAAAAGATGAGATCAGTGATTTAAAAAAAAGAGAACGTAATACTGATAGGGGAAACTTCAGTTTTACAAGCAATAAGGAAATAAAATCAGTGTTCCAACTCCTGTTTAAAGGGATAGTTCATTAAAGTATGAAATTGGTTTAAATCATTATAGAGCAGGAAAATGAAAGAAGAGTGAAAGTTTGAAAAACAAGCGGGTCAAAGTCAAAGATTGTTTAAGCTTCCCGGAAGGGAAATTGTGATCGCATTTAGAAGTACATGTACAACATGTTTGAAAAAAGTTAGTTGAACTGTCGAAGCGACTTGCAAATCAAAGCATACTCAAATTTAGTAAATATGCTAGATTACTTCTTAAATACTTGTATTTCATCAAAAGAATCCATGAAGAAATTAATAGTGTTGTACAGAAATCTACACAAATCATCATGTTTGACACGGCTTTACATGATAGAAATTGAGTTTGACACAACTTGTGGATAGAAACCTGCTCTATGGGTCAAGCAAGAGACCCATATACATGGATTCGTATTTCAGGTTACTAACTTGGGAGTGGTATGGTCGAGTGGATAAGTCAGCAGACTGACGATCACAAGGTACGCGGTTCGAATCCCATCCATTCCACTAGCATCCTTCGGCAAGATGTCAACCTGCAAATTTGCCGTACTTCACCCAAGTGAGGTGAATGGGTACAATACAGGGAAAAAGAAACTTGACATGCGGGATCGGGAAACCCGCTAGCAAATGTGCGGGATGGACTATCGGGTATTTTGCGGGTATTAAACAGGAAAATATTGGGATAATAGACAAAGATAGCGCGCTTGGATCGTGCATTTTATCACGCTGTTATCGAGCTATCGGGTTTTTTATGCAAATGTGTACCATGCGCGATCTTGACCTGCATAATTCTGGGCTACGCGCGCGCGCTTGGCGCAGTCTAGACTGCACTGTACTAGTCATCAATCATTGTTGCGCGATAGACGCATTGTGACGCAACAATATAGATCAAGAATTACAAAGACCTCAAATCAGAGGCAAGATATAAGATCAACAAGAGGCTAGGCCTGGCTTCACAACTTTTTTCCCATGGACATCAAACTAATATTCAATCACCGTAATTAACAGGGCCTACCTACGACCAATCTCCTACTTTTAGTAGGATCCGCGATACATTCAAAACAATCACAGGCTTATCCATCTAAAATAAAACGCACGATCCCCGGGCACGATCGCGGTCAATCATTCAAAAAGTTTTGATATTTTTTTTTTTGAACAATAAGATCGAGAAGCGGCACAATATTAAACTAAAAGTCATATTTTAATACCCACTTACCTCACATGTAGTTATGATCCAGTAAAATCCGCACATGCATGGTTGTTTTGCAATGCTCGCCTACCTCTCAAACTGTTAAATGTTGCAACACAACACACGTGGTGATTACACTGTACGCTGTTCCCATGGAGCTTGCCTTCCAAAAATAGAGCGCGAAATACGAGTAGCGAGTTGACGGTCGGTGGTACCAGAATCGTACGGTCCAGCTCCAGTGGTTCCAGTCGAGGAGACAAGAGAACCTCAACAAACTGTGACACACTCTTATCTCAAAATGATATTAAATCTTATATTTCTGTGCTTGTGCTCGCCTACTCTTTTGTGGATGTTATATTAATTTTCAAACCATGTCAATAAAATTAAATGTGTAATCGAAATGATTATAAAACAAATTATGGAATATATACAGATATATTTTTTATATCCTCGCTGTTGGTTGTATAATCCGCCTGAAGACCTACTTAGCCATTTACCTTCAGATTTTGAATTATTTTGTGTACTGGTATCTTTTTGATCTAATTAACTTCGATAGTACAAATGTAAAGGACCGTACTGAATTCTTCACGAATACGCAAACAATGCAAAACGCGGATCCAGGGAGGGAAGGGGCGGGGCTGACGGCCGCCATGCGATATAAAAATGACGGACTGACACGAGTATTTCCATCCCTCCTGACCCCCCCCACCCCCCTCCTCTCCCACGCTTATCCAGCGTGATGTGAAAACAAAAAGGTCTGCACCTTTTCATCAGTCGCCGTAACGTAAAAATAGGTTTAAATATCTTGAAGTTCCTAAAATTTTTCGGCACCTCCCCCACCCCCATCCATAAAATCTCGGATCGCGCATGTTGTATTAATCAGCTTTATTGCGGAAGTTTCTTTCATTTGATATTCAATATAAACAGAGATAGTGTAGATATTTTGAAATACAAAACAAACATCGATAAAATAATATAAACCATTATAAATCATGATGATGAAATGTGTCAAAACTGATGATTGAAATGATGAATTACATGGTAACAGTACCTGTGTGTCTCTCTTTCCCTTGGCGAGGATCTCACGAAATGACGCTTGTTGTATTTTCATAGACTTTATTGGCAAACTTGCTTTATAAATCTTCATTCTTTATCATCATCGTCGTCGTCGTAAATTATTAATTTTAAGTTAGCGTCTTACACAGCATCATTAACATAATATAATCATGATCCATCAAACAATCGTCATTATCATCATCGTCGTCGTCATTACCAATATCAAGATTTATCGTCTTACACGTACCATTATCATTGTTATTATCAATGAATAATCAACATTCGTCATTATAATTATTATAGTTAGTATTTTTATCACTTCATCATCATCTTTAAAATGAATATATCTTGCGATAAGCGATCAAAAATTATGCGAAACGCTCACCTTCCCTTCTCTCTCTCTCTCTCTCTCCCTCTCTCGTAATTCGTCATCGTCAAACCACTTCCAACTTCCATCGTATTGCCTTTCTATTTCCATAACATTATTCAATCATCAACATTAACAACACATATTCATCAACAACGTCATCATCATCGTTTTTTATCATTCCACGTATCATCAACATCATCATAACATTAAATCCATGTCAGGAAAATGATTGTGTACTAGAGAAGATTTTTTTTTCTCCAAGTTTCTAACCGCTCCCCCTCTCGTAGACACATGCCCGGAATTCTGGTCTTTTGTGTCCAACATTTACAGAATGATAACACATTTAAATTGCAAGCTCCAGATAAAAATAAAGGTCATTGACCTATCTCTGCATGTGTAATTTACACTTAAACAGATGCCGATACATTGTTTTGATCTGGTATCTGGGCGCGGATATCAAATATCAGGACCGTGAACATTGTCATAGCAACGAAAGAGGCAGCGGCGACTAGTTTAAAGGGAAAGCCATAAACGAGACATTTTCGACATTTTGTAAACTGATTTTGTTTACTGAATTTAAAATTTAAAAAAGAGAATTTTAGGAAAAATTAATGTTGAAAGAAATAAAGACATCCTTTTAGTTTTTGTTGAATGATAGATTATTTTCAGATTTGATCTTCGGTAATTAATTTTCAGTGTCAGTCTCTTGAACTGAAAAATCAAAATATGATGAAACAAAAAAAAATTAGCTGATTAGATTCGAGACAGACGTATAAAAAGATTAGGTTTTATCGATATCAGAGTAACTAACAAAATGAGTTAGGTTGAGATGTTCAGAAGGCAAATGATCGACTTTTAATATTATCTTTGAAATACTAATTCAAGTAATGATCCTCCTCTTCTCTCATCTCTCATGCTATGTATAGAACGCATTGTTTACAAAAATGTTCCCACGCATTTGACATCATAGGTCTGCCTTTCAGACTTTGGAAATATATGTTGTTTATACCAGTATTTCATTTATATTTATACTTATCATTTATCAATATATTTGGGGTGCATTTGTTAAAAGAGGAAACATGTTTACATACTTTTCCCATGGTTACAAAAAGTATGATTATCGTATCGGCGATTCAGTCGCCAAAATTTTTAATGCTATTACTATTTCCCCCAGAAAATTGCTATCCTCTCTCTCTCTCTCTGTCGTTTTATTCTCTCTCACCCTTACCCCCTTCAAGATCGGCATCCGGCCTTGCTAGGTGAAATCCATATTTTGCCTCGGAACATCTCATAAGATTTCATAATTGTGTCTCCTAATAAAAAAATTGAACCGATTGCAAATACAAATTTAACTTATCCTACTGTCCCCCTATCTAGATCGCTTCTTCGCCCCCCTCCTCAGAATTTTATTGGCGATTCTGGAAATTCGTTCCTATCGTTCTCGGTTCCTCAGATCTCTCTCGTCCTCTCACTCATTCCTTCTTCCCCCAGATTTTTCTTCTGATATTTACGTTACCCTTCTATTGTTCTGTCCATTCTGTCGCTTCTTCC
Source organism: Paracentrotus lividus (assembly GCA_940671915.1). Lineage (NCBI taxonomy): Eukaryota > Metazoa > Echinodermata > Echinoidea > Camarodonta > Echinidae > Paracentrotus > Paracentrotus lividus. The sequence continues at coordinate 9,657,993 of CALNVZ010003434.1, read as the reverse complement.
TCGATTCTCCTCTCTCTCTCTGGACTCCAAAACTTGATTTACACAAGCTCTTTCTTTATCACTTCTCGATCAGCCTTCCATCTTTATCGTGCTTCTCGTCTGTTGTATCTTCTTCTGTTAGAGCGAACCTCGCGGTTCAATGCAAATAGAACGGGTTTTCAGTACAAAGATTTCTCTCAAAGAACATGTACGAGGGCTGTGTACAGTGCAGCAAATAAATGATTGGGACGGAACATTAATTGGTCGATCGGCATCATTCAGAATCGCAATTTATGTTCCTGTAAAAACCTCTGCTTGCTCATGCAAAATCAAAATAGTTTGACGTTGCATGAATACAATTCAGTGCCTTGATACTTGAAAATCTTAAAAAAAAAAAAAAAAAAAAATCTTATGAGAGACAATACTTATACCAACAAACAGTCGCCTTCAGTCACCGCAACGTTCCGATAAGTACCCACGGCCCACCTTATTGTAAATTATCCAAGGAAAATTATTGACTTTATTTTGTTAAGTTTCATTCTTTCCGAAGAGAAGTCCATAATCTTAGTTTTGCACCAGTACCATATCACGGTGGCAGTGAAGATTGCAGAGTTATTTACACTAGCGTTCAGCGCATTTATCTGGCCGCCCGAGCACACTCAACTCCGCGCGCCTCGCTTAGCGGGGAGCTAGCGTGTATTTAAGGGGTACCCATCCTATCGGAAGTTAGATCCGATGCGTAATTTCGTATCGGGATTTAAGCGAATTAAAATAGCGGGATTTGTGCGACGGATATGATTGATTTTGATGAAAGTAACCCAATCGGGAAGAGGATGCGGGTCACGCACAAATCTTGTCATAAGTTTTCTTTTCCCTGTATTGTACTTCGGTGAAGCAATTCCTTGAATGCTGTGAGCACCTTTCGGGGTAGCCTTGCTAAGCCGGGTAATATATTAGTTAACACTGTATATTAAGAAGCGCTTTAGAAACACCTAAGGTGGAATATATATTAAGCGCTATATAAATGTAACTATTATTAATTATATATAAATTTGAATATGAATGAATAATTGTTCTTTGCTCATTTTTTCATATTATTATTATTATTAACTTCTTACTTACATGTACATGTATTGCCTTGTTCAACATGGCTCGCACATCATCTTGACATACCACAACTCACACAATACATGTCTGACAACTAGACTAGGTTGATAAATATTCCTACTGGCTGACAAATCACTATTATTGATACTGCAGATAGAGCTCTATCATTGTCATGTGGGATGAGGAAAATGAAAGTGATACTCCAGTTTTGCTGCAGCTAAAGTACAATTACAAAACAATTTATATTAAAGGGACAAAGATAGATGCCTGAAAGAATAAAAGAAACATCTTCTTCTATTCACTTCTCAAGCAGATTCATACACAGTCATTCTCATACAATGTCACTATGGGTGTGTTCAATGTTCATTTTCAAATTTAAATGGCAACATGAATCATGATACAAAACGCAATTACAAAACACAGAACACAAACGCGATCAGCGGTACACTGTTCAATGTCCAAAATTTCAAGCTGATTATACATGTAGGTCCATCGTCTTTAAATTCCCCCGATCTGAAAAACAAACATCTGCGCTTTCTTTCACTTGCACCGGAAGCTTCCACTGCGAGAGCACATTTAAACATGTTTGAAAACTTAATTGTGTTCAGTGTCGCATTTTGTTGCATTCGCGATGCTCAAGGACAATGAACACCCACTTTGTTTCTCTTTATATCAGCGTTTTGTAATTGCGTTTTGTATCATAATTCATGTTGGCGTTTAAAATTTAAAAATGAACATTGAACACACCCTATTTCCAACTTGGTCCAGAGGACGTGTCTTGATCCTGGAATTTATATACCTATTGACCTGCATGTATATATACATGTACATTGTATATATTTTAAGCAGAAAAATGAATCAGTAATGCTACAGTCACACAGACACTTACGTTGAGTTACGTCCGGTTGCGTCCAAAAATTCTTTTCTTTTCTGCGGATCCCAACGGATGCCTACCCGTCATAGTCAGCAGTGGAAATATTGATAATTTAGTTCATACAGTAAAACAAAGAAATACATAAGAAATGATAGAAAAGAAGATGAAATAAGATTCAAACAACACAAACTAGCTATGCGTAAGTGTCTGTGTGACTGTAGCATAAAGGTTTGAAGAAAACAAAAGGAATACAAACTTATGATTGATTAAAGTTTTTTTGTGACATCACTTGCGAGCTGCTTTCTTGCATATTGTAAATTCCTTGAAGTAATTTGTTTTTAAGAAGAATATTAATTACAAGTATTGCACCTACATGTATGTGTACTTGTGTGCCTACATCACACCACATTCAAGATATCATCAAATATATTCTAAAAAGCTCAGGCTCTTTTAAACTCAAATATAATTTATTTGCATGCCTCTATGCAATAGACATATTCCTTCATCAAGAACTAGGAAAAAATACAAATACATGTATATGGAATTTACAACACACAACACAATGAGAGAGCAGCTAGCAAAGACACTCATGAATATTTTTCTTTCATTTTTCAGCTTTTTAAGAGTTAAAAAAAGTCCAGTAGATTTCCCCTTTAATTATACCTGAAGGGCCAGAAGGGTGTCAACAATACAGTTGATTTAAGGTCACAGCCCGTTTGGCTCTAAGCTTTATGACATTCATTCATGTTATGAAGTGCACCTTTTCTGAGAATTTCAGAAACCAGTCTCAATGCTGAATTGTAATGGAGGTCAGGAGAAAGGAAAGGTCAGATCGTCATGCTCTGAAAAAGCAACCAAATCTAAGAATTCTGAATTTTGGTTCTTTACCACGTAAGACCACCACTGACAAGTAGTGCTTCAGGGCACTTTGAGCGTGAGAAATCTGTATCACCAGTTTATAGACGATTCCATGATTACATAAAAAATAGTTTCAATCCTGCTTAAATATGAGTGTTTAAGATGAAAATGAAGAAAATTTTCATATCATATCATGTTTACTCAACTTGAGTTGAAAATAAAAGTAAAAATGTAGCCAATGTCATTTCATGTACATGAAGTTAAAACTTTGGGGCTTTCAGATGATTATTCAATGTCACAATGCTACACTTCCATTTGTCAATGGTCAACTACAGTTTACTAAATATCAGTTAAAATTATAGGCCTACATGTACATGTTTCAATATTGACTTTTATACAAAGTTGTGGTTGTAAATGTAAGCATGGATATACTATATAAGAGAATGTAAGCCTCTCTACAGTGTAAGCCTACATGAAGTAAACAATGCCAAGCAGACAAGATGCCACCCAATACTTCTTTCTGTTTTAGTACTTTTAAACATCTTGTCTATTTGGAGTATGTTTACAGGACAAGTTTCATCCATATTTACAACCAAACAGACAAGATGGATGTCTTCAAGTATGTCTTCCTCTGGAGACTTTGTCCCTGTAGGCATCCTTTGCTCTTCTCTATCTCCCTCTCTCTCTCTTTCCCTCCATCGTTGAACCCTTTATCATTGAATCCGTCTCTATCTCTCTTTCCCCTGTCTCTCACTTTCTTTGTCTCTCTCCCTCTCCCAATCTCTATACTCTCTCATCCTGTTTCTTGTTCTGTTTGTTTCTTCATTTTCGAGCCTTCTCCTTTATTGAACAAGATTATGTATGGTTCATGACATTTGTAGGGTCTGCATGTTTGCATTGTCCAATGTTTAATTTTCTCAATTTTAGGGGTCCACAGTAAAAAATGGGGTCCATGTGCACAAGATCAACCTTAGTTTTCAGCCCGTATTTTTCGTTCTCTGTTTCAACATTTCCTTTCCCTTTATCCTCCTCCTTCTCTCTCCCTCTAATCTCTAATCAATTTTGTCTTCCTCCCTCCCTCCTTAGCTAATATATACCCCCCTCTCTAACTCTTATTTTTCTCTTTCTCTCTCTCTCTCTCTCTCTCTCTCTCTCTTACTCTTAACCCATCTCATACAGGTACGCGACCCTACAGAATGCACATCTGTCACAATGCAGAGTTTAAAGCTACAAGACTACAATATGTTACATACATGTTCCAAACCGCCAGGCCCTATGTACTGTGGCTGCTCCAAGTTCATCTACTATGTTGAGGGGTTTGGATGTGATTGATGTTACTGTCAGCCTGATCAATTACGACTCCTGCTTTCCAAGAAAAATATGGATTGAAAATCCTGATGAGATGGAGTATCCTTCCTCTCCAAATAATATTTTAGGATGGGTTCGGATGCATCTCAGCTAGAATGTAGTTTGCTTTGAAGCTACTTTATTTCACTAATGGGTGCATTAATCTTCTACCTTTTTTATGACTTTTGTACCTTAAGGGTGTCCGGTAAAATTGCAGGCAATCTCAAGTTGGTGCTCTATCAGATATGATTCACATTCCCTCTCTTCCCTACTTCGACTTGCCATAATTTTCAGGCTATTTTATTGGAAACTTCAGCTCTAGTATTCTCATCTAGGAAACTGGCTAAAACTGATTTTGAAGTATCAAAATAAATGACTACTTGTTGAGCATGGAATATTTCCCTTGATTTCCTCTCTCACCACTGAGCTTTTATATTTGCCATAAAAATAGTTACACATTAATTTATTTCTAAATAACAGCTTGAACATTGAAGTTTGTATGATTCAGTGATAATTTTTCATTGTCTTTACCAGAGGGTGATTATTTAAAAAAATAAATCGAGATCCCACGATCATTTTCGAGCATTGAGACCACATTTTATAGACATCACAGGTGGAGGAACAGAAGGGCGTATATATGCATCTACATTGAGCTACAAAAGTTCTCATTGCAATAAATATGTGTGCCGACTATCAAAACAATATTATGTACAACATATAGAGGTGCTTTAGAAATAAGAACATGTCCCAGAAGGAAGCTTGACATCGAGTGTACTGGAATCAATCAATACTAAATTAATTATGTGACAAATCGGCATGCTGGCATTGGAATCTCTTAAAGGGAAAGTTAACCCTGGAATTTTAGTGGTTTCAAAAAGTGCAGAAAAATAAAAGAAAAATATGAGTGAAAGTTTGAAGAAAATTGACCAAAAAATAGAGAAGTTTTTTATGAATATTTAAAAGTTTTGATTCTGTGACGTCACATGGAGCAGCTCTCCCATGTGTTGTGTATATGTAAATTCCATATTTGTCTTTTTTCATGGTTCTTGATAATGGAGTGGGTTAAATTGATATTGGCATGCATATGAACATATATTTGATGATATATCGACCGCACAGGTGAAATAATCAATATTCTTCTGAAAAAATGACACTATATGGAATGTACAAATGTAGGAGAGCTGCTCGCATGTGACGTCATAGAATCGAAAGTCTAGATGTTCATAACTTCATTCTTTTTGGTTCGATTTTCTTCAAACCTTCACTCATATTTTTCTTTTATTTTTGCATTTGTTAAAACCAACTTAAACCCAGGGTGAACTTTCCCTTCAAAGAAAAAATGATCTCCTCTTTATCTGCAATATGTAGGCCCTACATGTACATGTTGCTGTAGGGGAGACCTGGGGCAATTGTAACAGTTTTTTCCAAATTTGACCTATCAGCTTTATTGAAGCTAAATACTTGCTTAAAACTAA
>CALNVZ010003434.1:9619615-9650702 GCA_940671915.1 Paracentrotus lividus | reverse complement strand
GAGTAAATTACGCCGAAAAGCCCTAATTTTCATGTCGAGGTTATAGATTGTTGTACACTTATTGTTTGTTTTGTAAAGCATTATAATTGAAAATACATTCAAAGTATATGATGCTTGAGCTAAAGGGTGCTATCCTCACTATCGTCGGAGACGTCTCCGCGACTAGAATAGAACTGGTCTCCCGACGGATAACGTATTAGGAAGTCTCCGAGAACTGTCTCCTGAATTTTCGGCCAGTACAGGATTTTTATTATATAAATGATTGTCGCGGAGAGTTCTGGAGCGTCCGGAGACGTCTCTAATACTAGCTCTCAGGTTCACGGTAGGCGTTAACGGAAGCAACAAATTTCCGGGACATGATTGTAATGTTTTTTATGTAATTTGCAGAGGCCACTGAGCCTGGGAGGCTTCGTCACTGGAAAGATGTACCAAAACTGGAAAAGATGACCGGAATACATTTATGTGATTTTTAGTCTGTTCAGGCCCCCCCCCATTCCTCAGGCCTACTTTTGCCCGCTCAGCGCTCAGCCCCTCCACTTCCAAAAACGCTCCGCGGCCCCTGATTGGTTATTTAATAGCTTGGTGTTGATTCAGCGGAAATCTGCTTTACGGGAGTTACTTTACAGAAACAGGGGCAATTGTAACAGCTTGTTACAATTGCCCCTGGCAGAGGTGACCATATTTGGAGAGATTTTTTTCTATCTTAGCTTCGGTATTCGTCGTTGAAACTTTAGCAAAATATGGCCTAAGAACATAATTTCTAAATATACAAAAATGACAGCCGTAGCTCATCCACATATTTGTCCAGAAGAAAAACAATGGTAATGTGAAATATTACTTTTATGCTCAAAAAACGGTTTTTCCGCTGTAGAAAGTTTCACGAACCGTTAAATCTGCTAACACTCATACAGCATGTGGAGCGATTAAATGCGCATGTTCTCTACAAATTTTGAGTTTATAGCGTGTTTCTGCTAGGAATGGGAGCCTCTGTTACAATTGCCCCGTGTTACATTTGTCCCCGGTCTCCCCTACACTCTTGAGTTATGAGTTGTGAAAAGGGAGAAGGGGCAATCATTATTGACAATTCACTTTAAAATGGTAGCTTGCACCATGGATTCTATTATCATGATCCATGCTTGGACGCAGATTCAATTTTGTAATTTACACACAAAAAAAATAAAACTAAAATTCCTAACTATTCCAATCAAGATCCCCTTTGATTTTTCCTCTTTTTCTTCTTAACCCGTTGTATACTAAGCCCGCATATACGCGGGCTGAAGAGACATAGAAAATCTCTCTTGTCGACCGTCTATTTCACTCATGAATGCATAAACATATAAATACCTTATATAATTTAAATTATCTGACATTGATCTATTTGAAGATGTCTTTGTTTCACCTTCAATTGAAAAGAATTTCTTGCAAGCATGCTTAACAATCATGATTCATTTGGGTTTGTAAAAAGTTCTCAGTATACAACGGGTTAAAGGGGAAGTTCACCCTGCAATTGTATTGGCTTTAAAAAATGCAGAAAAATAAAAGAAAAATATACCATAAGTGAAAGTTTGAAGAAAATCGACCAAAAAATACCAAAGTATGTAAAGTTTTGATTCTGTGACGTCACATGCGAGCAGCTCTCCCACGTGTTGTGTATAAATTCCATAAATTTGTGTTTTTTCATGGTTCTTGATAAAGGATTGGGTCAACCTGATAGAGGCATGTATATAAACATGTGTTTGATGATGTATCGACCGCACAGATGACATAATTAATTTCGATTTGAAAAAATGACACTTTATGAAATTTACACTACATAACACATAGGAGAACTGCTCGCACGTGACGTCACAGAATCAGAACTTTGAATATTCATAACTTCATTATTTTTTGGTTGATTTTCTCCAAACCTTCACTCATATTTTTCTTTTATTTTTCTGCATTTTCTAAAACCAATTTAAACCCAGGGTGAACTTCCCCTTTAATAATGACAAATAAAAACAATGTAAGAGTGAATCCATATAAGCTCTTCCGTGTAATTTCCCAACAAACCTAAACATGACCTTTAAAGCTTGGATTGGGCAACAGGAGGGTTAAAAGCTGACAATCAGCTCCAGCCGGACGTGAGACTAACACAGAGGAAGTGCTAGGGTTCAAGTACCCTTGCCAAGCCAGAGAAGAAGACAACTCATGATCAATTTCAAAACCGCTCAATCAATTTCCAGGCTTCTTCTTCGAGCAAAATGTCAGAAGGAGCCTCGGAAGCCGGGCAGGCAGGCTCCCCAAATGTTGTGCATGCCACTTCCACTGCCCAGAATGTCTTGTCGATACATTAAGACGATAAATTGGAGAAGTTTCTTGGAAAACTGAACAGGCATCGGGACACTATTGGATTTTTCTTGCCCGTAACACTCCAGGAAATTTCAGTATCAATCAATAATCTCAGTTACATGTACATAGTGAATGACTTTGTTGAAAGACAATTGCTCTCTACATGTAAAGTCTATGTACATGTTCAAATATATACACGCATTATAACTGAAGGGAAAAAGGATATTTTTCTACATAGATCTACAAACTGTAGCATGTTCAAGAGCAGAGTGTTCACAAGAAACAAATTGTATTTGGCACCTCTGCAATTACAATTAGTTTTCTAGGGCCTCCTATTCCTAACATGCAACATTTAAGAAGGAAATATCTTCCTCTTCTTTATTAAATTAAATCTTTTAGAAACCGAAACTGATTATCATTAAATCTATATATTTATTTGCAGAAGAATTAACCCTCCATTGACACAAGTGGATCTTAATGAAGTAATTGTGTATGTACAGTGTACAATGTAGGCTATCTGGGTAATAAATGAAAGTGGAAATAGTGATTGAGAAAAATGGAGGCTTTGTTTGGCATGATTACATTTTGTACTCCCCACTTTAGTAGTTAGATCTATCTGCACATTCATGGACATTAAATTTATATTTTTAAAGGGGAAGTTCACCCTGGGTTTAATTTGGTTTTAAAAAATGCAGACAAATAAAAGAAAAATACGGATGAAAGTTTGAAGAAAATCGACCAAAGAATAACAAAGTTATGAATATTTAAAGTTTTGATTATGTGACGTCACGTGCAAGCTGCTCTCCTATGTTTTATGTAATGTAAATTCTATAAAGTGTAATTTTTTTTCAGAAGATTATTAGTTACATAACATGTACATGTATTTCACCTGTGCGGTCGATATATCATCAAATCTATGTTCATATACATGCCTCTAAAATTGACCCATTCCCTTATCAAGAACCATGACAAAAGACAAATTTATGAAATTTTCATACACAACACATGGGAGAGCTGCTCGCACGTGACTTCACAGAATCAAAGCTTTAAATATTCATACCTTCGCTATTTTGAGGTCGATTTTCTTCAAACTTTCACTCATATTTTTCTTTTATTTTTCTGCATTTTTTAAAACTATTACAATTCCAGGGTGAACTTCCCCTTTAATTCACAAAAATTTTACCTCACCCATACACTACCCCAGTATTTCAAAAACTTACAAACTTTCACCTACAGGTAACAGTATGCAATTTTTCTGATTTGCTTGCTAGAATAAGTTGATATGTATTTTGAAGAGAACATTTTTGTTTTAAAATAAATTACTTCGGAACATATTTGTGCAAATAAATGTTGACCTTTCAACATTTCAGTCTAAACCATAATTTCTTGATGTGTTTATTTGATGTCTAGCAAGCACGTGCTCATATGACCACGTGTCCCAGTTGAATTCAGAACCCCCTCTTCTGTCATGCTCAAGATCCGTATCTCTCTTGCATGACGTTTGATTTGTCTACCGCACCATTAATTGATTTCCACATATCGTTTCCCCTTACCGCACTTTCTTTCCTGTCAATTACGCCCAGAGGAGGCCATTAAACTGGTTTGTTTTCTGCACGTGTTTCATCAAAAAGCCGGAATGAAACACTTCAAATTGAAATTATGGAGGATAAACCCTCATTTTAGGAGTTTCAACATGAATTCTAATTTAAAATTAATAGTAAATTTTTTAATTAAAATTAAAATTAAAAATCGAAGACATTTGAATAGTACTACATATTAACTATTGTTCATTAATTTAAAAATAATAGTAAACATTTATAAAGCGCACACACCGTCCAAGCCACTGAATGAGGAAGAAATTCTGAAAGATTTAATTTTTAAAGCCCGATTCTGGAATGCGTGAAAATTGGGGAATCAAAGTCTTCACATCAGTATAGGTTTGTTTTTGCATACAGGTGTTCAAAGAAATTTTACAGAAAAAAGTAGAGTCAAGCAAGGGCATCATTGCTTACATGTACCTGTTATTGTATAGCATTAATGCCCCTGTATTGAAGAGACAGTTTGAAAAATAAAAGAGAAAAATCTTCTTTTTTTTCCTGAGCCCTACAATGTACATGTACATGTTACCTTGCATGCAGAATAATGTGAATGTCTTTCAAGACCTCATTCTGAACCATGGCATGGAAAATTGAGGCATGGGGACGCTAATTGAAAAACAGACGGATATGAGAGAGCGAGCTTTGTAAGGTTTCACCGGTTGCCAGAAAAAAAAACTCAGATTTAACTACACTACTGGGAAATATGAGTAATATTCACCATCGTGTGAGGTTGAATGGGTGACACTTAATATTCTTGCTCATTTTAAGAACTCACACACACACAGATGCAATTTTGAGAGACAGTGTCGGATAAACGGTATGTCAGATGATAATTTGCTGTTTGATGATGTGTGAAGTGCTCAATGAAAGCTTAATTTACAAAAGTGGATTTCGTACAGGTCTGTCACCTTCATAATTTACACTTTACTCAGTCATGTCACAGAAGTCATTTGCAGATAATTTGAAACCACTCATTGACTGTAGGTCCTACACATTGATATTAGAAAATCTTTGGTGATGCTCCCCCCCCCCCCCCCCCATTTTAAATCCTGTATCAGGTTTAATACATTGTAGGTACATTATAATATGCATGTACCATTGGAAAGGTGAAAAGTTCTTCTTAAATCATATTATAATATGCATGTACCATTGGAAAGGTGAAAAGTTCTTCTTAAATCATATCCTACACGATATAGCAAAACATAGATGAGTTTGGAATATATTGTACATAGCAAAACATACATGTAGATGAGTTTGGAATATATTGTAAGTACATCACGTTAGCCCACTTTGTTTTAATATTCATATTTGTACACGGTTCCTCTTGAGTAAACTCAAAATTTAGCCTCTTTAAAACAAAAAACAAACAAAATTTTCATCTTATTCAGATTACATGTACATGTACGTGTATAAAATTACAATTCATTATAATGTGAGCAAGTCTTAACATTATTGACATGTACATGTGTGTAAAATGAACATGTACAATAGCACAAATGCAAGATGGTACATACGGACCTTAATTGGTTAAATCTATAGATCGCAGCTACTGAAATATTTCTATTTCCTGAAGGGCTTTAGCCCTGAAGGAAATGGGGATATTTAGTAGCTAATATTGTTTAGATTTACTCATGAAGGAAAGTACATTGTATACCGGGTATTTGTTTTATATCTCTCATCCAAAAAATAATTTAGAAAAGTTATAATAGTAAATAAATAAATAAATAAAAATAACAACATTAGATTAATCAAACTTTCATTTCTTGATTTGAATTCATGCAGCGTGCAAAAGATTACGTCATTATAGCAATGCGCTTAAATTTTTTTCTTTTCCGCACATATAGTCTGCGGATGAAATAGTCGTATAATCCCAACTATACTTGGGTAAATGGGAGATTTTTCCTTTCTAGTGGAACTATTTTAAATCACGTGTAGTGCTCTTTGTTCAGCAAACTTTTAATGATGGATACATGTATTTTATTTGATCTACAATGTCAGAACTAAATTTATGTTGATTCATATCATTCACTCAAATATAGAAAATTAAAAGAGCCACTTTATTTTTAGGATAATCTGATTATCCATGGTGGAATTATCGGGCCCGTGTATCTCCTGGCATTAATTAAGTTGGTTTAGATCATTTCTGCAATAGTGTACATGTTTCAACAACCTCACTTTACATCTTGTTGCTCAGTAATATAAATTTAACCATCCTAGAATTATCAAAGCCTTTTTATCTGTACACCTGGCATTAATTATATGGTTTGAACAATTTCCACATCATAATAGCCGTTGCATGATTACTCAAATTACAACAATGATCACATAATTTTTCTTTATCTAGCAAACTTCAATCAATTTACTCTCTTTTAATAATAATTTCCTGAACTTATATGTATGACTCTTTCGTTTTAAATGGCATGTGTTTCTATGTGTTGTTTTCTCATATTTCTCATAAAAACCTAAATTACGAGATCACATTCACTTCGGTGCATGTAGAATTGAAAAAAAATTTGGCACTGGATTATGATATTAATTAGGGCAATTGGAAAGATCTTTTATACATGTAGTGGACCTTTTTCACTATTGATATTCTTCTTACATGTGTGTAAATAGCATTTAATTTTAAAATTAGAAGAGCTTACAATAATTATGTTCATCTTTACACTACCGGTACATGTAGGCCTACATGTACATGTAGATTCTCTTTAAAATAAATAAATAAATAAAGCAACTTATTTCAAAATGAGATCAATTTCCGAGACCAGCTGATCCAAGCCAAGGACTTCCCTAGTAATAACTTCCTAAAAGTATCATGTAAAACTTTATGTCATTATGTCACTTATTTTATGACCTGTAAATTTAATGCAATAGTGTGACTACATGTACAGGAATTATATTGTGTTGTACATTACATTACAAAACTTAAGATCATAGGGCTTACAATACAATGTGTTTCCTGAATATATATTTTAGGTATTAATACAAGGTACATGTACTGTAGTCTTTTCTTTAAGGCCAACTTGGTGATAAGTATTACAATAAATGTACAGGAAAAGTCTCCATGTACTGCTTCCTGAACACCTTCTGAAAGTATAGATCTTCTACTATAATGTAGGCAGGCTACAGAATGAACAATAGTTAATATGTAGTACTATTCAAATGTCTTCGATTTAGATTGCACAATGCTTTTATGTCCTGTAAAATCCGATATAATATCCTGCAACTATTTAAGTTGCCTTTCTTTCCTTTTTCCTTTTTCTTTTTTTCTTTCTTTCTTTCTTTCTTTTTTCTTTTTTTTTTTTGGAGAAGGGGGGGGGGGCAACTCAATTCATAAACTTCTGAACAATAACAGAAATACAAGTATTGCGCCAAATGCGTGGGATGTCCCAAACAGTGGGTGTCCCTTTATTCAACTTCGATGAATCACTTTAGAAAATTGGCCATGAGAACATGGTTTGGCAGGGCTACATGTTTTCAACAGTTGAAGTTATTCAAAACTTATAGAGACTTAACCTTTCCCTTTTGAAACAAAGGTGACCTTTTTTGTATTTCATTCTTGAGGACCATTTGTAATATATATAACTGTTCCAAAAATCTGACATTTCATTGATTTAAAAGTTCTTTCAAACTGCAGTCTTATTACAAAGTTAAAGAAAAAAAATGTAGAAAATTAAAGGTGCATACATGTACATTTAGGCTAGACGTATTAGTCATTGATTAAAAATGCTGGGTAGCAAAGACATTGCTGTACAGGTTTTGTACTATACAGTACATGCATTAGCAACGTTAACCAGACTTAACCTCAAGTAAATCAAAAATTATTCCTGAGAATTCATTTCTTGAGGAGAACTTAGTGGTTGTTTGGAGTTAAGACATGTGAGGACACACTCAGGGTTTAACACCTCAAGAATTAGTCACAATATAAAACCCATCAGATCTTTAAAGTATACATTGTAGGCATGAAAACCCAAGTGGTGCGTGGTCCACGTTTGCGAGTTACATGAAGTGCCTCTTATTAGCCACCAAGATGTCAATTCTCGAGGTTACAAAACCCCTGATGGTACCGTGTGAATGTAGCTGATGTAACTATTTCTATGTACAATGGATTTAACTACCAGAGTTAACAATATTTCGACCCCCTGATGGTAACATTGTTTGTTCCATCTATCCCTATAATTGCACAGTAATGCATGCATGAACAATAATAACCAGATGTGGAAAGCATGACAGATAATACAGAATATTGTTTATAACTGCTACCGTGGGTACGTAAATTACGTGCAGACCATGTTTATAGTGCATGTACTTCCTCATTTACCAATTACATGTATATGTATATATTGTAAATGAGAGGCAGTACAAAAACTTACTTCATGTTTCTTCCACAATTTACGTGTATATGTATGCATGTTTATTCAGTCCAGAAATTTTCCAACTAGTGGTAAAAAATTCCTTACTTTGACACCTGAAGTCATATCTGTCCAACAGCCAAATAACTTGGCAAGGAAGTTGTTACACTTTTTTTTATATGGACTAGATTCTGTGTAAAAAATGAGATTAATTTCTCACATAATTCACAAGTGAGCACACATCAAAGAGTAAATTGTGGTCATATACAGACCTAAAAAAGCCTCTTAATACTTTTGAAAAGTGACTATTTTGTCTTTCACATGTGCTCATTCATGCTTGACTAGATCTATCTCATTTCACACAGAATGTAGTCGATAGGTGTAACAACACGCCTACCAAGTTACATATTTGGCTAAAAACATTTTGTTAAAAAGTTGTACTATCTTTGTTGCTTTTTTGTTAACTTTTGTTGTTTTGAGTTTACCCCCATTTTTAGCACAATTCGAAATGTACATATTCCCAAACAATGGGCCATGTTTTTCCAAGCATAAACAAGTACATGTACCACACAAAAATGGTACGAGAAGATGTGGGAGAAATTACTCAAATAATTTGGATTTCATAAATTACATGTTCTTTTTAATGAATTCTTTTTAGATGTTTAGTTTTTGTTCGACTCACTCGGTAAAACGGAGCCAAATACAGTTTGGTGGCACAGCTTGTACCATAATAACATGCTTCAATTTTGCTACGTGTGGCTAAATATGGTGAAAGGGCTGTCAAGTGACTCAACATCACACATGTTGTGAGGGCCTGCATACGGTACACATTGAGACATTAGGACCTACAGCTTGGAAACGCTTTCCTATTAAACTCCCGTTTGTAAAGTTAAGTCTAATATTCATTTCCCAAGCTGTATGCAATCAATCTCAAGACCCAAGTACTACATATAGCAAGCTACCTGAATGTGTTATTAACAAACGGTCTACAGTTCAGGGCCCTTATTCATAAAACCTTCATAGGCCTAGTAGTCACCTAACTGTGTGCTGTTTTATGAATATGGGCCCTGGTCAACAAGGTTCATGCGTACGTCTTGCATGTAGGCTTAGTAAAAAAAAAAAATTTAATTGTGAAAGTTTTGTCTTACCTTAGGCGGAGTATAGAAGTCTAAGACATATCCTTCATTCCTCTTCATAAGAACAAGTCTTGTTCTTTCCCATCGCTGTCTTCCTTGATTGTCCTCCCCACTCAGAAAATTAATAATCCCCTCCCTGACGATATCTCTCATGTTATAGCGCTCCCGTTCCCGATCCTTGTCTGGCTGCGGCCAAAACCGTCTCCGAAAGTTGTTGCGGACGTTCCGAAAGGAGAGCTTACGGCCAATGTCTTTGCCTCCCAATGAGAAAGGCCTGTCCATCCCTGTAAGAGCATCGGCTTGTTGGGTATTATGTTGTATCTCTTCCGTACTACTGGTCACCAAACTGGTTGACCGTCCTAACGATGAGTTCACTGAACCTTCACTCTCTGGCCTAATGCCACCGTTTAGCTGAACATTTGCCGCATTGTCATTCTCAACGCCGGTTTCCGGGAGGTTACCCGAGTGAAACCCTCGTCTCGCCTCTGCCTCAAAGTGCTCAAAGAAGTGTTCGGTGAAACGCTGGGCAAACCTGCTCGGGTTATCCTTAGGCATAGGCTCGGACACTTGGGGGTGGTTGGCGGAGGAGTTTGCTGCCACCATCATGTATTGTCTGTAGTTGCGAGCAAAGATCACTGCGGCCTTGTGCGCCTCTGTTTCGCAGAACTCTGTCCAGCTCTGTGACTCCATGTTACCGGTCTGAATGAGCATTTGGGTGGTGACCAGAAATCATTACCTACAGAAGAGTACATACAAGAAAACAGAAGTTGAATGAAGAGAAAAAGTCCAACTCTGGCTAGCCAAATGAAATACAATTTTTTTTATGATGAGTACCTCTTAAAATGTAGAACAACCTAATCTAACAACAACAAAAATTCTGGAAAAAAAAACATGAAGAAGAAAAAAACAACAGAATTTGTACAAAAACTCACAATTTCCTGACAAAAAATTACTGTAGGGCCTAGATTTTTTTAAACTAAAAGTTTTATGTGCAGCTAAAATTAAAAAGTTGATTGAGTTTCGAACCTTCCTCTTGTTCTTTGTTCTGAATGATGCAAGTTATGAAACTCTAATGGTCATATTCAAACTTAGTGGGACATTTAGCTGAAATTTCAATGTGGCGCTGTGCCTTTGAAAATACAAATTAGGATCTGAAATCAACACAAAAGCTTCTTTACAATACAACTAATTATTTAAGCTCAAACATTTTGTGATCCAGTTTTCTTACACTGAATAATTGATCAAACAAGAATTTGCACATATGGGACTATGGTGCTTTAAATGCCTCTTATTCTTATATCTAGTCACTTTTGTCAATTTTATTTTGCTTGAAGTAATTTTCATGGACTACTCTAACATGGCATATATACACACAGGTAATTTCGATCTCGATATTTACTCGAATTGTTGCATTTAAGGCACTGGTCGTGTCAATAACGTTTTGGATGTTGTGTCACTCACGACACATAGAGGTGGACCATTTTCCACTGAGAGGAAATGATTGAGAAGGACAGTAAATATCATAGAGGTACACTATTCATGTAGATATACCAGCACTTATGGTACCCTTGGAGATCTACTTGGGCACAAATCCAACCATAACCAATGATAGTCAGAAACCCATGTCTTTTTTTCGTCGGGTCACTCACGCACTGTTTTTTAATCATAATTTCCAGGACCAATTGTAAAATTCAAATCCAACTGGTAATGACACATGCTACTCCTACATTACACATAATATATATGGTAGTCATGATCAATTCATAACCTACAAGTGCAAAGATATGCGCCCTTCTATCAGTCCAAATGTCGTGTCACTCACGTTTGAATATGTATGCCCTAATGTACTGGAGGAATGGACAAAAGCCTTGGATGAGGACGGCAAAGTTGATGTCATATACATGGATTTCATGAAGACCTTCGACTCAGTTCCTCACCACCGTCTACTGAGTAAGTTAGATGCCTATGGAATTCAAGGCCCTGTGCCAAGGTGGATCAAGGGATTCCTTCTGGGAAGACAACAAAGAGTGGTGATAAATGGACAGCAATCCAAATGGTCGAACGTCGAAAGTGGAATTCCACAAGGAAGTGTGCTAGGCCCGACCTTGTTTGTAATATATATCAACAACCTTCCAGAAGTAGTCAGGTCAGGAGTAAAACTGTTTGCTGATGACACAAAAATCTATGCAAGGACAGATAGAGACGAATCCTCGCTGCAACTACAGGCCGACCTAGACAGCTTGCAAGACTGGGCAAAGAAATGGCAGATGAGGTTCCACCCTGATAAATGTAAAGTGCTAAAAGTTGGTCGTATACCTTCCGAACACAAGTATGTCATGAGGAATGGAGATGAAGAGATTACTTTGGTGGAAACAATGGTGGAGAAGGACCTCGGTGTTCAGGTAGACCCTCATCTAAACTTTCACGAGCACATCTCTCAAGCTGTTGCCAGGGCGAATAGGTTACTAGGCCTTATTCGCAGATCATTTGTAAACCTAGATACAGAGACCTTCAATTTCCTGTTTAAAGGCCTTATCCGTCCTATCCTGGAGTATAGTCAAGCAGTTTGGTCGCCACATAAATTAGGAGAACAGAGGGCAATTGAGGCAATCCAACGTAGAGCCACAAAGATGATCCCAGCGATCAAAAACCTATCCTATGATAGCCGACTAAAGCACTTGAAACTTCCGACGCTGTTCTTTAGACGAAAGAGAGGTGACATGATAGACGTCTACAAATATATACATGGCCTGTAGAAGACTGATGTTCCGCTCTTTGAACTATCTACAGAAGAAAGGACAAGAGGAAACTCCCTAAAGCTTGCAAAGAAGTATACCCGACTCGACGTAAGGAAACACTTCTTCTCCAACCGTGTAATTGATTCTTGGAATAGCCTCCCAGATGAGGTGGTGACTGCACCTTCAATCAACTCATTCAAGATGAGACTAGATAAGTTTTGGAAAAACGATGCATCGAAATATGAACCCATATAATACTAAGAACAACCATCAGGCACGCCTAATCCAGGCTACTCTAGCAGATAATTAAAGATGCATCACTGATCCTGAATGAAAGCACGACATGACAACCCAAATATAAAAGAAAGATTGCAATATCTTATTTTCAACCGATCGATGAACAGGCACTGTCCTACAAGCATCGTTGGATTAAAGTAAAGTAAGTAAGTAAAGTGCTTCAGAATTAGATCAAAAGATGCGGACTCTTCATTTTAACCTTGGGTCACCGAGACCGAGAATATTTTCCCACGAGTTAGATTTTACAATAAGAATTTATATCACTACATTTCACCTGAGTAGACTATAGTCTAGAGAGAAAGAACACTAAAAATATCAAGATGTATTAATTTACATCCGAACACCCACTCATTATAGCATTAACACACTCCCGAGCATGCATTAGCGGTGAATGCAGTGCACCGCGAGATAGCTTTAGATAGGGGTCGCGCTGCAATGATCCGCAGGCGAGTGTGCAGCGGCGCCCCATCTGAAGCATCGAACGATCACTGCATTTATGTTTAATCGCACAATACAGGAAGTGTGTTAACGCTTTTATAAAATTGTGACATTTTGCTAGCTCTAGTAGATCTTGAGTTACTTACCCAAAAAATTCCAAGGGATTATCACTTGGAATTTTTGGTAAGTAGCTCAAGATCTACATCATCACGATCATCATCCAAGAAAGTAAACAAGACACGGAAAAGACCCGGATGTATGTGTTATCACTTTTTTTGCGCCGAACAATGCACGCTGGTACTTTGCATCGAAAATACAGCATCACACGTAACGCGTTTTGACCAACCACGATGCGTAAAATCACAGAGCCATTTTATAACATGGAATAATGCATGTTAATACTAGTAATAGCGAGTGAAAAGTTAAATTCTTATCCTACTGAACATCTTCACAAACAAAGTTTCAGGTGTGGGATTATGGCTATTCTGCTCAAAATCCTAAAAATGGTTATTCAAGTCTAAAACTTTTCAGAAGACTCTTCATTAAAGGCATCATGAATGATATAAAGACCCCCTCCCCTGGCCCTGCTTCCTGCCCCCCCCCCCCAAAAAAAAAGATCAGTTCACAACTCAAATGCCTTCTAACGTTAGATCTCTTTATGATCTCACATCTTCTAGAAGATGTCTAGAATCTAGTGTTTTACTGTTTGATCTACAAAAAATTATTTATGGGGCCTCTTGCTCTTCTGATTTTCTTAATGTGTACAAAGTTACCTTCCTTCTCTCTCTTATTCCTTTTGACTTCAAATGTTGAA
This sequence comes from Paracentrotus lividus, assembly GCA_940671915.1. Lineage (NCBI taxonomy): Eukaryota > Metazoa > Echinodermata > Echinoidea > Camarodonta > Echinidae > Paracentrotus > Paracentrotus lividus. The sequence continues at coordinate 9,637,001 of CALNVZ010003434.1, read as the reverse complement.
CATTATGTTGTTACACCAATTAAGTTCCTCGCTTCACAGGCAGAGACAAGGTTAAAAAAAAAAAAACTCTTAGTTTGAGAAGTCAGACAAAAGTTCACGGATATCATAAAAACAGGAAAGTCTGCTCCCTGCTTTTTCCTCAGTGCCCGAGAGCTGAGGTACAGCACAGGAATCAATTTCTGAATCAATTTCAAACAATTAGTATCAGGTTGTGATTCTTTGAATCATCAGCTTCGCTTTTTGTTGTAGATTGCGAGTGAATAGTCTGCGGTTATCCTCGAGTAAAAGGCCCCGTACCACACGGGGGACTGCTGCAGGAATTGCGTAGAAACTGACACAGACGTAATTGCCACCTGCCAGAGACTCGAGAAAGTGATAACAATTAGATGCTTAAAAACTTCAAAGCAATATCATTTTCATCTTCAACATTACCAGTGCAATATCTCCTTTCGGTCCTTGGGGTTGACGGCAATGAAAACTTGTAAATATCAAGACGGTTGTGCTGTTAGTCCATTGAAAGTCGAAGCAAATACACATTTCGAAGACATGAACAGCTACTGTACTGCAGTCAAGTCTGCCATCGCGAGAGTCGAATACTATGGTAGTACCGGTATGCATTTGCGAATTGCGTGCATGCGCTGCACGTATATGTGAGCGAGCGCTTGCGAACCGAAACCGGATCCGGCCGAATGCCAAATAATCTCGGCCAGCTGATTTTGCACCATTTTGCATGCAACGCACTTCCGCATTCAAGTGAAATCGGTTTCTCACTGAAAAAAAAAAAAAAAGAAAAAAAAAAGTTGTTTAAGGTCAACTAACCGAATCCGTTTGGCTATGGAGTGCCACATAGACATTATCTTTTTTTTTTTTTTTTTTTTTTTTTTTTTACTTTAAAGGCTAATTTATAAACTTAATCAATTTGGCGCCACTTTCTTCGATTTCAGATTATTTGACACCTTCCGATACGAGGTAAATTTTGTGCCCTCTAAAAATGATATGAGATCAGATTCCGATCAATCTGGCGCCAATTATTTTAAGATCATTTTTGCCCCCTCCAACCTCGGTCAATAATTTCTCTCTTCTTTTTTTTTGTTTTTATTTTCCCCTTTCTGTTGTTTTTCCCTTCCCTTCCCCTATCCTTTCTTTTCTCCTTCTCTCTCTCTCTTCCTTACTCCTCCTTCGCCCTTCCTTCCCTTTTTCTTCATTTTTTCCCTTCTTATTTTTACTTTGTTGTTTCCCTTCTCAGTCTCAATTCTTCTTCCCCCCCCCCCCCCCGAAGACACACAGTCTCTAGTAAAGACGTGATTTATGAACATGATCTCACGGAACAACTTACTCATGTTGCCGTTTTTCACGAGAAATTCCCAACAGTCAGGGTTCCAAGAATGCCCGTTTTTCCATATGGCCTCAAGTAGTTTTATGGTCTGATGTAGGGTAGATGTAGGGAATACCGCCACTTAAGCTCATTTGCTTAATTAGCACATGAAAACAATAAAATCACAAAAGAAAAAGATTCTTCATTGCTTAGCTACATCATTCAACTTTATTTTCCAAAAAAAATTGAGGTAATCAAATATTTGTTGAGGCAGTATATGCAAATAATGACGTCATCGTAAATTGTCCGGCATTCCCTACAGTGTAGAAATACCGGACAGTATGTTTTTACCCTTTTTTTTGTATAAAGATCTGTCTGGAAGCACTGATTTGAATGTAAACCATCAACTTAACATGTTTGTATTGATTTTTTATAACATTATTCATTTTTAGAAGATTATATGCATTTTACTACAAAATTTCAAAACACCAGAATAACTTTATATCTCATGTAGATCATGACATATCACAATAATAAAAGAGAAATAGACATTTCAAAATTGTCAAACAATTTAATAAATAAATATAATACATTATATATCAACTTACTATTGATCTACATGCTTAGCAACTCAACCCGGAAGTAAAACAAACAACCGTCCATGTGGTGTCCGGTATTCCCTACACAAAAAAATGACTGACTAGCACACTGCCACCCAATACACAGGCTTTGTACAGTGCAAACACTCCATACACGTTTGGCCCACCCTCCACACATGTCCATAATGCATGAAATAGAGGTCATGCCCAAATCTATTTTTATACTATCACATTCTCTAAAATGTCAATTTTTACATCAGGCCATTTTTCAGGCTGCAATTTTCCTACCTTGACAGATGTGGTAGTTTTATCGGAGATTTCTCACTTGTTGTTGTCGAATACAGCATTCAATCTTCCCAGACAGACCACCTGACCAATAGATGCCGGTATTTTTAACTCAGTTGATCTTATGTTGGCAGCTAGGGCTGGACATGTGGTGACCGTCCGATATTCCCTACTGTCCGGTATTCCTACATCTACCCTACATTATGTTCCCGTTGTTGACCACATTATTAAGGGCTTGCATATTCACAGTCTTTTCCTGTATTAATTATGTGATAAAATTTTCAATTTTAAACACAAAAATGAAATTACCCAACATTTGGCTGATGAGTCTATTTATCCTTAATTCTTTCCCTTATCCTCAACCCTAATCCTAAATTCTAATCCTAAATCTTACACCTTATCTTCGACAATTATTATAAAAGTTGTTAGCAAAAATAATGATACTATAAATAGGAATAATTTGTAAATTAACAGGAGAGATTGTATGAATATGCAATTCCTGTTTATTAACAGTTGCATGAGCCAGTAATTCTAAATTCAAGTCGAATTCCTAAAAAATTATAATTGTCCTGCCATGATATTTTTATAATTTGTTTAGTTCTTTAACAAAAATTTCATCCTACTAAAGGGAATCTAGTGTAGTGGGAAAGGTGAACCATGGGTCAACAAAATAATTGTGAGCTTTCAAATTATTTTCAAGGGTTTTAGGAAGAATTTTATAGTAGAAAGTTCTCCTGGGAAGGCTTGCTCTTCAAATGCCCTCAAAGTGATAATATGACATAAAAAGCTGATAATATATGTTCGGGTCCCAAACATGTAAGTGTACACACATGCATTAATGAGTGCAGTGCATGTTGCTCTCATAAGAATTTGGTAATTTTCTTATTTATTTTCTTGATTCCAAAACCTCACATCAATAAACAATTCTTAGGTGCATTGTTATCAACCTTTACCATCACTTTGAGACAGTTTCTTCCACAATTCAATCTCATGACTACAACACTTGTTTATCTTTAAGTTACTTCCTGGGTATTTTCTCAATAAATAGGCCTAACAACAACAATAATAACAACAAAAAGGTCTCATGCCTGGAATCTCAACGGTTCCTTTAGAAATGACAAATAAAATATATTTATAAAAGAATAATAATAAATTAACATTGCAAGGAAATTATATCATTATTCATGTGAAATTTATATCTAAATAAAAAATTTTCTTTCTTTTTTAAGGCCATTGAAACTTGCACTATTTTACAATTATTACAATTGTTTTTTGTCATAGGTCCGTTTCCATGTTTACGCAACCCCTCGAAAATCCTGGCAAAATGAAAATTCAGAAAAGGTTATTTACCTTCTTCGCCTTTCGCTCTTCTGTCCGTGGGATCTTGGTCATTTCATGTGGAAAATAATAACAATTATGATCAGAAACAAAAAAAAAACAAAAACAAAAACAAATAATGTAATGTACAGAAACTTTACCAATTTCAAAATGTCCATTTAATGACTCTTTTATAAGGGACACAGAAATATATTCCCTAAAACAAAGAAAAGCATTGGGGATTATTTAAGACATTCGTACAGATTCGTTTTAAAAAGGGTGCATGGAATAATTATTCAAAGTCAATGGTGTAGAAACCGCTGTGGAATTATATTCTTATCATGAATGGTTATTTGGGAAAACTATAGGCCTACCCCCGTTTGTGTTTCATATAGGCATATTATGGTGCAGTAACCTACAACATTGCCCCTCTTGACATTAACTTTGTTTCCAGCATCATTGACTCCCAGCCTTATGAGCACTATGAGTAAGTAGTTTTCAAATTCCCTTTTATTTGGTCTTTCTTTTCTGCAAATGTATTAAACGGATAGATACTGATAACACTTCTCGTTTTTCATTAATATAATGTCTTTAACGCAAGATGGCGCTACAGCGGTTATTCAGTTCTAGTCACACATAACATTGTGCGCAATGGGGAAAGTGCTTACGGACTTACACTATAATGCTCTTAACGAAAGATGGCGCTATTCTACAATTCGCGTTAAGCAAAGGAGATTGAAACTGGTGATTAAACAAGAAATAATATACCAGGGGGGTGTTTCACAAAGAGTTAAGTAGACTTAAAGATCGCACTTAAATCATTAGTTTTGTGCGTTATATTACGCATCACCTCATTGGATTGACCATGCTCATGGGATGCGCGCCATTATGCAATCTATCAATTAAATTGCGCATTATAAAACAAGATGCGCGTCAAAGTTAAGAGCGACTTTAAGTCTACTTAACTCTTTGTGAAACACCCCCCAGATGATGGACAAGCTCTTACATTATTTTGATACTATATTGTTGAGAATACCTTTTTGCACATTTTAAATTCCTATTTCATTTGAAAAGTAATCTCGAACCCGAAATCGTCAGCTTGGAGCCAGAAGGGCGCTATTGCAGATCAACGATGTTCCGTTTGGAGCCAGAAGGGCGCTACTACCATTGACTTTGTACAGTAATAGCGCCCTTATGGCTCTCAACGGAACATCTATAAGATCCAATAACGCCCTTATGGCTCCCAACAGACGAAATATGGTATTTATTGATATTCAACATAAAACATTTAAAACAAGCATGAAAAATAATATTGTCATATAATTAATAAAAGTCATTCATAGTGTTAGTTTCTCATTACCTGTTATTTTGTTTTTTACTATATTTTTTTAATTTCTCTCTCATATCTTAGTTTTAACATTTTCTCATCGAATCCATATTTGTTTCCTAAAATTAATTAATCAACATTTTGTATAAACACCAAAAAGCAACAGTTAATACAATGTCTGCTTCTTCTGCATTACTAATCTTCAATAAGCATTTGATCTTAAATGATAGATTGATACCAAAAGCATTCATTATTTTGTTTAACATACGCAAAGAAGTGTCTATTTAATTCGCATTCCAAGAACGCATGCGTTATATCTTCTCTGACACAACCATGAGGGCAGTATTCTTCGTCTGACAGACCCCATTTATAGAGGTTATTGTTTTTTGTTTTTTGTTTGTTTTTTAATCACAATCTATCATTATTTTGCGTAAAATAAAGGATATTTTACACAAAAAATGATAGATAGTGATAATTATAAAAATAATATCTATTTGAATGGATAAAGGAATATTCTTATTTGACTTCAATAAAAAAAAAGGAAAATTATTATTTATTTAAAAAAAAAAAAGAAGAAAGAATATTCACGCCTTTCCACGGCACAATCCCCCTCCGTATTCTGAAAGTTAATAACTCATTTTGTGCCCTTTTATCATTGGTTTTCCCAAAGCGTAATGGGGATAGCTGCAAGCCGAGAGGCACAAAGAATTAACGCTTAATGTTCTTAATCAATTTCCAATTTCCTTTTCATTTGGTCTTTCTTTTATAAATGTATTAAACGGATAGATACCACATCGCGTTTGCAACTACTATAATGTTTTAAACGCAAGATGGCGCTACATCGGTTATTCAGTTCCAGTCGCACATAACGTTGTGCGCTATGGAGAAAAGTGCTAACGGACTTACACTCTAATGTTTTTAACGAGAGATGGCGCTATTCTACAATGCGCATTAAGGGAGCAAAGACGATTGATGTTTAGCTTTAAAAAACACAGTAAATTGTTTTCCCCTGTAATATACGAAATGATTGAGTCATTTTTATACTTTGATATGACAGTTTCTAGAATACATTTGGGCACATTTTAAATTCCAATTTCATTTGAAATGTAATTTCTTATACTTTAAAAAATAATAGGGCCCTAATCTCTTTTACTTTAGGAAAAAAAAAAAAATAAATAAATAAATAAATAAAAAAAATTCGTCTATTTCCAATCTTCTCTGATGAACAGTTAATTAACCTAAGTTTGTGCGCATGTATCGTGGTCCTGTTTACCAAAATATCAATACTAAAGAGAAAATTTTACCAAGAGGAGATGTTGGTTTTAATTTATGATAATCATTTTCGATTCATTTATTTATATACACAGTCTGTACTTTTTTTTCTAGTAGTACAAGAAGGACAACGAAGAAGAACAAGATGAAAAAAATAATAAATCTTCGTGAAATATGTTGCTACTTCCTAACGTCCCAATTCTTGCTGATACATTTTTATTTTGCATACAATATGCGCATGAAAAACAAAAATTGAGTTAGTGGTTATAAATGAAATATAGCAATAAAAAGAAAAACGTACAAATCACAAAGGCATAGATTTTAACACTTGTCAACCTGATGATTAAACGAATCATGAGAATGGAATAATAGTGTAAAACAATCATCCTATGAATGACAGCACCATAATAAGTAAAAACGAAAACAAAGACTTTTAAAAAAGGGCTAAATAATTATACAGAACCAAAATAAAATGGATATTTAAGGAGAATAATGATAGATAAAGGAAAATTACTTATTTGATTTCCATTAATTAATATATATATATATATATATATATATATATTTGGTGAGACCATAATTTTTTAAAGTCTTAAAAACAAGTAAATAGGCCTACTAAATATTTTTTTAAATGTCACTTTGAGATTAATAGGCTTATATCATTTTGTATTAAAGCAATTAAGTATAGAGGATTAACAATTATAAACTATATATATCATTAATAACAATCAGAATATCTACCTCCTTTTGGTGAAATTTTATAATCAATTTCGATATTTAGAAAGTATTATTTGGTGAATATTTAAAGGAGAAACAAAATTATACAAACTTTAAGGTAAATGAACTTTTTTTCAGAGAAAATGTGATAGGAAGAGAGCCAGAAAATATTTATTTTATTTTCTTTCTTTTTTGTAAATTAAGAGAGATTACTTTTCAAATGAAATAGGAATTTAAAATGTACCAAAAGGTATTCTCAACACCATCGCATCAAAATAATGCAAGAGTGTGTCCATCATTTGGTATATTTTTTCGGGAAAACAAATTACTTTGTTGTTTAATGGTCAGTATCAATCTTATTTGCTTAGCGCCATCTCGCGTTTAAAACATTATATTTAATGCAAAACGAAAGGTGAGATCTATCCGAATAGTCCATTTTTAGAAAAGATCAAATAAAAGTGAAATTGGAATACAATTAATCAAATCTATTTACGAACATAAAGCGAAATTCTTGATGCCCCTCTAGCCCCATAAGGTTGGGGAAAAATTAATAACGAAAGGTGGGGGTGGGGGGGGGGGGGTGCTGAACAATTAAAATATATGGTTTATTAACTTTCATGATTACAAACAGGTGAATTCAAAGGCAATTATAGAGAATAAATAAAACCAAATAAAAATATGAATACTAGACATAATAAGAACAATAAAAAAAAAGTGTTCTGCTTTAAAAAAAAAATCAGTGGCAGTTACATTACATTTCAAAGACATTATAGAAACTATTTTAGATTTCTTTTGGTTGAAAAGTAACATATTTTACTTTTAAAAAAAAGCAACAAATACCAACAAAATTCAATGGTTTCTTCCAATCTTCTCTGTCTGATGAACAGTTAATTAACCTAAGTTTGGATTGTGCTCCTGATTTAAAACTTTACCAAAATATCAATACTAAAAAGAAAATTTTACCCTGAGGAGATTTTGGGTATAATTTATTACAATAAATTTCGAATTCATGTATGTACATAATTATATAGTCTGTATTTTATTTAATGGTACAAGAAGGAAAATACATACATTTTTATTTTCGTATACAATATGCGTTTGAAAAACAAAAGCTAAGTTAGTGGCTACGAACGAATGTAACAGTAATAAATAAAAACTTACAAATCACAAAGGCATAGATTTTAACACTTGTCAAGTTGATGATTAAATGAATCATGAAAATGGAATAATAGTGTAAAATAATCATCCTATGAATGACAGCGCATTAATAACTAAAAACGAAAACAAAGACTTTTAATACAAAAAGGCTAAATGTACTGACCCAAAATGGAATGAATACTTTAAGCAGAATAATGATAGATAATAAGAATTTGAAAACAATATCCAATTACATAGATGAAGGAAAATTTCTTACTCGATTTCATTTTTTTAAAATAAATAAATATAATGGTGAAACTATAAAAATATCTATTTTTTAAATCCTAAAATTAAATAAATACTAGTTATCTCTTTTAATGTCACTTTGAGATTAATAGTGCTTACACCATTCTGTATCAAATCAATTATGTATCAAGAATTAACAATAATAATCTATTATTATTATTAATAAAATTTACAACTTCTTCCTCCTTTTGGAAAATTTTTATTATCAATTTCGATATTTGGAAAGTAATATTTCGTAAAAGAGAAACACAATACACATATACAAACTTTAAGGTAAATTAACTTTTCAGAGAAAATATGATTAGGAAGAGAAGCCGAAAATATTTATTTCTTTTCTTTCCTTTTTCTAAAGTAAAATAGATAACTTTCAAAATGGAATCGAAAGTTTACATGTCCCCAAACGTAGTCTCAGCATAATCGTATCAAATGCAAAGTGGTGTCCATCATCTAACTAATTTCAAAGGAAAACAAATTACTTTGTTGTTTAATGGTCGGTAAGATTCGATCTTCTTTGTACAATGAGAATTGTGGAATAGCGCCACCTTTCGTTCAGAACATTATAGTGTGAGTCTGTAAGCACTTTACCCCATTGCGCGCAACGTTAAGTGTGACTGGAGCTGAATAACCGCTGTAGCGCCATCTCGCGTTTAAAACATTATATTAATGCAAAACGAAAGGCGGTAATATCCGTAAAGTCCATGTGTAGAAAAGATCATTATTGAGCAAACTTACTTACAAAAATCAAGTGTAAATTCTTGGTGTCCCTCTAGCCCCATAAGCCTGGGGGAAATCGATAACAAAAGGGCATAAATCAGGGGCCACGGAGCGTTTTTCAAATTTTCTTTATATTATTTTTTAAAAAACAAAAATACGTTTAGTCTTTTTTAAATGTATGTAATGCACGGGCGTAGACACGCATTACTTTCTTTTGTAAGTGTGTGTGTGTGGGGGGGGGGATGAAGTATTCATAATCGGTAGAGCCCCTTACAATAATGTGTTAATGGTATAAATGGTATTTCAAAGGTATACCACCGAAATACCATTGGGGATTTTTGCAAGGGGCGGGGCGCAATTCTTATTTTAGTGGGGGTATGCGCTACACCAGTGATGTAATGAATGGGTATTTTTCAAGGAATCAGGTAAAGGAATTCCACAATTTTGGACCATCATAGATAACACTGTTCTTAGCAAAGGAAATTCGAAGTAATGGCAAATGATACTTTTTTAATTGACTGGTTGATTGTTGATGAATTCTTAAAAAGCATTAAGACATGAATTACAAGCTCTGCTTTTTTGCAAGTCCCTCCGTTTAAAATATATATTCAACATGTGCCTTTTTGTTTGTTTATTGTTTCTTGTTTACATTGTTTAATAGATACGTTTGATTTCATACTGAACAAGCTTGTTTATATTATATTTGAATGTACTTTGGATATGTTTATACTGAATGTTTATATTATGTTTGTAAACGGAAATAAATTGAATCTTGAATCTCTTGAATTAACCTAATTGAAGCAAATACAAATCTTTTTACTTCCAGAATACTTTTTCCATAAAACAATGGATTAGTTAGTATGGGCGAGAAAATTGGCCTGGCAAATAATTCTAACTGCTGTTGTAACTATAAAAGTTTATATTTATTGGTCTGATGAGCGTTACCCCCATGCGAGTAAACCATAATTTAGACAGGGTAATGTAAAGGAAGAAAATGAATTTAATATTGCTGAAGACGGGAGTTGGGTTTGAAGTCTAAAAGTATACCAATATTTCTCGATTTATTTTTTTGAGAAATGTAATTAGTATGAACTTTCCATGAAAGCTTATTATCAATTATTACACTAAAACTTAGAATGCTGTGAAACTTTTTTTTTTCCCAAAAGAGCGTCATCAAAACCTAAATCCGTTGGCAAAGATTCTATTGAATACAAAAAAAAAAAATAAATAATAAAAAAACAAAAAAAAAAAAGAAAGAAAGAAAGAAAGAATATATTTGGTCTTTTGTAAATTTACACTATTATATTTTCTGTGAATTCTCATTTTCTCTTTGGAGTATTACGGTAATACTGGTTAATACGTTACTTATTATTGGTCACTATTTTATTTTACCTTCTCTTGTACAAAAATGACTTTGAAAAATAATTATTACGATTGTTCAATTTAATTGTACGATCATGCTCAAACTCCTCTTCAGCGTGCAAAGGGTTAAGGCTTACCTTGCTCTGTGTCACCATTTGCCGCCGAAGTTTGGAACATATTGAATGCCAAGATCATTACAAGAAAGGTGATGGATAGCTTTGAATTCATCTTGTTATCTTCTCTGGAGACACTCTTAGAGTGTGTTCAATGTCCAGTTTCAAATTTATACGCCAACATGAATCATGATACAAAATGCAATTACAAAACGCTGATATAAAAAGAAACAAAGTGTGTGTTCATTGTCCCCCCATCCCCGGTCGTAAAATTAAACGTGTTTCAAATCTCGATTCGGAGGAAAATTAAAACGCCAAAAAAGATGCGTTTTGAAACACAATCAGCTTCAATTTTACGACCCTGAGCATCGCGATTGCAACGAAATGCGACACTGAACAGGATTGAGTTTTCAAACGTGTTTAAATGTTCTCTCGCAATGGAAGCTTCCGGTGCAAGTGAAAAAGGGAGAAGATGTTTGTTTTTTGAGAGCGGGGAATTTAAAGACGATGGAAATACAGTGGTGGCCAACATTATTAGAACACCTGAACCTACACAAAGTCTATGGGATTATCAATGCCCTAATTCATTTGCCGAAATCAGATTAAAGATATTTTTTGTGTGCCATGAGCTTTCATGACTTTTTAGCATGGGGTCTTACGTATATGTAGACACCAAATTTATATAGTTTCGACCATCTGGTAATGCGCAGCATTAAAAACAGTTGCGCTATGCGCTTTTAGTTTCCCCATAGACTTGTGTATTAAACATGTAGTCCAAATGCAAAAAAGTAAAATGCCAATTACATATGCCGATTGCTCAAAAAGCATTTGAGGTAGAAGTATGAAACTTAGCAGGCTTATTCATTCTAATATACCTCAAATACATGCTAAGTTTCAGAAAATTTGGTTTAATGGGGAGGATGGATTCGCCCCCACCCTTGGTGGTGAGATGACCAAAATAACCATGCCCATTGAAGGTTAGGACTATTTTTTCATTTAATGAAATCAAGACACTTCTTGTAAATGTATGTTGTTTAAAAGGAAATTTCATGAGCAATTCAAATATGTTGAAATATTAAGGGTCATTGGAACGGGGGACTTAAATAGGGGCACTGAATTACAAATTTAGGGCCCTTTAAAAACAATTTCAAAATCCCCACATAAGATGTAACTACTTCACCCTGTGTTGTTATCAATGCCATTTGTGAAATCCTCATTAAATTTTATATCAGAATATATATACTTTTGTAGACAGAGGCTTAAAATGTTTAACGTTATGACACTTTGATCCTGAAAGGGGCAAGATTTTTCAATCGGTGGTGTAACATAAAAAAAGGGCGAGTTGGGGCGAGTTCCCAACGCATGGCTTTGTTATTTAGTTTTTAAGGCATAATGATGATATTCTCAGACATTCCAACCATTTTATAGGTATTTAAATGGTCAACTGAATGAAAATTACTAAAATCATTTAAATATGCTTGGTGTTCTAATAATTTTGGCCACCACTGTATAATCAGCTTTAAACTTTTCGCGTTTGTGTTTGTGTTTTGTAACTGCGTTTTGTATCATGATTCATGTTGGCGTATAAATTTGAAACTGGACATGCAATCTTCAGAAGACTGCAGAATTTCACTTGTGTCAAGTCGATGGGTGAATATTAAAACAAGTTTTGAAAGAATATGTAGACACACACACACCATCATTACAAACACCCACATCCAAAACAATGCACACCCACCCTCCCTCCCTCACACACACGGACACCATCACAGACACACACACACTCAAACATAATAGGCCCAAATGATTCATTATCGCAGCGTTAACATTCATGGTTTGAGCAGGGCCACCAATCGTCATAATATGGGCTTCGTTTGCAAGTCATGTTAATGTTTGGCAACATCTATAAATATGTTCTACCTGATCACACGAATCAGAAAATATATGTCGTCAATTTTTTAATTGACCTTTTGTGACCTGAAATGGAGGTCAAAGGTCAGGCTTCATTAACATAAACATAATTTTCTTCAAATTGTGTCAAATTTGGTATCAAATTGTAGGTAATTCTATAACAAGCAATTAAGTCTATTAAAATTTTTTCACCCGACCAGCCAGTTTTGAGCAATATGCAAATTAGTCTATTTATGCATAATTCAATGCATAATTGAGTCAAGCTTCTCGACAATCAGACATAACATATCTATAGACAATACCAATAGTAACTAATCAAGAATACAACATAGGTCATACTAGCCTGATATTGTTACCACATTCTGGTGACCCTTATGACCTTTAAATTAGGGCAAAGGTCAATTTATATGAGGATTAACAACCTTGAAATGGCATCATTTTAGCAAAAACCTCATTTTCTGTAAACTTTGACCTTATTTCTAGGTCGATTGTGTCAACTAAAAATATGACGACATGTATTTTTTGGTTGATGGCATCAAGTTGAACATATTCATGTTAGTTGCCAACATAGTTAAGCTTATACAACGAATAGGTCAAAGGTCAAAGTTAAAGAAAGAGGTTTTGGCCCAAGAGTTTGGATTTGACCTTAGTCTTATTGGGTTGCATTACATGGAATATTTCATTTAACACTGTTAACGTGTTCTACTTGATCCCATGAACCAAGAAATATTCGTTTTCATTGACCTATGACCTTTAATTATGGTGAAAAGTCCACAAAATATATAATTTCTGGTATTTCCAGGTTTTTTAGCTTCATGTTATTTGAATTTTGACCTTATCTTGAGGTCATACGTGTCAATGAAAAAGTAGCAAGGTTGATTTCCTGATTCATGGGGTCAAGTAGAACAAAAGAAAATGATTGAGCTATAAGGCCAACAGGACTATGGTCAACACAGAAAACTGGGGCCCTTACGTATTCCTTGAACTTTCTATCTGTGTCTTGACCTTTGCCCCATTTGGCAATATTATAGCTTATTAATTTTGATACCCGTAGTTATTTTTGTTCTGCTTGACCCCATGAATCAGAAAATCAACCTTGCCTCTTTTTATTGACACGTATGTCCTCAAGATAAGGTCAAAGTTCAAATAACATGACGCTGAAAAACCTGGAAATACCAAAAACTACATATTTTTGGACTTTTCACCATAATTAAAGGTCATAGGTCAATGAAAACGAACATTTCTTGGTTCATGGGATCAAGTAGAACACGTTAACTGTGTTAAATGAAATATTCCAAGTAATGCGGCCCAATAAGACTAAGGTCAAAACCAAACTCTTTGGCCAAAACCTCTTTCTTTAACCTTGACCTTTGACCTATTCGTTGTATAAGCTTAACTATGTTGGTAACTAACATGAATATGTTCAACTTGATGCCATAAATCCAAAAATACATGTCGTCATATTTTTAGTTGACACAATCGACCTAGAAATAAGGTCAAAGTTCACAGAAAATGAGGTTTTTGCTAAAATGATGCCATTTCGAGGTAGTTAATCCTCATATAAATTGACCTTTGCCCTAATTTTAAGGTCATAAGGGTCACCAGAATGTGGCAGCAACATCAGGCTCATATGACCTATGTTGTATTATTGATTAGTTGCTATTGATATTGTCTATAGATATGTTATGTCCGATTGTCGTGAAGCTTGACTCAATTGTGCATTGAATTATGCATAAATAGACTAATTTGCATATTGCTCAAAACTGGCTGGTCGGGTGAAAAAATTGTAGTAGACTTAATTGCTAGTTATAAAATTACCTACAATTTGATACCAAATTTGACACAATTCGAAGAAATTATGTTTATGTTAATGAAACCTGACCTTTGACCTCCATTTCGGGTCACAAAAGGTCAATTAAAAAATTGGCGACATATATTTTCTGATTCGTGTGATCAAGTAGAACATATCTATAGATGTTGCCAAACATTAACATGACTTGCAAACAAAACGACATACGTGGCCCCACTATTTGTTTACCAAGACGATCGCTGAATGGTTTCGTATTCCTAATTACAAGTGGGTAAGTGTCAGAGAGGATGTGCGTTGGTGTGGATGAGATAAGGTGTAAGTGAGTGTTTGTGTGTGTGTGTGTTGGTTTTTGCGCTGATGGTGTGGATGAGGTGTGTGTTTGTGTAAGGCGCCTTCTCCAAACAAAGGGCGTCCGTTTCCAGCAGCTTCCCACGTATGTTTGTAATCTATACAACCAATGGTCACTTTGTGGGCGCTGACATATTGACAGATATATAAGAATAGCCTCAAGAGGCCGCTGATTATTTTCTCGCTTTGTCTGTCTCCAATGCTGATATAATTTTTCAACATTTTCAGTAAAATATTTAATGAGATTTACAAAGTTTTAGTCTCACATTTACTCGTGATTCGATTAAATCTTTCATCTAAATTAACAATTAAGGCAATTGGGTTTAAGTTACACTTACAGAGACTCGATTGCTGATAGACTGCACTTGAAGCAAGGTTACGACCATAAATAGCGCCACCGCAAAGCTGCCACAAGTGGCAGCGTTCTGAGGGAAACCCGTCAAATTTTATCAAGTTCAATTTGGAATGGTTAAAACTACCACTAAGAGTAGGTAAAAATCAGTAAAAATATAAGTTATGTAATGCCACTTACATAAACAGACATGTCGCAAATCATACCTTCCTAAAAACTGCGTGCACTGGAATTAATCTTGTATTTTCCAGCCCATTACAGAATCTCATCCGATCTCCGTAAAAATCGAGCATACAGCTATTGCCGATGTTGCGCATCCGTGTTGCAAACTGACCACCACGAATGGGACTCAATTAACTACACAAGAACGGCAATTCTGATGCATTTCTTTTCTTTTTGATCATCATGAAAAACAAGGTTAGTCATCCGCACAGTATTGTAAGAACATAAACGAACAAATAAAGTAGTTTGGTCAATTTTATATTCCATAATTTTGAAATTATAGCCTGGAAAAGCAAAGGCACCTCATGTTTTCATGCTAGTCAACTCGCAGCAGCAGTTAGTAAGGCCATAAACTGCCCCTTTCACTACCTTTTAACCCAATTTGTCTTCTTCCGAATTTGCAGTGTCTATTTTGTTTGTTGTATCTTGTCTAATAGTATATCTACGACACTCTTGGGAAGTTTGGTAAGGTGAACATGAGTAATATTTTTTTAAAATATAAAATTAGATTGGACTGACGTCTTTCAATTATACTACAAAAACGTATATGTGTGGGACTACGTATCATGAATATGCATTATCAGGCCTGCGCGGCATTGTTCATTGATTCAACATGGCGGCTTACACATAATGATCGCGGCGAACATACGTGTTCCTGATCCAACGCGAGAAACAATCGGCTTTCTGCTTTTAACGTGTTTAAGCCGTATTAAGATTTCGGGATTCTATTCAAAAGCCGATAATGGCCGATTGTGATTACTTCTTGACCGTCACGGTCGAAGGCCCCCACCCCCAAAACAAATAATACCTACCCCGCCCCCACTCTCTCAATCTCTCGCCGGGGCACGGAGTGTTTTTTAAAGTGGATGGGCTGAGCCGCACGTTGGGGATGAACAGGCAAATCACAAATGTATGGTAATTTTTGTGCTTTTGTACACGTTTAGCCTACTGACAAAAGGGAGAGGGGGGGGGGGAGCTGAAGCCACCTCAGCCCCCTCCACCGCCCCTGCTAGCCATGTCTATTTTCAATTAATTAAATGAGTAATGCTATTTTGGGCTCTTGAGGGCTACTGTCTGGGCCCTTGTACAGGCTAAAATTGTTGTCACTGCTGTTTGGTAATCAGTGGGTGTCTATTACGTACATTGCAAAAGAATTAGAAATGTCTCTTTTCAACTAATTTAATTAGTTATGGGATTTGTAGTCTAGGCCCATGTACAGGATAAAATTGCTGTCATTGCTGTTTTGGTTATCTCTGGTGTCTAATACTTCATTGCAAAAGGAAATAGCCATGTCTCTTTTCAACTAAATTAATGAGTTATAGGATTTGGGGCCCCCTAGGGCTACTGTCTGGCCCTGTAGAGGATAAAATTGCTGCCATTGCTGTTTTGGTTATCTCTGGTATCTAATACTTCCATTGCAAAAGGAATTAGCCATGTCTCTTTTCAACTCATTTAATGTGCTAGGCCTATGGGATTTGGGCCTTTAGGGCTACTGTCTGGGCCCTTGTACAGGATTAAATTGCTGTCATTGCTGTTTTGGTAATCACTGGTATATAATACTCCCATTGCAAAAGGAATTAGCCATTTCTCTTTTCAACTCATTTAATGTGTATAGGCCTATGGGATTTGGGGCCCTTTAGGGTACTGTCTGGGCCCTTGTACAGGATAAAATTGCTGTCATTGCTGTTTTGGTTATCTCTGGTGTCTAATACTTCCATTGCAAAAGGAATTGGCCATGTCTCTTTTCAACTCATTTAATGTGTATAGGCCTATGGGATTTGGGGCCCTTTAGGGCTACTGTCTGGGCCCTTGTACAGGATAAATTGCTGTCATTGCTGTTTTGGTTATCTCTGGTGTCTAATACTTCCATTGCAAAAGGAATTAGCCATTCTCTTTTCAACTCATTTAATGTGTATAGGCCTATGGGATTTGGGGCCCTTTAGGGCTACTTCTGGGCCTTGTACAGGATAAAATTGCTGTCATTGCTGTTTTGGTTATCTCTGGTGTCTAATACTTCCATTGCAAAAGGAATTAGCCATTTCTCTTTTCAACTCATTTAATCGTATTGTGGGGGCCCTTTAGGGCTACTGTCTGGGGCCCCGTACAGGATAAAATTGCTGTCATTTGCCGGTTTATACTAGGTGCCCCCTAAGGAATGATATCCACCGATTTTTGTCCATTTCTCTTCTCAACTCATTTAATGCATTTTTGAGGGCCCTTTTGGGGCCCCCAAGGCTTCCTGTACAGGATGTGGCCTGCCAGCAATCCATTTTATTGAC
>CALNVZ010003434.1:9604943-9616163 GCA_940671915.1 Paracentrotus lividus | reverse complement strand
TTGACCCTTGGCCACGTCCTGACATGATGAGACCATCAAACCTTATGTCTCTTCTCAGCTAATTAAATCTCGTGGGCCCCCGGCCTATAAATCTCGTCTCTTGGTAGAAAAGACGCGGGAAGCTGACGCAATTGTTTGGAGAAGGCGCCTAAATGAGGGTTTTGTGTGTGGGTGTGTGTCTTTGTGCCTTAGTGAATAGTAATTTCTTAATTTGTTTATTCTTAACCCAGGCACTTAGCGCTAGTGAGATTTTGCAGTCTTCAAAGTTTGTGTGTTATTCAGTCATGCGTGCAAATAAAAATGGTGTCAACAGATGCTAGGAGG
The DNA here is from genome assembly GCA_940671915.1 of Paracentrotus lividus. Classification (NCBI taxonomy): domain Eukaryota; kingdom Metazoa; phylum Echinodermata; class Echinoidea; order Camarodonta; family Echinidae; genus Paracentrotus; species Paracentrotus lividus. The sequence continues at coordinate 9,615,839 of CALNVZ010003434.1, read as the reverse complement.
ATAACTCTATCAAATCATATTAGATGAATTCAAAATGGTGGGACATATTTTCGAACTCACTCTGTAGAATGTTGGAGACCATCATTTGCTGTCACTCATGTCAATAAAAGGGATGGATTTTTTTTCTTAACACATCTATGAAGAAATTAAATAATTAGGATTCCATTCCATTCAATACAAAATAAATAGTGGATCAATGAAATCAGCTTGCTCACTGAATATGCTTCAGACTATGTACATAAATGTTTTATTGAAAAAATGCAAAAACTTATTTAAAAAAAAATCATAACCTCGTTATTAGTCATCAGATTTTGATGATATTTTCAGTGTTGTAAATATCAAATTTAACTGTACACTTCAAATTATCTGGGTTCCAGCCTGCACGCATTCTTAAAGGCTCCTGAACATTAAAGACAACATAAATTAGTATGAGAGTATCCCTGATTGTATCTAGCGTCTCTGACATGCTGAGTCAACTTGAATGGACTTCTCTCTAAAAGAGAAGAGAGTACGAACTTTTTGTCCTACTCTACAATATACACTACTCTCTGGTTGATTTTGAGATCCACAACCACATCCACCTGGCGACAGTCGTAAGAACGACAAGATCTTTTCGTCTTTACTGCTATCATAGCATGAAGTCAGGAACAGAGCAAGTTACAATACAGTGCTTATAATTCAATTTTAGAGGGTCCATATTTCAATTTTTCTAATTTTTTTGTTTTTACTGTTCATATTAAAAAAGAACTCTCCACCTTTCCAGTGATATCTTTTTTTTAATCATTAATGTAAGAAATAATTGAATAAATTTTTCCAAGCCTTATGAAAATGAAAGAAGACTGAGTGACTGTTGTCCCTGCTGTCCCAGATCATTGAATATGATTGCGTGCGATGTGTGACACCTTTAAAGCATCCACTCAGTCTTTCATCCTCAGACAAAAGCTTTGGAAACCACGAATTTTGTACGTGTCACTTCATTTGCATTTTATTCCTGCTATGCGTTGCATTCATTATTCCAGAAAGGTATCATTGTTAAGGTGAGCACTTCGTCTCCAATTATAAACATGAATGAAAATGAAATTATTATCCAAAATAAATTAGCTGGGAATAGGGCCACTCCAAAGTGGATTACTTTCTTTTCTCGTACTGTTAAGCAAGTACACTGTAAAAAAAAAAAAAAAAAAAAAAAAAAAAAAAAAAAAAAAAAAATACAGAAAAGTGATGTCAGCAGAGTCGCCATACAAAAGTGTAATTTAAAATAACAGTTTTGTTGTAAATTTCTCCTCTAGTAATTAAAGAAAGAAAAGAAAAAAAATCATTAGAGTTCTATAGCTTACATATTTGGTTAAAACGGAACAAATGTGTTACTTCTGATGTATATTTTGTATTTCTCACGTGATTATTTGCAGGAGAAATTTACATCAAAATTGTTTTTAAAATTCCATTTTTTTTATGGCGACTCTGCTGACAGCAGATTTGCTGTAAAAATACAAATATTTTTTACAGCGTATATATAGTCTACAAGTTTTCCCTTTGCAAAAACAAAATAATTATATGATTGGATTGAATTCAAAGGCTGGTTTAAAAAAAATGCATACATATCAGCTATGTTGCAATATCTATGACCATTGAGTGTAGTTTCCCACAACCCTACCCATAGCATAATAACATCAATCATGTATGTGTCAACATAGAAAGAAGTAACAAGAAGTAACAGGAATCATGACTTGTGTCAGGACATGGTCCTCTTGTGGTATGTAATATGATACTCAAATTCTAATGATATGTAAAGTTACTTTTATATACATATACGGTATAAAATGCTATACTTTCCAATTTACCTAACTATTTATTCAACCAAAATACACTGTTCGTCATAAAGGTGGAATATTTTTTTCTGGCTCAAGCGACATTATGTTGCTCCGTTACTAATTTCTTGAATGTGTTTGTCACCGCTTTCACTTTCTGGGATCTTGGGTATATCTTGGACGTTCCCTCAACCATTCCTGGGGATTTTTCTTCAAAAAAGCTTGTCACCTTCAGAAGATGGCCATTTTCGCCATTTCTTCTTATTTTGGGGCCCTTTTTTGTTAACGCGACCCACCAAGGCCCCCTCAGTCCTACCCCAAGGAAACACGTCTGAGGTGGAGATTTGTTATTGTTCTTTAAATTAAATCTATATTTATGGTTACAGGCTCGACTCTTTTGTCTAGGGGAGGGGTCAAAATTTATTTTGATTGGGGTTCAGCATTCATTTGATTCATTTTTACACCATGGAAATTTCTACCTTCCCTAAATTGTATTGTAAAATCTCAACCAAACATAAATCAAAATAAAAATTTATCAATAATGACTATTCACAGCCTTGTCATCAAGGCTAAACAAAATTTAAGGGGAAAATGATGATATTTAAGGGTAAGGTGGCTTTTCATTTCTTTTGTTTTCAGCATAAAGATGGAATAAAATATTCTGAATTTTCACCAATCTCGTCTTTTACTTCAACCCCTCCCCTAGACAAGAGACCTAATCCTGTCCCCAGAAATATAGATTTAAGTTAAAGAACAATATAAAACAGTACACCTCAGTCGCGTTTCTTGGGGGTAGGACTGAGGGGGGCTTGATCTGCCGGGAAAACAAAAAGGGGCCCCAAAATGAGAAAAGATGACAAAAATGGGCATCACGGGGGTTGACAAAACTTTTTTGGAAAAAGGTCCCCGTTAAGGGTTGGGAGAATGTCCCAGATATAGCCAGGGTCCCAAAAAGTAAAAGCAGGGACAAACATATTCAAGAAATTAAAGTCAGAGCAAAATCATGTCGCTATAGCTGCAAAAAAATATTCCACCTTTATGACGGACAGTGTAATATATCGCATTATTGATTGGCCATGGTTGTCGTAACATAAGGTACACTGTTAGAAAATTTCTCCTTAAAAAACAGAAAAGTTCCTGCAGCAGAGCTTCAAGAACATCTGTAATCTTACTGCACAATTTGCAGTAAAATTACCCAATAAAAATGGTATACAGGGTATGAAAGTTTACAAGTTTCCTGTAATGAAAAGTTTTTTTTTTCCTTTAAAAAACAGACCTATTCTGTTAAATTGCAGAAAAATATCCCGTTATTACAAATATACAGAATGATTCTGTATTTTTTTCTGTAAAATCTTCTGAGTTTTTTTATTTTTTATTTTTTTAAACAGTGTATGTACATCTGCAAGATATCTCTTGTTTTGTTGATGACATGTTTATTTATGAGGATGACTATTCACAGCATTACCCATTTCTGTTACAAAAATTCAAAGGCACAGACTCCTCCAATCATACTAATACTATATGTATACTGTACGAAATGAGAATTGCCTTCTAACACAACATGGTATTCTTTGTTCTATTTTTCGTTTTGTGTGTGTGTGCGTGTGTGTATGTGTGTGTGTGTGTGTGTGTGTGTGTGTGTATTCACGTTTATAAATAAATAAATCTTTATACTAGCTTCTATATCTTTAGCTACTGTGTATAGGCATAACAATAATTAAAAGCACATTTGTATTCGCTGCTATTTCATTGTCAAGTGAACAATAGCCGGTAGCAATAAAGATTAATAAAAAAACGATCATACCTAGCAACTTCTTCTTTTTTAACAAAATTAGGGCTGATCATCACTAAATAATTAGTCCGCCAAGTACACTTAAATTACCTAGGTAACACATCAGCATAAGCACTTATGCGATGGTCACAACTAATTTTAGACATCGTGACACGTGTGTGTAACGTAGCGTGTGTTGCATGTACCAGTTATGGGATAATTGTGATTCCCATGTTCACTGCATGAACGGTATTGAAAAGGCCTCCTGCGTGTCGTACCTGTTCCTTGTTTGCCCGAAAAAAAGTACTTGTGCCGTAGCATTTTTCTACGAAATCCGTCGTAGAGTGTTGCACGCTGCACGTACGAACCGTTATGACCACTGCATTACACCACTCTGGTTGACATGAGGTGTGGAAATGAACCGCTTTAATGCTCTACTTGACGCTCATAATTGGTGGAGAGCATTCAGAAGCACGCATTAAGGTGAGATGTATCAAAAGCTATGGGGAGCGGGCTCATTGTGACGTTTTCATATTTGAAGGAATGTATCCATATTAGTTCGAGAAAGATGATATTGGTGATCAGTTCATCAGCAGTCACGCAGATGAGAGGACTGGTTCTTTATCCTCATGTAGAACTCTTTGGGTGATAGGATTCCTTGGAACTGTCTGAGTATTTGTAGCAAAGCGACAAAACGCGTAAGTTCATTGTTTTCAATATCTAAGCAATAACCATTATGGCAAACTTTATATTTACGTATCATGAATTTATCTGTTGTGAGTCATGTCGCAAAAATAATTGAGAAGGAAGTGCAGTCCCAACTTATTAAATATTTGCTTGACCATGATTTTATTAATGTTGATCAGTCTGCTTTTTTATCGAATCATTCCACTTTGACATCTTTGCATCGTGTTATTGATGATTTTTATGAAGCATTGAACGAAAAAGAGAAAGTGGCAGCTTGCTTCTTAGACATTTCAAAATGTTTTGACTGTATTGATTATGATCTATTGATGTTTAAATTAGAGAAATATGGTGTAAATCAACTGAAATGGTTCCGTAGTTATATTACAAATAGAAAACAAACTATTGAATACAATGGAAAACTTTCAAGCTACAAGGATCTGACGATCGGAATTCCACAGGGTAGCGCCCTTGGGCCTACCCTGTTTCTAATTGTTATAAATGATATATCAGAATATGTTAAAAATGGTACATGTAATATCTTTGCAGATGATGTCGTGATATACCTTACTGCTACGAATAATATTGATGTTAATCGACGATTACAGGAAAATATGAATGAAGTCAATAAATGGTATATAAGTAACAGACTTAGAATTAATATAGACAAAACTAAAGTAATGCTTTTGAAATCAAAATCTTTGGATATACTTGATATTACAGTAGAAGGTAAACGGTTAGAGCAGGTAAAACAAATGAAATATTTGGGACTTATGATTGACGACGACTTAAAATGGAACACACACATATATAATATGAGCAAGTCCATAGCTTACAAAACTCACTTCCTATCTAAGCTTAGAAAATATTTGAATTCGAATCTTTTAAATACATTATACAAGTCTATGATAAAACCTTGCTATGACTACGCATGTTCAGTATGGGGAAACTGCCCTGATATTTCTAGAAGAAAACTTTTAAGATTGCAGAAAAGAGCTGCTCGAATTGTAACCGGTAATTTTGATTATGAGAATAGTAATGGAATCGACATAATGGCGGAATTATCTTGGCCACGTATTGAACAGAGAAGAGATTATTTTTTAGCTACCCTTATGTTTAAATGTATTCATGGTCTTGCCCCCCTACGTCTATGTAACGAAATCGAAATGGTGTTTGATCGTCATGGTTTTAATACTAGAAATGTTAATACCCTTAACGTAGTTCTACCTAAACCCAATTTAGAATCTTTTAAACAGTCATTTATTTAGTTAGTACTTATCTTGATTTATTTCTCTCATATTCTTATCTGCATATTAAATCAACTTTGATCCATTTTGTGTTTCTGATCTGATTTACTCAATAATTATGTTTCAATTGAATATCTGTAACTTATTTTCTACTTCACAGCAGTTTAATTATCCGTTATATATTCTATTATTGTTAACTACACTGATTTCTACCTATATGCAGTATATCTATTTAATATAATATGATAAATGTTAGTTATAATACTATACTTTCCACTTTCATTGAGTTATATTATTGTATTTGATAATGAGTTATTGTATATACTTTGTTGTTTTATGTTAACAGGACCATGTTGAAAAACAGTTTGTCTGAACATGTTCATTCTGTATAAAGATGTTTGAATAAAATAAAATAAAAAAAAATTTAAAAAAATTAAATGTTAATGAATGCCAACTCTGCATTTAAACTGATATGCCAAGCAAATTATTCAGGTAGCTTTTATAAATGATAATTTATCGTTATACGAACAAAGGGGACAGTAACATAACAAAACTAATGTTTAGAAGAGGTGATTTTAGGATTATGCATTTACCTACTCCTTATCTCATGTATGTCTTATCGAATTGGCTGAAACATAAATTATCTGTAATGCAATTCGAATATAACTGTGTTATATATAAACGGATATTATTATTATTATTATTATTATTATTATTAATATTATCATTATTACTATTATTATATTATTATTATTATTATATACAACATAAAGATTGTACTTTAAATCAAAGCTATTAATCATTGCTTCATTTGGCTTACACTCCTCTTAATATCAGGCTATAATTTCCTTCTTTCAGGGAGACATAAATCATTATAAATACCACATCTTCCACTTACAAAAAGAAAGGAATCTACGATTTATATTATATAAAACGAAATCTGTGAAATTAAATTTTGTAATTTTCACAACAATTTCCAGTAACAGGTTTATAATTGACTGTTGCTGTTTGACATAACTGGATGGTTCATAATATTTATGTTATTAGACGAAAGAGTTGTTTGTGAGTGGAAACCTAAAATGAAATAATTCCTAATATATCTCCAAACGTGGGTATCTATTCTGTTACACTGAGAATGTATTGTTGATAGAACAATATCCTTCACTTATAATCGTTGAAATTTAATCGATTTTGAAGATATTCTGACCCAAGTCAATGGACATCAATCTCTTGTATCAATCATTCATTGATTTTCTGTGGCCAATTAAGAATCTACATCTGATTCCGTGTCATTATGAATAGAGTTTTGCGCGATATTCAAAAAGGTGAAGATTTTAATTCGCAAATCAACCTTATATCTTGATATCTGCTTCAAAGTTCAAAGGTTTTCCACTTATTTTACTAAGGATAGGCTGATTGCGTTTGATCCTCCTTAAATTCACATAAAAGCCCCACTTTCCTCATTTATTCATATCATTTTTCATCTCCCATAAAACCCATTATCATGATCTTTTACGTATAATATGTACACTCTAAAAACTGAAGTGCTAATTTATGGGTGCTCGTATAGTGACTGCACTTGAAGTGCTAAATCAGCACCTGAAGTGCTGTTTTAGCACTTACCCAAGTGCTAATTTATCAACAAAAAATGTTCATGGTCGGTATGGGATTCGAATCGGGTTCACCTAGACATGGAAGAGTACCGCTGACGTTACCAATAGACCAACGGAGATCTCGCTAACTGGTTTTGATTATGACAGAAGATATGTAGATGATTATGGCAAATTTGAAGAAAGTTCATCATGCAACAATATGATCTGCTAGCAACCATGAGATGTGAATTGGTCTAACGTGCTCGTCAGCGCTTGTCATGCAGGGGACCCAGGTTCGAATCCCAACGAAGTCACGCCGTTTTTGCCCATTTTTGCTGAAAGTTCAGCTCACGTGAAAATGCTAAAACAGCACTTTGAGTGCAGTCACTATACAAGCTCTTAAAAAGTGCTGATTTCAGCCTCTGAAGAGCTAAAAAACAGCACTTCAGTTTTTAGAGTGAACAATGTACAAGGCTGAATATGAACATAAATGTACACTCTAAAAACTGAAGTGCTGTTTTTAGCTCTTCAAGGGCTGAAATCAGCACTTTTTAAGAGCTTGTATAGTGACTGCACTCAATGTGCTATTTTAGCACTTTCACGTGAGCTGAAAACGGCGGGACTATATTGGGATTCGAACCTGGGTCCCTTGCATGAGAAGCGCTGACGAGCACGTTAGACCAATTCGATTGCTAGCAGATCATATTGTTGCATGATGAACTTTCTTCAAATTTGCCATAATCATCTACATTGCTGTCATAATTAAAGCCAGATAGCGAAATCTCCATTGGTCTATTGGTAACGTCAGCGGTACTCTTCCAAGTCTAGGTGGAACCCGGTTCGAATCCCAAACCAACACTGAACATTTTTTTGTTGATAAATTAACACTTGGGCAAGTGCTAAAATAGCACTTCAGGTGCTGATTTAGCACTTCAAGTGCAGTCACTATACGAGCACCCAGAAATTAGCACTTCAGTTTTTAGAGTGTTGTTCATAAAGATTTTATTTTTTATTTTTTCTTTTGTAAAAATATATTTATTTATTTATTTATTTTTATTTCTTTAATTTAATTTTATTTATTTTTGCTCTAGCCACATCATTGTTGCTCCGGCTTTAATTTCTTTAATTTTTTGTCTCCGGTTTAACTTTTCGGGAATCTGGCTTAATCTTGGACTTTCCCCAAACCATCTCCGGGGATTGAAAAATAAAAAAAGTTTGTTAACCCTCCAGTGCCATTTTGTTTTCTCATTTTGGGCCCCTTTTTGGTTACCATAATAATCAAGGCCCGCTCAGTCCTGCCCTCACGAAACGCGTCTGAGGTGTTATGTAGAGTTGTGTTTACGGTTACATGGCAATGCTTAGGTCTATTGTCTAGGGGAAGGGTAACAAAAGAGATTTTGAATGGGGTTCAAAATTGGTTTTATTCATTTATTACATCACGACAATTGCTAACGTCCCAAAACATGTATTGTAGAATTTCCACAAAACGTAATTCATAAAGACATAAACTATAGATACCATGTACAACCTTGTCATGAAGGCTGAAACAAAATTGTGGCACAAATGATAATTATTAAGGTTTTTTTTTTTTTTTTTTTTTTTTTTAAATGATAATAATTAGCGTTCCTTTTATTTTCTTTGTTTTTACACAAAGGTAGAATAAGATATTCCAATTTTCACCAGTCACAATTTTTACTTCAACGTCTTCCCTAGAAAAGAGACCAAAGTTTGTAACATTAAACCTAGATTAACTTATAGGAGGGTTCCTTGCTGAATGTCAGGTAGATTGGAATGTACAGTCAACACAACACTTAAAATTTCATCATCAAAATCAGATGAAAATGAAAGAAGTTACGATATTTCTAACTTTTGCATTTTTCGATAAAGCAATTCTTTGCATAGTCTCATGCATTCTGAATGAAAAAGCTGATGATGTCATTGATCCACTATTTCTTTTGTATTTTGTTATATAAAATCCTATTTATTTCATTTTTCATACATGTGTATAACAAATATATCAACAACCCTCCACCTCAGACGCGGCTCGTGGGTTGAGGGGACCTTCGTTAGCAAGATAAACAAAAAGGGGCCCTAAAATGAGAAAATTAGCAAAAAAGGCCATTGTGGGGTTTTTATTTTTCAATCCCCGGCGATGGTTTAGGGAACGTCAAAGACATATAGCCAGGGTACCAAAAAGTGAAAGTGGGTACAGAAAAATTACAGAAATTAAAGCCGGAGCAAAATGATGTGGCTGGAGCTAAACATAACATCAAACCTTTTTGACTATAACAGTGTATATATTTCGTACTTACCATGCTTACATGACTCATGTCTGTGAATAATGATAATGGCATGATAGCAATACTTTCAACTTACTAATATAACGAGGACATATTAAAATGTAGTTTGGGGTAATTAATCGGATATTTCATAAAATTACACTACAAAGGAACACAGGAGGGTTTCAAAAGGAGATGTTGATTGACGATTGCAATCGTTCTGACAGAGTTGTTATGGGAACTATTTGAATAATATCAAATGACCAATCCGATCGTCATCAACACATTGTTATAGTACAAAATAAACAGGTTAAAACTGAAAACATTCTGGAATATATCAATACTGGAAACGAATTCATATTCATTAAGGACTGTACAGTGCGTCCCAAAAAGAACTATACACTTTTGAAATGGCTACAAAATAATAAATATATGATTTTAGGTAATGAAATGTGCATGTATGGAAAGCTCATTATCCCAACTTTCATATGACACCAAAAAGTCCGAAAATAAGTTATGCATGAATAAGCAGCGTTCACTTTTGTAAAGGGTATGGAAATTAGGGTGCGCAGGAATTGCCCTATCAGTTTGTATGAGGAAAGTCATTTGGAGCTTATGGAATTGAGGATGATATGCGGAATTACTGATCAATTATGATGAGTTGGGGTTTGCTAAGTGGAATTTGTGGAACTGGGGATTACAATTTCATGCATGAGTGAACAGGAACATGTATTTCCTATTATAGCACTGTTACTTTCCAAGGTTTATTCAGTGAGTGTTAGTGGTAGTCAGGATGGGGTGCAGAACAGGTAAGATGCAGGGTAAGATTTTTGATAGCTTTTGATGATCGTTTTCATGATCTTTTGGATCGTCTGAATGTCCAACATCAGTGACATTTTTTTTCAACAAACAGGTTGTGCATCGGAAGAGGAGGAGGACACGTTGAGCATTGAACGTACAGACTTTTATTTTAATTTTGCATTATCAGATTTTTTTTTCTTCTCCTTTTTGTTTTGTTACAGGATGGATGAAACAAGTGTAAAATCGAAAAGAACAAAATTCAACTGAAAATAAAGACTGACATGTTAATTTCACAAATTTGTGTTACACTGTGCCATATTCCTTTACAAAAGTCCAAATTGCTAAAATGACTGGATAGTTGGTTGGTTGATCAATTGAGTTGATTGATTAATTGGATTACAGTAAGAAGATGATGTAATGCTTGATTGATTAGTTGAAACTTTTGGAGACTGGTACACTGTTGATTAAGTGATTGCTAGCTGGGTGTTGATTGTTTAATTTATGTGACTGATTGATTGATAGATTGTAATAAACCATCCCAATTTGGGTAAATTTGAGTAGACCGGGATGCGGGAAGGTAGTCAGGTTATTTGGAGTAGAAACCAATGAATGTGAATGGTCAAAAACACACCCATGCAAAAAAGAGAGATAGATAGATACAGAGAGAGAGAGGGAGGGAGACAGGGAGAGAAAGAAAGAAGAGAGAGGGAGAGA
>CALNVZ010003434.1:9584836-9601220 GCA_940671915.1 Paracentrotus lividus | reverse complement strand
ATATTGGTAGGGTTGGGCAAATAATGGAACTTTTTCTGAAAAGTTATTTCAAACAAGTTTAGCTTCTATAAGTCAAATTTGATGGTAGAATCCGAAAAATGGACAAAATGATTTTGTGCTACGTATGTCTGACGTCGCTAAAGTGCAAAAAACCAAAATAGTGTATTTTGCCCATTCATTCACACACTGTATAAGATTATAAACCGGTTTTATTTTGTTTCTTATGGATTTGATGGTGTAAAGCTGCAAATCTGCAATTTATCAATGACCAAATGTATCTAGTATGGTTATAGGGTTTATTTTAGTTTATTTGATATGAGGTGATTTTTGCTCGATATTGACTGAAAACTAACTACGCAAACACACACTAATAGTCAACTTAGGTAGTGAGTTAATCATGTTAGATTAATCATGTTGGGTTTCCGACACCCAAAAGCCATATAAAAACGCAAATAAAAGTGGTTTATACGTATAACAAAGTGTGAATTCGGGCTTATAACGCTATTTTGGCCGGCCATTTTGTTTTTTTTGCACTTTAGCGACGTAAAGAGCATCTGTATGGCAAAAATAATTGTCATTTTCAGTTTCTACGTATATGCCACGTAATTTTAGCATAGAAACAACTGTTTGAAAAAAAAAGTTGAGATACGCGCCAACCCTAATATAGGACCGATACCACGACCCCGCAATTGAAGTATGAAGTTTAGCTGTAAATTGGTTTTCCTTCAATCCCTCATCCATGACCAGGAATTGTTATACTTCCACACTTCAGATAATATCAAAACGAAATTTTAAAAAAAATATTGAGTGCTCAAAATAACATCTGAGTTCATCAAATAACATATGATAAATAATACCGTATAAACATAATAAAAAACAATATTACTTTCAAATCAGGAAATGGCTTAGACTGTTTGATATTGTAAAATGGATAAAAGCAATTGATTATTAAAATTATGTTTCAGTATAACATGTACTTATTATTTATTTTATGCTTTGTTATTATTTTATTTACAAATAAATAGACTACCTTAAAAACAAAGCGAACTACATAAAAGGTGCTCACCTCATTTTGATAATATGAAAATCCAGGGTCGATGGTGAGAAGCATAACGCTGATGCTGGATTTTGAAGTGCTCGTGGGATAACCCTTGACGCCAGAAAGTTCTGATAGGAAGAGAAGGAGAAAAGGTGAATACTTTAATCAGGTCGAGTAAGAGGAGAGAGAAGAGGAGAGGGGGGGGGGAAGGGAGGAATTGTAGGCAACGGGAAAGATTCCTTGATATTTGTGTGAGTATGTATGTGCGTGGTGGGTGTTTAAATTAAAATTCAAGCTTGAAAAATCCTGACAAAGCATTATGATTAGGACCATCATCAACCAAATACACAATCTAGCAACAATTAAAGTAGAAGTAAAGTCAAATTAGAGTAAATTATAAGCAAGGATACAACAAAGAGGTAACTATCAGTATTACTATTGATTATCCATATAAATAAACAAGGCATAATTTAAACAATACTGGTTTAAGTAATGCTTCATATTTTCACAAAAAATTTTGTGTATGTGTGTGTGTGTGTGTGTGCGTTGTGTGTGTTGGTTTGTGTGTATGTGCTGTCAGGAGGAAACGGTGGGCGTGTGGACGTGCGTTGTAATATGATAATACGTGTGAGAGATAGAGAGGGAGAGAGAGAGAGAAAACGAAGCGATATCATACTTGTACTAAGGGATGGCCACACAACAGCAAAGCACTAAGAACGGTTTCCAATTCACTGTATGGATGTAGTCCACCCTATGCATTTACAATGCAAACAATAACCCATGCAACTGCCTACCAATAATACACAGGCAGAGGAAATAGCAAATTTTCAATAATAAAACAGCTTCTGAAATTGTCATTTGGCGCAGTGGTAAATATTCAATCATTTTTTATTCCTAATGTGTCAGTTCTTCTTAGAAAATATCCTCAGCAAGGTGATTAACTTTTCTGTGAAAAAAATTGATATTGAAAAACAACTACAAGCGTGTTCAAATGTGAATGGCTTGTGTGTGAGTGTGTTATGACTGGAATTTCTCATGATCTGGAATAGATTCAGATAAGGGAAAAGTGGAATATCTATAAAATGTTAACTATTTTTTGAACAAAAAATGTATTGGGGTGAAACAAAGAATCAACGTTACCAACTGCCATTTAAGTTTTTAAAATTACTCTAGCCCTCTCCAACCCTGCAGCTCTGAGCCAGCACACCATGAAAGGCCTATTGTCTAGGGTGTTCCTATTGAAACATGCCGGCTATGGAGTATTTTTCCACGGTGGTCATATTGGATGCACATACGGTAACATACTTGTCCCAAACCATCAAAGTTTTGTTTACTGCCATAACTTTTTGTATAATCTACTCATACGCCCTCAATATGTTACTATAAATCTCATTTCATGTGATACAACACATAGAAAATGTTTGGTTGATTTTGGTTTAAATAAATCAAAGACAAAAGGCCATAAACTTGAGCTTTTATTAACATTTTCTGCTTTGTCTGAACTGTAAAAAGTGTTCTGCAGCTCATTGGTAAATCTGAAGACACCTTTGGGTCATATCTTTGAAATGGAACATCCCAATTGGTGATAATTCACTACCAAAATCTTTTCTTTTAAAATGCTCTATCCAATAAGCCTAGCAAAAACAACTAAAAAATAATTTTAAAATTTTAGTGGACACCCTACTTTGTACATGTAGGCTATATCTTCTGTGCATAGATGAAAACAATATTCACAGTATTTACACTGCTACATAATTAACGACCACGATTCTATACAGTGCGTCCCAAAAAGAACCATACCTTTTGAAAATGGCTTGCCAAATAATAAATATTGATTTTTAGGTAATGGAAATTTACATTCATGGAAAGCTCATTATCCGCAACTTTCATATGAAAAAAAATCCATAAGTCATGCATGAATGAGCAGCATTACACTTTTGTAGAGGGTATGGAATTAGGGTCGCAGGAATTGGCCCTACCAATTTGTATGAGGAAAGTTATTTGGAGGCTTATGGTAATGCAGTATTACCTATATACAGTCTGTATCAAATAAAATGGTACAAGTGGGGAACAAAAATTTATAGTATGAAGATTAATCACAACCTGGTATTGTTTGGTAATTTCATAAAGCAGGAAAATCAGACTTTCTTCTGCATTTTTGCCATCACATTTGGTGCTGTAAATTGAGATATGACTAGTTTCCTACAATAAAGAAAAATCAATTTCTCGCACGCCGTCACATGCTTTTGTGTAGGTTTCGCATAATTGCCATGAATTCAGCGCTCCAGAACAATAGAAGTGCGTAATTTAGATTTGTTCCTCGTCACACAAATTTTAGCATAACTTTTGTTTTACGAAAGCAAATTATACAGAATGAAGCGCATAAGCAAAGAAAGACTTTTGGCTTTAATTTGGTACACATACATGCATTATATAAAAAGATTTCACACCTAAATTTTTTTCCCGACTGTACCTTTTTTTTTTTTTTTTTTTACACAGACTGTACATTTATCATTGAAATGCAAAGTGTTTGATGGTCATTTTCACATGCAGAATCTGTTTGGTATGAGATAGAAATTAATGAAAAGCCAAAAAAAAAACTAATAGGAGTAATCTATAGAAAGCAAATTACAAATATAGACGAATCTAAAAAAAATTAACGAAAATTGACCTCAACTCTGGAAATCATGAGAGTAGATAAAAAACATGTTATAATCTTATGGGTGACATTGATATCAACATCAATAATCCAGAACCAATTATACAGATATTTATTAACATCACTTAATTGTATTGGGTAACAACAGCTAATGAATAGTGAGTAACAACTCATCTGAATCCCTTATCAATCATGTCGATCAAATATACACGAACAAGTAGTTTAGTTATATTCATGCTGGAATAATTGTTACTGATGTCACTGATCACTATCCTATTTTTGCTGCTTTTGATAATGACTTTAAAATAAGCTCCCACAAGAAAAGCTGATATATAGAAATTATAAACGTTTGAAAAGGATGATTTTTGTCGAAATCTTTCAAAGGAAAATTGGAAAGAAGTTATAATTGAATATACATATTTCTTGCACATATCAATTCTACTCTATGTAAAATGTAAAGTTAACGTATGCCAATGTGCGGCATTTAATCGTAATTAAACAAGGCGCGTCCATTATCTAAGAGGTCAGACGCAACAAAGTGACGTTGGAAATACTGCTGAGAAGCGCAGAAATTTATACAGCTGGCTGCAATAATAAATCAGCTCTCAAAAACTCGCGTAAGAAGACTTCCCTGCAGTGGAATGGTATTGTCCGTTCGTGTGAGCAAATTACTCGTGGAGATGAAAGAAATTGATGAACTTTTATCATGGTGTTAGTTAATAGATTCTCCAGACCAGAAGGAGGAAATACACGTTTGGGCAAGCTTATAACATTATTGTGCTGAAGTTGTAATCAGAATATGCAATTCATATTATATTGATGCTCAAAACAATGACATAGATTGTGAACTTGTCCCAAGTCTTGCGAAGACGCCGTTCACATGTTTCTATGCGATATGCATGTGATAAGCGTAAACATTAACCAGTCGAGGATAGAACCTCTTAATATGATTATATTCAAAGTGACAGGACTTTTTTTAAAAATCAATTAAAATGAATGTACCATCTCCGGAAAGCTGAGAATTCAAGCTTTTAATTACCCTGCGAACAATAAGCTATAATAGAATAATGCGGCATCGAGGATCAAAACTATGCAGCGCATGAGCTATTTTGAGAGCAAAATATACCATATTGTACAGGAATTTGATCTGACTATAGGCTTTCGAATTGACAAAAGTGACAGGACTTTTTCTTTCCTTTGCAATAAGTTATTCCTATTTTTGAAAAATTCAGACTCTTAGCGTACTTAATAAGAGCGAACATTTCTTTGAAAAGGTAGTGATAATAATAAATAAAGTGAAAAACTGTCCAAAAACAACAAAAGTCAATGGGCGCGTTCGTTTTGAGTAGAATGGTAGCGCCCTCTATCTCTTAATAGTCTTAAACTAGAATTGATATGAAGTTGCAGAGGTATAAGGTTTATCTTCCTTCGTCATATTATGACGAGGAAGATAAGCCCTGGGATAACAAAGGCTATTAAAGAATCAATCAAGAAAAAGAATATAATTATTGTTTAATAAAGTTGTAGCGTCAAATGATTAGAAAACTGTGTATAACGTATAGTATTGTATCGCAATGTATTGACCAGTATACTAAAACAGCAAAGAAATAATATTATTTTATTTATTATATTATATTGTATTTATACTACCTTTTTACAATAAAGTAATACTAGTCGGACTATGGAGAATGGGTTGTAAAAGCAGTGGAAATAGAACATCTAAGGTTACGACTTTAGGCAAAACTGTGTATCAGACAGGACTTGGGAAAGGAAATCTTCCAAAAAATAAAGAATAACGTTCAGTAATTTCTTGGTTAATGGCAACCATACAGGTGTGCTCGCTTTCGGATTCTTAGAGATACCCTATACCCCCCCCCTATTGGAGGGAAGCTGTGTCAAAAAATACCTCCCTTCCCCCATACAGGCTTTTGTAAGGGCAGCTGCAATCAACATTTACCAGAACATTTTCCTCCAGTAGAATACCTCCAAATGCATTTCGATACATTGAAATAGATCGCAAATATAAAGTTTCAAAAATCATTCAAAATGGAAGAATTTCTCGTCAAATGTCACCCTATTGTCCATGATAATGATAAGGTAATCCCCTTCTTGAAAATTCAACTTAGGGTTGGTATCTCACTTCGCGGAAACAACTTTGAGACTACTTTGAGAAGGATTTGGGATACTTTGAGACGGTTTTGAAACTACTTGGAAACGGTTTTGGACCATTCTTGGTCACGTATGTGAACGAAATTATGCAAAATCTTAACTTTATGGCCTATAACTCTAACAATGTTAAAGATAATACTATTTAATGTTTATATTATGCTAACATAGTTTGTTGGCTATCATTTGAAAATATTTATATAATATTGACTGGCCTTGAGGGAGATACCGCAGATATTCCAAACAAGTCTCATATTGCCACGAGTCGAAGACGAGGGCAATATGGGTCTTGTGAGGAAATATATGTGGTATCTCCGAAAGTAAAGCCAGTCGATATTATTATTATTACTGTTAACCCACATTAGCCACATTTTAAAGAGATAGAAATAAGTTTGTTTTGATTTTCGTCGGATGTTTTTCGTTTGTTTTTCAGCATTCTGAGTTGAACCATTATGACGTATTAATTATTCAGGGCGCGAAAAGTTTTTTCATGATGATAAACAATTGTGACGCAATAATTTCTGTGCGTATCCATTGTCTTACTCTTTGTACCTTAACGCGGCATCATCTTACTCAAATTACGCGTAGGAGACCCGATCAGACAAAAATATGGATATTACGACGGCCAATTTTTATACACAAACCCAATACTAGGGACTCGTGGAGGGGATATGGATATTACGGCCCGTTGTGGTACAACTTAGCCATTGTGACGTAGTTTTTGTTGACCGGATCAATATTAGGCAGACAAAATACGCGCTATATCTTGTCTGCAAATGCCTCATACAGGTAATAATTAAATAATATGACTGCCCTTGAGGGCAATATGGCATATAGTGCCTGAACTAGCATAATATTGCCCCGAGTCGAAGACGAGGGGGCAATATGGTGCTAGTAAAGGCACTATATGCCATATTGCCCGAAAAAAACAGTCAATATTTTTATTATATCCTTCAACTACCTATCTCCAACATACACTGAAAACCTAAACGGGTAGACCGACTAGCTTTAAGCTATGGTAGTGATGCCCAGACTGACTAGCTTTAAAGCTAGTCAGTCACGATGGACTAGTTTTCCTTCAACACAATCCGGTTATTACGGACTAGCTTTAAAGCTCGTCCGTCTCTACGACTAGCTTGAAAGCTAGTCCGTCAAGTTAGTCGTCACGACCGACTAGTTTTAATGCTAGTCGGTCATGACAGACTAGTTTTAAGCTAGTCCGTTTTGACCGACTAGTTTGATGGACTAGCATAAAAAGCTAGTCGTAGGATGCCCAGACTGACGAGCTTTTGAGCAGGACTAGCTTTACAGCTAGTCCGTTCAAAGGTGTCAAAACTAGTCAGTCGCACTTGTTTGTCGCGATGTTCTTACTTCTGTCTTGACCGACTAGCATTACGAAATAGTTTATATGGCTTCATCAGCTTGTCAGAGACGTTCAAATCTGAAATATGAGAAAAATTTTTAAAGATACGATTAATTTTTTTTCAACAAAATTCAAGAATTTCAAGCCAAAATCATTTTTATGATGATATCAGAATACAGGAATTAATACAGGAGCACAATTAGTTAAACATTATGGCAATTATCAAATAATTGTATGTTGAGATTTAATTTGGAAAATCAAATGTGAAATAATTACACTGAAGCCCGGCCAAACAAACAAGTTAGATGCAATCCATAACGCAATAATGCATGTTGAATATTACTATATATCTTTGCTTCCAGTGCGGCGATTTGATGTCACGACTGGGGGGGGGGGCTTAAAATAGCATTAGCATTAAATTCAACATACATTTTGCCTCTTTATTAGCTTCATCTATGTCTGATCACTTAAAAATCAAGGGGACGATCTCTCCCAAAAAAAAATCGATGTGAAACGGTTCCCACTGTCCCCCGGGCTTCCCCGCTAATGGCTTGCATCATCATTGTCTGTTTGTTGTAGGCCTGCCTATTTTGCATTTTCTACGCAATTCTTTCTTGAGAGCCACTCAGAAATCCCCGCAATCGCGCCTCTAACCAAATATCTGTTCATTCAGATAGTAATCTAAAGAAATAGTGGCACATATAATTCTTAGAATTAGAATTGAATTCATTATTTAATGTTGCTATTATCGTTGTCAGTAACACACACGCAATTTATAAATTAATTTGGCAAGACAGAATTTGTTTCGCGTTGGTGATTATAGTATTAATCCATGTGAAAAATAACGACATCTATATGAATTAAAAAATATGGAATTCAAAAAGAGTACTCACACAATATCACATGAAGAGATCGCCATTATCATCAAATCTTCAGTTTTACGGGGTATATCGGATCTGCTTCCTTACGGTTTGCTCATTAAATAGAATTTATATACAGATAATACAAAATTTAATAATAGATGATGTCCTTTTCGCAATGCGCATGTTATTCACTCGATGCTATTCACCTTGTATTCACTGCTGTTGCTTAGCCGGGCATTCACCAGTAATCTATAAGAATAGACCCAGATTCTTGGGTTCTATAGTAACGAGGTATCTCAATAAGCCTGTAATTAAAGAATGGAGAACAATATTTTGAACCTACTCGTGAATTGCATTCTTGTCGTGATTGATGTTATGTATCGTATAGCTTTAAGATTGTCAGGTCAAAACAACCTTTGTTTGAGAATATGTATTCACTTGATTATGTTCGGAAACATGCCGCTAAATTTACAATGGAGATAATAATTGACATTGCATCTGTGTGTATTTCAAAAGCTAGTCAGTCATTCAATTGTAAGCGACATTTCAGCTATGTGTATCAAATCCTAGTCGGTCATTCTAATGGGTAAACTGAGGCTACCATCTAATTTTATAGAGCTCGTCCGTCGCATCGACGGACTAACATCAAGTGTGACGGACTAGCTTTAAAGCTCGTCCGTCAAGTGAAAGATTTGGATTCAGTTGTTAAGCTAGTCCGTCTCGACGGACTAACATGACACACTAGCTTTAAAACTAGTCCGTCTTGACACTTTTAAAGCTAGTCCGTCCACTAACGGACGAGGTTAGGTTCATTTGTGTAGGACATTGAAAACACACAGTGTAGTCTACTTACCACCTATCCTAGCTGGTCTGGTAAACTGCTACAGTACAGTCATGTATGTTTGAATCCAAAATGTTCCACTGTCTTCATCAATATTAAAAATATCAAGGAATCAATTCCCCTCGAAACATCATGCCTCGGTATAATTTGCAGAATGTGTCATTCAACGAGTCATTAAAGTTTGCTTTCTCAGGATTAAAGTTACCAAAAACCGAAAAACTGATTTAAACTGGGCATTTGTCGTGGGATTTTTTTCTTTTCTTTGTTTCGTCAGCATTCTGAGTTGAACCATTGTGACGCAATAATGCTTCTGTGCGTATCCATTGTCTTACTACTCTTTGTAAGGCGCATCATTAAAATTACGCGTAGGACCCCCGACCAGCCGGTCAACATTGTAAAAGCAGCCTTACGTCAATGCGTGTTTTTTCAATGGGATTTTTTTATTCCGGTCAATATGGCCAATATACCCCTGATCGCTTCATATATCGATATCATATCAAAACTGCGGTCGGTATGAATTTGCAAAGCCCGGTTCAGATGTCTTATAAGGAAAATTTTTGATATCACAATATGCATGTTCAAGGTCAGAGGTCAAAAGAAGTGGGTCACGTGTGTGACTTCACAGAACGGCATGATTTTGAAAGTTCAATTTCATTTTGAAATTCCTGTGAGTTTTAAAATGATGAAATTTTTTACTGCTGTGAGATATACATTATGGACCTTCTAACCATAAATACCACTGGATAGGAGTATCTCCGAAATTTCTATTTTTTATCTATTATTTTATATCGTTGATGTCGGGGTCACGTGTGTGACATTTTAGTGGGTCACGGTTGGTGTGACCTATGGCAAAATGTACAGGAATTGAATATATTATGTATTATGCAATAAATGTACATTTTGAGCAATTACTATATCCGCTGTGGAAAAACTTTTTTATGAACTCAACCCTAATCAGTCACTGGGGTGTTTTTGGTAGCTGTCAAGACTGGGGGTGTGAGGCGGGGAGGGAGGGGGCCATGATGCCCCCTATAAGATCTCGGCTGTTGATCGCGCGACCGCGCCGAAAATTTGCACGATGGTAGTGTGCAATGTGTGCAATGTGCAAATACCATCGACGCGTCCAAAACGATATTTAAGATTAATGTTTAAAGATTGGGGAAACAGTTATAATGAACTTTTAGAAAAAATCAGTTTTGTAAAATTAGAAGAAAGACGCAAGTACTCGATTAGTAATGTTTTATAAAATTGTATATGATATGGTAAGCATCGGTACGACTAGAAAAAAGAATTAAACGTGCTCACAGAATAGCCGTAATGACAATGATATGAAAATGAATGTACTATTTGCAAAAACGATTATTTTCAAGAATTCTTTTTATCTACAGATCTAAGAACTGCAAATGAGTGGAACCTACTCCCAAATAATGTCATTAATAGTCCATCTCTCTCTACTTTCAAAATAGCCTTAAAGAGTTATTTACACATTTAATTTTATTTTCAACTTCGCAATAACAGTATTTGTCTTCTTTTAAATATAAATACTCTACATCAAAATTTGCAATTCAATGTATACATAAATGCTTGTTATGCTGCAAACTTCCCAGTAGTGTTTAATATCATTAGTATCGTTCACACGGCAAGCCTTAACTCCAAGTTAACTCCAAGTTGTCCTCGAGGACTATGTTCTCGGGGACAACTTGGAGTTAACTTGGAATTAAGGCCCGTGTGAACGAACTCGGTGTTTATGTTCTCGAGGACAAGTCGGGGTTTATGTTCTCGACAGATCTTAGGGTTAAGGCTCGAAACTCCAAGCGGTGGGTTGTCTCCGATCGCGCGTTTGACCGTGTGGACACGATTTTAACTTGGAGTTACTGTTCTCGAGGATAAGAGTGACCTCTTGTTCAGGTTAAACTTCCGGTTCAGTACCTCACGGAACTTTGCGCGCTCTAAAAATGAACAGCGTGGCCGATTGCATAACTAGCACGATACCTAAACTTCATTTTTGAATAATCAAATAAATAATAATCGTACATTTGAAAAAAAAAACTTAAAATATCGATATATTATTGGTATAAATTTAAATCTAAAATAGAAATATACAATACAAAAACACAATAAAAAAAAAGAAGTCAAATAGACTAGTAATTGCTGGCTTGTTTTATTTTTTATTTTTATTATTATTTTTTTTTTTTGTAACACACGTGCACTTTTGAAACTTTCCACTCAGTTCAGAGCTTGCAGAGGCAACTCGCTCGATAGTCGGTGGTCGATACACCTATTTATTGATTGTTTATTTTAAAAAATGAAGGTTCGAACTAAAGTTTAATATACAGCTATACTTTACTTCTTGGAGAGTACATGTTCTACTTCCGGTCATCGCGCCGCTCGCTTATCCTCGGGGATAACTATCCCCGAGGATAAGCACTCCGTGTGAACGTAACTCGAGAACAAGCCGTCGGGGTTTAAATTCTTAAGGATACAGTCCTCGAGGACTAAAACCCCGATGGTCCCGTGTGAACATAGCTAATCTGTCCCACTATGGACAGCTTCGGGAATCATGGGGCCAGGGAAAGTGAGATTTAATGACTTTACCAGATGGAGCCATGGGTGGAAGATACAATAGTATCGTTCACACGGCAAGCCTTAACTCCAAGTTAACTCCAAGTTGTCCTCGAGGACTATGTTCTCGAGGACAACTTGGAGTTAAGGCCCGTGTAAACGAACTCGGTGTTTTTGTTCTCGAGGACAAGCCGGGATTTATGTTCTCGACAGATCTTAGGGTTAATTAGGCTCGAAACTCCAAGCGGTGGGTGGTCTCCGATCGCGCGTTTGACCGTGTGGACACGATTTTAACTTGGAGTTACTGTTCTCGAGGATAAGAGTGACCTCTTGTGCAGGTTTTAAACTTCCGGTTCAGTACCTCTGCGCGCTCTAAAAATTAACAGCATGGCCGATTGCATAACGAGCACGATACCTAAACTTCATTTTTGAAATAATAATCATACATTTGAAAGAAAACCTTGAAATATCAATATATTATTGGTATAAATTTAAATCTAAAATAGAAATAAACAATACAAAAAGAAAATGAAAAAAAGTCAAAATAGACTGTAGTTACGGCTTGTTTTTATTTTTGTAACACACGTGCACTTTTGAAACTTTCCACTTAGTTCAGAGCTTGCAGAGGCAACTCGCTCGATAGTCGGTGGTCTATACACCTATTTATTGATTGTTTATTTTATTTTTTTTAAAAGGTTTGAACTGAAGTTTAATATACAGCTATACTTTACTTCTTGGAGAGTACATGTTCTACTTCCGGTCATCGCGCCGCTCGCTTATCCTCGGGGATAACTATCCCCGAGGATAAGCACTCCGTGTAAACGTAACTCGAGAACAAGCCGTCGGGGTTTAAATTCTTAAGGATACAGTCCTCGAGGACTAAAACCCCGATGGTCCCGTGTGAACATAGCTATTGTATACTCAATATTCATATTTTGGAATGTGATTTTATCTTACTCTATTTACTCATGTACATACTTCCTATTTTACTCTATCGTGTTCATTATGAGTATTTGCTATATTCGCTTTTATAATGATTATTTTGTAACTTTGTATTGTTGCATTATTGATTATTTTGTAGCTTTGTTTTGATGCATTATTGATTTTCTTGTAATTTTATTTTTTTATCGGGGATGCAGACCTGTACGGGTTTTTACAAATCCTTTTTTTGCATCCCTAGACATGTTTGTCTGAAATAATACAATACAATACAATACAATGTAAACTACACGAAAGCACTGTTAATTTTCCCGAAATTATATTTATTTATTTCATATGAATTAATTATGCTAATTCATGCATTGCATGAAGTCATAATTTTTGTTCTAATTGACAAACTAAAGCTTCTGGAATGCTATTTTTTGTTTGTTTGCATAATCCTTATGGGATTCCTAACAATTGTATTTGGAAAAATTTGGTATCGAAATAGATTCCTTATGTATTTCATTGTTTTATGAATTTCTTATGTATTTCTTTGTTTTTTCGACCTTTTGTTTTTCTTTTCTTTTTTTCCCAAAAATTATTGCAGAACCATTTTGGAGCACAATAATGCTAAAATGAATTAATTTCAGCCAATGAAAGTGAAAATAATCAGACCTTTATGACCGCCCCCACCCAGCGGGTCACTTGTGTGACCAATTTGTTTGCTAATTAATTAATCAAATTAAAACTTGCTCATGTGCTTTCATATTGGTGAGATGCAAGTACATTAAATCTAGCTTGGAGAAAAAATAATATAATACCTGACCACGGTTAAGGCTGGGCATAAACTTTTAGTGTTTTCTGGTTTACGGTGTGTGACATTTGAGGGCAATTAATTTTTTCAGGGTTGATTCTTAATACAACCACTTTTAACAACATTATTTTTTGGGTGAGATTAAAAGTAATAGAGGTAAATAATAATATAATGTCAGTAATCCAAGTAAGAAAGTCAGCCAGGGTTAAAAAAATGATAATTTATGTACCGTTTTCAATCTAATTATCATTTATGTTTATAATTTATGCAAATGACCATGAACAATTGCCAAAATCATGAAAAACATTAGTTCATGAAACTTCAAACATTGCTCTATTTGAATATGCAGCTTAAATCAAAAAGCAAAAACTTTTTTTTTGTCCAAAAAGTTCACTTTTCAAAGAATGGCTCTTTTAAAACTTGTCGCGGGTCTCCGAGACGCTCCTCGGTCCCGGAAGATTCATGAGTCGCCGGAAAATACTCTGAGACGGTTCTTTTGAAACTGCTTTATGACAGTTTTTGATAAATTGTCGAGGAGACGGTCGCGGAGACGGATAATAATATTTCGGAGATGTTCCCAATACTTTTTCTCCGTCGCAGAGACGTCTCCACGAATTGAGTCTCACTTCGCGGAGACGTCTCCGCGACAGAATAGAAAATTTCATCTCCGCGACGGATAAAAAGTATTAGAGACATCTCAATATCGTGGAGACGTCCTGCGAGATGTCTCCAGCGACAATTTATGAAAAAAAAGTCTGAAGTAGTCCAATATCGAGACGTCTCTCGCGAAGTGAGAAACCACCCTTAGATCCTTCTTCTAGAGCTTAATTTGTTTAATTTTTCAATATATGGGTTTAAATTCATCCCATGATTGTCAATTTCAGGAGTGATCATCTTACGGCAGCCAAGACCCAGTCAACATGTAAAGGTCCTCGTTCGCCGAGATGGAGCTGAATTACAGCCCCCATCCGACCTCCATGTGGAGAGAAAACCCTAAGCAACGGAACCCGGATCACCACCATCCCGAAAACTCATCCGAGTTAAAAGTCTTGGACAGGTGTTCGAGCGGGTAGGATTCCCGGTGGCCATCGGATCTGCAGGAGACCAGGTGAGGCATATATCATCGCTTAAAAATAAGGGGTCGAATTGACCCAATTCTGGATCCATTGGGTCCATACGTCAATTCAGTTCATCGCTATAGTCATATACCAGGAATGGCGTAAGGCCCCAATCTACCAGGATTGTGTTAAATTGACAATTCAATTTGTTTTAAAGTAGTAATAAAGTTTGTAAAAGAGTAGTGCAATCATAAAGCTGTACTAGTCTTATTTTCTTGCTCCATGACAACTCTTTTTTTCTTCTATTTTGATGTTGTGCCTCGTTCAGTGACGGGATTACTAAAACCTCAAATTAAGTTGACTGTGAAAGTTTTGCAAGAACTATGTCGTTTAATGTTTAGGTCTACACCAAAATATCAAGGACCATTCTTGGTCACGTTTGTGACCGAAATTATGCAAAATCTTGACTTTAATTGGCTATAACTCTAACAATTTTAAAGATATACTGAATTAATATTTATATTATGCTAACATATTTTGTTGGCTATCATTTGGAAATATTTCTTGATGTTAACAATATGCATGTTCAAGGTCACAGGTTAAAAGAAATGGGTCACGTGTGTGACTTCACAGAACGGCATGATTTTGAAAATTCAATTTCATTTTGAAATTCCTGTGAGTTTTAAAATGATAAAATGTTCTTATTGCTGTGAGATATGCATTATGAATCTCTTTACCAAAAAATACCACTGGATAGGAGTCATCTCTGAAATTTTCTTTTTTATCTATTATTTTGTATCGTGATGTCGGGTCACGTGTGTGACATTTTAGTGGGTCACGTATGTGACATATAGCAAACTGTACACAAAAAATGAAAATATCATAAATATGCAATAAATGTACATTTTGAGCAATTATTACTCTATCAGCTGTGGTAAAACTTTTATGAACTCAACCCAAATCTGTCACTGGGGTGTTTTGGTAGCTGTCAAAACTGGGGGTGGAGCGGGGAGGGAGGGGGGCCATGATGCCCCCTATAAGATCTCGGCTGTTGATCGTGCGAGCGCGCCGAAAATTTGCACGATGGTAGTGCCCGATATAAACTACAAGAATGCACTGTTAATTTTCCCAAAATAATATTTATTTATTCTATATGAATTAATTATGCTAATTTATGCATTGCATGAAATCATACTTTTTGTTCTAATTGACAGACTAAAGCTTCTTGAATGCTAATTTTGTGTTTACATAATCTTTATAGGATTCCAGACAATTGTACCTGGACAAATTTTGGTATCGAAATCAATTTCTCATGTATTTCATTGTTTTATGATTTTCTTGTGTATTTCTTTGCTTTTTCGACCTTTTGTTTTTCTTTGTTTTTTTCTCAAAAATGATTGCAGAACCTTTTTGGAGCATAGTAATGCTAAAATAGATTAATTTCAGCCAATGAAAGTGAAAATAATCAGATCTTAATGATCGCCCCCACCCAGTGGGTCACATGTGTGACTAATTTGTTTGCTAATTGATAATCAAATTAAAATTTTCATGGATTCATATTTGGTGAGATGAAAGGTACATTAAATCTAGCCTTGGAGAAAAAATAATAATAATACCAGAGCCATGGTTAAGGCGGGGCATAAACTTTTTGTGTTTTCTGGTCACGTGCCTGTGTGACATTTGAGGGCAATTAATTTTTTCAGGGTTGATTATCTTAATACAACCACTTTAACAACATTATTTTTTGGGTGAGATTAAAAGTAATAGAGGTAAATAATAACATAATGACAGTAATCCTAGTAAGGAAGTCAGCATATCCATTCCAGTCAGGGTTTTAAAAAAAATGATATTTTATGTACCGTTTTTCCATCTAATCATCATGATTATCCTATATGTTAATTTATGGAAATGAGCATGAAAAAATGCCAAAATCACGAAAAAAAACATCAGTTCATGAAACTTCAGACAATTGCTCTATATGAAAATTCAGCTTAAAACCAAGAGGCAAAAACTTTATTTTGTCCCAAAAAGGTTCACTTTTCAAAGAATGGCCCACATGTGTATTTTATGGTTCTAGGACAGCTACCCCTGGACAATT
>CALNVZ010003434.1:9570990-9584811 GCA_940671915.1 Paracentrotus lividus | reverse complement strand
AGTGCTTAATTCCTGCGTAATTTGTCCTGAAACATAATATCATCCCCAAAATAAAAATGTTGCGGGAGCCGCCGAAGCGCGAGCGAAAGATTTGTACATGTTAGAGGACCTGTAAAGTTAAAGTTGTTGTTAATCTTCTTTCTTGTATTTGCTATCAAGTCATCGCTGCATTTCTGGCCAAAAAGTGGGAGTTTATATTTTTTTTTTGTCAAGCGGAACCCTGCTCAGCCTGCGGGGGGGTTCGTTCGACGCCCCCCCGAAACCCCCCCTTGGTTACGGGCCTGGTCATTATATCCTTTATTACTTCATCTCCTTTAATTTAACTTGAAAATATAGATGGTGTTGAATTGATTGTTAAGACAATTAACTAAAAGAAATTAATTACCTTTCAAAAAAAGTCACACACGTGACCCAAAAACACTAAAAGTAACGCCCCCCGAAACACCATAGTTCTACTTATTATTACAATTTTCTCAGAAGCTAGCATATAATGTGTCCCTTGCATCACACCCAAATATGAGTAGTATTAATTAACTTGATAATTGGTCACACACGTGACCCCCCACGTGGTCACGTGTGTGACCAACTATGTAGTCAATGCCCTGAAAAAAAATAAATATCGATCGATGCTTATTTGCAGCCCAATAGATGAGGCATCGACTTTCGATCCTTACATATACCCATTAACAATTGTTATGGCTGGAAATTGTTGAAACTCCAATTGTTACATGTATGACATTAATTTAAACCCTTTCAGAATGACCCACCAAAAGAATTGTGGTCTACAGTATAAAAATTACGTCATCAGGGACAATTACCCCCCGGACAATACCCACGCGACAACTACCCCCCGGACAATTACCCCCTGAGAGACAATTACCCCACGGAAAATTACCCCCCCCCCGGACAATTACCCCCCGAGAACAATAACCCCCAGAGGATTACCCCCGAGGCAATTTAACCCCCGGCAGAGTTACACCCAGCGTCAACTACCCCCCCCCCCCTCTAGAGGCAATACCACCCTCAAAGCCATTGATGTTTGAATCACAGTTTAGCGCCCATTGCGAATCTCGACCCGGCTTGTCGCAGGGTTTTCGGGATTTATTTTCTACTGGACTTTCTCTTGCTCTTTCTCTTCTATATTTCGTATCAGGACAATTACCCCCTCGACAATCAACCCCGGGGACAATTACCCCCACAGACAATTAGCCCAAGACTAATTACCACCCGGAAAGTTTCCCCGGACAATATCCCCTCCTCCCCCCCCCCCCTTCACCGGCAATAATTGATGTATAATTCAAGCGGCGCCCATTGTGATAGTCTCGCAAGTTTTTGAATTTTCTGACTTGATCTTATCTTAATGGCTTTTCTCTTTCCCCTTTTCTCTTTTATATTTCATCTTCTCATCTTCTCTCTCTCTCTCTTCTCTCTCTCTCTCTCTCCCCGTCCTCCTCTCTCCTCTCTTCTCTCTCTCTTCTCTCTCTAATGATTAATAATGCTTAAACGCATTTATAATGCGCCGCACTATCTAATTAAAACTATTTATTTGGCCAAGCAATTGTTATTACCCTCTATAGCCCATAGCGTGCCCTAATAAAGGGGCGCTTAGCGCAATTCGAAGAATTCTTCCTACCAGTATACTTTACTTTTGCGTTCGAGTCTGGCAAATTGTAGGTTTAATTATTTTTTGCCAAAGGATATTTACGTGGAATGGACCGGGATTGCGAACGCGTACTTTGTGATCGTCAGTCACCGACTTTATCCATTCGGACCACACCACCTCCACCCTCCTTCCTTCCCCCTTTTTTTTTTTGTTAGCGGCGCTCTTCTGCGCCATGAAAAACTGGGGAGGGGGGGGGGGGCTCTGCACCCCAAGCCCCCTGTTGGATTACAGATTATATGCCATCAGAAAATAAAACTGGCCCTCATATTCCCTTACGGTGGATTCTGCAAAATCCGTGGACTAAAACCATGGTTTTCTATTAGGGCGGTCATCAGCGGCTATAATGAATAACGTTTATGTATGATTATTTTAATTTTTACGATTAACCTTATTGGCATAAATTGATATTTTCGACTTATTTTATAAATTTATGGAGTTATTAATTATGACCTTTATTGCCAGCCCTTTAGAAACCATGGCGTTCAGACCAAGGTTTTTATCCATTTTTTCGTGAAATTAAACGAAAAAATAAAAGTAAAATCATATCAGCTTGGAATCAGAGATGAATCAGAGATGATTCAACATGTGTGATTATTGATATGTATTTGTGTCCTTTCATGACATGCTCCAATTTTGTTGTTCTATGAAAATAAAACGGTAATTCATGTAGGGCCAGGTTTACATATTTTCTCGATGCATATAATGCGTATCAAATGGGTGGCTTGGGGGCGCCCAAAGCCCCCCCCCCTTTTTTTTTCATGGCGCGCAGAAGGCTGAAAGGGGAGGAAAAAGCAAGGAAAAAAGGAAAGAAAGTAGAGGAGAGGAACGAGAACACGGGGAGGAAAGAAAATACTGAAAGAGAAAGAGAAAGTCATATGATTGATGAGATCAAAGTAGAACATAATTCGAAACCTCCCGACACCGGGGCGAGACCTCACGATGGGCCCCGGCCTTGATTTCCAACATACAAGCGTGTGAGAGGCGCGGGTAATTGTCCTTGGGGTGGGTATTTGGTCCGGGGGGTAATTTGTCCGGTGGGTAATTGCCAACGTGTAATTGTCCTTGGGGGGGGGGGGTAAATTGTCGGGGCGTAATTGTCCAAGGTGTAATTTGTCCTCGGGGGGGGAGGTAATTGTCCTGGGGTAATTGCCCGCGGGGCGCCAGCGGTAATTGTCCTCGGGCAGGGTAATTGGCCTTCGCGGGGGTATTGGTCAGGTAATTGGTCCTGCGCGGTTATTGTCTGAGGGTAGTGTGTTCGGGTAATTGTCCTTGGGGGTATTATCTGGGGGCCGTTATTGTCTGGGGGGGTAATTGTCTGGGGATAATGTCCAGCGGGGTAATGTCCAAGGTGTAATGTCCTCGGGGCGTAATTGTCGGGGGTAATTTGTCCGGGGGTAATTGTCCAATGGTGTAATTGTCCGGGGGTAATTGTTCCAGGGGGTAATTGTCCGGGGGTAATTTTCCTCGGACTGGGTAGTTGTCCGGGGCGGTAATTGGTACCGGGGGGTAATTTTTCGAGGCCGGATAATTGTCCTCGGGGGTTAATTGTCCGCGGGTAATTGTTCCAAGGTGTAAATTGTACGGGCGGGTAATTGTCCGGGGGGGTAATTGTCCTCGGGGGGTAAGGTTTTTTTGGTGGTAATTATCCTGGGGGGGTAATTGTCCGGGTCGGTAATTTGTCCTCGGCGTGGGTAATTGTCCGCGGGCTAATTGTCGGGCGATTAGAAGGCGCCGCTAAACAAAACAAAAAAGGGGAAGGAGGGGGTGGAGGTGGTGTGGTCGAATGGATAAGTCGGTGGACTGACGATCACAAAGTACGCGGTTCGAATCCCGTCCATTCCACTAATGTCCTTTGGCAAGATATTAAACTACAATTTGCCAGACTCGAACCAAGTAAGGTATACTGGTAGGAAGAAATTCTTCGAATGCGCTAAAGCGCCCTTTATTAGGGCAGCTATGGCTATAGCCGGGTAATAACATTAGCTGCGCCAATAAATAGTTTATTAGATAGTCGGCGCATTATAAATGCTTTACATTATTATCATTAGAGATGGAGAGAGAGATGAAGAGAGGAGAGAGAAGAGATGAGGGGGTGGTGTAGAAGAGTAAAAGAGAGAGGAGAGATAGACTGAGGATGAGAAAGATGAATATAAAGAGGAGAAGGGAAAGAAAGCCATTAAGAATATTTGGATCAAGGTTACAATAATAATCAAAATATTACTTGTGCGAGATCTAATAAATGGTAGCCGCTCGTCTATTCGATTGAAACTATCCAATTATTGCCGGTGGACGGCGGTTGGGTGGGGGCGAGGTTTTGTAAAATTGCGGGGGAACTTTCCTAGGTGTGTAGGTTATTGTCCGTGGCTATATTGTCCATTGGCGGTCTATTAAATGTGCGTATATGTTCGATGTGGAATTGGTCCAGGGTCTGTTAAGATAATTGTTTCCTGTATACGAAATAATAAAGAGAAAGGCGCTAAGAGAGTAATATCGATTAAGAATGAATAATCCGATAAACCTTGTGACAGCGGCGAGATTCGCAATGGGGCGCTACTTTGATTCTCAACATCGTAATGTGATCTTGAGGTGTAATTGTCCTCAGGGGTGGGAGGGTATTGAGCGGGTTAACTCTCTCGGGGATTATGATTTGTCCTCGGGAGTGTAATCCTCGGGCAGTTAATTGTCTCGGGGAGGTAATTGTCCGGGGGGAGGGTAAATTTCATCGGGGGTTAATTATTTGTCGGGGTTTAGGATGGGTAATTGGTGCGGGAGTCGGGTAAGTGGTAATTGTCGATACGGTAATTATTACTATTCTACTTGATGGACCACATTCTTTGGTGGTCGTCTGAAAGGGTTAATTAATGTCACAATATGTAACAATTATTTTTCAACACATTCCAGCCATAACATTGTAGGTATATGTAAGGATCAAGTCATGCTCATCTATTGTGCTGACAATAGCATCGTCCCTTTTTTTTTCAGCAGATCATAGTTGGTCACACACTCGTGACCCGTGGGTCACGTGTGTGACCAATTTCAAAGTTATTAATAACTAACTCATATTTTGTAGACTGAAGCACATTATATCTAGCTTTGGAGAAAAAATTGTAATAATAATAGAACTATGGTTTTCGGGGGGCGTTAACTTTTAGTGTTTTTGGGTCACGTGTGTGACTTTTGAAGGTAATTAATTTCTTTAGTTAATTGTCTTAAAACAATCAATTCAACACCATTATTTTTCAGTTAAATCTAAAGGAATGAAGTTAATAAAGGATATAATGACCAGGCCCGTAACCAGGGGGGGTTCGGGGGGTTCGAACGAACCCCCCCCGCAGGCGAGCAGGGTCCGCTTGACAAAAAAAAAAAATTAAAACTCCCACTTTTTGGCAGAAATGCAGCAGATACTTGAATAGAAATACAAGAAAGGAAGATTAAAACACTTTACTTTCAGTCCCTCTACATGTAAAATCTTTCGCTCGCGCTTCGCGCTCGCAACATTTTATTTTGGGGATGATAATTATGTTTTTCAGAACAAATTACGCAGGAATTACACTTAAACCATTTCGCAGGAATGTTTTCGTTTGCATTTGTGTTCTATTTTTGTATTTTTAAATGATGTTATCTTTAATGTTAGGAAATGATATAACAGAAATAAGGCCTAGTGGCAGAGGCGGTGGAACCGTGGGGGGGGGGGGGGGGGGGGGGGGCAGGGGCACAGTGACCCCAACTTTTTCATCCACCCTATAAAAGTGCCCTTATTCATGACCAAAAAATGTCCCTTTTCTAAGCTAAAAAAAGTGTCCTCTTTATACTAGAAAGAAGCCTTTCAGAGTTTTGAAAAGTCCCGTGGACAATTTATGTTTAAAAAAGGGCCACTTTTAATATTAAAAAGGGCCCCTTGTTACTCCATATGTCTTTAAAAACCCCTAATTTTCGGCTCGCGCTTTGCGCTCGCGGATACTAAATAGGGTCTATAATGCACAATAAACTACAATTTTGAGCTCAAAGTTTTCTACCCGCGCTTCGCGCTTGAGGATATTGGGGTCTAACAGAGGCGGTAGAACCGGGGGGGGGGGGGGGGGGGGGGAGGAGGCAGGGGGCATAGTGCCCCCAATTTTTTTCATGCACTCTAAAAGTGCCCCCTTTTTATACTAAAAAGAAGCCTTTCATACTCTTTATCAGTCCAATGGAAAATAACATTTCTTAAAAAGTATCACTTACAATACTAAAAAGTGCTCCTTTCTTTACTTCATATGTCTTTTAAAACCCCAAATTTTCCTGCTCGGTCACTATGCGACCTCGAACTGTAAAATTAACAAACAATAAGTAATTTTTTAAAAGGGTTGGACCCAGTGCTCTCTGCTGGAGACAAACCTTGTCAAAAGAATTGTTCTAATTGTGTTTGGGCTAGATTGGGGGAGGCCTAGGTGCTTGCAGCTCACAAAATATTCATAGCAAAGATTATTAATGAGCCAAAATTATTATGTATCTTCAGGATGGATCCTAAAAAGAGTCTATAAGGCACGATTTTTAGCTCAAAACTTTCAGCTCGCGGATACTAAATAGGCTCTATATCGCACACTTAACTCCAATTTTGTTCTCAAAATTTTGAGCTCGCGCTTCGCGCTCGCATTCCTTTATATTTATTACTCAATGAACAATAAAAAAGAAAAGCCATTAAGATTCTTAAAATTTTCAGCTCGCGCTTCGCGCTCGCGGATGCTATAAATAGAGACTATAATGCACAATTAACCCCAGGTTTTAGCTCCTAAATAGAGTCTATAATCATGATAATGCATATTATATATAATGAGTTTAACTCAAAATTTTCTGCTCGCGCTTCGCGCTCGAAAAAAAAATCCTTGAAAAAGGTCCACTTTTTCAGATGTCGAACCCCCCCGTAAAAATCCTAGTTACGGGCCTGATGACAATAATCAAAGTAAGGAGACCAGCATATACAATCAAGTCAGGGTCAAACAAATAATATTTTATGTACCATTTTTCTGTTCAAATTTTATATATGTTAATTTATGCAAATGAGCATGAAAAATGTGTAAAATTAAGATTAAAAAAATGCATTTCATGAAATTTCAGACAATGCTCTATATGAATGTGCTGCTTAAAAAAAAAAAGGCAAAAACTCAACCAGCTTCTCCCAGTGCACCAAAATGCTAAACTTGATTTTGACATAAACTGTATACAGTTTCTTTGAAATAAAAGCATCCTGCTCAGTCTGAACTTTTGCAAATAATGAATTGTGTACTCATTTTGTAATTTGACAAATGGGAGTATTTAACCGGATTTTTTGTTTGCTCCCCCCCCCCTTTTTTTTTTGGGGGGGGTTCATTTTTAACTACCTTATTTCTCTATTCCTTCAAAGTGACTCGCTATCAGCACTGTAATTGCACTCAATCCATAAATATAACGTTTACATTGACTATTATATAACTAGTGGTCAATCTAGAATACATTGTACTGGATGGAGTTGCTAAGTTAGACTAAGGGTGTCTTCAATGTCCAGTTTCAAATTTATACGCCAACATGAATCATGATACAAAACGCAATTACAAAACACAAACACCGTTCAATGTCTAAAATTTAAAGCTGATTATATTTTAATCGTCTTCAAATTCCCCGCTCTAAAAAAACAAACATCTTCTCCTTTTTTCACTTGCACCGGAAGCTTCCACTGCGAGAGCACATTTAAACACGTTTGAAAACTCAATCCTGTTCAGTGTCGCATTTCGTTGCAATCGCGATGCTCAAGGTCGTAAAATTATGCTGATTGTGTTTAAAAACGCATCTTTTTCGGCGTTTCAATTTTCCTCCGAATCTAGATTTGAAACACGTTTACTTTTACGACCGGGGATGGGGGACAATTACAAAACGCTGATATAAAGAAAAACAAGGAGGGTGTTCATTGTCCCCCATCCCCGGTCGTAAAAATAAACGTGTTTCAAATCTCAATTTAAATTTATACGCCGAAAATTTAAACGCCGAAAAAGATGTGTTTACAAACACAATCAGCTTCAATTTTACGACCTTGAGCATCGCGATTGCAACGAAATGCGACATTGAACAGGATTGAGTTTTTAAACGTGTTTAAATGTGCTCTCGCAATGGAAGCTTCCGGTGCAATTGAAAAAAGGAGAAAATATGTGTTTTTTTAGAGTGGGGAATTTAAAGACGATCGACGTATAAACACGTTTAAATTTTGGACACTGAACGGTGCACCGTTGTTCGCGTTTGTGTTTGAGTTTTGTGATTGCGTTTTGTATCATGATTCATGTTGGCGTATAAATTTGAAACTGGACATTGAACACACTCTTAGTAACTCTATGGTTATATGTACAACACAAATTCGTGAAACAAACACGCACACGGGATAATTTAGTATTTGGAGTTCATATAGTCCAGTAATATTGTTTGATAGAACGAGATACGTTTGTCGTTTCCCCATCGTCCCAGATAAGGCGAAACCCGAATAGTTAGTCATATTTCTCGGTGAAAGCAAGCGAATAATTGGAGTGTAGCGTTTTAAAGTTCAACATTTCTTGTTTATGTTATTTGGCATCAATGGCATTTCAAAAGGCCACGCATAGTTGAGCAAGAAGTGTTTAAGAAATAATTGTAAAAATGAGTTTGCACCAAACGAATCGGCGGGATTTGTATCGATGCAACAACCATACCTCAGAAAAGTAGGGTTCATTGGCCTTTCTATTATTTGCTATTCTTCATTCATCAAATCCCATTGATAATGAATACAAAGTGCCGTCCCTAGCTGCGGGAATCCTGTGCGATTGTTTTTGCTTTGATCAGAGCAAATGACATTTAAATTTCAAAATCTTCCCTTTTATCTATGCGGGGCTCTTTTTGTATTGTATTTGGTGTCAAAAAAGAGGAAAATATGAACGTTAAAATTATGCATCCTTACTAATCATATATAAAACGGAAATGGTTCTCTTTTGTAGCAATCTCCACCCCCTATAATACAAATATATATTTTTAAACAGGCTAAATAGTAAACAAAATTGTCATCAAAAGCTACACTATACACTATGATTTTACCCAAATTCTATAATTTTTTTTCTTTTCCAGATGATAGATAATTTGATTTTAAGAACCAACGCTTTCAAGTTTCACCTCTGTTAATACCAATTTTACTTTCTTGTATTTTGTTTCAAATTTAATTTATTGATCGAACTTTATTTTGATTTTGAATGTTTGGATATTTCAACATGTATTTTGTAAACGATTTTGTAAACTGGATGTATTTCAGCCTTTGGGCTGCCATGTTCAGCTTTTTAAAATAAACCATTCAATAAATAAAATAAATAATAAATAGTATTTCAATATCCTGTTCACATTCACATAAAAAAAAAACAAAAAACGACTGACCAATCGGGGTCGGCTAGGTCCGACTGGGACACCCTGTATGTCTCTGTAGCATGAGTATTCCGCTCCCCAATCAAATTATTATTATTATTATTTTTTTTTTAAATTTTTATTTATTTATTTATTTATTTATTTATTTATTTATTTATTTATTTATTTATTTATTTATTTTTTTTTTGGGGGGGGGGGGTGTTCTTCTGGAAAGTATTCTATATTCAATTTTGCTTTGTATTGTTTGCCTTCCTCAGATGTCATACACTCTAAAAACTGAAGTGCTGTTTTTAGCTCTTCAAGGGCTGAAATCAGCACTTTTTAAGTGCTTACATAGTGACTGCACTCAAAGTCCTCTTTTAGCACTTTCACGTGAGCTGAACTTTCAGCAAAAATGGGCAAAAACGGCGTGACTCCGTTGGGATTCGAACCTGGGTCCCCTGCGTGAGAAGCGCTGACGAGCACGTTAGACCAATTCACATCTCACGGTTGCTAGCAGATCATGGGCAGTTCCAAGGTAACGGAGTGACATTCAGAAGCAACATTTCAGCATTCAAACAAGTTTATCATCAAAGCTTTAATCTTATTACAAAGGAATGATGTCATGAACAAAGCGATGAATGGTACCTTTTCTTTTCAAATAAGATATATTTTTTTTACAGCTGATCCTCTTTATTAATAGTAGATAGAATATTCATAATATGGTTACGCGAGTGACGCAAAAGGAATGCATATTTGAGCAGAAAACTTTATTGCTTAAACCTGTGAAATTTAAATGGCTATCACATTTGTAGTTATTGATTGGATTCTATAATTATTATCTAGGTATATATGCCACCTTGCATAAAAAAATGGTTGAAAATATTTTGTTATTATGGCTTAAAACTTGAACCCTTGTCCGGTTACGGAGTGACGGTTACCGAGTGACGTGTGGTTTCCCGGTCTTTTTTATGAGGAGAAATGCATATAATTTAAGAAATATTTAATATCAAAGTTTGTTGGAGTAGACCATGACAATTAACATTAAGCCAAAAAAATTGGCAAAAAGTGACGAGATATAAGATTAGAGGCATTTAAAGCCCCATAGTCCCATAACGTGCTATAATTTGGGTTTGATCGAATTATTCAGCGCAAGAATAACTGAATCGCATATATTTTAAACTTAAATGATTGGTGTATTGTAAAGAAGCCTTTGTTGTAATTCAGATCTAAGTTTGCATTTCAAAGGCACAGCCGCACATGAAAATTTCAGGCTCCATGCCTGTATTTTGCTTGGAGCTGCCTCATATGCTTGCAAATGATGAACTTTCTCAAATTTGCCATTAATCATCTACATGCTGTCATAATTAATAAGCCAGTAGCGAGATCTCCGTGGTCTATTTGGTAACGTCAGTGGTACTCTTCAATGTCAGGTGAACCCGGTTCGAAATCCCATACCTGACCATGAAACATTTTTTGTTGATAAATTAGCACTTGGGTAAAGGTGCTAAAAAGCACTTCAGTGCTGATTAGCACTTCAAAGCAGCCACTATACGAGCAACCTTAAATTAGCAACTTCAGTTTTAGAGTGTAGCAACATAATATTCTACAGAAAGCCAATATCCTATCTGTTCCATCGCACTACATTCGCGACGTTCCAATTAATATATCAGTTTAATCATTGTTATATGAACCGAATATTGGTGCGATCTCGATGGTCAGCATGTCTTATTCTTTACAAAAATTGACAATAGGATTATAATCGTTTTAATCGACTCTTTCATAGACATCAATGCGGGCATCAATGCCTAAAGTTGGCTTTTGATAGAAACAAAATAAAACCACGACAAGTTACAGAACAATCATCGTTTGGTCAAGCACTATAACTTTGCGTGGAATCTTCAAGCTTTTCCTGTAGTACAAAAATGCGACTAAACTAGTTCGACAGCAAATATAGCGAGATTGTGTTCTCGGATTTAATCTGCCTTCATTTTTTTGTGGTTGGTTTTCATAATGATTTAGGTTTGGACTTCCATAATATTAATTTTTTTTCATCGTTTTTATTAATATGAATAGTCATTACTTATACAACGACCTGCCTGTGGAATAATGTACAAGCGCGTTCGAGATGAAATTGTTCATATAGGCCGCTATATAAATCGAAACTATTATTATTATTATTAAATTTTGTGTTCAATCTAAAAAAAAACTTTATGCACATGTTTATTATTTTTATAGGCGAGAAGGTAATAAAGCTAATGAGTAATAAAATATTAAAGAAATATGTTTATCTCTTTTCTCAATCACTTCTATGTATTTCTTTGTTTTCACCTTCACTCATCTTCTTATCTTTATTATGTATAATCTCGTTTAACCTTTTAATCTTCTCTTTTATCATTTCTTATTCATTTCTTTGTCTTCATCTTCTTTATCTTCCTCTTGTTTCATATCATTTTACATTATATTCTTTGTTTACTTTTGCATATTCTCTATCATTTCTTATGTATTTCCTTCTTACCCTCTTATTTGTATTGCTTACGTATATTTTGTTTATACTTCTTTTATCTTTTCTTCTGTCATTCTTAATGTATTTCTTTATTCAACCTTCTCCTACATCTCATTCAATTTTATAGTGTATAGAGGACCTTCAATCAAAATTCCCAAATGTACAATAGTCTTTTGTTATTAGATAATAGGGATATTTTCAATGTTCTAGTTTTTCTAAATCCATATGATTCACATTTTCATTCGACATATTATATTTCTTCAACATTTCAAAGTAATTACTATCCAATACTTTATTTGCACTTGATCTTATCAAAACAACATCTACAGCTACTAAAAAGTTTTACCATGTAATACAGGCGCGATCCAGGGGGCCCGAGGACACCGGCCCCCCCCACCAGCCCCCCCCCAAAAAAAAAGGGGGGGGGGAGAAAAGAAAAAGTAAAGAAAAAAAAAAGGAGTGGAACAAATAGATAAACCGGGCCGATTGACCACCATCCAACAGTTACCCAGCGGTCATATGGACTGTGTACATGATGGATGACCTCTTTGATGGCCGACGGCCCAAAAAAAAAGTAACACCTACCCCCCCCCCCCCCCCCCCCCCCCCGCTTATCGCACGGCCAGCGTGACGTGGAAAAAATAATTGAAGTGACGCTTTTGGCTCCCCCAATAGTAAGGGAAAAAATTTGGGTGTACCAAAATCTGAAATTCCGATTTTGGGCCCCCCCCCCCTGTAATGAAATCCTGGATCCGCCACTGTGTATTTACAGTTGATATACTGTGAATTTGAACTGGGTAGATCTATGCATTATTGAGAAAAAAACATACACCCAGCTGGATTTGTAAATTCGATATTTCTAGATTAAGAAGAATTAATTAACCGAGGACATTATTGTTTGTGATCTTATGTTTGTCGTTTCATCATCCATCATGCCCTTGTATTGTGCTGTACCAAATCAAACTATTTGGTGTTATACCATGAGTGGTATTTTTGTTTTGAAAACAATCCATGTTCCTTTGCTTTGTGTTGTTTGGTCTTCCTCAGATGTCATAGCAACATTACATTCTCGACAAACCAATTCGCAGGTGTTCATGCATGACGTTCCTTGATCACTTTAATATGCCGACATGATGCGATGAGGATATCACGGACGACTAATAATTACTTTACAAAATTGACAATAGTTTATAATCGTTTTAATCGACTCTTATTATACATCAATTCCAAAAGTTGGCTTTACAAAATTGACATTTTTTAATCGTTCTTTTTTGTACATCACCGCCTTAAGTTGGCTTTTGATAAAAACAAATAAAACACTGAAAAAAGTTAATAGAATAAGTATCTGGATTGTCAACCACTATAAACGTTTTCGTGGAATCGTCCAAGGCTTTTCTTGTAGTACGAAATGCGACTAAACTGGTTCAGAAAGCAATATAGCGAGTATATTGTTTTTTGTTTTTTTTTTAAGTTTAATCTGTTCTCGTTTTTATTTTTAAGAGGGACTTCCATGATTGAAGCAATTTATTATAAATTTTATATACACCTATATGTAGTTCGTTTTTATCATACAAATAGCCATTACTTTACAATGTCATATCGCCTTGAATTTGGATGATCAATCTACAAAAAACATTACACTTTATGCAAGTTTATTCTTAATTATAGGCAAAAAGGTAACACAGACTAATCAGTAATAAAACGCCCCAAACGTTTCAAATTTTATTGTCCGAAACAAAGGCGAAACGGAAATTCTTTTAAAAATAAGTAATGGGTAATAAAGACTTAAGAAACATACTTTCTTCTTCTTTTCTATCATTTTTTTTTATGTATTTCTTTGTCTCCACCTTTCACTCATCTTATATCATTTTTTATGTATTTCTTTCTTAAATCTTCTTTAATCTTCTCTTCTATAATTTATTATTTATTTATTTATTTGTTTCCATCTTATTTTATCTTCTCTTGTCTCATGTAATTTTACATATTTCTTTGTTTTACTTTTACATATCTTCTATCATTTCTTATCTATTTCATCTTTTTTTCATTTTCTTTTATCCTCTATTTTTATAATTGCTTGTGAATTTATTTGTTTCATCCTTCTTTTATCTTCTCTTCTGTCATTTTTTATGTATTTCTTTGTTTTTCATCTTCGCTCAACTTAATTCAGTTTTTATAGTGTAAAGTGTGTCCCACAAAATTTTTTTTATTTAAGTATTTTATTTCTGAATGATACATCACATTGATACATAGAAGCAACTCCTTGGAGAAAAAATGATCAAGATAATAT
>CALNVZ010003434.1:9528121-9567402 GCA_940671915.1 Paracentrotus lividus | reverse complement strand
TGTCGTTTACATAGTTATTTATACAATATATATTGGTAGTCTTTCAAAAATTAATATCAGCATTTAATAATAAGATTAATCTCAAGTTTAAGCCTTATATTGGCTATAACCTACTGTAGTGTTACGACCATTATAACTCTCCGAAAGTTTTCTTGATCAAATTATGTTATCTTATAAAATTGACTGTAAAATGTTTTTAATATTATCTTGATCATTTTTTTCTCCAAGGAGTTTGCTTCTTATGTATCAATGTGATGTATCATTCAGAAAAAAATATTAAAAATAAAAATTTTGTGGAACTCACACTTTACACTATAAAAACTGAATTAAGTTGAGCGAAGATGAAAAACAAAGAAAATACATAAAAAATGACAGAAGAGAAGATAACAAAGAATGGATGAACAAATAATTCACAAGGCAATTATAAAAAATAGAAGGAATAAAGAAAATGAAAAAAGATGAAATAGATAAGAAATGATAGAAGATAATGTAAAAGTAACAAGAAATATGTAAATACAATGAGACAGAGAAGATAAAATAAGATGGAAACAAATAAATAATAAATAATAAATTATAGAAGAGATAGATTAAAAGAAGATTTAAGAAAGAAATATACATAAAAAATGAATAAGATGAGTGAAAGGTGGAGTAAAAGAAATACATAAAAAAAAATGATAGAAAAGAAGAAGAAGTATGTTTCTTAAGTCTTATTACCATTTACTTATTTTTTAAAAAGTTTTCCGTTTCGTCCTTTGTTTCGGACAATATAAAATTGAAACGTTGTGGGGCGTTTTATTACTGATTACGTCTGTGTTAACTCTTTTTGTCCATATAATTTAGAAGATAAACTTGCCAATAATAGGTATATGTTTTTGTGTAGAATTGATCATCGACCAATTCAGGCGATATGACATTGTATAAGTATATGGCTATTTGTATGATATAATACGAATACATATAGGGTGTATTATAATATTTATGAATAAATTGCTTCAATCATTGGAATGTCCCTTCTGTAAAAATAAAAACGGACAGATTTACTTAAAACTAAAAAAAACAAAAAACAATATACTCGCTATATTTGTTTCTGAACCATTTAGTCGCATTTCGTAGCTACAAAAATGCCTTGGAACGATTCATACGAAAACGTTTTATAGTGGTTGACAATACGCACGATACTTAAATCTAATTACTTTTTTCAGTGTTTTTATTTGTTTTTTATTGCAAAGCCATACCTTAAGGCGGTGATGTACAAAAAAGAACGCATTAAATAAAATGTCATTTTGTAAAAGCCAAACTTTTTGGATTGAATGTATAAATAAGATTCCGATTATAAACGATATATAAACTAATTGTCAATTTTGTAAAGTAATATTAGTCGTTCCGTGATATCCTCCAACGCATCATGTCCGCATGATTAGTGATCAAGGACGTCATGGCATGAACACCTGCGAATGTTTTGTCTGAGATGTAATGTTGGCTAGACATCCTGAGGAGTACGCAAACAACACAAAGCGAAAGTGAACATGGATTGTTTTTCAAAGACAATAAATACCCTACATGGTAAGTACACGGCATAATAGTTTGATTTTGTACACTACAATACAAGGGATGATGGATGATGAAGACGAGACAACATAAATCACAAACAATAATGTCCCGTTAATTAATTCTTCTTAATCTTAGAAATATCGAATTTACTAAATATCCATGCTGGGTGTAAATGTTTTTTTCTCAATTAATGGCATAGATCTACCGATTCAAATCACAAGTATAGTCGAACTGTAATACAACAGCTGGCGGATCCAGGATTTCATTAGCAGGGGGGGGGGGCTCTAAAATCGGAACTTTCAGATTTTGGTAACTCTCCCATAAATTTTTTTCCTCTTAACATTGGGGAGCAAAGGTAACAATCTAACTTATTTTTATCGTCACGCTGAGCCGTGCGATAATGCTGGCGGGGGGGGGGGAGGCATTTATTTTATACAACTGGCTTAAATTTTATGCGATAGGGTCAATTGAATACAGAGGTATCAGACCTCTTTCAGCACTTATCAGAAAACATCTCAATCCAAGTTTCGTCAATACGTTGAATAACGTACGTAGTCCAATTACGTCTTTATTCACTGTTATTTCATTTCCCTTTTTTTAGATTTTGGGCCCACAACTTGGGGGCCATTAAAAACAATGAAGGTTTAAGAAAATTGGCATGTTATCTTTAACACTTGAACAGATAACAAATATTGTTAGCTGAACCTGACTACACATACTTAATACGAAACGTGGATGGAGAGGTTTCCTGATGTGTAATGAAAAAATGCTCATATCTTTCTGGTTATTAGACCATATCACATAAAATTTCTTCCAGTTCTAGAAAATGAATTGTAGCTTACTTGTATAAAGATTGAAACAAAATGATGTTGTAATTTTAGTATTATACCTATCCAGAGTGCCATTGGCATTTTTTTGTGGGATACGCTTTATATACATCTCCTTTGTAAAAATAGGGATATTTTAACGTTCCTTTTTTTAAAAACCCATTTGATACACATTTTCATTGACCATGTTTATATTTTCCTTTAATATAATTTGCTATCAATACTATATATGCACTAAATCTATGAATACAGCATTTAAATTTATTAAAATGTTCTACAAGTATATACGGTTGATGTGCTGTGAATTTCAACTGGGTAGATCTGCGCATTATTGAAAGAAAAAAAAACAAAACCAAACACCCATTTGTAAAATCGATATTTCTAGATTGAGAAGAATTAATTAACCGAGGACATTATTGTTTTTGATCTTATGTTTGTCGTTTCTACTTCCGTCATGCTCATATCACCAAACTATTTGGTGTTATACCATGATTGGCAGTGGCTGATACAGGATTACAGGATGGGGGCGCCAGGTCCGATAATGGGGCGCCGCCGAAATTTTCCGATTTTAATATGTACAGTCAATGAGTGGTTTTTAAATTATAGGGGGCGCGCGTCCCCTGCGCCCCCGCCTGGATCCGCCACTGAGGGGTATTTTCTATTGAAAACAATCCATGTTTCTTTGCTTTGTGTTGTTTTTCCTTTTAGATGTCAGAGCAACATAATATTCTCGACAAATCAATTTGCATCTGTTCATGCACGACGTTCCTAATGTCATCATGCGATGAGGATATCAAACGACTAATAATTATCTTTACAAAATTGACAATAGTTTATAATCGTTTTAATCGACTCTTATTACACATCAATTCCAAAAGTTGACTTTTACAAAATTGACATATTTTTAATCGTTCTCTTTTGTACCTCACCGCCACATTTGACAAGTTGGCTTTTGATAGAAATAAAACCCTGATAAA
Source organism: Paracentrotus lividus (assembly GCA_940671915.1). NCBI lineage: Eukaryota > Metazoa > Echinodermata > Echinoidea > Camarodonta > Echinidae > Paracentrotus > Paracentrotus lividus. The sequence goes on along the minus strand of CALNVZ010003434.1, from coordinate 9,564,047 downwards.
GTTTACAGAACAATGATCTTAATTGTCAAGCACTATAAATATTTTCGTGGAATCGTCCAAGGCTTTTCCTGTAACTACCAAATGCGACTAAACTAAACACACACAAAAAAAAAGGTCCCCCCTATTTCAGATATCAATAATTTTTTAACCAGGAGGAATTTAAAAAATATAATTATATGTCTATGTAGGGAATTTAATTAGCCGCAATGGGAGCGAACTTTAGGAAAAATCATCTAGTCATGCTTCAGTGAGCAATGGTTGAATACAAAAATGTCATTTTTTGAAGTTAACAAGCCTAAAATGGCAACTTTGATTCAATGATAACGGACCCATTTTCAGATTTCAAACATTTTACACGTCAGAATTTATGCAAAACGTGCCCCATATACGTAAATGAAATTTGCGTCAAATTTTACGGTTGAGTGAGCATGCAGCAAAAATTGCCCAAACTGCGATTTTTACTTCTTTGCCATGGTATAATCGATCAAATGTGAGGGAATTCCTGTTTTGGAACTGTATGCAACCAAAATCCATTCATTCACGGTTGAATGACCCCATCAATCAACCAAAAAATAGGCTATTTTAGAATTACGAAGAGTCATTGTAGTAATTTTATGCACTAGAAAGCATCTCAATAACATTTTTTGGTTTTATTTATCTTCTTTGGGCATGTGTCAATGATCCTATGACATTTATTTACAAATTCATGCTTCAGTGAGCACGTAAGACTAGAAAAGCCCTTTTCTCACGTATGGACTAAAATTCAAATTCTTACTTTGATTGAATATAACAATTCTTTTTGGGGAGTACTTTTTATTTTAATTTCACAAAAATCCCGATGTTTCACGCCTCAGTGGACACAAGATACAAGAAAATCATGCAAATAAGAAGAAAGTTTGGGGCTTCGTCATGGTTCAGTGACTTTTCGAATACGTAATTTGAATCAAGATAATGTTAGTTGGAGATCAATTGAAGCTGTGTGCCAAGTTTCGTGACATAACTCACGGTAGAATCAACAATTATCATCAATGAAATTGGCCGAATTTCACATTAATTTTGTCAGGTATTGATTTCCTCCTCCATTGACTTTATGTACAGAGGGGTTCTAGGACATCTCCCCCGGAGGACAACTCCCCCGGGGACAACTCCCGGAGGACAGCTCCCCCGGAGGACAACTCCCCTGGAGGACAACTCCCCCGGAGGACAACACCCCCTGAGGACAGCTCCCCCGGAGGACAACTCCCCCGCAGGACAACTCCCCTGGAGGACAACTCCCCCGGAGGACATCTCCCCCGGAGGATAGGTCCCCCCAAGGACAACTCCCCGGATGACATCTCCCCTAACTTTAAATGCTTTATAACTATTGATTTTATGCCAAGCCCTTGGTTTTTCTTTCTGTTACAATTATTACATTACTTTTCGCATGGAGTAACCCTTCTGTAATGACAAGCGAGGATGGGAATGGTTGTTTAATTGCTAATCATCCATTGGAACCACACCTTCCAATCTATGAATGGCTACTCCTTCCCTCAAAAGGCTGTTAGGTTTGGCAGATTCAGAGGTACCCCAAGGAAATGTGACCCTCAGAAAAGGAAAATTAATGACAATGCAAGAAATAAAAGAAATGTTGAAAAAAAGGGAAGGATGCTAAATGGGGAACGTAAATATAAAGCTACAGGAGTAGAAAAGAGCACGAAGGGCGAGTTGGCCTACATATCTCTAGTCGTCTTCAGCAAGGGGGGGGGGGTGAGCCACGATAATTAAGCTTTAATTAATAATTAATCACACCCTAAACAAATTAGAATGGGGGCAAAAGTTTTAACGAGAACACCATTTTTATTTATCAAAAAAGGAATTCGCAAAACTGAATTCCAACATCCTCACTTGTTTTGTCATTTTTCAAGGAATAATGTAATACAATCATTGTCATTGGGTTTAATTATAATTCTAAAACATTTGCTGAAACAAGCCAAAACAAAACGAAACAAAACCCTTGTATCAAATTATGTACATGTATTTTTGTATAATTGAGTGTGATATAAAATTTTCCTCTTGACGATTCGCGCTTGAAAATTCCTTCCCCCCCCTTTTTTTTCGCTAAAAGAAAGATAATCGTCACCGTTTGTAAAAGAATAACAACAACAAAAATAGAACCATAAAAGTAAAAATATACTGCTTCGGGTCATTTTTAGTCAAAAATTTCGGCTCGCGCTTTGCGCTCAAGAATCATCCCTTCAAAAGGTTCATTTTTTTCAGATTTCGAACACCCTCAAAAATCCTAGTTACGGGCCTGACCATTGACCTACATACTCTAAAATCTAATCAGATCATCTTCCTATGGAGATTTAAGATTAAAGTTGATATCTCTCTCTCTCTCTTTTGACGATAAAATTCGGTTCCAATAGCAGTACGCCTCTATAGCTGCCAAACTTTAACACCCTTCGCCGGAAAAAACAAAAATTGCCTAAGATTTTGGAAAAAAATGGAGCAAAAATTAACGAGTGCATGTGGATCTGTTATCCGGAATGGTTGAGTTGTCCTAGGGGGCTTGTCCTGCGGGGTAGTTGTGCTGCGGGGGAGTTGTCCTCCGGGGGCGTCGTCCTCCGGGGGAGTTGTCCTCCAGGGGACTTGTCCTCTGGGGGGAGTTGTCCTCCAGGGGAGTTGTCCTCCGGGGAGTTGTCCTCCGGGGGAGTTGTACTCGGGGGATATGTCCTCTGTGGGACTTGTCCTCCGGGGGAGTTTTCATCGGGGGAGATGTCCTCCGGGGGAGTTGTCCTTGGGGGACCTGTCCTCCGGGGGAGATGTCCTGCGGGGGAGTTGTCCTCCGGGGGTGTTGTCCTCCGGGGGAGTTGTCCTCCGGGGGAGTTGTCCTCCGGGGGAGCTGTCCTACGGGAGTTGTCCCCGGGGGAGTTGTCCTCCGGGGGAGATGTCCTGATACGGTACAGAGGTTTAACAAAAGTGAAATTTGGCATATTTTAATTGTCAGTTTTTGTCCATTTGACTGTGAATCATTTTATGAAACTTTCCACATAGCTTCAACTGGTCTCTAACTAATCTGATCTTTACTCAAAATGAGTATTCGAAAAGTCACTGAAGGAAGTGATTATACTTTGAAAATAATTGTTTTTGTACATTGTTTAAGAATTGATGACCCTGCTGGAGAGGACATTCAGTTTAACATTGCATTAATGTGAAATACTGACCATCTATAGGTGTTTAGATGGAAAATCACATTTTATGATATTAAATGGAGGTATATTATTATTGTGTATCAGTGCCATAGATAGTGCAAGCCTCGGTGCTTCAAAACATGAAGAAAATACCTGTTGTGGAGAGGACTCACTTTTAACGGACAATAAAGTTATCAAATTAACCAAGCAATAAAATATATATCACATATTATGTTCATTGATTTGTGACATGTCCTCATATTCAAACATACTTAAGATTATTTACAAAATAAGAGAACTGCTGAAACTGCTTATCCTATAAAGGAGAGCTAATGGTGTAAAATGAAGTCAAAAGGAGCCTGAGCTTTCGATCCTAGCAGAATCTTTATTTATTCCCCCCCCCTTACTTCTTCTTGTAGGTCTATAACACACAGGTCTACTAGGTGTTTTTTTCCTTGCCTTTTTCTCTTTTCTTTCATTCTTTTCAGCCCCTTAGCCTCCACTCTAATCACTTCTTTGTTTACTCTCTCCTCCCTCTCCCAGCTGATCATCTCCCTTTTGTTCCAGTTTGCTGTTTGATCACACCTCTTCTTGCCTTTTGATTGGCTGGCTTCTTAACACCTTTTACATCCCCCTTTTTGTTCTCTCCCTCTTGGCTTGCCACTTAGGTGTAGCTTTTCTCTGTCTTTCTCTATATCCTTGTTTGTTCCCTACTTTTCTGTGTCATTTTGTCTCTGACGAAGATTCTGCTAGGATCGAAAGCTCAGGCTCCTTTTGACTTCATTAAGATTATTTAAACAGATTTTGGGCCCATACATATCATTTTATCTTACTGCTGCTGACCTCAGTGTTATGAAGAGGATGTTATGTTTTTTATCTTTAATGGACAAAATACGTTTACAAAAATATTCATCACTTCCACATTTCTTGGCCAAATTTGGTCAAGTAAGATTCATGATGTTACAAAGTGGCTATACTTACTATAAAGCATTAAAATTTCACACAAATGTCAAAATATTCATGTATGATATCAGTGAACATACTCAAAATTATGAAATGAGAATCACTTTACAGTTAAAAATGCGCTAAAAATGCTGATATTAACAGAAATAATGTTTGCAGTGTTACAAAAATTTAACTGTAGTTTGGTGTTGATAAGGTCCATCAAATGCAACAGCCAACATGATATAGTAATTGTTCAAAGATACCAAAATGAGGAAAAACCCAGATTTTTAAAAGTGTACTCTTAACGTGAAATAGCCCAAAACTTGACCTTTGCCAGAAAACGTGAGGCTGTATTGACATTAAAATATGTATTTACAAAGTTTATTACATGGTTAAGAGGATGTGACTCTGCAAGTTTGTGTCTGCTTTTTTAATTTTTAAATTCCTAGTATCATGTGAACAAATTCAAAATTTAAAAACACCATTTTTTCTGGTCCCATGTGTTACGAACAAATAAATTATCCTAAATTAAATATGAATTGAGTTATTTCAATTGTTGTTTATGATTTTGTTGAAGGTTCTTAGTACCTTCAAAAATATATATAAGGATTGGGATTTCAATTTAAGATTTATCAAAAAAAGCCTATTTTTGTCTCTGAATGTCCCGTGTGTTACATTGCAAATTAGCGTGGACTTGTCCGAATAGAACATTTAAATTTACTAAAATGTATATACGGTTGGTTTGCCGTGAATTTGAACTGGGTATATACCTGTGCATTACTTTCAGACGGTTCTTTGAAACTGCTTTGAAACTGTTTTTGAACATTGTCGCGGAGACGTCTTGGAGACGTCTCCGCGACGGAATAAAGTATCGGAGACGTCTCTAATAATTTTTATCCGTCGCGGAGACGTCTCCACGAAGTGAGATAACACCCAAAGCAAACTATTCAGTGTTATACCATGAGTGGTATTTTCTTTTGAAAACAATTTATGTTCCTTTGCTTTATTTTGTTTGTCTTCCTCAGATTTCATAGGAACATAATATTCTCGACAAACCGAGTCGCATCTGTTCATACACACCATTCCAAATATCACCATTGCTTTAATAAGCCGACATCATGCGATCAGTATGTCATGGACGATTATCTTTATTGACAATATTTTATAATTGTTTTAATCGACTCTTAAATAATTTTACATCAACTCCCAAAGTTAGCTTTTGATAGAAACACATAAAACACAGTCAAGGTTAATAGGCAATCATTTTCATCGTTAAGCACTATTAATCTTTTCAGTCAAATGCTTTCGAAATGCACTCCACCTAGCACATGCGATTAATGAAATTAGTCCTTTGTTTTCTAATTACATAGCAATGCATCTATCATCAATTATTGCTAATATATATTTTTTTATTGGCCCGAAAGATTTCATTGGATTTGTATTATTATTATCATCATTCATTTATGACCATTCAATTCAATTGAAATTGGGTTTATTCTTAACTATAAAGTGCAGGATATTTCCTTTGATTGTCTAAATGAACAAGGTCATCATCCTTTGTGTATATTTAATTTTTGAAGAGAGGTATAGTGTCATTATTATTCTTTATTGTTATAAATGCGAGTACCTACATAATTATCTAGAAAAAAAAATTGAATGCATGCATCATCTATTATTTATCGTTTTCTTTTTATGATTGTTTTTATCAACACTTTGGGGGAATATTGGTTGAGAACTTTTTTCAGGAAGTCATCTTTACCTTTTAGGTTTTGTTTTTAGAATAGCAACATGCAATAGGTTTTAAAAGGGAGCAGCACAGTCATCATGCTTCATCCTTTCTCTGCGCCCATCCGCTAATGAGGACACAGAAGTAATAGAAGTTACGAATGATTTTACGAACGACTGGGACATGTTCGTGTGTGCTATACTAATCACATTCACAATGATAGCATAAGAACATATCACCAGTTGTTTGTAAAGTTGTTCGTATATTACGAACAACTTGGTGAAACACCCCCCTTATGAGTTTGTTATGGCAGGATGAGAAAGTACTGGGATGATGTCAATTTGACGCGCCATTGTGTATTAAAGTATAATGCAGTAAGTTTGGAAAAGGATTAGTGCTGTCATGTAGCTACATTTCTTGCTCCATATTAATGTTGTTTACACCCCTCCTCACATGAAGATACTTCTGCGCTATAATTTTTCACTTCTTTATTTTAACCCAAAGAATGCTCAGGGTACGCGATATGTCCAACGAAGCAAGTTTAGCCAACGAGTATTGGTCAAGGTAGAAATCGTTATGGTTTGGTTGTAAACTGTGCCGATAACAATCCATCGTCTAACGACAACACTGTCATTTGCTCAGCTTTTCTATACTCAGTCCGAAATTTTGCTAATGATATGTTCCCATTTTTGTTATTAAATAAATGGGAATATGTCATTGCTCCTTTTTTCTTTTCTTTTTTCTTTAAAATGTTTAAATTTTCGTTTACCTTATTTATCTTTTACTTTAAAACAATGTGCTATAAATACTGAAATTGCACCGAATCTATGAGTATAACATTAACATCTAGCAAAATATTCTATATATTGTTGGTATGTTATTCATTTGAGTATATTATATGCATTATTGAATTGAAAATATAGGCTCATTATTTCAAGAATGGATTTGTAAATTCGATATTAAGATTAAGAATTAAACAACAGAGAACATTATGGTTTGTAATCTCATTTTCCCCCACGACGCTTCGTTGTATGCTATTTATTTTACTCGTATTCTATAATAAAGCACTTATAACTAACTATTTTGAGTAACACCATGATGAGATGTGTTTTTCTTTTGAAAAACATCCATATTCCTTTGCTTCTTCTTCTTCTTCCCTTTTTTTTGTTGTTGTTTGTTTGTTTGTTTGTTGTTGTTGTTGTTGTTGTTGTTGTTGTTGTTGTTTTTTTTTTTTTTTTTTTTTTTTTTTTTTTTTTTTTTTTTTTTTTTTTTTTTTTTTTTTTTTTTTTTTTTTTTTTTTTTTTTTTGGGGGGGGGGGTCTTCTCACATGTCATAGCAACATAATATTCTCAAACCAATTCACATCTGTTCATGCACGACGTTCCTTGATCGCTTTAATATGCCGACATGATGCGATGGGGATATCTGGGACGTCTAATAATTGAATTTACAAAATTGACAATATGCTTTTGATTGTTCTTTTTCATACTTCACCTCGGCGGCCCAAATTGGCATTTTGATAGAAACACATAAAACACTGAAAACATATATACATATATATTAATCGCTGTGCCCCAGTTTGCGCCTACTCTGTTATGCTGAGGTTCAATCGAAATCATTGGACTTTAATATTTAATAAAATCCTTTATTTTAGATTTTTAAAAGGCCTAATATTTGTTTTTTAATCATTGCCATTTCCTATCCAGAGTGGCTTTGTAGTACCACAACTTAATGATATTAGCCCCCCCCCTTTTTTTTGGTGGTACTTAAAAAAATAAAGAGCTCTTAAACATAATTATCATCATCTTTTATTGCTTATATATATATACATTAATTGAGGTCGTCATTATCTGGCAAAGGCAGTTAGCAGCCTCATAAATTGGCTTAAAGATTATTTTAAATTGTAATCTGAAGCTATGTGCCAAGTTTCAGGAAATGACTTACAGTCAAATGAACAAAATGAAAATTAATGACAAATTTGCCAACTTTTACTTTTGTTTAATTATATAAACCTCTGTTCACGAAGTTAGTGGGGTATAAAATCAATATCAAAACAAAGTTAAAAAAAATAATATTCTGAAACTACGTGTCAAGTTTAATGAAATAACTCACTGTCAAATGAAAAAAAATGAACAATGACAAAAATTGCCAAATTTTTACTTTTGTTAAACCTCTGTTCACAAAGTCAGAGGAGATCAAATCAATTTCTAACAAATTTGATTTCTTCTCTCTCTCTCTCTCCCTCCTTTTTCTCTCTGTCTCATTTTCTCTCCTTCATTTCTTAAAAAAAAAAATCTTTAACGATAGTGTTTTGATTAGTTATAATTATGTTTGTATTTCTAGACTGTCTTTCTGGACCTTGCCAGCGTGGGTGGTGTGAGGAGACTATGGAAGGCTATCTGTGTCATTGCCCAGAAGGATTCTCAGGGAAAGACTGCTCAGAAGGTAACAGAGAATTGTAAATTTAGGTATTGTTAAACTGCACTACATTGTGTAAAGTGTAAAAAAGAGAAAGGATAATAATACTGCTAATAATAATGATAAATGTATAAAATGAATGAATAAATAAATAAATAAAATAGAGGATGAAAATTAAGTTATTGGTTGATATTACTCATAGTGATTCAGAAATTAGTCAAACTATATGCATGTCATGTTTGCTGTATATCTCGTAAATGTGAAGGTTTCAAAGAATGTTGTCATTAAAGATACCTTTACGAACGAAAATATTAATAAAAAAAAAATGATTATCCACCCATATGATAGCTGACCAAATAATAACGGATTCTCCACGTCATGGACAAAACGTGACGGATGACCCGGGGTCAAATACGACGACCACAGAGCAACCATCGACCATGTGGTCTTCGCTGTATTCATCATTCACCTCTTGGATGACGACTGGGGCGACTACGATGTTGACAGAGGTGGCTACGATGTCTCCAAACGCGACTACGATGACAAACGAACCGACTTCTATGTCGAACGAGGCTACTAGGATGTCGAACGAGGTGACTACAATGTCGAACGAGGCGATTTCGATGTCAACCGAGACAACTACGATGTCAACCGAGGTGACTACGTTGTTGACCGAGGTGATTGCGATGTCAACCGAGGCGACTACGATTTTAACCGAGGGTACTACGATTTTGAACGAGGCAACTACATTAGTGGAAGTGACGACTTCTACGACACCGGGAATCGCAGGTAAACTTCGACTTGTAATACTACTACTACTACTTCTTTTAGTACAGCTACATATAATTATATTTCTACTACTACTACTACTACAACAACAACAACAACTACTACTACTACTACTACTACTACTACTACTACTACTACTACTACTACTACTACTACTACTAGGGGAAGGTGGGGCATAACGGACCCTAGGGGCAAAACGGAACTTTCTCATAGCTTGACATCAAAAGTATTTCTTTCAATAAAATGTATTGCAGTAAATGAGGCATTGCTGCACCAATTTACCACTGAAGTTTCATCGAAAAAAATCAATACCTACAGAGGGGGGTGCCATTCAAAAATTTGTACCCCTCTGATGTAGGGTATTTCTGCTTGGGGCAAAATGGAACCCAATGGTGTGGGGCAAAAAGGACCATAATTTGGCTGACCCTGGGGAGAATTTGGTGTGCTCGCAGCATCCCTTCTGGAGACTTCCAAAAGTACATTTATTTTGCCAACTTGAACAAATTTTGACAAATCAGTCCCCAGGAGTTGATTATTTCTTACGGGGCAAAACGGTACCCCATAATAGGGTACCATTTTGCCCCAACAAAATATGCACGGAGTCAATTTTGCCCCACTAGTGGGGCAAAACGGACCTTTTCCGATATTTTTTCAGCTTCATTTTGCCGGAAGTATGAAAGAGATGAGAATTATTGATCGATTGTTTATCAAACTTCAATAAGAACTCGTCAAGGAAATATCATTTTTATAGTCTTGCGCCTATCTGTGACGTCACAGAAGCCACTTGAAGTTACGTGGTCCGTTATGCCCCACCTTCCCCTACTACTACTACTACTACTACTACTACACTGAAAACCTAACCTCGTCCGTCAATGGACCGGCTAGCTTTAACGCTAGTCGGTCAAGATGGACTAGTTTTAAAGCTAGTCTGTCATGTTAGTCCATCGAGACGGACTAGCATACAACTGAATCTACATCTCTCAACTTGACGGACGAGCTTTAAAGCTCGTCCGTCTAGCTTGATGCTAGTCAGTCGACGTGACCGACTAGGTCGATAAAAGTAGCTGGATGGACCCAGTTTACCCATTAAAATAACTGACTAGCTTTTGATACAAATAGACTATAGGATGGTTGCTCAAATTGTGACTTCTCCCAGGGTTAGCCATCCCACAACACTTTAGGGATATGATAATGTATAAAATAATATATAAAGCAAATTCTATAATGTCGCATATCTTAGATTTGTGCAACCATAGCATATCAAAATTAGAATTTTTAAGAATAAATTAACATTACGAAATCGATCAACTTGCAATGTCCCCATTTGTTGCGTGTATACACATTTCGCCACCTATCAATAAGTCGTGCAATGCCACGAGGTATTCTCAACCTCGTTTCGGTTTTTATTCGTTAGTCTCTGAAATATTCCATTTCGAAGGCACCGATTGATCAGGATTCCGGTTAATATGCTTATAAAAACAATAATCATGTACACATGAAGGGTCAAAATGACAACGACAGCAGAGCTGTATCAACACATTATTAATCTCCGATTGTCCAATCATGATGTTTGATAACTCTGTTGTCATTGTCAAATTTAAGCCTTCAGTGTACATGATTATTGCTTTTATATTTCTCTCCCACCCCCTATGTGTGTGTGTCTCTCTCCTCCCCCCCCACGATGGCTAGGAAGATTGGAAGGGAAGAGGTGGTATGATGAGCATTTAGTTGCATGTTTCCCATATCTTGTAGATAATAGAAAATAAATCTATTGAATATTTTTTGTGTTTTAGTTAATTGTTCTGGAGAAACTCGCAATATTTTTCTTAATCATCAAATAGCAAAAGCTAGGAATCAAGTTTTGTACGTTACTCATCAAAACATGATACCGACTGCCTAACCTGTCTGACAAAGCAAGAATGGAGTGCAAAATGAAATTTAGCCTACATGAGGGGCACATAGAGTTAGATACTAATTAAATGACTTATGCCATTGTTTCCAGTTGCCATTAAAAGACAGCCGTGGTTGCGTTTCAAACGAGTGGAAATAAGGAGACCATTGTTTAAATTTGTAGTTCTGGAATGAATACATGATTACATTCTCTTCTTTCTTTATAATAGGGAGAAATAAATTGGGGAGTAGTAATTTCGTTGAAAAATGCCAGACCCAAGCCCGCACCTGTTTTCTTGCAACAAAATTGATTCAGTTGTGTTCCGATTCATTACTCTTTCATTAGCAATAGTGATTCGAACTTGGTTGTGGTTCTCTCAATCATTGATAATGTTGGTTACTAGTTATGACTGGATATTCCTGATGTTGGGACATATTTTGAAAAGTTTAGGTAAAGAATCCAGATGAATGATGTATAAAACTAATTTCGGGGCCCCAATAATCCTGCTCAACCACACTTTCATTTTTCACTGGGAATCAAGACGTCGAGGTTTGATCTCGTTTGTTTACATACGCAACTATCGCTAGGGGTAAAGAAATGTGAATTGTCTTGACGAGGCCCGCATAGATCAATACGACAGGTACATGCGTGCCATTTGCTTTTAATATACGTAAACACACAGTTAATGCCGGCCTTTTCCAGTTGATTCAGCCGAGTCAGATTGGAGTGAGCGGTGATAGTTTTTATATTTTTTTCTAGCTGTATTGCAAATTAGAAGATGCGCGACATATCGCATTGGTGTTGCCCTGTTTTAAAACGGATTTTCATATGAAAGGAGCGTGGTGGATTTTTCAACCCCGCGGAAATGGAAAACTAGCGACATTATCGGGAACCATCCCATAGTCTAAAATAGTTGCAATGTCGTTTCAATGTACCTTCTTTATTTATTCCGTTTCCGGGCATAATCATGTTGATACATTCTGAAACAAAGGTTGTTTTGGCTTGGCAATCTGAAAGCTTACGAGACATAAAATCTATCATGACAAGCTGACAAGTGTGCAATTCACGAGTACCGGTAGATTCCAAATATTGTTCTCCATTCTTCAATTACAGGCGCAAGGCGAATTGAATACCTTGTTACTATAGAACTCAAGAACCCGCGGTATTTTCTTACAGATTGCTGGTGAATGCCCGGCTTAGCAACAACAGTGAATAGAAGTTGGATACAATCAACATTCTCAAACAAAGGTTGTTTTGGCTTGACAATCTGAGAGCAATACAATAGCCGAAATAACATCAATCGTGAATAGTAGGGGAGACCGGGGACAATTGTAACAGGTTTTTTTTTCTTCCAAATTTGACCTATCAAATTTATTAAAGCTAAATACTTGCTTAAAACTAAATAAAGTGAAATATGCATATCTTAGCTTGACATATGAATAGGTTTGGGTTAAGTAAAACAAGTTATTTTGAAGCTATTACCATTTCAAAACAAGATGTCGAGTGTTACAATTGCCCCGTTAAGGGGAGATCCAACCCTAAAAATGAAGGTTCAAATGTTGTTACTGTACAAACTAAGCACACCTGGTTTTTTCGAAAGCAAATACCATGGGACACAATATTCCAGAGGTGTGCTCTTCGAAATTTGTTGCGATCACCTCTTAATCTGAGGGGGCGTCCAAACTTGTTGCCCTTTTTATGACAAATAGTATTTTGGAAATAACATTCGGAAGAAATGTCACATTGCCCCGAATTTGAAATCATATGAAAGAGGAATAAATTGCCTACAAGCTGAAACCTACTTTGATGATATTTAGAGGGGCAAAAGTGAATATTCAGCCCGAACAAGTTCATTTTTAATAATATTTTTCAAAAAATCGAATGTAATAAAAAATCATACTTCGCATTTGTCAAAACTGCGTAAAGAATATTCGATTATAACTATTTAGAAAATTGTTCCAATATGTGCACGACATCTTGTGAGAAAATCAGGTTCGTAAAATATTTCAACAAAAACTTATATCATCCTAAAGTTGCGAACTTGATTTCACCGAAAACGACAATCTGGTCAATCCCTATAAAAGCTCCGTACACGGACCTGTATTACTCTATGGGAATAGGTATGGTGTCTTCTAAATACAATTTCTTTTACATTTTAAACCCCAAATCCACCGGTTTCTGCAGTAAAATTTGATAACATTAAATGATCTACAAGTAAATAGATATCGTTTTTATTGTTTTTATATAAACAAACAATACGAGTTCTCAGCACTTTTCCAAATATACCCCAAAAGATGTTTAGAGGTGTACATTCTCACATTTCATGATCTTATATTATGTGATGCATGCAAAGGTGGTGAACAAATAAAAGTGAGTGCAGAGTGAATTTGAGAAGATGCTCCATTCCGTTCTCCAATAGTAAGTGTTATGTTTGTAATATTTTGAAAGATATTCCAGGAACTTTTTTTTCTTTCTTTCTTTTTTTTTTTGCCTTTTACATTGGCTTTGGCCCCCACCCTAACACAGCCTAAAGGCTTAGTTGACCAGACATCAAGGATATTTTGTGATAAAAGGGTTGTCGAGGGTGAAGCTCGTTGTTCCGATGGTCATTTGTCCGTAGGTTCGATGCTCCGAAGGTAATGGTTCGTTTGTCCGAAAAAAATAGGGTTCGTTGTTTCAAAGGTTCATTTGACCGACAGTCGTTCGTCCGAAAGTGATACAGGGTTCGCTGTTCCGAAGGTAAGTTCATTCGTCGGGAAATGAAATCAGGTTTGTTCATCCAAAACTGAAATGGGGTTCAGTGGTCAGAAAATGAAATAGGGGTTATTCGTCCGAAAAGAAAGTAGGATTTATTCGTCCAAAATATTTGGTAATCCCTAATTCATTTCCGGACGAATGAATCTTATTCTAGATTCGGACAAATGCACATTAGGACAAACAAACCTTCGGAATAACGAACCCGATTTTATTTTCGAATAGACAAACCCGTTTTGATTCTCAGAGGAACAAAATTTCGTACTAATCAGGGGCCGTGGAGCGTCTTTGAAAGTGGAGAGCCTGAGCGGAAAGCGCGGGGGGGGGTGGGGTGCGGCCAGGGCGGCCTGAAACAAATCTATGGTAGTTTTTGTGTTTTTATACACGGTATTGCTGAAAGCCCACCCCCCCCCGGTTCCGCGGCCCCTGCAATGTGCCAAATGTCGGGCGAACGAACCTCATTTCATTTTCGGTCAATCGAACATCCCAAGTACGTGTTCAGATAGATGAACTATAACATCAAGCTGTAACCAGGGGGCAAGGGTAGGTAAGGATAAGCATAATATTTACCTTTCATAATACTATTACAAAATTTTTGCTGTGATGAGGACGTGTTCTTTATCAATATTAACTGCATCAGGTAGTTACTTTCTTTAAAGAGCTAGATGCACATAATTGCAAATGAATTTTCAAATTGCATTTATTTTATTACCTTCTATACATGCAATGTATAGCAAATAAGTTTAACCTGAAAACTTTAATATCATATCAAACTATAGTCTAAATAGAATGAAATATCCCTCTATATATTAGGCTGCCTATTAAATTTTTAATTTTGATGCTGACAGAGATTCGCACCTCCCACCACCCATCTATATAAAACACTCCAACGTTATAGCCACATTTATTACAAATCCTTAGAGTAAGAATACAAAATACAAACAAACAAACAAACTCCCTCATTTCCTCATTTATTTTTTTAGTTAGTTTATTATTAGTTTTAACAATTTTCTTCATTTTCATACAGTTTTTTGCAGCTGTATGATTGTTTAAAGTGCATTTCTTGATATAAGCATTATTATATGGTATAATAACTGTGCTCAGTGGGAAATTATTAGGGGCTGATATATGAGGGGTGGTGGCCTATTTGTTCAGGTTTTTTGTACACCTTATTGCCCTCGGTGGGGGGGGGGGGGGGGGGTGTGTTGGAGTAAAAAAATACTTGTTTAAAAATATTGAAAAAGAGACAATAATAATAACAAAATTACTGTAGCAGTTTCACTCCGAACTAGTGTACACCACATATTCAAATTTAACACTTTACTCCAAAACTCACTATTATGTGCTCTTGGTAAATGAATGAATTTAGTATGTTACCTCAGACTCTGCATTATGAAACAATCAAGGACCACTTTAAAAAGGAGATAGTAAAAATAGCTATCCGCAATATAAAGTTTGAAGGATATTTGTGTAATTGAAATGGACTTTCGGTAGCATAAAATCTTTATTTTGTTTTTTTTTCCCCCAAAAAAATTCTATTGTTTGTGAATATCAATTTTTGTGATATAAGTGATTTGTAAATATCTAGAAAATTGGTCATAATTCCTAACATTGTCCGACTGAAAAAAAAAAGGTTTTAGTTATCTTTATTTCAAGAGTTACACTGCCTCGAACTTCAATTACCTGTTTTGGGAGCAACTTTTTTCCTCTGTTTACGTAACATCTATTGCGTGTTACAAACAACTTATTTTCCCTGTTTACATAACATGCAGATGTTGTATGTAACAAAAGGATGAAGTACATAGTAGGCCTACTAGCCAAAATATCTCACAAAAATAAAGTTAACCCGGAAAATACCTGTCTTCCTCAAAAAGGGTCACATAGCTTCTTTTTTTTTTTTTTAAGAAAGTGTATTTTTACGCGTCAACAAGAAAAAAAAAGGGGGGGAAAAGTATAGGGGTTACAGCCTCCGGCTCTGTGGTCAAACACTGTGACCGGGTCAGATTGCGACCTACACACCACGAAGTGACTAATACTTGTTACTTCTTTAGTTGACAGTATCCGAAACAAATCCACACCAACATTAATATTTAAGGCATAAATAATATACATTTGAATGTATTATATACACCCATGCCTATAACTCATAGTACATATATTCGTCATATATGTCCATGACTTCCATGTCTAATTCTACAATGGGATCCTGTGCATCTGGTTCTTGCGTGCCATCCTCTGAAAGACCATCAACATCGTCTACAGTATGGGCCTGGTTATTGCAATCATTTGAGCAAGTGCAGATCCCTGTGCATTTCAGTCTGTTCTTTCTGCATCCACATTGGTTAGATGTACAGTTTCCTTTGCATCCACAGCACGTCATCCCTAGAACTACCGATGGTGCTGGCTGTACGTCCATCCAATCAATTTCTAGTTCACCAGGACCCTTGACAATCCAGCCATGGCCGTGTGGAGAAGGAACACTGTGCCCAGGAATGATGCAGTGCCTATTGATATACGCCTGGTAGTTTGCCCTCAGCACTTTTTTCCGTAGAGCACTTTGACATGGTGGGAGCTTCGCTGGGTCTGATGTTCCAGAGGCAAACATAATGGCTCTAAGTTCGTTAACCTTGGCAGTACGTACAGGTTGAAGCGTCTTCGACCTTGCATTGAAGGAATACAGTATACATGTTGCATGTTCACAAGATGTAATCAGCTCATCAGTAGGTACCAGGCTCTGTCCAAGCATAGACATTGCTGCACAAAATGTGTCATCGTGCTGGAGGAGCCATATCACACTCATCTTGCCTCGTCCCTTGAAGGCGGCTGTAGTGTCACATCCTGTGAATGGGTGCGCTCCAATGAGACCATTACAGACTGACTCTCCAAGCTTCGCGCTGATAGCAGTGATATTGATGTATCGTGTCTTAGACGCCGTTCCTGTAAGAAACAAGCACTTCCCTGGTATCCAGTTTACTCCACATGCAGCCGTTGCTAAGACCATCACATCAGTATCTGGAGACCGAATAACAACAACATCAGGCTTGGGTACTTGTAACGATGCATAACGCGCATGCAGGATAAGCCTTTGGTCCGCTTCTTCCATGTTATATGCCAAATCAGATACTACTTCACATTTTACCAGCTCTTGTCTTGAACGAAACACATAGCATTTGGGACCTGAAGTTGCGTACAGGATGTGCTTGTCGAGAATTCGAGCATACTTTGGCTTCGTCCATTCTGTGGTCAAGAATTCTGCCAGTGACTCCTTGAACTGACCATCTCTTAGCGCTTTCTTCAGCTGCTTATCTACTTTCTGGTTAGCATGGGTAATTCTAGTAGCAAAGCTACCGTCTGCCGATTCCATCCTGGTATGTCGTTCAGCGTTCTTGATGGATGTAACAGGGTAAGTGTCGCACACCCAATGTATGGCGGAAGTGTTGGTTGAAGAAACCTGCTTCATAATGATATTCATTATAACTTCTGCTAGATCTCCAAAAGTTGCATTGTGTGAGAGTTTCAGAGATTGGATAAGTGCCATGGCATCCAGTATGAGGACCTGATGAGTTGTAGGGATTGGTGTTTCTTCTGCGTCGACACTCTTTTCAAGTTCTTGCATAAGGACAGATTTGCACGTCTTTGCAAGTCCACCCGTTTCTGTGGCTAGGGAATATGGCAGGGGTCCAAGTGGAAATTTGAGCACTTCGTCAGTGCTTAATCCTCGATCCATAGCAATAACCGCCATCTTATGGAAGAGATCTCGTGTGTATTGCAATGTAAACGTTTGCCCCTTGACCGTTCGTTTCTTTGGTTTGATCATTGATTCAAAGTTCTTGAGAGCAAGTTTAGGCAGTTTGTCATAGAAACCTTTAGTACTGTCCGTGGTCTGCTGCTGTGTTGTACCGTCGCCATCTCCAGTACAAGTTGACTGCAATCGTTGAGTTGCGAACTCACGTAATGCCTCTTTTCCCTTGACATAAGCATTCAGTAGATCATCCGCTACATCCTGGGATGCCTGCCTTCCAGATGCAATGTGGCAAAGTGGCTCAGATACATATTTGAATGGATTGTACCACTTCTCGATGGTGTTCATGATAAGTTGGATTTGTTCTTCATCTCTTCTGATACGCGATTCTCCAGCATCATCAGCGGTACATGGCCCATCCGCCATTGCTCCAGTAAGTACCGGTATTCTCCTGACAAATTCAGCCCTTTGGGTAGACAGAACTTCCCACTTCAGCGTCGCAGCAGGATTCATGCTGATAGCTGATATTCCTCCGGGTGATTTGGAGTCTCGGTTGACACCCATTTCCGTCTCCTGATCAGCAGGTATTCTCGCAAATGGGTTTGTACTTTTCTGGATTGTAAAGAGATTTCCATTCATGAGCTCTTCCTCTGCATCCGCATGGGTCTCACTAAGATTCAACATCATCAGCAGGTACAGTGGCTTATGTCGAGCATAAACTGTCCTGCCACAGGCAAAGTACCAGGGGAGCATTTCCAGTTCTGTGTTGATATGCAACTGCCAATCACCAGTTCGGGAGGCTCTGATATGTCTCAGAAGAATATCAATCATGTCAATGTAACAAGACCAAAATTTGCCATTTGGCCCGAGAGATGTGATGAACTCATTGTACCTCATTAGAATCTCTTTGAAGGCTTCTGTTTCTAGAACAGTCCCAAGGGTGTCGCTGGAGATGTTGTTGCGTAGTCTGTCAATATCACTCTTAAATGTTTCCCAAGAGCTTGAATCCTGTATGTGCTCTACAAACGACATGAAGCGAAGGCGATGAAAAGCTTCGGCTGCTAGACAATGGGCATACAGTCCTCGCTCCCAGTGTTCTCCTTTGAGTACTCTGTCTACTGAACCCTCTGCGAGGATGTTGGCCTCTATGAAGATGTCTCGTAGTCCTGCGCTACCAAAGAGGAAGCCGGGGCATGATAGGAACCTCATTGCTGTATGAAAGGGGCCTTGGTGGAGTACGATCCTGTTCATCCTGGGATCCACTCGTTGTTTGTTCAAAATTACCTGGATAGCTTTAAACCATATGCCCATGTCTACTGCTATTTGAACAGAGCATGACCCCTTGCCATGGTCTGAATCCATGATCTTATCAGTCATCTCAACAGACCTGGACAAAAATGTGTATATTACATTGTTATCTGGGGACTGATGGATGGTTTGGCAGTACCCGATTCTGTGGGGCATCACATTTGCTTTCTCTGACGCATGAATGGTACTCTGAACTTTCCTATTGAACCCTTTCCAGCCAGGCACCTTCTGGTCTTCTGGTTTGACGTTCCCGCTTAGGTTGACATTCAGTCGAGTGAGCTTCCAAGCAAAGTCTACTTCGCTGGCCTTTTTCTCAAGGGTCGAGTTTATTTCCGAGAGTTGCTTGGCGGCATCAACATAGCGTTGGGGATCAGCCTTTTTGCTGATGATGCATGGTTGTATTGTCTGTTCAGCTGGTTTGATTGAACGACGTCTCGTCTTCGGCTTGCTCACATCATCAGTTTCTTGGATTTTGTCCATATGATTCAGTCTTGGTTGGGCCATATACCCCGTCGTATCATGAACCTGGCAAGACCCGGAGAAGTGGCCTCGATTCTTAAAATCATTGTTATCCCATCCGAAAACAGGTAGGGTGTTGGGAACCATGCCCTGGGGCATGTGATAGCCTAGGTCACTTTCGGACAAGATCAATTCTGCGTTGGCTGTGTCCATCTCTTGGAGCATGCACCTATTGATTGAATGTTGCTGATGATTCAACAGAGACACTAATGACATACTACCGGTCTTCTGCTGTATTGTCTTTGCAAGTAACACATGCTTCACTGTCATTATCCGACTGTTGGTGGCTGCATGTACAATATCCTGTCCAATTGACAGTATCTTTCTGTGAATGTTGACTGGAGTTTCGACTCTGTTCTCTGTCCAGTTAAATTCACTACCAGACTTTCCTAGGAAGACATCTCCCTCATTTGATTTGGCACCTTGAAGGACCCATGCCAAACAGTTATATAGCGAGTTCGGTATCCGAATGTTTTCTTCTGACATGTGTTCAGGGCGTGGAGGCCATTGCAATTGTGGCACATCCTGAATATCGTGGTGGATTCTTAGACTGGTAGTAAAGGCATGGCAGAATTCATCTCTACTATTATAGCTATCCTCGTGTACTCCATCTTCCTCTTTAGTCACTCCCTTATCCTTCTCTATGGTTACCTCTATTTCGTTTTGAAGTACTCTTTCATCTGGCACATCAGTTGAGTATATGACCTCAGAACTTTTGCAATTTTGAGGGCTCCAAAAAGCAACCTTCGAGCCAAACTTGTTTTGTAACCGAGCCTTTAGGACACATGGTCTGTACCACGTCGACGCACAGTTGTGAGATTCTAGTATGCTGTTTCGCTGATGAAGGAGGTCTCTAATTTGTAGTACCTCCTTCCCATCAATTACACGTTGTTGAACTACATCCACAACTGCCTGAAAAGCACTTTCATAGATTGTTGGTTGCAGATTTTGGCTTTGGTCAAAGCAGATATTTCGTTTACTTGTATATGCAGCACGACACGAATTATGAACCACTATGTCCTTTGCTATTATATCTGCACCTTCTGTCATCGGTCCAATCTCACGAAGTATGTGCTCATCGTTTCTGTTTTTGGCACTTCGGATAATGGCATCTCCTGCACTCGCGAGAGTGATTTTCATCAGACGCTCATGCTTCTTCTGCTGACTTAGCCATTTCCGTTCTTTGTTGCAGATTAAGCAACGTTTATCATCTGACCTTTTAGGGACCTGGGATCTTGTGGTTATGTTACTTTTGGGACCCGATGTGGATGGTTCTTGCTTTATCTAAATAAAATAAAAAACAGTTATTTTCAACGTTCATAAACATTAGGGAGCTCGAGATTTAATACCGTTGTCCATGACGCGAAACCTCTCATCCTTACGCTGCGCTCATATCTCTAGCATGCATGTCTAACTAGCTCTCGCATGCATTGCGCGGAACGAATTATTACAGATTTTGTATGTACTTTACGAAACGCGTGACACTGCAGTACTGCTATTTCCGGCCGATCCCAGTTGATCGATAGCGCACGAAGCGCGCGTAAGATTAAATTACGCTCATAGAGATATGATTACGCTTAATAATAGTATAAACCAGAGTGGGTAGATAGAGAGAGTGGCAACACGCGTATCTAAAACTAGTAGCGCGTAAGGTCAAGGTCAAGCTTAGTGGAGCTATTTCTGTGATCAGCCCATAGTGCATACATGCATGATTGGAAGAAAGTTCCACTTTTGGCTCCATAAAAAAATTGACCTAGTCTTGGATACGCGTCACGCCACTCTCAGCTCTCTATCTACCCACTCTGGTATAAACTATACGCGATATCCTCTACAGTCAATTTAACTCATGAATCTTACTGTGCAGCGCTGCGAATTTTATAAAAGGTAAAATTGGTAATGAAATCATTTGCAGCTTAGGTTGGACTAGCTCGAGCATGGGCAGTAAGGGTGAGTTTCTTAAATCAGAAGATTACGCGTCATGGATGATAAATCTAAAGCTCCATTTTGACTAGGATGTGTATGGAGAGGGAAGGGGGTGGCAGAAGACCGCATATGGGGAGACGTAGAAATATATAGGCCTATATAATTTTTATATTAGGGTAGCGTTGCTCCATCCCCCTCCCGGAATCTGCAAAGCACAAAGGAATGAAACAATTATCTTATTCTGATACCAGACAAGACGACTGTTCAAAGAACTTATAAGCCGGGGAAGGGTGGTCTTTGTAGGAGACTAGATTCACTCATGTACTGTAGACACAGACATCAAGTTTAGAGTCTAGTCTCCAATATAGACAACAATTTGTTAAATTGTAAAATTTGCAAGCAGGGACCGCCGAGCGTTTTTGAAAGAGGAGGGGCTGAGCAGGCTAAAAATCACAGCTGTATAGTCATTTTTGCGTTTTTGTACACGTTTGCTGAAAAAGTGTGGGGCTGAACAGGCTGGAAATCACAAATCTATGGTCATTTTTGCATTTTTGTACACGGTTGCCGAAAAAGTCGGGAGCCCCCCCCCCCCGGCTCCGCGGCCCCTGTCAAGAAATTACTTTCTACGGCCTTGTCATTTTGTATAGCAAAACTGGAAAGTGCCCATGTCTGCACACTAAATCAGAAAAACAAAAATAAAAACATAAGGGGACACTATTATCTATTATGGGAACTAAACATTTTTTTCCATAAGTGAGTACACATAATGATTAAATGAAGAGGAATATGCCTAATAATGTGATGCCTACCCCCTCCTCGCTTAAGGAATAGAATATTATTTCGGTTATTATGTTCCAACAAATGAAACCTTTTCGTGTAGGCTAAAAATACAAATTATTTTCTTAAGAAGCTACGAAATCTACTTTCACACACACACACACACACACACACACACACACACACACACAATGACAAGACATCCTTTATTGACATATTATGATAAACCTATATTTCCAGAGCTTGCTAACGTCTCTTTTTTGGTAGATATCATTTTTTTAAATTATATTTGTATTTTTAGCCTACACGAAAAGGTTTCATTTGTTGGAACGTATTTGGGCAATTTTCATAATATTCGCCTCCACCTGCAGGGGGTTATTCGTACCATATGTATGATGCTTGGTATTTTCCTTTTTACATGTGAGATCGCATGGCACATGAGCGGAAAATTTTCAATTGGAAAAGACGTGATCAAGGCAAAAGGGCCGTTTCTTTGTCTCGAGAGAGCCCCCTTTTTCCAGAAATAAATCGCTCATGTCTTGAAGGCTAAACAAGGCTTCATTTAATAGGGCCTTCTTTACCCAAGAAAAGGACATTAATGATTAAAAGAGGCATCTTTAGGCTGCATAAATAAGTGGGGGCACTGTGCCCCATGACCCCTCCCCCATAGCTTGATCCGTGGTCTGAGATTATAGGGGGTGAAGGTGAGCGATGCACAATATTGCAGTTGTGCCATACATTGTCAGTCATGAACCACAATACCACGCAGACCTGGTGATGATACCATTTTTGATAGCAGATATAGGGCATTCGTGGCTTGTTCACTTACAATTTTTAACAGATCGAGCTGAGCTACCTAATATGGATTTGTTTGCCTGTTTGAATACCGGGGTATACATATTTGAAAACGAGAACGATATTTCGAGGTGACACTGGGGCAGTGGCGGATCTACCGGGCAGAATCTACCATTTATTGTACATCACATGTCAAAATCTGAAGAAAACAAATTGAAAGCGCCCCCTTTATCCAAATCCTAGAACATTAATTACCAAAATAGCAATATCATATCATATATTATTAACATAGCTCCAGTGTCCCATACCCACCCCCTTTTGGCAAAAAAAAAAATAACAACAACAAAAACAACTTCCCCCACCCCACCCCCCCCCAAAAAAAGAAAAAGTTTCACCGTACAATTCCAATAACGACTGAAATTATTATTATCCGTATAATATGATTGGCGCCAATTCACCCATTTCATCTTAATTCCGGCTGCGTCATTGGCACAATGGAATAGAAATGGGGAGGGGGGGGGGCACGATCCGCCAGTAATATAATCTTTTGTTTTAGAGGGGATACAATGACCCTATATTTATCACCGACCGGCTCTAGGTGGTCAAACACTTTATGAATTGTTCATAATTATAAACATGATAAAGCACTTATTTTGTTTAAATATGTCATGAAAATAATACTGTTCCTATAGCCTTTAGGCAATTTATCGATGCAGTAGAAAGTGCCCTTCTTTGCTCAATTCCACAAAGTGCCCTTTAAACATGCATTTGTTTGGGGGAAATGCAGATTATCCACTTGTTGATGTCCTTTTCAAAAAAAGTGAACCTTTCTGTTTTTGTTTTCATTTTTTAAGGAGAAGAGGAGTACGCATTAAATGCATACCCCGACATATAATACTACTATCTGACTATAGTAGTAATAATATTAATAATAGTTGAAAATGAATTAACGCATGAAATGAAGATGATGATGACGGGATTCCTGTTCAGCATAATCTGCTTTATTATCTCACCAGTCTTGACGTTTGGTCAGTTGTAATTCGCAGTCGTATTCGTTCTTTCTGATCAACTGTCTTTGGGTTCTTGTAATTGCTATAACAATCTGCATGCTTCCAAAGTTCGGATAAATCAACGGGAAGATGTTCTCTGTTTAAAATGAAAGTCTCTAATCTGGCGAAGGTTTCGTCCTGTTTCCTTCTGGCAGCAGTACAGAATGTGTCCCATGAACTTTCTGTCCATCGATGCAACTTGCTTATCTTTGTGGTATTACATATGAGACATAAGTTAAAGTCCTGCTTCTTTAGTTTCTTGGGAGGTGGGTGGAAAGAGGTAAGTGAGGGCATCTGAAAACCATCTCTACTACTTTCATCCGTGCTTTCAAGGTCAACACTCTTCTTCTCCATGTTGATTGATATTACTCTACATTGGATAAACAATTTTTTTTTTAATTCTTATTTTCACATGTGAAATAAATGAATCAATGCACTCTGCATGAAGCAGGATTACAATATTTTAATAAGTTTGAAAAAGAAGGGCTTTGGGCATATAATATTGACATACAGGTATAACATCATAAATCTGGGAAGTGTTGCAAGCAAGAAATCGAACCCTTTTTAACAATAAAAAAAGAAAAACAAGTGTAACGATGCTTTATTAATTTCATATTGTAGACAATATCTCCACGATTCTAGTAAACATGATGAAGTTCAAATCTTGTTCAGACCCCTCAAATCCAAGGTGGAGATGGAGAAAAATACATAGGAAATCTAAAACTCACCTTGCCATGTAGGCCTATACTACTTTAAGAACACCACATGAATTGTTGGCAATGGGGATGGAACATATTTAGGTCCTACACTGTAAGAGCAGAATCTTTAGAAAGGCAGAGGGCATCTCAGACCTGCATTTCTTTCCTCCTTTTCAATAGATAAGAATACTGGCATCTGGACATTTTATTTGCATAATCCTTGAAATTATGTTAATCTGCATGTACATAGGAAGGACTGTACTTTGTTGTTCCATTTATAATCTCTTTCTTTTATTATTGGGGCTGGTGTTGCATAATAAGATCAATTTAAGACAAATTCAGAAGGAAAAAAATAGTGTGATTGAGGGGCGGATGCTTTCCCCTCTATTAGGTGTAAAAGCGCCCATCATATTGATATCATTAACATACTTTGACCTGTCGTATGCCATGTATACTGGTGTTAGCCTATCTAAACTCTAATGGGCCAAGTTCTCATTTTCAAACCTTTTTAGTAACACGCCCTTATTTCAGGCTATGCAGAGATAATGCGATAACGTCGCTTTTGTTGAAAACAGGTTAATGAACTTTGAAGTATAATAACTTTATTATGAACATAGATACAAAGCCCCGATTTGAACACAACATTGGTCATACATATAGGCAATTTTCTAAAAAACATACAAAGCTGGAATTATATTGAAATTTTTCTTCTGAGTATATCTATATACCCAAAACATATAATTTTTCAAAAAAATATCCAAATATTCTCCTTTCGACATTAATATCTAATTTTTAATACGTTTAAACCTATTGAATGTGGTATCATAATAAAGATAATTTTATATGCTTTAATATGAATTCAAATTTTTGGTGATTGTTGTTTTCCTCGAAATGTTATCGGTGAAATACTATTTTTCATGAAAAGGGCAACAATTTAGGACGCCCCCTCAAGTTACAGGTGACCGCAACAAATTTTCAAGAGCACACCTCTGAAAAAATGTGTCTTATAATATTTTCATTCAGAAAAACAAGGTGTGCTTAGTTTGTACAGAAACAACATCAAATTCGTTAACTAGGCACATTTTCAAGGATTGGATCTCCCCTTACGTGTCCAGGGGCAATTGTAACAGACGTACGGGGCAATTGTAACACATGAAATGGTAACATTTTGTTTTTCTTTATCAAAGCTATGCACTTGACAGATCCAAGATTTAAACAATATTAACCACATAAGCTAATTAGGCCTATAATAAAACATGACAATGCTTGACTCAAGTTACATTATATTTTTTACTTGTTATACGCATGGCATGGGATTATTGCAGAAGTTTACGTGCTCTGTACGGGCGATGGCAGCGCGCTGAATTGTCCCGGGGCTAGGTACGGGACAAAAGTATTTACTTAACGGCATTGTTACTATGGGGTCATCCCGATAGTCCGCGGGTCCGATAGTCCGCGGGTCCTATAGTCCGCGGGTCCGATAGTGCTGGGTCGATAGCGTCGGGTCACCAGATACTCCGCGAGTGGCGATGTGAGTACAACGCTGGTGGTTGAGGACAAGAGCGCGAGTTGTACGGGTCTGATATATCTGCACCTTTTCTTTTTTCGTGAAGGGGTACATTCCAAAAAATATAATGAGGTTCGTCAGTCCGCACCCATAGCAAGATGGTGGTGTGCGGATTTTAGGCGATCCCGTTCAGATAATATGAATTAGCTTCATTATGATTACTTTCTATTGTGTGTATGGCTAGACACGAACTAAATAGACTTATTCCATATTCTTAATTTTTGTTATTTTTCAAAAGTTTAACTCGAATTTATATTGAGGAGGAAAAGAGAATTTCAGTTTATGGCCCTCCTTTCCTTGCTCTCGCATGTTTTTTTGTTTTTGTTTTTTTGTTTTTTTTCCACACGTATATTGAGATTATTATAAAATTGAAAAGCAAACATAGAATATATCAAAGTGATAATGTCAACAATTTACTCCTTTTTTTTTGGGGGGGGGGGGCGAGTGCATAACTTGCCTTGCTTTCAAATCATTAACGAATAACGAACTTTATTGTATTTTGAGAATAATGAACCTTCGGATTAACAAACCTTTTCTATTTTAGGAATAATGAACCTTTTTGTATTTTTGGATATAACAAAAATTCGGAGTAACGAACCTTTTTCTATTTTCGGAATAACGAACCTTTTCTATTTTTGGATATAAAAAAATTCGGAATAACGAACCTTTTCTTTTTTCGGAATAACGAACCTTTTTATCTATTTTCTTACCAAGGAACCTTTTCTACTTTCTGACGAACGAAACTTTGTCTATTTTCGGAATAACGAACCTCATTCTATTTTTCGGAATCGCGAACCTTCAGAGTAACAAACATCACCCCCCCCCCCCGCTAGACTATCGGACCCGCGGACTAACGACCGCGGACTTAACGGACCCGCGGACTATCGCGACACGCGACTATCGGACCCGCGGACTATCGGACCCGCGGACCTGTAGGACCCGCGGACCTATCGCGACCGGCGGACTATCAGGCTGTAACCGTTACTATTGCCCCTGTGGTGGGCAACCATATTTGGAGAGATTTTTTTCTATCTTAGCTCAGGGGGGCATTTCATCAAAGGACTTGTCGGACGTTTTATCCGACAAACTGTGATAAGCTACTGAAATGCTTGCATCTGATTGGTTGAGAGCAAAATTGTCGGATAAAATATCCGACAAGTCCTTTGATGAAATGCCCCCCAGGTATTCATCGTTGAAACTTTAGCAAAATACAGGCCTAAGAATATAACTTCTAAATAAATAAAAATGACAGCCATAGCTCAACCACATATTTGTCCAGAAGAAAAACATTCGTTAGTATAGCAATATTCAATGTTATTGAGTGCAAAGGTTACGAATATTACATGAGCGTGCAAGTTGAACCTTGATCTATTCAACGACGCGAAAGCGGAGTTGAATAGATCAAGGTTCAACTTGCACCGAATGTAATATTCGAACCCTTGCACGAAATAAAACATTAAATATTGCTTTTATACAACACTCGATGTCTACCGGTACTAAATTCTAAAGGTTAAGATCTAATTTAGCCTACTAGGCTAGCCTAGACCCTCAACGTTAGATCTAGATCTAGATCTATAGCCAGGCAAAAGAATCTAAGTTCAAACGGAAAATTAACTGTTCGATTTAGATCTAATCAACACTCACCAGATATCAAATGAATATGCGTTTTCCAACCTTAATTAATCATGTTAATTAATCCTCGCAGTCCAACACTAAAAGCATCGGTAAAAATCCAAAACGATAAACTTGCAAATCAACACTTGTCCCCGTCTAACAGCTGAATATATTAGCGATCGTGTTTCGTGTAGAATCTATAATTGTGTGGAATATAACTGCACTGAACTAACTGCACTGCGTCGCCCTAGGCGCAGGCCCTAGGCCCTACGCGCACAAAATCGGTTTAGTACACGCAGCTATGCAGCGCATTCGCGCATGTATGTGTATGCAATTTCAGTGTGTAGATCTACGTGTCATGGATCTTTTGCAAGCCGTTGAATATATTTTTGGATATTGCACGGGCTACGTCATCACTGTTCAATAGCTCATTCCGCTGAATGTCATGTGACCCACATTCATCCAATCAGCTGTCAACAATCATTGTGTGTGTTGATAATGTGAGATATTACTTTCCTGCTCCAAAAACATTTTTTTTTTGCTGTAAAAAGTTCAAATAACCGTTAAAACTGTTTACACTCAAATAGGATGTGGAGCGATGAAATGTACATGCTCTGTCTGTTACAGTTGCCCCGTGTTACAATTGTCCCCGGTCTCCCCTAGAATCCATCCACTGAATAACATGCGCATTGCGAAAAGGACATGATCTATTATGTGCATTATCTGATTGCGAACTCGATTTTACGTGCAAACCAAAAAGATGCAGATTCGATATACACCGTGTAACAGTCCCGCCGTGTAGAATAGGAGATTTTGATCATGGTGACAGTTTCCTTCATGTGAGTACTCGTTTTTAATTCCTAATTTAGTTATGGTTAATTTCATGAACATCGTTAGCCAATTATTTGCACAAAAGATTAATGTTGTATAACACTCGAAACAAATTTTGTCTTGGCAAATTAATGTATAAATGTGTGTGCTTTAAAATGATAATAACAATCTCATTAAATTATGAAAATTGAATTCTAAATCTAATTATAAATTTATGTGTAACTTTTCTTTTAGATTAATTGTATCTGGATGAACTGTCGTATAAAATTTCAGATTTGACGTCTCTGACAAGCCTGTGAAGCCATATTAAGCTTATCTGTCATACTAGTCGGTCAAGACAGAAGCAAAACCATCGATCGCGACTGACTAGTTTTTACACCTTGACGGACTAGCTGTAAAGCTAGTCCTGCTCAAAAGCTCGTCAGGGGCATCACTACGACTAACTTTAATGCTAGTCCGTCAAACTAGTCGGTCACGACGAACTAGCTTTAAAACTAGTCCTATGTGACCGACTAGCATTAAAACTAATCCGTCGTGACGGACTAACTTGACGGACTAGCTTTTAAGCTAGTCCGTAATAGACGGGTTGTGTTGAAGGAAAGCTAGTCCGTCGTGACTGACTAGCTTTAAAGCTAGTCAGTCTGGGCATCACTACGACTAGCTTTAAAGCTAGTCGGTCTACCCGTTTAGGTTTTCAGTGTACTACAATATCTCCAATTCCTAATGACTTTATACAGGACGCATTGCCCTTTTAGGTCAAATAACAATTATGGAGTCTTCCTGGGTACTAATTGTAACATCAAACATTTTGTTGAGTGATTTCATGGTATAAAGCAGTTTATAAGCTTCAGTTTGGTACCAAATTTACAGTCATAAGCCAAAATTTGGCAGAAAAGTTCAAGTTTTCCCCAAACCAACCACAAAATGTAAAATTTCCTATTGACTTTGTACAGGCGGCGCCGCTTCCAGCACCACCCCTACCAACGGCGTAAATCCGTGTCGAGGAGTGGGGGGGATGAGCGAAATAATTTGCCAACTTGTCGCGATCTTTTTTGACACAAGCACTCGCGACAAAAGTTTTTAATAGCACAGGCGGTGGAATGGATTTGAGAGGGAGGGAGTACGAATAGAATTTGTCTTTGAATGTATGCTTTTAACTTATGGCTGCCTTGATTACTGTTCATTTTAGTAATGGAAAAACTAATGCGAGCGCGAAGCGCGAGCGGAAAATTTTAAGCTAAAAATTTGAGATATATGTGCATTATAGCTCCTATTTAGTATCAGCGAGCGCGAAGCGCAAGCCAAAAAATTCAAGCTGAAATTGGATATGTTTGTGCATTAAAGGTCCTATAGTACCCGCGAGCGCGGAAAAATAATATATATAGGCCTATTATGGTAACAAATGTGGCGGAACGGATTTGAAAGTCACGGGTCTTGATACAAAAAAGGGCACCGTTCTGAAAAGGGTTACACTTCAGATCAGAGGCATTCATCTATAAAAGTGAAATGTATTCGGAGACGGAGGGGATACGCCGAAGAATTTTGTCTTTGAATGTATGCTTTTAAAAATCATAATGGCTGCCTTGATTACTGTTCATTTTAGTAATGGAAAACTAATGCGAGCGCGAAGCGCGAGCCGAAAATTTTAAGGTAAAAGTTTGAGATATTTGTGCATTATAGCTCCTATTCTGTATCAGCGAGCGCGAAGCGCGAGTTGAAAATTTTGAGCTGAAATATAATGTTTGTGCATAAAAGGTCCTATAATAGTAATCGTGAGTGCGACAAAAAACAAAACAAAACAAAACAAAAAAGATATAGTAGAGGCGGCGGAAAGGATTTGAATGGGGGGGGGGGTCTCGATGGGAAAATGCACCTTTTCTGAAAAGGGGGCTCTTTAGATCCGAGGCATAGACCTAAAGAGTAATGTAAAAAGTAATGCGAGCGCGAAGCGCGAGCCAAAATTTTAAAGCTAGAAATTTTAGATATTATTTTGGACAGTATAGATCCTATTTAGTATCAGCGAGAGCGAAGTGCGAGCCGAAATTCTTTTATCCATTTAGAAGATAAATTTTACATGCTTCGTTAAATAACAGCGATAGAACGCAAAATCACAATCTTAGCTATGAACATTTTGTGGGCTGCAGGCCCCAAGCCCTCCAACAACCTACTACATTAATGTTTTTGATTGTCAACAGCACCCTTTGCCAGCAGTGCCCTGTCCTAAGGTTTGTCCCCAGACGAGGGCATTGTATCCAACCTTTTTATACCTAGGTTACTGTTTGATACTTATTGCGAGGTCGCAAAGCGACAGAGCAGGAAAATTTTGGAGGTTTTGGAGTAAAAAACAGGCATTTTTGGTTATTAAAAGCGCTATTATAACCAATAACACAATTATCTATTGTATTTTTTTTCTTCATTTCTTTCTTGAAAACTGGGGGAGATGTTTGTACAGGCCATCCCCCCCTCCTCAAAATCTGGGGGGGGGGGATGTATCCCCCCCATCCCCCCCGGGATTTACGCCCGTGACCCCTACTGTCCCAAACTTAAACCATTGTAACTCCACCAGAATGTAGAACAATGAAACTTCACAGCTAGGGAGCTAGCACAGTAACAGGGCCATTCTTTGAAAAGTGAACCTTTTTGGGACAAAATAAAGTTTTTGATTTTTGATTTTAAGCTGCATATTCAAATAGAGCAATGTCTGAAGTTTGATGAACCAATATTTTTTTCATGATTTTTGCAATTGTTCATGTTCATTTGCATAAATTATAAACATAAATTAGATGGAAAAACGGTACATAAAATATCATTTTTTTTTAAACCCTGGTGACTTCCTTACTTGGATTACTGTCATTAAATTATTATTTAACTCTATTCCTTTTAATCTAACCCGAAAAATAATGTTGTTAAATTGATTGTATTAAGATAATCAACCCTGAAAAAATTAATTGCCCTCAAATGTCACACACGTGACCAGAAAACACAAAAAGTTTATGCCCCGCCTTAACCGTGGCTCTGGCATTATTATTATTTTTTCTCCAAAGCTAGATTTAATGTACCTTGCATCTCACCAAATATGAATCCATGACAAGTTTTAATTTGATTATTAATTAGCAAACAAATTGGTCACACACGTGACCCGCTGGGTGGGGGCGGTCATAAAGGTCTGATTATTTTCACTTTCATTGGCTGAAATTAATTTATTTTAGCATTATTATGCTCCAAAATGGTTCTGCAATAATTTTTGCGAAAAAACAAAGAAAAACAAAAGGTCGAAAACACAAAGAAATACATAAGAAATTCATAAAACAATGAAATACATAAGGAATTTATTTCGATACCAATTTTTTTCTAAATATAATTGTTAGGAATCCTATAAGGATTATGCAAACAAAAAATAGCATTCCAGAAGCTTTAGTTTGTCAATTAGAACAAAAATTATGACTTCATGTAATGCATAAATTAGCATAAGTAATTCATATAAAATAAATAAATATTATTTCGGGAAAATTAACAGTGCTTTCGTGTAGTTTACATCGCACACTACCATCGTGCAAATTTTCGGCGCAGAGAACAAAACAACCTTTGTTTCAGAATGTATCAACTTGATTATGCTCGGAAACAGAATAAATAGAGAAGGTACATTGAAACGACATTGCAACTATTTGTATCAAAAGCTAGTCCGTCATTTTAATGGGTAAACTGGGTCCACCCAGCTACTTTTATTGTCCTAGTCGGTCGCATCGACGAACTAACATCAAGCTTGTCAAGTTGAGAGATGTAGATTCAGCTGTATGCTAGTCCGTCTTGACGGACTAACATGACAGACTAGCTTTAAAACTAGTCCGTCTTGACCGACTAGCTTTAAAGCTAGTCGGTCCATTGACGGACGAGGTTAGGTTTTCAGTGAAGTCCAAGCAATTTTGCGAGCTAACAAATGGGACATTCAGAGCCAAAAATAGGGCATGTTTGAAAAATCTTAAATGAAATCTCAATCCTTTGGTATATTCTTGAAGGTACTAAGAATCTTCAACAAAAACATTAAAAATAGTTGAAATAACTCAATTCATAATTAATTTATGATCATTTATTCGTCGGTAACAAACAGGACCAGAAAAAAAAAATGGTGTTTTCAAATTTTGACTTTGTTCACATTTAACTCTGAATTTAAAAAGTAGATTTAAACTTGCATAGTCTTATCCTCTTAAACATGTAATAAGCATTGTAAGGACATATTTTAACGTTAACACAACTTTTTTTTTTTTAATGGTTGAAAATAGCATTTTTAATGCATTTATTATTTTTTTCATGAATATTAATGAGCCTTGTGACGTCATATGGCCTTGAAATTACTTTTTGACCTCATTTGCATTAAGTTCATTTCATATCCTTTGTGGTGATAATTATATGAAACATGTATACCTTTACAAACCCACTGACACACTTGACACAAAAACTTCAAAACCCCCAAAATCGAAAAAAATCACCACCTTGGAAACAAATAGCGTGGACTTGCCATATTCCACACACACTTTTGTCAAGGGGGGGGGGGTCATAGTACATGATCTACTAGGTTTTAATTTTTATTTATTTAGATGCCGTATATATTGGATGCTTTAAGGACAATTCTACGCGGGTCCTCCCAAGAGCCCGCGACAGTTCCGACGACGGAATGACAGTGGAAAGATGCATTGCCCATTGCCGAGAATCCAACTATGTGTACGCAGGACTGCAATTCAGTAAACAGTGCTTCTGTGGAACGGCAAATGATAACTATGACGGACTTGGATCTCTCGAAGAAGAGAAATGCCAATCGCCATGCACCGGAGACGAGTCCAGTTTCTGTGGTGGCACGTGGGCAGTAGCCGTCTATAGCATATAATCGTAAGTCTTTATTGTATTGTATTTCCAAAGAGTATCAATAAACATTCATACATTTCCAACAAGTGAACATAATTGTTTGCCATATAGTTGAAATAAACCATATTTGCTCGAGAGACTTCATCTTTGTGAGCCCTATAGTTTTACATCATTCAATTATCCCAGATTCCGAAGCCATGTGTCCTGACGATAGCTAACTATATGTAACAATATAATATCACCGTGAACCAAATACAAACACATTAACTATCCTAATCTTCCGCTGGGGTGGAGGCCGCGGAGCTCTCAAGCGGGGTGTAGTCCTAGTATAGGAAGCACAGTGACAATTGAAGGGGCAGGTCAACCTTTTTTGTAACCTGGATCCGGTTCGGAATAGGGGAAAGTCTCAATTCGTTCGTGTCCCGTGGTGGGAATAGAAGGGAGCGCGGATCAACAGGGTAGGGCCACAAGGTAAAACTTGACTTCAAAAATCTAGTCGTACCGTTCTCCGTAAGCATTTTTTTTTAAGTCAAAGAGCAACAACACTGAAAACCTAAACGGGTAGACCGACTAGCTTTAAAGCTAGTCGTAGTGATGCCCAGACTGACTAGCTTTAAAACTAGTCAGTCACGACGGACTAGCTTTCCTTCAACACAACCCGGTTATTACGGACTAGCTTTAAAACTCGTCCGTCTCTACGGACTAGCTTGGAAGCTAGTCCGTCAAGTTAGTCCGTCATGACAGACTAGCTTTAAAGCTAGTCGGTCACGACAGACTAATTTTAAAGCTCGTCCGTCGTGACCGACTAGTTTGACGGACTAGCATAAAAGCTAGTCGTAGTGATGCCCAGACTGACGAGCTTTTGAGCAGGACTAGCTTTACAGCTAGTCGGTCATGTGTGAAAGCTAGTCCATCGCGCTTTTCTGCCGCGATGTTCTTGCTGCTGTCTTGACAGACTAGCATGACGGACGAGGTTAATATGGCTTCACCAGCTTGTCAGAGACGTCAAATCTGAAATATTAGAAGACATTACAAAGATACGATTAAAAACATGCATTTCGTCACAAGAATTTGAGCAAAAAAACAAACAAACAAAAAACAAAACATTTTATTTTGATGATATAAATCAGAAGACAGGAATTAATACAGGAGGCACAATTAGTTAACATTATGGCAGTTATCAAATAATGGGGGCACGGGGCCCAGGGGTTGCCGCCATGGCTTGCATCATCATGACTTTTTGTTGTAGGCCTACCTGCTTTTGCATTTTCGGCGTATACACTTGTCCTTGAGAGCCACTTCAAAAACCTTAAAGTCGTGCCTCTAATCCAATATTCTTTTCTTACAAATACAAGTAATCTAAAAGAAAAGTGGAGCCTATATTTATTATTCGAATTAAATTTCAATTTAATGTGATTGTTACTATCGTTGTAAATACACACAATTTATAAATTGATTTGGCAAGACATATTTTTTCGCGTTGGTGATTATAGCGTTAATCTATGTGAAAAAATAACGTTATCTGTGAACTGAAACATAAGGAATTAAAAAAGAGTACTCACACAGTCCGATGTCACAGGATGGAGATCGCCATTATAATCAAAATCTTAAGCTTTACGGGGTATATCAAGTGTCCGTCTGTACAGTTTGCTCATGTAATGGAATTCACATACAGATAATGCAACTAATAGTGATGTCCTTTTCGCAATGCGCATGTTATTCAAATTGTACCACTTTCTATTCACTGCTGTTGCTAAGCCGGGCATTCACCAGTAATCTATAAGAATAGACGGTTCATGGGTTCTATAGTAACGAAGTATTCAATTAGCCTGTAATTAAAGAATGGAACAATATTTCTAACCTACTCGTGAATGGCATACTATTCACGATTGATGTTATTTCGGCTATCGTATTGCTCTCAGATTGTCAAGCCAAAACAACCTTTGTTTGAGAATGTTGACTGTATCTAACTTCTTTTCAATGTTGTTTCTAAGCCGGGCTTCACCAGCAATCTGTAAGAAAATACCGGGTTCTTGAGTTCTATAGTAGGGGAGACCTGGGACAATTGTAACACTTTTTTCCAAATTTGACCTATCAACTTTATTAAAGCAAAATACTTGCTTAAAACTAAATAAAATGAAATATGCATATCTTAGCTTGACATATGAATAGGTTTGGGCTAAGTACAACAAGTCATTTTGAAGCCATTACCATTTCAAAACAAGAGGTCGAGTGTTAAAATTGCCCCGTGTCCAGGGGCAATTGTAACAGACGTCCGGGGCAATTGTAACACATGAAATTGTAACATTTTGTTTTTCTTTATCAAAGCTATGCACTTGACAGATCCAAGATTTAAACCACATTAGCTAATTATGATAAAACATGACAATGCTTGACTCATTTATATTATATTTTCCACTTGTTATATTCATGATATGGGGCAAAAGTTATATTTTAAAAAATTTTTTTTTTTAGGTTGTTGGGGCTTCACCCTTTAACTGTAGAACTATAGAACCTTCATCAATTCATAGTTTGGTTCTTTATCTACTT
>CALNVZ010003434.1:9510706-9528096 GCA_940671915.1 Paracentrotus lividus | reverse complement strand
TCATTTGGACTCAAATAAGCACAACAGGCGGCCCCTATCTTAAAAATTATACCCATTCAGCTGCATCACTGTGCAGTATCTGAAATATCAAACAATATGGTTATCTTCGGTATTAGACATCTCAAACAATGGTTTCATTTCATGCTTTAAAATGAGGGGGCAATCATGATTACGATTGTTCATGGCAGTTAAAAGTTAAATGACATTTGTACGAATACATCGTGCAATTACTTTTGTTTTAGGTTGTTAGCATCGAGGAAAGCAATTTTAAAGAGGTAGGTAGAAGGAAAGATTATGACCGGGCAAAATGCTCCTAATGGAATGCATGAGCATTTTGAAGAAGAAGACAAAAAAAAGTACCTAATGCAAAGTTGCAGACCACGCGTTAAAAAGTTTGGAAAGGATTTGAAGAAAAGGATTTAGAAATGGCTTCTTTTGTGATAATAACTGTTGCAATTGTATTTCACTGAAAACCTAACCTCGTCCGTCAATGGACCGACTAGCTTTAAAGCTAGTCGGTCAAGATGGATAGTTTAAAGCTAGTCTGTCATGTTAGTCCGTCGAGACGGACTAGCATGCAACTGAATCTACATCTCTCAACTTGACGGACGAGCTTAAAGCTCGTCCGTCTAGCTTGATGCTAGTCAGTCGACGTGACCGACTAGCTCGATAAAAGTAGCTGGGTGGACCCAGTTTACCGATTAAAATGACTGACTAGCTTTTGATACAAATAGTTGCAATGTCGTTTCAATATGTACCTTCTCTATTATTCTGTTTCGGGCATAATCAAGTTGATACATTCTGAAACAAAGGTTGTTTTGGCTTGACAATCTGAAAGCTTACGAGACATAACATCTAACATGACAAGTATGCAATTCACGAGTAGGGAGACGGGGACAGTAACACGGGGCAATTGTAACAGGGGCCCATCCCTAGCAGAAACACGCTACAAACTTGAAATTTGTACAGAGCATGCGCAATTTCATCGCTCCACATGCTGTTTGAGTATAGCAGATTTAACGGTTTGTGGAACTTTCTACAGCAGAAAAATCTTTTTTGAGTAGGAAAGTAATATTTCACATTACCCATTGTTTTTTCTTCTGGACAAATATGTGGATGAGCTAAGGCTGTCATTTTATATATTTAGAAATTATGTTTTAGCAATTTTGCTAACGTTTCAACGATTAATACCTCAGCTAAGATAGAAAAAAATCTCTCCAAATATGGTCGCCACCACAGGGGCAATAGTAACAATGCCGTTTAGGAAATACTTTGCCCCGTACCTAGCCGGGACAATTCAGCGCGCTGTCGCCCGTACAGAGCACGTAACTTCTGCAATAATCCCATGCCATGTAATAACAATGAAAATATAATGTAACTTGAGTCAAGCATTGTTCATGTTTTATATTAATTAGCTTATAGTGGTTATGTTTTTAAATCTTGGATCTGTCAAGTTCATAGCTTGATAAAGAAAAGCAAAATGTTACAATTTCACGTGTTAAATTGCCCCCATAGCGTGTTACAATTGCCCCTTGTTTAGGGGCAATTGTAACACCGTCCTCGTGTTTTGAAAGATAATGGCTTCAAAAAAATATTTTTACTTAACCCAAACCTATTCGTATGTCGAGCTAAGATATCCAATTTTGTTTTACTTGGTTTTAAGCAAGTATTAGTTATATAAAGTTGATAAGTCAAATTTGGAAAAAAAGTGTTACAATTGTCCCCGGTCTCCCTACCGGTAGATTCCAATATTGCTCTCCATTCTTCAATTACAGGCGCAAGGCTAATTGAATACCTTGTTACTATAGATGTTAGGGGAGACCGGGACAAATGTAACACGGGGCAATTGTAACAGGGGCTCCCATTCCTAGCAGAAACACGCTATAAACTTAAAATTTGTAGAGGCATGCGCATTTCATCGCTCCACATGCTGTATGAGTGTAACAGATTTAACGGTTCGTGGAACTTTCTTCAGCAAAAACCGTTTTTTGAGCAGTGAAGTAATATTTCACATTACCATTGTTTTTCTTCTGGACAAATATGTAGATGAGCTACGGCTGTCATTTTTATATATTTAAAATTAGTTCTTAGGCCATATTTTGCTAACGTTTCAAGATGAACACCTAAGCTAAGATAGAAAAAATATCTCCAAATATGGTCGCCTCTGTCAGGGGCAATTGTAACAAGCTGTTACAATTGCCCCTGAAGGACTGTTTCTGTTAAAATTAAGTAACTCCCGTAGGAACTCGCGCGGTATTAGCAGCTTTCCGCTGCATCAACACCAAGCTAATATATAACCAATCAGGGGGCACGGAGCATTTGAAAGTGGAGGGGCTGAGCGGCAAGGGGGTGGGTGGGGGGTCTGAACAGGCTAAAAATTACAAATGTATAGTCATTTGTCCGTTTTTTGTTCACTGTTCCTGACGAAAGCGGGAGAGGGGGCTTAGAAATGAGAATTGCATAACGTTGAACGTATCTGTCAATCATTTATTCATTTACAAGAAAAAATGGCCTTATTTAAAGTCTCAGAACATGAGAATTAAATTACTTTGAACATATCTGTCCAATACGTTTTGTTGAAAAGGCAAAGAAATATTGATTTAGTCGGAAAAAAGGGTTCTTTAGTTTGATTATCATTTGTTCATTGTAATCAGAGCCTCCGTTTTTTGTTTGTTTTTTTAATTTCATAATTATTGTTACTTACTAGAAAACGAAAAATAAACAAATATAAAGATAATAAACATTAGTTCTTTTAATGCCAAAATTGTAAATAGTGTAGTCTGGTCGATAACTCAGCATCAGAACTTCATAACTTTGAATGAATTGTCAATTATAATGCTTTACAAAACAAAAGGTAATCCATATCTATAAGCTCAGACATGAGAATTAAATAACTTTGAACATATCTGTCCAATATTTTGAAATATTAGAAATATTTGATTTGTCCGAAAAAAAAAGTGCCTTTAGTTTTTTTTATCATTTGTTTCATTGTAATCAGAGCCTCAAGTTTTTTTTTATTCTTGTTGTTTTAATAATTTATATCACTTTACTAGAGAACTTCAGAGCTTCATAAGTTTGAATGTATAGTCAATTATAGTGCTTGGTTACAATTACAAAGTAACCTTATCTATTAGCTCAAACATGAGAATTAGACATTAGAATAACTGTGAACATATAATTTGATTTGATTTGATTTTATTTTATTTCTCGAGTGTACATGGATAAACTTAAAAGAGCACTGACAGGATAGCCCCTGAAATCGGAAAAAGGCTTATTTTATAGGATCCTATAAAATGAGAAAGAGATTACGAACCCTCCCCCCCCTGATTTGCTTTTTCTTATTAAAAAAAACACACATTAAAAGAGAAGAAAGAAGAGAGAGGAAGGGAGGGAAATGGAGAGATGAGAGAGAAGGGGGGAAGGGCAGATAGGAAAGTAAAAAGGTAAAGATGGAGTGAAAGAAGAAAAAGAAAGACATAAGAAAAGAAGAGGAGAGAGAGAGAGAGATGGGAGCCCCATAAAATATAAAATATATTTTCAATATGATACCTGAAATATATGTCCAATACATTTGTTAACAGGGCAAAGAAATATTGATTTTGCCAGAAAAAAGTGGCGTAAATTTTGAAGATTGATTTTACACAAAAAAAAAAGCTGTCATTTTTACTTCTTATCAGAAATGTATCACTTTATTGGAAAGAATGTGTTAAAGTCAAAAGGCGTATCTTAATACAATATTTTATACCACAGTTGTCAGTTTAAAGATATATTGGGTAGGTACAAAGTACCTAAGGGTGGGGTGGGCCTGTAAGAAACCCCCACGCACCCTCTGCGTGTCGTAAGAGGCGACTAATGGAGGTCCATTACAGCAACAGGGGGCTAGAGTACTGTTTGTGTGGCGGCAACAGTAACAATAAAAGCTGGCATTAACCCTTATGACACTGTAGTGTGAAGGCGAATAAAGGCCGCCTATTAAAAAAGGCCTTGCCCTGCATTGGGCAGCAGCAATGCAGTAAGAGTGTCTCGGCGGAAGATCCAAACTTTAGGACAACGGTGAACCTCTATAAAATTGTCGGGCGTACTGGCCATCCCAGATACGGCTGACATGCTGCGGTGAAGAAGGCACGGAAAACCACTTCACTATTTTCTCAAGACCAATCATGATGAAACACAACAACTATAAGATCAGAGACAACGGCGTAAAGGGGCTAACCATCAACATCCAGGGTAACGTCTCGCCCGTAGGGATCCCATGAGCGACAGGTGGGCCAGACCGTCAGTCAGATACTGTCCGCAATAGTGTAAGATCAGAGTGGGAACTGGAACGTGAGAACTTTACATCAGAGTGGCAAGCTGGAGAACGTGAAGCAAGAGATGAAAAGATGAATGTCAACATACTAGGTTTAAATGAAACAAGATGGACAAATAATGGAGAATTTACAATCGATGGATACAAAATGATATATGCAGGAGGTGAAAGACATGAAAGAGGAGTAGGACTTTTGATGGATCCCCTTATTTCTAAAAGTGTCTTGGGTTACTGGACTTTGAGCGAACGGGTACTTTTGGTTAAGTTACTGGCAACCTTTCAACATGTCGATCATATGGTATATGCCCCACATCTGAAAGCACAGATGAGGATATTAATTCCTTTTATGGATCTTTAGATGAAGCGAAATCACAATGTAAAGCAAATGAGATTACCATTGTCATGGGAGACCTAAATGCAAAGGTGGGTCAGGGTAAAGATGGACAGACCGTTGGTCAACATGGAATCGGCAGAAGAAATGATCGTGGTGACAGATGGGTTCAATGGTGCGAAGGAGAGAATATGATCATCACCAACACATGGTTCAAAGAGCACCCAAGGAGAACACACATGGGTGAGTCCGGGTGACCAAACTAGAAATCAAATAGACTATATTGCAATAAACAATAGATTCAAGAGAGCAGTAAAACAGGCAAAGACATATCCAGGAGCTGACTGTGGAAGCGACACGTACCTGTGATATGCACACTACAATGTAAACTCAAAAACTGAAAAGGCTAAAGGTTGTTGAAAAAATGGACTTTGAACGTTAGGGAAACCAGACGTCAGACTCCAATACTCCATACAAGTAAGGAATAGGTTTGAAGAACTAACAGATGAAGGAGAAGAGAACACATGGGACAGATGAGAAGCATCTTGGTAGAGACTGCTCAGGAGACTGTGCCAAGGAGAAGAAAGACGTAAAAGTAAATGGATAACAGAGGAGATACTGGCGATGATGGAAAAGAGACAGAAAATAAG
This sequence comes from Paracentrotus lividus, assembly GCA_940671915.1. Lineage (NCBI taxonomy): Eukaryota > Metazoa > Echinodermata > Echinoidea > Camarodonta > Echinidae > Paracentrotus > Paracentrotus lividus. Next base: position 9,522,806 of record CALNVZ010003434.1, on the reverse strand, counting down.
GGACAGAAAGAGTAGAGAATATAGAGAACTTAACAGGAAATTAAGACATGCTGCAAAGAGGCAAAAGAGAGGTGGATAAATGACAACTGTGCCGAAATTGAAACACAATATAGTAGGATTATAAGTAACACAGAGGATAAATGACCTTACAACAGAAAGTCATGTTCTTCAAACTCTGGATGCATTAAATCAAGTGATGGACTTATGCTTTTGAAAAACAGGAAATAATGAATAGATGGACAGAATATATTGGTAACCTATTTGACGATGAAAGAAATGATATGCAGACGTTCCCAGCAGAGAGGGCACAAATCCTAAATCAGAAGTCTTAAAGCAGTGACAATGATGAACAAGAACAAATCACCTGGACCGGATGGTGTGGTAACTGAGATGATAGAAGCATTAGGAGACTATGGCATCGAAAAACTAACAAAAATTATCAACAAGATTTATGAAGAGGGAAGTTTCCACAAGAATTATGCAAATCAATATTTGTAACACTTCCAAAAAAATGGGGGCAGTAGATTGTGAAAAATATAGAACTATTAGCTCATCAGCCATGTAACGAAGATTATTCTTAGAATTCTGCTTTACGGGCAAGAAGTAGGATAAATCCAGAATTGGTCCAGAACAGTTTGGTTTTGTGTAGATGCTGGCACCAGGAACGCCATATTTGTAATTAGGAACATACGTGAAAGAGCAGTTGAAATGCAGAAGGATGTATTCATGTGCTTCATAGATATCAAAGGCTTGACAAGGTTAGACATGATAAATTGTTTGAAGAGCTCCGTAAGCTGATATATAGGGAAAGATCTGCGCTTGTTACAGAACTCTATTACAATCAATCTGCCTGTGTAAGAATAGATGGAGAGTACAGCGAGTACACAGACATCAAGAGAGGAGTGAGACAGGGTGTGTGATGTCACCGGACTTATTCAATTTATACAGCGAAATTATTCTTAGAACAATAAAGAATGAGGAGGGAATCCTAGTTGGAGGTAACAATATCACGAACATCAGATACGCAGATGACACAGTGTTGTTAGCCAAATCTGCAGAAGGACTACAGAAGCTCTTGGACATAGTAGTTAGAAAAGCGAAAGAATGGGATTAAATATTAACTACAAAAAGACAGAAAGTTTAGTTGTTACAAAAAGGGTAGCCCCAGATGCGAACTTAAGTTAGGAGACAATTCATCAAACAAGTATCGTCCTTTAACTACCTGGAAGCATCATCACAGAAGATGCCAGATGTGAGAAGGAGATTAAGAGACGGATAGCCCTAGCAAAGTCTGCTTTTTCAAAAATGAGTAATATTTTAGAAATCCTTCACTTAGTATGAAAACTAAATACGGGTACTTAATTGTTACATCAATCGTTCTAATGTATGGAAGCGAAGCATGACAATCACAGCAGATATGTCAAAGCGTCTGGCTAGCTGTGAAATGTGGCTTCTCAGACAGATGCTGAAAATCAAATGGTCTGATCGAGTTAGCAATAAGGAAGTGTTAAGGAAAGCTAATGTAAAACAGAAACTGCTTCATGACATACGAATTAGACAGTTGAGGTTTTTGGGACACCTGACACGAAAGGGAGGTTTAGAGAATCTGTCACTGACAGGAAAGTTCAAGGGAAAAAGGAGTAGAGGAAGGAGAAGAGTGACATTGATGGACAGCTTGAATAAATGGCTTGAAGAGATAGGAGTAGAGGAAAGAGGGCTACAGTTAATGGAGAAAGCTAAAAATAGAGAGTTGTGGAATCATGATCGCCAAAGTCTGCAGATATGGCACCTGAATAGAATAGAACAATCTGAGCTTATAGATATGGTTACCTTTTGTTTTTGTAAAGCATTATAATTGACAATTCATTCAAAGTTATGAAGTTCTGATGCTTGAGTTATCGACCAGACTACACCTATTTACAATTTTGGCATTAAAAGAACCTAATGTTTATTATCTTTATATTTGTTTAATTTTTCGTTTCTAGTAAAGTAACATAAATTATGAAATTAAAAAAAAACAAACAAAAAACGGAGGCTCTGATTACAATGAAACAAATGATAAACAAACTAAAGACACCCTTTTTTCCGACTAAATCAATATTTCTTTGCCTTTTCAACAAAACGTATTGGACAGATATGTTCAAAGTAATTTAATTCTACATGTCGAGACTTAAATAAGGCCATTTTTTCCTTGTAAATGAAATAAATGATTGACAGATACGTTCAACGTATGCAATTTCTCATTTCTAAGCCCCTCTCCACGCTTTCGTCAGGACGTGAACAAAAACGGACAAATGACTATACATTTGTAATTTTTAGCCTGTTCAGCCCACCCCCCTTGCGCTCAGCCCCTCCACTTTCAAAAAATTCTCCGTGCCCCCATGATTGGTTATATATTAGCTTGGTGTTGATGCAGCGGAAAGCTGCTTAATACCGCGCGAGTTTCCTACGGGAGTTCTTAAATTTTAACAGAAACAGTCCTTCAGGGGCCAATTGTAACAGCTTGTTACAATTGCCCCTGACAGAGGCGACCATATTTGGAGATATTTTTTTCTATCTTAGCTTAGGTGTTCATCGTTGAAACGTTTAGCAAAATATGGCCTAAGAACATAATTTCTAAAATATATAAAAATGACAGCCGTAGCTCATCTACATATTTGTCCAGAAGAAAAACAATGGGTAATGTGAAATATTATCTTCACTGCTCAAAAAACGGTTTTTCTGCTGTAGAAAGTTCCACGAACCGTTAAATCTGTTAACACTCATACAGCATGTGGAAGCGATGAAATGCGCATGCCCTCTACAAATTTTAAGTTTATAGCGTTGTTTCTGCTAGGATGGGAGCCCCTGTTACAATTGCCCCGTGTTACATTTGTCCCCGGTCTCCCCTAACATCTTATAGTAACAAAGGTATTCAATTAGCCTTGCGCCTGTAATTTTGAGAATGGAGAGCATATTTGGAACTACCGGTAGGGGAGACCGGGGACAATTGTAACACTTTTTTTTCCAATTTGACTTATCACTTTATTATAACTAAATACTTGATTAAAACCAAGTAAAACAATTGGATATCTTAGCTCGACATACGAAAGTTTGGGTTAAGTAAAACTATTTATTTTGAAGCCATTATCATTTCAAAACACGAGGACGAGTTGTTACAATGCCCCTAAACAAGGGGCAATTGTAACACGCTATGGGGGCAATTGTAACACGTGAAATTGTAACATTTTGCTTTCTTTATCAAAAGCTATGAACTTGACAGATCCAAGATTTAAACAACATTAACCACATAAGCTAATTAATATAAACATGACAATGCATTGACTCAAGTTAATTATATTTTCCACTTGTTATATACATGGCATGGGATTATTGCAGAAGTTACGTGCTCTGTACGGGGCGACAGCGCGCTGAATTGTCGGGGCTAGGTACGGGCAAAAGTATTTCCTAAACGGCATTGTTACTATTGCCCTGTGGTGGCGACCATATTTGGAGAGATTTTTTTCTATCTTAGCTGGGGTATTAATCGTTGAAACGTAGCAAAATATGGCCTAAGAACATAATTTCTAAATATATAAAAAATGACAGCCTTAGCTCATCCACATATTTGTCCAGAAGAAAAACAATGGGTAATGTGAAATTTACTTTCCTACTCAAAAAAGATTTTTTCTGCTGTAGAAAGTTCCACAAACCGTTAAATCTGCTAATACTCAAACAGCATGTGGAGCGATGAAAATGCGCATGCTCTGTACAAATTTCAAGTTTGTAGCGTGTTTCTGCTAGGGATGGGAGCCCCTGTTACAATTGCCCCGTGTTACTGTCCCCGGTCTCCCCTACTCGTGAATTGCATACTTGTCATGTTAGATGTTATGTCTCGTAAGCTTTCAGATTGTCAAGCCAAAACAACCTTTGTTTCAGAATGTATCAACTTGATTATGCCCGGAAACAGAATAAATAGAGAAGGTACATTGAAACGACATTGCAACTATTTGTATCAAAAGCTAGTCAGTCATTTTAATCGGTAAACTGGGTCCACCCAGCTACTTTTATCGAGCTAGTCGGTCACGTCGACTGACTAGCATCAAGCTAGACGGACGAGCTTTAAAGCTCGTCCGTCAAGTTGAGAGATGTAGATTCAGTTGCATGCTAGTCCGTCTCGACGGACTAACATGACAGACTAGCTTTAAAACTAGTCCATCTTGACCGACTAGCTTTAAAGCTAGTCGGTCCATTGACGGACGAGGTTAGGTTTTCAGTGAAATACAATTGCAACAGGTTATTATCACAAAAGAAGCCATTCTAAATCCTTTTCTTCAAATCCTTTCCAAACTTTTTAACGCGTGGTCTGCAACTTTGCATTACGGTACTTTTTTTGTCTTCTTCTTCAAAATTGCTCATGCATTCCCATTAGGAGCCATTTTGCCCGGTCATAATCTTTCCTTCTACCTACCTCTTTAAAATTGCTTTCCTCGATGCTACAACCTAAAACAAAAGTAATTGCACGATGTATTCGTACAAATGTCATTTAACTTTTTAACCTGCCATGAACAATCGTAATCATGATTGCCCCCTCATTTTAAAGCATGAAATGAAACCATTGTTTGAGATGTCTAATACCGAAGATTAACCATATTGGTTTGATATTTCAGATACTGCACAGTGATGCAGCTGAATGGGTATAATTTTAAGATAGGGGCCGCCTGTTGTGCTTATTTGAGTCCAAATGACTAAAACGTAAAAAGCTTATTATTAATTAAAATTTTAAAAATTTAGATTTAGAATGAAGTGCCTACATTTTAACAGTTTTGAGCTAAACAGAATCCTTCTTAAAACGGCCTCGAAGCTACTACAGGATCCAGGTCTGTATCTGGATCTGGTCCCACGGGGTTCGGTCCGCTTCATCAAACTTGAAAATCCGGTTTATTCAGTGGATCTGATTCGGTGTGATCCGGTCTAGTCAGCGGATACCATGCATTCATGTACATGTATGGGTGACGACATTGTGCTATGTGCTTTCTCTGCTAGGAAGAACACAGTTCTACAATGTGTTCACAGTGTAGGCTTATGTGAAAACACTCGAACTTAGCAGTGTGAAGACGGTTTCATAGTGTGGTGTAGCTTTCACATGGTGTTTATAGGGTGATGTACGTCGTGTGAGAATTAAATCCTGCCCTCACAATGTGAAGAAAATTTTGATGCACAACAAAACGCTCGAATTTAGTATACACTATGTAGGACTCTGTGTTCTCACCGTGTTTCACACTGTGGGAAACTGTGTTCTTTCAAGCAGTGCTGTGCATGGAACGATCAAGGAATGTATGTCCTTTGTCCAATAAAGATGCAAAATCTAAACAAATAAATAATGATAATAGTCTCAAATCGAAGAAAGGAAGGGATCGTAATAATTTGAATCCTTTCACAACCAATATGAATATTTATACATACGAGTTAAGAAATTAGATAAAATTAGTTCATTGTCTTCAGACGATGAGGGATGAAAGGTAAATATCGGCATACAAGACCCAAGTCCGCGATGACTTAGTATTTGTTTGGCCTACATGTATGCTTGGGTATCTATTTCTTTATTTAAAATCTACCATTGAACACGACACAACTTGTAACTTGTAATTTCTAAAGGAACATTTGTTTATCTATAAAAAATATATACATGTATACATCGGTACGTAGCATATTGGGCCCCGGGCATTTTCAGTCTCTACCTGTTACCTAATTTTTTTCTACCTTTAATCACGCAGTAACAATTAAGGAGCCACCACTGACACTAATACGGCCAACAACATTGGAAGCACAAGTATTGGACGATGGAAGGGATCTGGCATATAAGTAATTTAGTGACGTCATCTGTCGAACTACACCTGCACTTCAACATATTTAGTAATCATAATCAGATAGGTTAGTTGTTTTTTAACTTAATCTATTAATTGGTATCAAAGTATTATTATTATTCTTTACTCTTTTAGAACTTGACTATTCAAAGTAAAATATGTGACTGCATTTATTACTATTTACTAACAATAGAATTACTATGTTACTCATTTTAACGAATACCAATAATATACATACACATAATTCTTGTAAATTATATAATATTGATATAATAAGATTTTAGGCAAAATGTAGATATTAATTAAGCTGCATATTTGCATAAATACTTTTAGCGAAGTAAATTAAAGTAATTATTTACATGATACATTGTGTTGTTAAAATTTGTAAGCCTCATGACGTTCTTAAAAAAAAAAAGGATTTACTTATCATAATTATCAACTATAGTTGTAAACTTAAGGGAAAGAGGGCGCTATCACTCTACTCAAAGCGAACGCGGCCATAGACATTTTGTATTTTGCACAGATTTTCACTTTGTTTTCTTGATTATGGCGAGCAACAATTTTTTCAAATAGATGTTCACTCTGATTAAGTAAGCTAATATTCTGAATTTTTAAATAATAGGAATAACAAATTGGAAAGAAAAGAAAAAGTTCTGTCACTTGTGTCAATTCGAAAGCCATGTCAAATCAAATTGCAATATGGCCAATTTTGCTCTCAAAATAGCTCATACGCTTCATAATCATTTTCCTCGATTATGCATAATTATATTACACCTTACTGTTCAAGCAGTTTTTAAAAGCTTGAATTCTCCGCTTTCCAAAGATGGTACATTCATTTCGATTGGTTAAGAAAAAGTCCTGTCACTTTTTACATTATCACAAACGAATCTTTACTTGATGGGTCAATATTTCCGCATGTCACATGCATATCGCATGTGGACGGCGTCTTCGCAAGATGTGACAAGATCACTATTTATATCAATAATCGTTTGAAACATCAATCTATGTGAAATTAAGATTCTGATTACAACTTTAGCACAATGGTGTTATAGACTTATCAAAATGTCTTTTTCCCCAATCTGGTCTGAAGCATCTACCTACGAAAACTATGATAAAAGTTCAATTATTTATTTCATGTCCACGAGTAATTTGCTCGAACGAATCGACTGACAATACCATTCCACCACAGGGAAGTTTTCTCATGCGAGTTTTTGTACGCTAAGTAATAATTGCATGCAGTTGTCAATTGGTCGCTTCCCGCCGTAGGCGCGGGTTTAGTTGACATTAATGTAGACCCGTATAATTTTCTGCGCCGCTCAGCTGTATTTCCACTAAACTCATGAATGTAATGTCGCGTTTCCCCTCCTCAAATAATGGACGCGTCTTTATGTTAAGATTTAATGTTATGTTTTTAATATGTCATTTACACAAGGGGCTTTCCCCGACAATATGAAAATTGCGAAAGTTACACCTGTTTTTAAGAAAAGCGAAAAGGATATTTTAGGTAATTATAGGCCTATATCAGTTCTGCCACTATTGGGTAGAGTATTTGAAAAGCTTGTGAATAAGCGGCTACTTGATTTTTTTTGAGAAACAAAAAGTTGTTCTATGATGAACAGTATGGCTTTAGAAAAAAACATAGTACCAAGTTATATTTAGCTAGTTTAGCCAATGATATGTCTAAATCACTAGATGAAGGTAAAATAACTTTGGGAGTATTCATTGATTTCAAGAAGGCCTTTGATACTATAAATCATGACATATTATGCAGTAAACTAGAATATTATGGGGTAAGAGGCCTACCACTCGAATGGATCAGAAATTATTTAAGCAATAGATATCAATTTGCCAACTACGATGGAAATTTGTCTCAGAAAAAGTTGATTTCCTGTGGAGTCCCTCAAGGATCTGTTTTAGGACCAACTCTCTTTTTAATTTACATTAATATTTTGCCGAAATCGTCAGATTACTTTAAGTTTAAGATTTTTGCTGATGATACAAATTTGTTCCATACTTTTCCAGCCCAAGAGGTTGATATAGATATGGTACAGATTAATATACATTTACAAGATGTGGTTGAATGGTGTAATGTGAATAAACTCACTGTAAATCAATCAAAAACTAACTACATTATGATAAGAGGGAAACAGAGACATTTTAATACCCTTGGGGAAATGAAGATGTTAAATACTGTAATTAAGGAAGTGGACTGTGTGTCGGTCTGAATATAGATAACCAACTGAGCTTGAAAACCCATATAAGAAAAGTAAATGCGAACATAAGGAAAAAGGTTGGTGTCTTGTTTAGACTAAGAAATTTTGTCCCTACCAGTGTTTTAGTTTTACTGTATAACTCTCTTTTACAACCACACCTTGAATATGGAATTGAAGCTTGGGGAAGTGCTTATGAATCAAATTTGAAATGTCTGCATATAAGTCAGAAAATGGCAATACGTGCCATTACATTTAGCCCATTCATGACTCCTTCAAGACCTTTATTTTAAAACATAAAGATTCTGAATATTTTTCAGTTACACAAGCTCTGTGTTTGCTCATTCATGTTTAACCTTATAAACGACAAACTGCCTCATGCAATTGCAAATTACTGCAATTTTGTTTCACATCAGTATGATACAAGGCATAATCAGAGACATAGTCTATATTTGCCCAAAGTAAAAACTAACTATGGAAAATTCTGCTTCTCCTTTGTTGGTGCAACATTTTGGAATGAACTGCCAACCCAAATTCGAGACAGCAGATCCTTACATTCCTTTCGTAAATCCCTACGAACATATATTATGAATCAACCATAAATAACCTTTGGTATTCTGCTTTTTTAAAATGATATTCTTAGTGTATTAAGAAATACATATTTAACAATTATTACCTTAACTAGAATAACTTTATACATTTTTAATTATGCAAGTTAGCAAATATTGTAAATATTGTAAATACGTTCTTTTTAATCATAAGAAGCTCGAGGATAATTCTATGCATATTAATATTATTATGTCAAAATACATGTGTAAGTACAATGTCTGCCTGGTACCAGACCCGATTAGCATTTATGCTATTTTTCTGATACCTATCCTATTATGTTATATGTCATGTTCATATGCATTGTAATTATGTATTTGGATAATAAATACTCAATTCAATTCAATTCAATTCAATGCCATACGTTAGATTTACATTTCACGTGGAGTAGAATTGATGTGATTCATAACCACCCTAGTCATCTCAACATTATCATGTATTCAGAAGTATTGTTATTTCACATAATCATAATTATGTTTGATTTCATTCTTTGGTTTATACAGGGGTTATAAAATGATGATTGTATGTTGCTAAGGTTAAAGAGGGGTTATGGTTTGGGGATGTCTTTAAAAAAAATGAAGTGTCCAATAATTTAATTTATTACCAGATAATACGAAATATTGTTCTCTAGAACTTATTTAATATGAAATATATTAAATAAAAACTAACGCGAGAATCAACTCGGTGTTCACGGGGAAAACCAATGGGGATTCTCTTGAGTGTGGAAAACACGATATAGCGTTATACAACAATATTCATTCGGTAAGCTTCGGCTTGGATCGTAGCAAAAGGGTTAATTTGTTACATTATGTTTGTTTCAAACATTTACACTGAAATTCATCAGAAATCATGAAGAAATTCCACTAATATCTTTTAATTTAATGTGGACAATATGACGCTATATTTGATGCCGATTCCCTGTTTGTTACCGAAACTATAACCCAGCTTTAATCAGCATGATCAATGCTTCATTTGTTCTTTTATTGTTTAACTGTTTACTTACTTGTTCTTTAATTCGTTGATCAAATATTTGAATATTTTGAGATAAATACCTCAGACTCTTAATTTTTGAGACATCCATGATTGAGATTCAAAGGTGTTCATCTAAAATTATAAATGAATAAACCAAAATATGCCCCTATTAATAAACGCTGTAATACGACATGGAGTAAATAATAACCTCTAATACCCTTAAACTGAATTTGAGTATATTATCTTGTTTATGTCGTGTACTTTTTATCCCTTATACTCAACGCGGGGAGGAGGGGGGGGGGGTTCGATTTACAATTCATGACATTCACGAAGAAAACGAAATTGTGAATGATTTTTTTTTTTTTTTTTTTTTTTTTTTTTTGGGGGGGGGGGGGAGGCTGACGCCTTGCTAGTTGCTGTCCCATGTTGTGTATGTGAATTCCATAAATGTGTTTTTGTCATGGTACTTGGTAACGAAGTAGCTATATTTCATATAGGTATTTACATAAACAACGGTCTTTGACCTGAAAGATGGTAATTTAAGGAACCTATTATTATACATGTCGGAGAGCAGCTCGCCAGTGACTTGTCCAAAATGAAATTTAATTTTTCATAAGAGGAGAAAGAGAGATAGAGTCAGAGAGAAAGGTAGAGGAAGAGAAGAGAGAGAGAGAGAGTACGGGATTTCGTTATTACAGGTAGGCCTATCTCTTATGGCGCGAGTCACGTGTAGGCCTACGACGCATGGCCAACGCGCAGTATGCGCTGGGTGTGCGTTACTCATTCGTCGAGCGCGCTTAGCTGCATTCGTTGCGTATTTTAATATGTGTTGTCTATGTGTTCGTCTGTGTGCGCGTTGTCGTCAATTTTCACAAATTTCAATGTGCTGGTCTTGCGTTGTGTAGGCTACATGTGACTGCCGCATTATAAGCACCCTTTTTACTGGATATAGTTTTATACGCCTGCACTCCTGACGCCCCATTTATTACTCCGGCTTTAGCGTGGTTACCATATACTGGCGCTCTAGCATTCTAGCATTAATTGCCAAGACTTAAACTCTACCAAGTATCAACACTCTGCCGGTTTGTGTGAGGTAAATGTAGATGAATTTCTTGCCAAGAAAATAAGTATAAAGTGGCTCGGTGTCGAACCCGGCGATCGCAGTCTGGGCCTGCTTCAACAAAGACGACACATTGATTGAATCATACCCCTTTAAAAAAAAAAAAAAAAAAAACGAAACAGAAGTAGACAGTTTTTAACCCCATATTGCAGTCTTACCAATATACCCGGTTTTTTATGATTATATACACAGATCTTTAGATTTTACATACATATAGTGGACATCGCAGCATTTCTGAATCCATCCTGTGAGGATTCAAATCAATAAAAAGATATCTATTGATCCGGACTGATTCGATACCAATTTCAAAAACTGTTTCCCAAAATTATTCTATACTTATGGAGTTTGATTTTTAATGCTGTCTTTTTAAAAACTGTAAGACCTAAATATTGTAGTGGTACTTGAAGTAATTCTATTCTGGCCAAATATGGTTACGAATTTGTAGGGGGGAATATATCAATATAAGTCAATGAAACAATGATGTGGCCATAAATATCTCAGCAAAATAACGGATCAGCGAGAATATGTATTGAAATGAGTTAAAATATTCCATCAATTTATTGCGATACATCAATCAAGAGCGAATTGAGATGTAGGCTATTAAGCACGTAGGCATAATCACGTGGTCAATCAACTTTGTCATAACCCCCCCCCCCCGCCATTCACACCCCAAATGCGATATGTGACGCTTTAAAAAAAAAAATCGTGATAGATCTAAATTTATTTTAATTCACTGTTTCAATTAGGGCGAATTGAATGCAGGTTTGTATAGATAATCACGTTACATCGTCACTCATTATGTATCGTTAAAGTTGGTATTACGAGCTTATTATTCGATTGATTGTTGTAATTATTCTACTCCAATTTTTCGGTTAGCCTGTCACGTTCTGTTAATATGACTCAAAACTACATAATTCGTTTCCATGCCGGGAAGCATTCGGTTTGTATCACTTGTGCCCTGTAACACAAAGACTTACGATTGATAAAAAGTTACGATTTTTTTTTCCCGGTAGCCTCATTTGGAAACCAGGTACAGTCATAGATTAGGAATTGGATATGAGTAAGAGTAAGAGTAAAGTTAGGGCTAGGGTTAGGATTAAGATCATCAACTTTGGAGCACACTGTCCATGATGAGGCTACCGAGAAAAAAATCAGTCGTAACTTTTTATCAATCGTAAGTCTTTGTGTTACCCCATTGGTCGAACAGCAGTTGGTCTCATTCACTTTGTGTGTAATTATACCACATTGGCTAAATCCACTATGGCCCGTATTCTGTTACGGGTTTTAGAGTTGTACGGCAATTGACAATAGAATCGAACAATAGCACCGTACGAGAAAAAACTCCC
>CALNVZ010003434.1:9394169-9493477 GCA_940671915.1 Paracentrotus lividus | reverse complement strand
GCTTTTACGAGCATTTTTTTATTGCGCATTTTTTTTGGTTACACCAATGACTCGGCCTCGGTCGTATTTTCACCGATATTCCAGACGTCTATTTAGGTAAATATGATAATTATTCAGTAGTTAATGAGGAATTTGATGGAGTTATACGGTTTTATTATTATGTTTGAAGTATGCAACATAATATTTACTTCTGAATGTGTCATTTCAGGTGGTTTTTGAGCACAGTAAAAGATTTTTGTGTTCACGTAGTCCCACTTGTTGCATTTCTTGCAGTATTTTGATTACAAAACCGATTTTTGAAAGTAGGATGGGGGGCACTTAGCATGGTCAATTCATAATTAACCATGGATGGGGGGTTAGGTGTACGGACACTTAACAAAAATTCAGCCTGGTTTTTGGTCTTAGAATTAAGCACAAAATATATGCTGAATACTTCTTGTCATCATCAATATATTTGTTCTCCACAATAAAGTCAATATTATTAAGACATTGCCTGTAAACCCTTTCAAATGGCTGGTTAAAATTGAGTGTCCGGACACCCAACCTGTCTGGACGCCCAATAACTGGGTATATGTTGTTGATTCAATGTTGGTGTTGGACATATGTGTCAAACTTCTATTCTTTAATGAGAGTGTTCTGAGGAGAAAGGACAGTATGTAAATTACTAGGCAGAAATATTCCACTGTTCTCGGAATATTAATTGAATATTCAGAATTTTTCCTATACCCCATCGACTGGTGGAAGTATGTACATACAATTTACGTAGGGGATCTAAAACGCCTTTCGTGGCTGGTTTTAAGCCATGTAGAAACTCAAGTCAATGCCATGGGACAACTTTTTAAGCGATCGCGACATCGTTAGCTTTTTCTACGATGTTTACATCTTTAGAACAGCTTTTGAACAGAATTATCATGCTCAAAAGGAAAAATATACTTTTAGGAATAATTTTATACAAATGTTTATATATTTAAGAAACTAGATATGTAAAAACGGAAGACTTACTTTCTGCCAAAGTGTTTACGCCGATTTCACCCGATTTCACTCTCATCTGCGATTCGACCTATGCTAATTCGAAGAGAGGTCAATCTGTGACTGAAATAAATATTGACCAATCACAGATCGTTCGAGGGGTCCTTCTAATGAATATGTAGTTATAAGAGTAAACATCGCGAGCTAGCGCATGTAGACTTATTGCAGATGACATCAGTGGCAGACGACAGTGCGCATGCGAAGAAAAAAATTTCATGAATATTCATAGCAAAATGGCGACCACCATGTAAACACTTATGAAAACTAAGAAGATGTCTTTGATTAAGTTTGGTCAAATTAGTTGTCTATTAAACAAGATTCTGTAAGTAAAAAGTGATTAAAAAAAAAAAAATGCAATATCCATTATTATTATTTAAAAATTCTTATAAATTTTGGGATATCGTGGGGGAAAAAGGGGTAGAAATGCGAAATTATTGTGGACTGTTCGGATTCTTAACGCAAGATGCCTGCTCCCCTATGTTAAGCGTGTGCACGATTTTCAGTCGCTTATTTTGTATTGAGCATTCAGTGTTTAACCAATGCAATCCCAAAATAGCGACTGAATCCTTCGGTCTAGTAAATTACTGGATAAAGTATCATAGAAACTTATTTTTTTATTAGCAGACATAATTTAATAATCTTGAAAAAGTTTTCTAGATCTAGGCCTAGGGTAGCACGCCCAGTGCCCGATTCCGTCCCGGTATTCGGTTTTTAGCTATACTTCAAAAGCTTTCACAAAAAGATCACAAACACAGATCAGCCTTCAAACTTTCACAAAACAATCATCAAACACACCACCAAAAATCACACAATCAAAATATAAAACGAGATTGCAAACTTACTCTGAATTGGACGTCATCACGGAGATATTTCCACTTTAGCGTTTCTTACCGAAACATTAACGAGTTGACCGCTCTACCGGGTTGCGTTGTGAAGTAATGCTGTGCGCTGCTACCATGAATTTGGTATGAGAATGAAGGGGAACTTCCACTTATTCTTCGGTCGCAGCAAATTTTTTCATCTCGCCCCACATGTTTTGCAATCCTAAAAAAAACCACACACCCTTGTCAAGAGGGGGCGCTAGCCACAATTCGGTCATAGCGAAACATTGAGTGCGGCGCCTACACATTATCGGGGTTTTGTGTTGTGACGCTTCGCATTGCGGGTTTTTCAGTCTGCGCGATCGAAACGCATAGGGAAACAACGCATGACCGATTACTATTCTGCAAAACCGATTGCCGGGAGGAAAACATCTCCTCATTCTATCAGTGATATTTTTTTTAACCATAATTAAATATTTTAAATGATTTTGATAATCTTTTAGAGTAGAATTTTTTTGTTCTTCTGGTGGGTGGATCGTCAGATAAAGGAGGTAAGTTTTCATATTATTGCCGATTTCCCCTTAAGGCACCGAATACTGGGTGCGCTACCCTATTGTAGATCTAAAAGTTAGATCTACAGATGTAGAATCTAGACCTCTAACGTTAGCTCTAATCTTATTCTTAAGATTCTGACTTGGACAAATTAGTGTTTAATACATCTTCTTGGTTTTTGATGGGTGTTTTTCTTTGTTTTGTTTTTGTTTTTAGAAATACTTCCTTATGCTAAACTGCTGTACCTGTAGATGCATTACAATGAATTACAACATTCTCTGATTATCTTTTAGTTACATATATCTTTCAATCCTCACAATCTTTTTGATTTATTTCTTGTTCACTTGTGTTTTACATATGCTTTAATCTTATTTATTAATATTTTTTGTATTCATTAATTAATGCTTTCACTACCTATTTTCATGATATAAGAAAGGCATGTATGTTATCTGATGAAATTACCCTGTCCTTTCTAATGTAGCTCTCTGGCATTCACTTTAATCCAATCCACTTTATTCACATCCATTAAAGGGGAAGTTCACCCTGGAATTTTATTGGTCTCTTAAAAAATGCAGAAAAATAATTTAAAAATATGAGTGAAAGTTTGAAGAAATCAACCAAAAAATAACGAAGTTATGAATATTTAATATTTTGATTCTGTGACGACGTGATGTGCGAGCAGCTCTCCCATGTGTTGTGTATGTAAATCCCATAATTTTGTCTTTTTTCATGGTTCTTGATAAAGGAATGGGTCAATTTGATTGAGGCATGTATATGAACTTATGTTTGATGATATATCAACCGCACAGGTGACATAATTAATTTTCTTCTGGAAAATGACATTTTATGGAATTTCCACTACATCACACATAGGATAACTGCTTGTACGTGACGTCACAGAATCAAAACTTTGAATATTCATAACTTCATTATTTCTTGGTCGATTTTCTCCAAACCTTCACTCATAATTTTCTTTTATTTTTCTGCATTTTTAAAAACCAATTTAAAACCAGGGTGAACTTCCCCTTTAAAAAAGAGATAAAGGTGAAAAAAAGTAAAGGTAAAAAGGTGAAAAAATACATTGCAGACCTATCTCAAAACAAAATAAATAAAAAAATAACAAATTCCTCTTACTATCAATACATTTTCCCAATTTAGGTTTAAATTTTTCATTCACCATGCAAGTGGATATTTTAATGTATTTGTTGAAGTTTGGTTTACTGTATTCGTGGAAATATTCGCGGTACATTAATTTTCGCGAATTTCGCGCAAAGAGCGGCAGGCGCGGATTTAAAAACATGCGAATATATGGGCATCATTTCCTAGTATGCATATATTGAATCGGTTAAATTGTGAGCTTACAAACATGCAGCACGAATCTAAGAACCTGTGAACATGTTTTGAGGCCGCACAGCGCGAAAAATTAATTGCACGATAATAACAGCGAATACAGTATATACTCTAATATAATTTAGCTCATTAAGTCAATGCCATCTGCAGGAAATGTATCTCACCTGCAATATTATATTTTGAGAGAGAAGGCATGATATTAATTTAGTATATCGTCGGCTTGGAGCCAGAAGGGCGCTATTGCAGATCAAGGATGTTCCGTTTGGAGCCAGAAGGGCGCTATTACCATTGACTTTGTACAGTAATAGCGCCCTTATGGCTCTCAACGGAACATCTATAAGATGCATTAACGCCCTTATGGCTCCCAACAGACGATATATAGATCTGAATAAAATGAAATGAGTAGTGCATACATGTACTCAAGTACAGGTAACTGGAATTTATCTAAGCGCACCCTTAACCAAACATAACATGTATGAAATACTGTCAATGGTGTCACCATTGCAGTATTACAAAGGCTCTATCCAATTAACACACACTGTTGTTTTGTTTTTGTTTTTTACCAGTAATTTATTGTCAAATGTCTCAAAAATAGGGCCTAACTCTTTAGCTAATCTTGTCTAAAAACAATCAATATGCTGTACTCAACATATGGTCAAAATTACAGCTTATAATGATAATCTCTTTATAATAGTAAAGTTCTTATGTCCTTATAATGGACAATACATTTATTTTCTCAAGTTTTGCTTGGTCTCACTAAATAGGGATTAGTCCAAACCTCAAAGCCCATAGATCTATGAATAGAGATCATGAATTTCTTTGGATATACCTTGGGATTAAATGTAGGTTAGAATTAAAGTGAAGAAATAGTTCTATGCATAAGTCTTACTACACTAACTTTATCTTTTAAAACCCATAATTAAGTAAATTATAAATGTTAAACCTAATCATTATAGAGGATTTGCAATATGTGCTGCTTATGCATGTACATGTATAGTGTCTGGAGTACCTAAAATTTTCAGTATTACAGACTTGTTCATATTAAAAGAGAGGAATATCTATTATTTCATGGTGCTGTAAATTAATGTGGCAGGCAAAGGGTTAATACTGAATGTATGGGGTATCATGCATTGTATACAATCTGTAATTATTAATCACTTCCTTTGGGAAACAAAATGCCACAGGATGCTATCGGGTAGAATTGAGGTACACTTTAGGGTACATGTTCAAAAGAGTCCTGGAAAGTTCAATGACATTCTCATAAATATTCCCTTTATCTATGGAATTGTCACCAAGTTTGGCTATTTAGTATGCCTCAATATTGTCTGGTAGTCTGCAAGCACAAACTCAATTTGACACGTTAACAAATTACTGTCTATAGTGGGGGCTAGCCTCCAAACTCACTTGTTGAGAGAAGCTACAGTACATAAGTGAATATAGTCTTCTACTTCAGCCCTACTAAGTGAATACCAAGGGTTTGTGCCTGCAAACTAGGTGCCTGGTGCATTGAGGGACACATTTGATATCTGGACCCCAACATATTTTGTAATTTAAAAAGCCCCACCCCCCCTGTACATTCATGTACATGTACAAAAACTTAAAATTTTTATCTACATTGTAGGCCCCACGAAAGTTGTAATCAATTGCTAAGAGGCAAAATGGCCAACCAAGATTATTGTTGCATGCACTCTTTGTTTAAAAGATTGGGTATTGACCAATCATGATTGTTCTTCTTTTAAATTTGCATTTGATCACAAACCTTTGTGTTACAGGGCCTAGGACCTTCTATGAAAAATGTTGGCATGATGTAATCATATGTCGATGTGCATGTTCAGTTTGTGAATTTTCGATTTTATTAAAAGGAAAAAACAAAAATTAGAAAATCATACTATTTCAGCACTGTAGATTTAATTGATATAAATCTCTCTTAATATCCATGTTGGCCTGTTGATGACTACCATACAATATCAAGAATGAAAAAACACCAATAATCAATGAAAATCAGATACATGTATGATCCATTTACTGAAATAGTACCATGGGAATGCTATAGGAATGATTCCATATTGTATGTTTGATATTTAAGTCACAGGGATCAACTTTAAAAGCTTTTGCTTGGGTGTAACTACAGTTGAGTGAAATTCACACCCAAGGTTTACGTTTCTAATAAACTCATTAATGTCATTTCTGTTTCACATGCACATGAATCATGGAAATGAATGCTACGTTTACCAGGTTCACCCTCAGGACTAAA
The DNA here is from genome assembly GCA_940671915.1 of Paracentrotus lividus. Classification (NCBI taxonomy): domain Eukaryota; kingdom Metazoa; phylum Echinodermata; class Echinoidea; order Camarodonta; family Echinidae; genus Paracentrotus; species Paracentrotus lividus. The sequence continues at coordinate 9,487,471 of CALNVZ010003434.1, read as the reverse complement.
AAATTACTAAAAGAGGCATAATTTATCTGAAAGTTCTACTTGCATTTATGTTCTATTTTCTAGTCACAGTTAATTATTATGTTATTGTTTTTAGTTTTTACGGCACCGTATCATTCATAATATTAATATTTATGCCAAAAATGTAGATGTATGAAATTGCCAATTAACAACTTCGATTTTGCCACCGAGTGATAATAGTGTATTGCAAAGTTAATTAAAGTTTTTATATTTTATTTTCTTACAATACCAGCACTAGTAGAGCAAATAAGCCTTTGCCCAGTGGCGTTGTCAATTTGAGGATTGAATAATATAAGATTGATCGAGATTGATGTTCTTTTCATGGTCCATTGTCAACACAGTTGTCTCCGATTGAAAAAGTCGTGAAGAATAATTGACATGAGATCAGACATAGCTCAAGGGCTGTTGTGTCTGCAGTCTCAAAGAATTTGGGAGTTATATTTACACCTAAAGAGAAATACAGCCAACATATCATTGTTTTGTCATAGCCTAAGATTTGTTTTGTTTGAAAATACATGTAGATGTATTTGGTTATTGTTTGGCCCTCAAATGTCAATTTTAGACCCCTAAGATGTTGAAATTTAAATAGGGGCTCAGTGCCAGCAAACCCCTTAGAATTTAAATCTCGACCCCTTGTGCAAAACTTTGTGCCTTGATGTGTAATCATATAATTCAATTATTTAAACAAAAAATACAAGTCCCGTAATAGTGCAGATTAGAACCGAATCGGAATAAAGTTTTTTCTTTCTAGCTATAATGGCTACATTTACAGTTTATTTTTCTGTCAAGTAAGTACATTGACATTTGTTTTCCCTCTAAATTCATCATTTTCTCTCTGTCTGACTGAAGGGGGGGGGGGGGGTGGTCGATGAAAAGACAAAAATATTTGGATGAGATCCAACAGTGACTCACCTTGGCTATGCTTACTTCCTAAACAGTTGTGAGCCCCCAAAAAAAAAAAATCATAAAAAAAATCATAACATCTCTGAAAAAAAAAGTATTTCAAATGCCAAAGTATGACACATGCTTGATTTACTTGTAGAGGCCTACATGTTCATGTACATATGTCTATTTTGTTATAGATGTGATTAATGGTTGTACATGTACAACATCTATTTTGAGGTACACAAGGAAAGATGAAACAAACATACCAAATGATCTGCAATACAGTTTAAAGTTATAATACTACATTATGCAGTTCTTCTACATGTATCTAGCACATTTCACTTTTTTTTCACAAATATTGAATACAAAAATTGTAGATTCCAAACACATTTTCTTTTCTTTCATGTGCTCTGGCCTCTCTTGTTTCAGTACAAGATGTATATAAATTTTTGCTTTTTATACCCGGAGATCTCTTTACACAAATTGGAAGTTCATATTCTGATGTATTTTTTTGCTCAATAACGATTGCAGCTTTCGCTAAAAATGTGACTTACTGGTAAACAAGTAGCATCACCAGCAGGTGTCTTTCTTTCCATAATTAGCTTCTTATGCAGTGTCTTCATCGAGATTGAAGCCCCCTTTTCTCATTTAATCTAGCCATCAAATGGGATTTGCCTGCTTCCATCCTTTGTTAACATGCAACAGTTAAAATTATTTGGGCTGGATATACCACAGTGGTTTTCAAAACAAGTTGCATCAGGCTTCGGCATAGATAAAAGAAGAAGTCAGACTATTAATGGTGGAGTGCTGGTTGAGTTTTATTTATTGGCAATTATTAACTTCTTATTAAAGGTGGGCCATACAGCAGGTTGGCGAGCACTTTGTGGGCGATCTACAATAGACTCGGGGGCAATTATTAACTTCAAAGTTTGTCTCCTTTGTACATGAGATTACACGGTAATGATTACACAACATTTAACTCATATTGTTACAGCTACATCATATGTCAGTGTGAGTGCCTTTTGGATGGTATTTGTAACTATAAATCTTGGTATACTGGTAGTTTTTCCACAATAACTCATGTGCAGTAAATCTGTAAGTAACGTTTTATCTCCATTTGATACCTCTAAATAGTACTTTATAAAAACTTTCTTTAAACTTTTGCAATACATCTTGTGTGGTAGGTCTGTAAATTCCAATTTTATTGTCACTTTAATTATTCTCCTAGCTGATGGTGAATAAACAACAATCTTGGACTACCATTTGAAGAGTAAATCATTGATTGCCTTCATCAGTGGTCTTTTGGTGAAGATTTTCTTGTGATCTTAGAAGTTGGCTGAAAAAAATCTTGCCTGTTCAGAAGATACCTCTTGAATTAGGACTAGTTGAGGATAGAACTTCTTTTTCTTTGGCAGCAATCTTGTAGTCTTGTACTGTACCAAGGAGTAAACCATTGATTGCCCGAGTGGTCTTTTGAAGTAGTCTTGCAAGCTTTCCTCATAGTCTACATGTATACTCTTACATGAACGCTTGGAAGATACTTCTAGAAAACCACTGGAGACTTGTCCTGGATACATTCTTACTACATGTCTGTGAGCCAATTATTCGACTCATAACAATTTCTTTGACAATAATTTTTTACTCAGCAAAAAAGTGACCCATTTGCAATGAGTGCATTGTTCAAGGTGTCTGTGTGATTTTAAAGGTTGGCTTTATTCTTTGAGGAGATACTTCTTGAATTATTTAACCAGAGAATTTTCGTATATATTTTAACCCCCTGTATTAAAGTCAATTATTCAATTCTTTGTCAATTTAGAACGAAAATTGGCTTCATGAGACTTTAATATCTCGGGTTCTTTTTTTATTTTCATTTTTAGGGAGGGAAATTGTCCTTGTGGACTTTCCTTCTCAATTTCCTTTGGTCAAGTGAACAGACCAAGTAAACCCTGCCATCATTTTAAATGTATTAGAAGATATTAATCAGCTTGGATGGTGAGTACATGTTTGAAAAAGAAATTTCCGTTTACACCAAAATCAAAAGTACACTCAATTCTAGAAGTCACCTATTTCAGTTTTGAAATTGGTTTTCGCATCTTAAAAGTTTAATTATTCAAAGTGATTAAAACCTTACTAATATGACATTTGCTCTTTTACCATCTTTTCTTTCCTAAATGCACTTATATTTGCAGTTTTTATAACACAACTTCTCATCTCTAAGTTTCTTTACTTTTATATTTGCAGCTTTTGAATCTGGAGTTTACGTTTGTATCTTCGGGGTATTGGTGTTTGTGATATTGCACTGCTTCAATGTGGACATATAGAATAGGGATTACAAGCGCTGTATATGAATGCGATTATTTGGTTTGGTGAAAATTATTAAAAGAGCAATCAAGTCGTTGACCAGCCTTTGAGACGATGGTAAAAATTGGTTTTCGTCAGAATGGGATATGCTTGAGGAGGTTGGTTAAAATGATATCGCTATGGGATCTGTTTTGAGGCAAATATAAAAGGATAATCTAATTTGATTGTGATGGTTTGGGAAAAAATATTTCTAGACAAGTTTTTGTCCTTTGTAAGGGACCTTCTATATGGTTTTACTGATACTGCTATGGTACCTGTAGACTCTAAACAAACATATATGAAAGAAATATAGGCTATTTACATGTATTGCAATTACATGTATACATGTATGTAGGAAAGATAGAGAAAGCAAATTTGACCCTGCATTTGCCAATATTTTATATCTGTATAGCTGATTTCCTAATTTTAGATTGTAAGTTGGTATTTAGCGTGAATAAATGGTTTTCTGTTCTTTTACTCTGGTTTGGATTATTGTGATGGTTGTTAACTCTGGTATAAAATGACCTACATGTATACACACATAACTACCAAGTGTCAATGACCCTACTTCCATCATGAAACTAAACACTAGACCATATAGACCAATAGGGACATCCTGTTATTTTACTATGTCTTCCAGTCCTTCCGACCTACATTACCATGGCAATCTAACATTCTCAGGAGTGTTTTTAGCATAACTAATTGTGTGTAATGTTTATGTCTTCCTTCCTTTATCCTGTCTGATATATCTAGACTTGTTTTTGGACAGTTAAGATATCATGTTACACATACATGTATGTTTGAATGCTTTTGAAGCAATTGATACAATATATGTAGGCTAATTTTTATAGTGATGAGTTAAAGTTTTTTTTATTTTATATATAATTAATATGTATTTTCATTAAGGACCGACAATATTCTGATTATGATATTACAAATAAACAACTACTGTAGAACCATATATGTGTACATGTATGTGTACAGTTCGGTATTTCCTAACTTTTAAGGCATTTTTTTTTCCAAGGAGGGACATGTGTGTTGGGAATAATTATCCTGAGGGGTACATGAGGTAGGGGTGGGGGATGAGGGTACATGAATGCAGTTGTCTGGGATTCGACATTTATCTTATACATGTAGGTGAAGGAATATCATCGATGCTTCACAGAAACCTGGAAACTTTCTAGCTACTAATGAGGTCACTACTTTGGAATAATAATGAGATAATATGAGCAAGTCTATTGACCTCAGAGTGTTAATGAACCTCTTTGCCTTCAGCAATAGTTGTACATTCATGTAATGGACTCCTCATTATAGGAATAATGCTTTCCTAATGTCTCATTAATGAGGTACATGTATGAGCAATATACCAGTGTAAACTGCATATACTTTTTGTTTAATAATAGAAGAAAAATAAAAATACTTGCAAATCTTATATGAAAATCATTCTTGCTAAATCTTTGAATTGTATATTTTTTTAGCAGTGCTAATAAATATATTGCCAGACCTCATTCAAAGTTTACCAGAGCTAAAATACTGTACTGTATATTTTTTTGTTCTTTAAATCCTGAAACATGTTTGTTTTTGCATATTTTACAGAAGAAACATCAAAGATAACTGGAAGTTGTGTCACTTTAAGTGTAACCTGATGGACCAGCCCTAGTAAAGAAATGGAAGATCATATCCTTGGACAAATGAAGAGGTGAGTTCTATCAAAGATATTTTTACCAAGTCTTGACCCATTAATGTTCTTTTTGATAATTGACAATATTTTCTGTTATAATGTATGTTTTTTTTCCTAATGTAATAAACATATTTATAGGACTCATTAGCATCCATAAAAATGCTTTTAAATAGAGAGACAGAAGAGGGAGAGAGAGAGAAAGAGAGAAAGAGAGAGGTAGGAAATTACAAGAGGTAGGTGAGCTTATGTTGTTGAAAATCATTGATATTTAGTTTGAAGGTTAAAGCGTTAAAGATAATTTTACCAGTCATTAAATTTGTCTTGACATTTAAAGGGCTGGCTGAATTATCGCTTTCGTAATCAAGCAACTTAAGTCCTGGATGTACAACCCTAATGCTCCTATCGTCTGAAAACTTGAATATGGTAAAATTAATGATTCAATCTTGAAACGTAGAGGCTTCCTATTCGTGTTGGACTGCAACAGAACTCTGATTGTATCGTCATGGCAATATTATTCTAGACTTAGTAATATAAATTACAGGTTGCATTTCATATGGTAGATATCAAGTGATCTTTAGCCGCTGACCAACTTGAGAGCTACTGTATCTTTTGTCCATTCAACGGAAATGACATTTGATTTTGATCATATGTATTTAAAGATTTAAATAACAGAATGATGTATTAAACTACAGTATCTGGCACAAGTCTCCTATTCTAATTTCACAAGAAACAATATGTTTCTTGAGAAAAGCCTCTTCAGAATTGCTGCAAGACAGTGTCTATTCATGCTTGTGTATGTAGTTTTATCTTTCAGACTCTGTGATGTGAGTTATGTTGCCTACATTGTACAAACTAAAAATCTGGTAATTGATTGCCTAGTCTACAGGTGCAGACTCGGTAATGACACATGGACAAACATTATAAAGCCTTGCATGAGCCTTATCTAGCTTTCTCAGTCACTTGAGCATCCACATTACATCTTGCCATTATGATGCAATCTGCAGTCTTACACTTCAGACTGGTTCGACAACTGCCCCCTGGACAATCCCCCCTCCCCGGACGACAACCCCTAAAGTCTGTACACCTACCCCTACATGTATCCCTATTTCTGGGGGTAGTTATACGATTCAGACTGTATGCAAAATGACTGACATACATGTATAGTTGTTCCTGGAATTCAATCTAGCACTTCGTTGGGCTTGCACGTGGGGGAAAAAAATTGCATTGGATATGATCATTGTGTCTGCAGCCTTTCCATTCATTCTTGGCAGTGACTTTGCAATTGGACTGACGTACGTTTTTGTCTCCCGGTCTGACGGCACTTAAAGCAGGCAGGCAGACCGTGGGATGTGCTAGGACTCTAATCTGATTTAACCAGGTTGTGATCATATGAGGCAACTCCTTTGATTACCCTCGCCTGTGAACAACATGTGCATAAGTGTTGTTGGCCATGACTGTGATGTCTTTTACTTCTGTCGTATTGACTACAGGTGCAACTTGCTACATGTAGTGGATTCCGTATGTTGGATATATGATTTTTAACTTGGAGTTATATTGTGCTTGTAAGTCTATATTATTGTTTGTTTGTTTGTTGTTATTGTTGTTGTTGTTGTTGTTGTTGTTTTTTTTTTTTGGGGGGGGGGAAGGGATTGGGACTATTGTCTGTTTTCTCTGTGTATTCCTGCTTTAAAAATTTTAATAACACAGGTCTACATGTATTTCTGTCTTCATTTTAAAATAAAAAATTTGGGCTTTTGAGTCTCAGCTTGTAGAAAGTACTTTTAGGATATGTATTTTAGATCCCCTCAAGCTGCTATTTTTTATAGTATTTTTTTATTTTATTTAGAAGTTTATACAATGTATTTGTATACATTGTGGTTGTATTCATTGTACATACATGTACATTGTACTTGGATTTCTTCCAAGCAGTGTTAAAAGATAAATGTCAAGATGTTGGCTCATCTCAAGACACTTAAAAATACTTGTATCATAGGAAATAAGGAAGTGTGAAGATGAAGGGGGGGGGGGCAGAGGGGCAGCAAGTTAACAATTTAATAGAATAGCTGAGACATGATAATGCTATTGATGTTAAGACATGGATTAATATTCAGAAATTTTTGACTAAATTTAGGATTATGAAGCATGGTAACAAAAATAAAATCATATTACTTTATGATTGAATAAAACTTATAAAAAAATAAAAAAATAAATAAAAAAAAAGACAAAATGCCAGGTAGGAAGAATTGAAGTTGCTGTTTTCTAAAACCCCTCCTAGCTCCAACTGTTTGCAATCTAACTACATTGTACATGTATCAGTTATTTGTAGAGCTCTGCAGAATTGTTGTCTGTGTCTGCCATTTACAAATTCCGAATCTTTGTTGTGATTGTATGTTGTTTTTTGTGACATGAATAAAGCAGATATGACTTGACTGATCATATTGAATATAAAAAGTTGTTTTTATCAATTATGTAGTATTGAATTATCCAACATATCAGTTGATAAAAATTTGCTTCACCCCCGTATATTCTCATAAACATCAGTTTATATTATCTTGTGAGGATAACAATAACTTCTTGTTTGCTTCCAGAATGTTGTTTTGCACTCTTTCGAAAAGTGTATGAGAAGTTATTCAAAATTTTACAAAGATGTTTTTTTAGTAGAATGAAACCAATTTAATGTTAAGCCCCTTTCTCTACGCTGATTAAACACAACAGACATTACAGGAATGTTGATTAAATTCCTAGTGCGGAAGAAGTTATTCAAAACTTTAAAAAAGCTGTCAATGTAGTTGAAGGAAGACACCGGTAAAGTCACTTTTGCAATGCTGATTAAATTTATTGTAGGCCTTAGAAATTGTGATGGTATAATTAATTGAAGCCTTTCTTTCCGAGAATTCATTCATAACTTTCAAAAGTAAATTACTAGAATGAAGTCACGTTTTTAAATTAGGAAGCTGCTTTTTTATGCTGATTAAACATGGTAGACCCTTAAGTCGGCAGAATTAGTTTGCTTGGCCTTTGTTGTGTCTGAATATTGTAAATTTGTGTTCTTCTTTTGTTGCAAGTGGGCCATCATGTTTAGTAAACTGAGAGTTAAAAATATTTTTTTTTGCAATGGATAAAAGACTCTTTCCCCCTTCAGTAGTCTCATGAAAATATCAATCAATTTGTTTCTTATTTTATAATGTGGAGTCGATTGAACCTGTAGCTTGATTTCCAAGTCGATAAAAGGTTGGTTTAGAATTGGTTTGGAATTAATTCTGGTTGATTTTGTAGTCTATTTTGAGTCACTTTGGAGTCAATTTCTGTTTGATTTTGGGATCGACATGTTAGACACAAGATTTCTTCAATATTAATGGAATCAATTTATATGGAAGATATCTAAAGCGGCTTTCTAAAAAAAAAAAAAATGTATGACTAAACATGATTTATAGCACTTCTGAACGTTGTCCAAATGATACATGTAGGTTGCAGTAACATTTAGTTTTTATATGAGCTTATTAGGGGGTTTGAAAAAACAAAATCAATGCTATAAATCTTTATGTTGCACATTTTTATTGTTCACAGATGTTCCTTTTCAATAAAAATACTCTTTTTTTTTCTCTCAGAATTAAACAAAAAGGGTATAACACTGACAATGAGAGCAACAAGAGATTTAGTTGGTAAACTAAAACCTTCAAAAGTCCATGGGAAACACAAAATAGGTGTATGGTAACCCCCTAACAAAAAAAAAAAAAAAAAAAAAAAAAAAACGAAAGAGAGAAAAAAAAAGTATACTTAATATTCTGGAATGTTACTTTTTCTTGAGCAAATATAAAAAACAAATATTTCTATCAACAAAACATTTGTTTTTAAAGGTGGACGTTGCCTTGTGATCTTCTTGATTTTAAGAATATTTTGGGCATGCAAAACAGCAGGTGCATATTATTATGAAGAGAGAAAAATGATTGGATAAAACAATACAGCAAACATTATCAGTTGGAGGTTTTCAATGTAAGAATGAGTTTGTTTTATGGGGAAATTTGATTCTGTTTGTCATCCCGGGAAGCGAAAATGTTGGGGTCAGAGTGAATGTTTAGCTTTGAGTTTGTCATCAGGACACCTTGGCAGTTTTGTTGATAGTATCAGAAATGATCCGAAGAGGATGATGTTTATTCTTTCTCTTGTCTAAACTGATTTGAACCAGCGCAATGAGAGAAGGCAGATCAGATGAATTTGAGATGTTGATGACAAGTGTTCTATTTTCATATGAGATTTGTTTCTAGACGAATGTGTGTTGTTGAGTGGTGCCCAAACTTTTGAAAGAGAAAGAGGATGAAGAATAGAAAACAAGAGAACAGACAGAACAAAAAAGAGGAAGATGACATTGATGAAGAAAATCAGACAGACAAATATATATAAAGAAAGAAAAATAGATAGTTTCGAGAGAGAGATAGATAGAGAGGTAGCGAGAGAGAGAGAGACAGATAGATACAAAATGTAGATAGAGGTCGAGAAAGAAAAGTGTGTGTGTGTGTGTGTGTGTGTGTGTGTGTATTGAGAGTGAGAGAGAGAGAGGTTGGGGGGGGGAGTACATAGGTCGGGAGGGGTAGGGGGTGGGGTTTGAAATGAGGAAGCAGTGAGAGCATTAGGAAGGGGTGAGGACTTAAGATAGAGGGAGAAGAGCAAAAGATGAGAGAAGCGAGGACAGAAAAGAAGTAGGAGAGACAGAGATATAAAAAAAGGAGGGTAAGATGGATGAAAAATAGGGCTAATTTGGAGAAAAGGAAAAATTGAAGTATGGAATACATCACAGTGACATAAAAAAGTAGGAGATCTATACAAAATAGTATTCCAATGTCGAAACAAAATAGTCATCAAAGACAGAATAAAACCCACACCATAAAAACAGATACCATAACAATTTTAATCTGTCTACATCAGTTTCTAATCTCTTCATGTTTTTATGCAGTTGGCATTGACAGTGATTGATGCAAGCTGGTAATTTCTGTCCATTGAAGTCCATGAAGCCAATATATCAAAAAGGAAAGAATGTGTATCTGTCAAAAATCATTTTGTGATATATTTTGTTCTCCCTACCTGCTTGCCTCCCTCTTAATAATGTTCAAGGATGCAAAAAAAAAAAAAAAAAAAAAAAAAAAAAAATCTTCCTTTTCTTCCTTTCAAAACTTAATATGGCAGTTACATTTATTTAACTAGTCAGCTCTTTATAAGCAGTCTTATCCATGTAAAAAAGTTTTGAAAAATCAAAGAGATCATTGGAAAACTACCCCTGGACAATTAAGGTTTTAGGGTTATGGGTACTACCCTCCAAACAAACATGTACATGTACATGTAGTTTGTTTGGAGGGTAGTTGGGGGGGGGGGGGAGGTGGGTAGTTGTGCTAGAATCATACTTGCATCATATTTTTATTATATTTACAGCTTTCTGCTGTATGTCAATTTAGGGAATTTCTTTACTGCTTTCGCTGCAGTCATGAAATTAATAAAATTGAGTAAATAATGGAGAGAAACTATTTGTGTAAGGCACCTTTGTAAAAGCATTGTAAAAGACGTTATTTTGTAAACGTTATGATGCATGTGATTAGGGTGAAGCAGGGTTGTTAAATTTGAAAACATAATAATTTAATTCTTAATTTTACAAATTCTATTTAAAATCCTCTTGAAAAAATATACTTTAGAGAGCTCAATAGAGTTGTATTATACATGTACTTGTATATACATTTCAATAAAGGTTTACAATGCATGTACCACCACTTGGTATTTAGTTATAAAAGACATTGCTGGTTACAGCATTGCTGTCATGACGACATTGAAGTGAAACAAGATTCCTGGGAACACTACAAAAGAAGATTTTGTGATGGTTCAACTACATTTACAATTACATGTAGATGTACAATGTAGTGTGGATAAAGCCTTACAATTGTGTCCAGTATGTTATCCGTTCTGTTGCAATGAATAAAAGACATTTGTGTACATTAGACGATGTCATTAAGTTCTGATGTTGATATGTGTCCTGTGTAAATTTGTCTTCATTATTTGCAGAGTAAATTATACCCGCTTTAGTTGGTTCCCTCCCCCACTATCACCTGTGAGTAGATACTCCAATCAGTGTGTATGTATGTATGTGTGTCTATTGAAATTAAGGATAGTTGTCAATGTGGACACAGGTCTATATTTGATTGTGTGTGCATACATTCTTTTTTTTTTCATTAAATAGAATTCTCCAGGTTTTAATGTGTAAGGGTAATATACATGTATTTGTTGCTGTTTTATATGTTGTTTATGGTCTCTTTTATTAGATGCCTATCTGAAGTTTACAAACAATCCATAAAACTACAAAATATGTGAGTGCATGCTTTATCTTTGGCTGGATAGGGTTGCAGATCAGACTTAGAGAACAAAACTGACAATTATTTTGAGTTTGGACGTTGACCCGTTGACAATGAATTTCCATAAATATCCAAATGTATATTAATGCAGGGACGTACATGTAATGTACACTGTAATATCCAGAGGTAATGGGTATCATTTGTAGATTTATGTGAGGATTAAATATGCTGTCACACTCTAAAATGATTGTGGATCATATCGCTTTCACAAGCTTGCTCTAGAATAATCAGTAACACAAAATTTCCTTTTATTCACATCTTCTTTCAGGCAATTGAGATGAGGAGGAGACCGCTTTGGTGAGCCGATGACGTACCTACCCAATGTCAAGACCTCTGACTTTTACAACAGGGTGACAGACCGGAAGCACACAAAGCACCTCCATGGGACACAGGAGACGTACTACCGCCCTCATGCAGGTAGTCTGCTGCCCTCTATACTATGCCCAAGTATGAGGGCGCTCCTGCGAATACAAACATACACTGTGGCCATCGCTCTCTCCAGCTTGATCTCGGTGACGCTCTTGTTCTACACGTTCAGCAGCGGAGGAATTGGAACCGGCGTACAGGGCGGATCGCTGTTCTCAAACTACCGTCGGGTTACCCACCTAGAGCATGTGGTGGATAATTTGAAGAGTAAGCTCTCGGAGGCAGAGGCTTACGAGAAGGAACTCCTTGTGAAGATAGAGGACTTGCAGGAACAGGCTAACTCAGAACATGCCAGCACCATCCAGGTACGTGGGATCCAAGAGCGCAGCGGATGGGAAGGCGTGGGGGACTCTCCTGAAGCCGCCCCTGGGAACCAACGTCAGCAGCAGATCTACAGCTGCAGACACACGGACACCATCAAGGTTGGCCCGACTATCGGACAGGGCCACACCAAGATCGTCCAGGAAGGGACGCTGCTCGGCCGGAAGGTCGCGGTCAAGAGCGCCGGGATGCAGGTTAAAAGCGTCAAGGATTGTCTTCAGCAGGGCATCTACAAAAAGAAAGAGGACTGTCTTATTCTAGCCATGTACAAAGTACTGAAGGAAGCCATGATCTTACGACAGGTCAAGCATCCAAACATTGTGAACCTGATAGGACTGTGTGCGCGCAGTGAGAACGGGAGTCCAAACATCAAGGAGAGGGGGGTAACACTGGTGGTTGAGCTGGGATCACCTGTTCATCTTCATGAGCTGGTGGAAGAACCCTGGACAAGGAGAGTCAAAGTAAGTTTTATTTTACCCCATCTCGTGACTTTCGTCCAAGGATGCTTTATTGTTTTATCTCCAAGGCAGTGGTTTAAGATTCTATTTGTTTGGGTCTGGACAAACATTGAAAAGTCCAGACATGTACAATGTAATTATTATTTCACTCTTCATATTTAGGGGTAAGAATGAGAGTTTATGGCCTGCTTAGGGTCTGAATTAGCCTTGGTTGTTGGGTTTGTGCCATACTTTCATGGATGATGGGGGAATGGGAGGGGGAAGTGTATGTTTCCAAGTACTGAAGTTGTGGCTTAATCCATGAATGCATCATAGTTCTTTGAAAGTTGTTGAGTTTTTTTCATTCTCACTCACTATCTCTTCTCTGGGGGACGGGAGTTTTTTTTTCTCCCTTTCTTAGTTGACTGTCAAATTTTTGCTTCGTAATGTTGAATCCATGAAGCGATAATATTTTCTCTGCATGTTCAGGAGTCTCTGAGCTCTTCCCATAGTTGCCTTAAATCTTTGATGAACACAAACCGTCTGGTCTCATTACTTATTTCCTTTTCCGCTAAACTACGAGATTCGGTTTCCTTCAAATACAATTTGATTTGTGAATTCCACATGACTGGGCTACAAATTCAGCAGAGTAATATTGGCTTAAATAACTTGATGGTGCATTTATTTTCTTCAAAAATGTGGTTACAATAGCGATACAAATGTCATTTCATTTTACACATTTTTTGTTTAAAATTACATATGGAAATCTTTTGGATATTGATAAAATAATATTGCCTGATATATAGGCATTTCATTGTCTAGTGATAATTAAAAAAAAAATCACTTCTGCATGATCATTGACTTAGAATGTACATTTGCAGGCCTTCCATTTCTTTTTCTAGATGAATGTAGTAGGTCCTTCTCTATGTATAGATGCCGGTACACTGTAGGGCCTAACAAGCTATTCTAAATACACTCTCATACATGGCACTTGATTTTGTACATGTTCTTCAATGCAAGGTTGTGAATATGGAAGAATCTTTGGAGCTGATCCAAGATTTAAATCAAAACTGACGTTGTACAATGTTGAAGCAAAGGTACATTATTTCCTCCTGTCGACAATCTGTCAAACAGAGAATTGCACTGATAGGAGAGTCATACGATCCCTCAACTAATTTGTGAAGCCCTAATAAACAGGTAATCCAATTTTCATTTCGAAATGATGTTTTTGAAATTTTAATACAAACCAGGGAGGCTTCAAAATATCCAAATGTGGTACAGATGCATTTTAAGAAAAAAAACATATTTATAAGTGGTGTATTAAAGGAGGATTCTATTATATGGAGACTTCAATAATAAAAATAATTTGCACCCCCCATTTCCCCACACCCAACCCCCACAACCAACCCCCAAATGCCTGAAATATAGATTGCAACAATTATGCATGGATCTCATAAAAACATCAAGCAAAAAGTGAATAATGATTGTACAACAATCCAGAATTGTATTGAAGGCCCTATATTTGTCAGTACACATAAAATGTATCTATAGGTACAGATCTTGTTCCCATTATACATGTACATGTACATTAATAATAATAATAATAATAATTATTATTATTATTATTATTATTATTATTATTATTATTATTATTATTAAATGTATCTATAGGCCTACATGTACAGATCTTGTTCCCATTATACATGTACATGTACATTGAAAACATACACAGGGATTTTTCTGAAATATCAAGCTAACAGTAAACTGAGCTGCAAGAGATTCCTGTAGGATTCGATTGCAGTCCCTCTCTATCCTAACTACATTGTATCCCCAATTCTAATAACAAAGAACTTTTGCACAACTTCAGGTAATATGTACACACCCAGCCTATACTGCATAAATATGATCATTCATTAATCATCGCCCCCACCTAGTCAAGTTTAGGGTAGGATCAAACAACAAATCCAACCAACAAAAACAGCAAATCCAGTCATAACAGACAAGTTTAATGCCTTTCATGATGTAAACCAATTTGTACATTCTTATGAAATTTATTTCAGAATATGCCCTGGTATTTCCTGCGTCGAGTGATCCTAATTCAAATCCCACATTTTTCCAAGTTTGGGAGAAAATTGACATTTCCTCTTGTATGTTCTAATTCTGTACAATGGATTCTGCGGAGCTCAGGTACTCAGGGTTTATTTTATTAAATTTTGAAATCTACTGGTAGTCTCTTATTCCCGCCCAGTTACATTTATGCCCACCCACCTCCTCTTCTTTCATGTTTGATATTTTTGTTCTGAAATATTAAGAAGAATCAAAGAAACCTTAGACGAAAGACATGTATACATGTAGATTGAAAAACAAGAATAAAAAAAAAAAAAATCCTTCTGTGGCTATGATGCAAGGGTAAAGTTTATTGAGAAAAACTGTTGAAATTGATCCAATAGCATGCTGGCCCAAAACATAATATCAAAGGCCTTTTCCTCCTCATTTTTGGAGAAAAACATAATGTTACTAAACTGTACTTTAGGCCAATTAATGTTTGCCCTTTTTAATTTCAATTTCAGTTACTTACATGTAAGGGAGTGGTCTTTAATACAATAAACTCTGTAACAGCCAGCTAGAACTGATAAAGAGAACTAGACTGAGGTTTGTACATTGTACTCGTGCTTTAGATCATACAAGTTCTGAAAATCCCTCCTTGTCAGCCCCAAACTTCAAAGCCATGATGATCGTAAACCTGTCGGCAAGTTATCCTGAAGCGAGAACCGAGGAAGCAGACTTGTCATGCCGAAACCCATCCTTCCTCTCCGTGATAACATATCTCTCCTGTATAGAAAATTACCCATGATGCTTCGTCATGGCCAATCAAGTCCATGAAATTATGGAGCAGATACCAGTAAAGAGTGACAGAGTTTATGGCCTACAAATTGTCCACAGTCTCTTATTAATTTTAACAGAAAATATCATGTCTAAGGAATTAGTCTTAGAAATTGTATTGGCAAAAAATTACATAAAATTAAAAATTTTTTTTTAGTGTTTTTGATAATAAATTTATTATCACATACAGTACAGGTGTAATCATAACTGTGTTCAATATACTGGTATCACCACGAAAAACAAATGAACAGACAAACAACTTATACAAAGAACTTTGAAAAATTTTACAAACATTTAAAAAGATGTCAGTGTTGCCAATTTGAATAAAAAAGCAGATTGATTTAATGTTACCCAAGTTCTTAAGATGCACCACTTGGAGTGGAACAAATTATTTAGCAGTGTGGACAGTGCTCATGCACAGTGTACATGTTGAGCAGTGGACGAATGGAGATCAAGAGAGAACCCATCCTTCGACCCAGTTCCATTGATTTATTGACCCAGATACAGACATGCTCGAACCCAAAGAAAGTGCATTTATAACTCACTATTTGCATTTCTGGTTGCACAGCATTTCTTGCAATCACGATCAGCATATAAATTCTAAAATGGAATAAGTTTTTCTTCTATAAAAAAGCAAAGTCATCAAAATTTTAAAGAGTCTTCTTGATTTAAATTTGTTTACATGATTGTATACTGGACTCAAATTTATGAATGCTATAAGCCTACTTTATACATAACATAAACTTGTAGATCTTTTACAAATAAGATTATATTTTGTTTTTATTGTTTATATTTACATACGCATGTATTTGACGCTACTAGAATTTCACTTTTTAATAGATATTCCTCTCCCCACTCCCCCTCCCCCAAAATGAGGCCAAAGTTGAGCAACATTACATATCCAATGAATTCCATTATTTAAATTTCAATTTAATTAATTTTCCCTTTTTCCCTTCAGAACTAATAAATATTTGCTTAGAATACTTGTCACAGAAGTTCATTCAAACTACAACCCTGAAACATCCATCATTCTAGGCGTTGATAAAAACTCATGAATGCTTTCATTTGATACTCTAGTTTCATGATTCAATTCACAACATCTTTCCTTTTTTTTTCAACCCGAGTACATTTGCAAGGCAGATCTAGTTTCTGAAGCTTGATAGTAATCTTTATTTACCGTCTGGATTAATGCATTATGGGATATAGGTTCGTTCGGTGTACTTCGTGATCCAATCTCAAGGTCACTGAATTCAATCAAAGTGAGATTAGTATAATGTACACCCACATGAACGTGCATGAATCTGTTTTGAAATGCAATCATTCTTATTTATTTTTATTTCTGGTTTATCGTCTGTGTTTGAATAAGGCGTATTGGTTCTGACCCTTTTGACCTCTATGTAAATTATGTATGCTTGTCTGATTTCCTATTTCTATTAATTATTCTGTTTGTTCTTTGGCATTTAGGCTTAAAGGTGAGAACTGGAATATATAATATCTGTTAGATAAATGATGATACGTATTCCAAAATCAAAACCATATACATAGTGCCAAACATTGACCTAGAGCTATTTTTAAACTTAAAACAATTCTACAAACACAGACACACACAGGTGCAAACAAAAGTGTGTTTTAGTTCTATGAAAATTTAATCCACGACCTATTTTTTTCACATTTTTATCTCTTTATCTTTTCCTATAGTACTGTATGGAGATTGGCAGACTACTGCAGTTTCTGGAGGATTCACCGATGGGCAGTACGGCTATCAGCGACTTCCGAGATGAGCAGTTTGTAATGGTAGAGGGCTCCCTCAAGCTAGCCGACGTGGACGATTTGAGCAGCACAGAGCCTGACTGCGACGCCAACCTGCAGTGTCTTGTGGATGGCAAATCAGCTGGTCAGTGATAATTCTGATTTTTAGTAGACCGTAGATCAGCAACTGGCATGGTAAAAATTAAGGCATTGACCATTTCACTCTCAGAGGCTGTGTGCATCAGGTCAGCTTGATTATGTATTTTAAGATTGTATATTATATGTTTCCTTATTATCTCTCTTCTACTTGTATTCCCATGTTAATCCCTTACAAAGTATGTAGAATTATAGGTTTTTGAATGTCCCTTGATATTCATCTTTCTCTTTTCTCTTCTTCATTCCCTTTTAGCCTGTAATAACCCCCCCCCCCCAAAAAAAAAGAGAGTAAAATAGTAAAAAAAAGTAAAAAAAAAACTGCCCCAACCACCCTCTGCTCCAACCCTATTCCAAACAAGCTAAACTGCTATTCCATCTTCCAATGCACTGCATCAAATCTACTTTGTACTTGCCTAGAGTTCATTTTGGTTAGGTGCAACGAAAGCCTACAGGGAAAAAAATGGTCATCCAAGACCCACCCACCAACATACTGTACCCACTCCATGATTTGATAAAAACAAAATAAAAAAAATCTCTCTCAAAAATAGAAATCTATGAAATGCAGACAGAATTATTTGAAGAATTCAGTCACTCCTCCCACCTTCACTTCGTAGCCTTGTGGCACTGCAGGACTGCTGTGAACCTGACAGAGTCATTAACGACAGAAGGGAACAAGTAGTGATTGGATGGGACAGGGAAATCATCATATCACATATCAGTAGCAATAGGGCACAATCAACATAATGTTAGCCACATATGTTCTGCATTAATTGATTAAAATGAATGTTATAAAAAAGTATACATTTTGTACCTAACCAATTAATTGACCGCAAAAGGGAATAAGTAGTGATTGGATGGGACAAGGAAATCGTCACAGACATGTCATTAGCAGTAGGGCACAAGCAAAATTGACAGTATAATGTTAGCGACATATGTTTTGCATAACTTGATTAAATGAATGTATACAGACCTACATAAATGTATCCCATTTATTGACCGCAAAAGGGAATAAGTATTGAATGGGACAAGGAAATCATCTAACATGTTATTAGCAGTAGAGCACAAGCAACATTGACAGTATAATGTTAGACTCATATGTTATGCATAAATTGATTAAATGAATGTGTACATACCTAACCCATTCATTGACAGCAGAAGGGAATGAGTAGTTATTTGATGAGACACGGAAATCATCTAACATGTCATTAGCAATAGGGCACTAGCAACATTGACGGTACAATTGTTAGTCACATATGTTCTGCATTATTTGATTAAATGAATGTATGCGTACCTAACCAATTCATTGACTGCAAAAGGGAACAAGTACATGTAGTGATTGGATGGGACAAGGAAATCATCTAACATGACATAGCAATAGGGCAGCAACAAGAACAGTATAATGTTAGCCTCATATGTTCTGCATTATTTGATTTTATGAATGTACAGTGTCCCCCAAAATGATTTGTACCCTTTGAAAAAATGGAATTAAATAAATCGATGTTGGTTTAAAATTTTAATTACTATTTATATCAAATGGTAGGTAATGTCACTACCACCTGAACACTAAATCTCAAATGTTGGGTCAATCTCAGAAGTTCTAGGCCGCCATTTGCAATTTTCATGGCCCCAAAATTATTTGTACACTTCAGAAGATGGGTTTTTAAAGGAGTGTTTAAAATGTTGGGGGTCTTCTTTGGCTTTCAGGGCACTCATCAACCTTCTTGGCATACGGTTGACCAATTTAGCACTCATTTCACGGCCAACACCATTCCAAGTTTGCTGGAGCGTGTCCTGGAGCTGCTGGATGTTGGATGGTCGGACAGAGGGCGCTGTCGCTTCAGATCACCTCTCATGTGCTAAATAGGGATTAAATCTGGGCTGTGAGATGCCCTTTCTTGCAGCTTAACATGTTTCTGTTGCAATATTGCTTTAATGTGGTTTGCTGTGTACTTGGGTCATTGTTATGTTGGACCGTAAATTGACGACCATTCAGACTTGAAGCAGATAGAGCATCTGAGCCATTCTAAGGGGCAAGAATATCCTCATGGCTTCAGCATTCATGATGCCATGTTATGAAATTTATCTCTCCAACTCTAATAGCTGCCATACAACTCCAAATCATGAAACATCCTCCACTCTGCTTCACTGTTGGCTCCAAGCATGACTTACTGAAAGCTTCCTACAAGACACACATGGTCCCGTGCATCATATCCAATCACTTTTGCACTAATTAGGTCTTAGGACAGAGTGCTAGAACTCTGCAGACTTGTTCACACGTTGTTTTGCAAAAGCATGACGCTTCTTTGTTACTGTCCCTTACATTTGGCTTCTTTCTTGCCAATTATTCCACTTACAGTCATGTAGCCATTTAGCCTGTTGCAGACACTCTTGAGGGCACCCAGTCATTCCTTGGCCTCTGTGGCCTTGGATGCAATTTTCTTTAGTCGCAAATTGCAATATTTCATTGCTTACTGTCTATCTATCAATATCATCATGAAAACTGATGTTCATGAGACTATTTTTGCCTCTTAGAGGCTCCCACTTTCATAAAGGCTGATTGGTCTTCAAGTTGTGTTCCAATATGACAGGGACTCCAAGCATGCAGCGAAGCATATTAAAGCATTATTTTAGCAGAAACTTGTTAAGAGGCTAGAAAAAGCACAACTGAGATCCCAAATTTAATCCCCATTTAGCACATGAGAGGTGATCTGAAGCGACAGCGCCCTCAAGACTCACCATCAATACTCCAGTAGCTCCAGGACATGCTCCAGCAAACTTGGAATGGTATTGGCGGTGAAATGAGTGCTACATTGGTTGACAGTATGCAAAGGAGGTTGATAACTGCCCTGGAAGCCAAAGAAGGCCCCCCCAAATTTTTAAACACTCCTTTAAAAACCCATCTTCTGAAGTGTACAAATAATTCTTGGGCCATGAAAATTGCAAATGGGGGCCTAGAACTTCCGAGACTGACGGAACATTTGAAATTTAAGGTTCAGGTGGTGGTGACATTACCTTCCATCTGATATAAATAGTAATTGAAATTTCAAACCAACATCGATTTGCTTAATTTCATTTTTTCAAAGTGTACAAATAATTTTTTGGGACACTGTATATACACCTAGCCCATTCATTGACTGCAGAAAGGACTAAATTAGTGATTAGACAGGACAAAGAAATCATTAAACAAGTTGTTAGCAGTAAAGGCACATGTGGCATAAGCAGTATATTGCTGTTAAAATACAAGCCATATTATTATTCTTGCTGTTTTTGATCTGATGAATACATAATACATGTATGAGTCAACATTTCTTAGATTGTAATTTTTTAATTTACAATTTTCACCAATCCCAGTATTCAAAACGGACTAATATGATTCTTTTTGTACTTTTTTTTTCTTCATTTTTGAACACACTCCCATTTCGTATGTTTAAAATTGGAACCTGGAGAATCACCCTGTTATAATTAAATCTTGTTTCGTTAAAACGGGAGTCGACTGTTACCACAATAGAGATTTTCTGCAGGTTGCCGAGTAACACACAGGAAAAACAACCTCAGACTCATTTCCTTTCTTTCCATAAACACAGCATTTTCTAATTCCCATTGAAGTATCTGAGAAATGGTCACCAGCCCTCTGTATTGTTAGGTCAAGGTAGTGTGGGAATTAGTTTTTAAAGGAGGAGTGACTTTGGCTTTGTGAAGGAAATTATCTGTCTAATAAAAGAATGTTATGGCTTTGGTTCAATTTTCATTATTTTACTAGCCTCCTGACATATTTTCAGTTTGGCCTTTAGTTTTATCCTGCTGTGTCTTTTGACATTGGACACAGTTTGGACAGTTTAGATTTGTTATGACAGCTAATTGTGGATTGGTGGTGGGGGGGGGGGGGGTCAAAAACGATATATCAACTCAAAGCTATAATATTAGGGGCTACATCATTGTATAATATGTATCACTTCAATGGAAACATGGAGGAAAGAAGAAACATTCACTGTAGAAAGAGGTGTTTGTTTTTGTTCCTTATATTTCCCATTTTGATGGGTCCACTGGTACTCATCATCAGCATCATCACCATCATCTTCATCTTTATCATCATCATCATCATCATCACCATCATCATCATCATTTTCCTCCTCCTCCTCCTCATCATCATCTTCGTCATCATCATCATCATCATCATCATCATATTCTTTTAAACTTAACCTGTATTAATTGTCATGGCGTAATTCTATACAATATCAAATTCTTGCGATAAACAAAGACAATACAAAAAAAATTACAAACTTATTACTTTTAATTTATCCAGTCAAGTGTTCATCGAACATGAAGTGCGGAGGACTGAACGCCCATCTCAACCTCCTCCGAGCCTACGAGGTGTTCATTGGCCCCCTCTTGAGCAGGGACGTGCCCCCCTCCCTCCAGACAGCCTCCAAACGTCTTCTCAAGTCACTCAAGAAAGGAGAATTGGATGCAGAGGGCATGGTCTACAGACTCAAGAACTTGCTCGCCACACCTTGAAGGGTAGGTATTGCTAGATCACAGGAGGATCTTGAAGTTTAGCAATGTTTTTTCTTTTGATTAAAAAATAATAATACACAAATTCTTACCTAGCATGAATACTGGAATAACTGTACACATATGACAGAAAATCCTCTATTACCAGTTGGAATCAATTTGACATATTTTTTTTTAATAATGTGCTTGCCTTACAAAGGAGTACAACAAAAAATGCACTATGTTGATACCTACTGTTCATGGAGTTGATGAGACTCTCTTCATATGGCACTTGAGCACCGCCATTTTGTTTGGGTTAGTGAATTTAAAGAAAAATAGACTGTGAGACAAAATAATGATATTAAACTCCTCCCAACTCCCCAATTTGTATTGAGAAAATCTTCTAACCCATTGCTTTAATCCACCTCAAAGTTTCTCCCTCATCCCACGACCAAACCCTCAAAACACCCCCAACATTTAGATCCTACTGCTTTAAAAGTTATCATGACAAAACCATCAAGTTTTCATGGGAAAGCAATCGTTCCACCTCTTGATCATAAACAGGGGTAATGCGTTCCAAACTTGAACCCTGGGGCACTCCACCTGAAAGTGGTAACAGATTCCCAAGTATGATGACTATGGCATGTACTTTGGATTGTGTAGGTGCTTGTGAAGGAATGATCAGACACAGAGTTATTTGGTTAGGTTCTCAGATTTTCTGGATTGTGAGCTGGGAGTATGGAAGAATGTTGGCATCTCTTGTTTCTTAACTTCCAACATCTGTTTTTTTTTCTCTGTCCGTCTGTTTTTCTGTCTCTCACTCATGACTCGTCCCCCTTCTCTCTGTATTTCTCTTTTTGTGTGGATGTAAGTTTTTTGCCCTCTCTCTCTCACATGTTTATCTAGTGTATCTCTCTGTACCTCTGTCTATCTATCTGTTTCTATGTATTTATACTTGTATTCCAACCCCTTTATTTTCTCTCATATTATGTCTTTATGTCTTTTGTGTTTGTCTGTTTTTCCAATTTACCCCTCAATTTGACTCCCCCCCCACTTTATTCCTACAATATTTTTCATTCTTTCTGTAATAAACTACATTTTCATCCACTCCCTTTCTCTTTCCTGTGTGGGCTTATGTGTGTGTGGGAAGGAAGGGGTTGTGAGTTTGTTAGGTATTCATGAATTATTGGTATACCTGTTTCTGTCCCGTTTGTCTGTCTGTCTCTTTCTATGTCTCAAATTCACTCCGATTCTCACCCGGTAACTCTATGTATGTGTGTGGGAGGGAGGGGGTTATTTGCGTGTCACATATTCATGAATGGTCTACCTGTTTCTGTGCGTCTGTTCGTCTGTCTGTCTTTCTTTATCTCTTTCTTTATCTCAAATTGACTCCGATTCTCACCCGGTAACTCTATGTATATGTGTGGGAGAAGGGGGTTATTTGCGTGTCATATATTCATGAATGGTCTACCTGTTTCTTTGCGTCTGTCTGTCTGTCTGTCTGTCTGTCTTTCTTTATCTCAAATTCACTCCGATTCTCGCCTGGTGATTTTATGTTTATGTGTGGGAAGGAGGGGTTACTTGTGTGTCACATATTTATGAAAGGTTTACAGGGTCTGTCCGTCTGTCTGTCTGTCTGTCTTTCTCTATCTCAAATTCACTCAGATCCTCACCTGGTAATTCTATAGGATTCTCCATCATAACTCAATCTATTTCAATGACCCTTTTACCTCTGAAACCATAAGAGCCGTCTTTCATGCCATCATTAGAACCAATTTAGGAACCCTAATCACTGGAATGCATTCATGTCACCTGACACAAATTAACTTTATATCTGCCCTTCATAAACTCTCTAATAGAATCAATATGTATGAGTCTTGTGGGATAGGGCTACCACTATCTCAACTTCAAGCTGTCTGCTGTTTTTTTTTCTCCATTTTTTTTTTTTTTTTTTTTTTTTTGGGGGGAGGGTTGGATGAAGGGGGCTTCATCACAGTACAGGTGTGTGAACGATTTAAACAACACATGGATGCAAGAGATTTGCTCTTTTGTTGCTCTGAAGCTCTCTGGAGTTTGCCTATTATAGCAACAAAGGCATGTGTACTTCTGTGAGATGAATGTGCAGGAATATGATAGAATGGGGTCATAACTTGTTTTTCAACCCATCTGTTGGGGCTGTTTTTTATTTGGTTCACCTATTAAAAGTTTTTGCACAATTTACCTGTTATAGCAACAACAAATTTTTTGCAAATTGATTGCCATTAATAGACATGCAACCCTTATAGAATTAACTAATTTCTCTCAAGAAATCTTATTTCTTTTGTTTGGTGCTTGTTTTGATCCTTTTAGTTGCTCTTAATAACCAAAGGCTAGCATGAAGCTGCCTGTCATAGCAGCAAAGAAAAATAATTGAATAATCATCATAAATTAAGAGTTTTTTTTTGTTGTAATTCATAATTATTTGATCCCTTGCATTTCAAATTGATATGACAAAGTTACATAATATAATGGATCATCTTTTAAAGCTATTTTGTTGTTATTTTGCAGCATGAGACATGTGAGGATGAAAATACTAGTCACGATCATAATGTTTGTTTTAATACTTTCTATCAATTCTGTCTCCTCTTTTTACTATCATAGATGGTACATCTATCACATAGCCTGAAGAAGGTACACCCTACATCCCCCCTGTTCATGATCCTGAAGAGACACATTAATGTGGACTACATTCCAACGCTCTTATTGATGCCTCCCATTCAATCTGCATTAGATGAGGTTGAAATTGACCAGCAGTGGCATGAAAGTAATGACAAGAATGCAGGGTATATTCATGAGAGCACATGGATAAAACATGAAACACGTATCAATGCCTAGGACGTGCGACTGCAGCATTCACTCTATCAAAAACAATTTGATACAATGAGCCTGCCCTTTGGCTGTAGCTGAAACCATGTCACAAATGTGGATATGTGTGACATTGGACAGCAGCATCCGAGACTATTTATCACAGTGTTACGAATCAGGGAGTTGGTCGAGCGGTTACGCTCATTGTCAACTCTCTGCATCAGCCTACAAACTGACATGGAGCGGACCCAGGTTCGAAACCAGTCACGTTCTATCGGAAGGTGACGTTAAAGGTCGATCCAGATATAAATAATCATATCTGATTGATACACGTCTGTCAAAACCTAATACCCACCAACCCATGGAGCCTGCCCTCTGGCTGTTTGTGCTGGCCAGTAGCTGTGTATGAGGTTGCAGTTTTGAAGTTATCATTCAAATGCATAAAGAAAACTTTTAACAGTTGAATAAACTTATTTTTGTTTCTATACCACTTAATAAACTTTGGAATATCTACATGTAGGATGCCCTTGGGTACCCCCTACACCCTCACCAAGGTTTTAATTTCCGTATCTCCTTTTAAGTTTCTTCACTTTAAGTGCATCTGAAGTAATTCAGCGCTCCCTCTCTCTATCCTTTTAAATTACGCTTATCTGTTTTTGCCCTCTTTACGTGGTCAACGTAGCCTATTATTGGATGGACCACAAAGGGGCATGATCTTGCAGCCCTCTCCCCCATAACACATTTTTATTGGTTGGCTTTATAAGATTAAGAAGCCTTTTTAGAATTGTTCATTCTTTGCCAATAGTTTTGGTTGAATAAGCTGTTAAATTACAGTCTTGCTTCTTAATTTCATATAGGAATGTGATAAGAACTATCGTAAAGATGAAGAATGCAGCTTGATAATGCTTAAGAGATTATTAAGACAAAACTAAACAAAACCCTGTTTGTAAATCTTTTGTGGACATTCTGATGAAATATATTTGAATTGGACAAGAGCCATGCATTTTTTTATTTATAAGCAAAACCCACCTAAATTGTGTAGCCAGTATAAAATATTTTTGTATCTGTTTGAAATTCATATAATGAATTGTTTTCGTTGTTGTTGTATTGTATGTATATTAGAAATTAGCTTCAAAAGCATTATTTGTGCATGAGAATACAAGAATATATATTTGTACAATTTATTGTTTGTTCTGCATGTGCAACAATTTTAATTGATTACTTTGATTTTCTTATAAATGAGTATTTTGTTTGAATTGAATGTCAATATACATGTATTCATGAAGAAACTGCAAATTGCTTATGAATATTCTGTTTGAATTTAACATTAAAAGCCTGAATTCACAAAGGTTTTGAAAACTGGATTTTTCATTTGAGCATAAATGAGCTTACAGTTTTGAATTTATTATCCCTGTTTAGGACTCGACCATAGGAACAGGCGTGAATTTTAATAGCGCTGTGACAAAGCGCCCATTTATATTGGATGATTTCAATATATGTGCTAAATTAAGCATACTTATTACACAAATTTAAATAATCCATGGTTTAAACCTTGGTTTTCTAAACAACATCTGTGAATTTGTGCCTTTGTGTTGCACTTTGTCATTGTATTAAAATATGTAATCAAAGAAGCATTTTTATTTCTTAACATAAAATGGGATGTATAGATAGTCATATGTGATTGGTCTACATGACATCATGTGACAAGAGCTTCGAGTATCATAAACATAATTTGGTCACTGGTCCATGATACATGATGTTGAAAGAAATGATGTCACACCAATACATGTAGTTTTACTAAAAACGAGTGCATTGACTAGGAATAACAACATAAACACAACTTCATTAGGGAAATAACAAGCAATATCTGTATTATAATACTTATTTTTATTCGCATTCTTTGATATTTCATGCAGCTTACAATATATTCCAATGTCTGTGTATTTCAAATCGTGTTTATGTGTGTGTATGTTTAAAAAAATGGAAAAGTGATGTTTATAAACATACCATTTGCTGGATCTCAATTTTTTGCTCTTTTGCAATTTTGTTTTACTTACATGTACATGTATGAACACTAGTTTGGCCGATTTTGTCTTGAAAGTGTGCTACATATACATGTACTACTTAAACTGTAATAGTAAATGTGGTAAAAACTGTTGGGGGTAATCAAATAAATTTGAACTCGAATTTGCATTTGATTAGAATATGTGACTGATATCATCTTTGTTTGGTAGGCCTGATTTTTAGTATTGTTTCAACTTTGATTGAATATCGTGACATAATTTTGCATATACAAGTAGATTTAGACATGCATTGTACCCAATTTTATCTCAAATTTGCTTAAATTATTTCCAAATTTGTTGCTTTAGAAAAATACATGCTTTATATTTTTGATTGCAGAGATCTTATTTTTAAATATAGGTTCATATAATTTGACACAAG
This sequence comes from Paracentrotus lividus, assembly GCA_940671915.1. Lineage (NCBI taxonomy): Eukaryota > Metazoa > Echinodermata > Echinoidea > Camarodonta > Echinidae > Paracentrotus > Paracentrotus lividus. Next base: position 9,460,406 of record CALNVZ010003434.1, on the reverse strand, counting down.
TTGTGAGATAGAGAATGGGATGAAATATACTATGTTACCCTATTAAGTGATGGTAAAAATTACATACATTCGTTAGGGCGTTTTCTAACTTGTTTGGAAAATGTGTCCTTGAGAATGAACTTTGTTATATTTTGAAATCGTCATGTAATGGGTATAGCGAAATAACTTGAAATCTTCAATCCAATTTTATAGCAGGCATGCAAGGAAGGGTTTGTTATTCAAACTGTTAAAATTCAAGATATCGTATCTAGATCAAATTCATAACTTGAATATTTAGATGAAATGTAATATGCAGTTATTTAAAAAAGGCAATTTCTTGCTAGTCTATATATAGGTGCAAAAGAGAGAGAAAATGTTTTGTTTTGCAGAGCACCGAAAGCGACGTGCAAAAAATAACAGAAGACTGAAATTTAGAGATGTTTCCTCCTTTTTAATCCTTGTTATACAGTCTGTGTAAAAAAAAATGGTACAGTCGGGGGAAAAATAATTTAGGTGAGAAATCTTTACAAATGATGTGTGTATGCAGTGCCAAATTAAAGCCTAAAGATTTTTCTTGCTGATGCGCTTTGTTTTGTATAATTTGCTTTCGTAAAAAAAAAGGTTATGCTAAATTTTGTGCGACGAGAAACAAATCGATATTACGCACTTCTATTGTTCTAGAGCACCGAATTCATAGCCATTGTGCGAAACCTACACAAAGGCATGGGACGGCGTGCGAAAAATGGATTTTTCTTGAATGTAGAAAACTAGCCATATCTCAAAAACTACAGCACCAAATGAGATGAAAAAAATTTTAGAAGAAAGTCTGATTTTCCTGCTTTATGAAAATACCAAACAATACCAGGTTGTGATCAATCTTCATACTATAAAAAAATGTTTTCCACTTGTACCATTTTATTTGACACAGACTGTACATAACGGGATAATGTAATTTTAAAAAGTGAAATATAAACATTCCTTTGTGAATAATTTAGATCGATCGCCAAATTGTAAAAGAAGGTACATGCGAATAAAAAATATTAACTAGTGAGCTTTTGGAATTACTCTGATTGCTGGGGGGGGGGGGTGGTGGTTTTGCAAACACTCTTGCATTGAAAGTAAATTGTCGACACTGAGTTGAGGCTCAAAGGAAGGGATTTCAAAGAGGAACATGTCACGTCTTTTGAAGTGCAAATATGAGTTTGTAATGAGAGAGAGAGAGAGAAAGAGCAATATTTATTAAACAAAATTTTGTCTGATATTGGGGTAGTTGCTTGCCAATATGAATGTGTACGTTTGTACAATTTATAAACTTTCTTTGTGCAAAAATAGTTGTTCTTTGTTCTGAATTGCTCAAATGCAATTCTTGTGGAATTTTATGGATCTTCGAAGGCTTGTGTGTACTTAGGAATGTGATGTTTTTTCTTAGTCAAAATTGATGAAATGCAAATCATGTATGTGTACATTACAATAAAATTAAAATTATGTAATTTAATTGCTTGCGAGTTATTTGTTTTTGTTCGAACATCAATCCTTTTTCTTTGTTTTTCATGCCTTTTCTCTTCTCCCTGTCTTTTGTAATTTTATCTCTGCCTTCTTTCAATCTCTCTCTTTCAATCTTCTTCTCAATCTTTCATATTTTTTCTCTTTCCTCCCAATCAGTCTTAACCTTTTTTTTTCTATTTTTACCTCTCAGAGATCTCTCTCTCTTGTAATTTCCTACCCCTCTCTCTCTCTCATATATACCAATTTCTGTCCTATTTTTGGCTTTCCTAAATGTAAAGCTGTATTAACATTTTGATAGACAACTCTTTTTTCTACATAAAAAAAAAGAAGGAAATAAATGTACAGTCCACTCCAATTATAACAAGGTGCTCGGAACTGAGAGTGAGACAATACGTGCATTTATGGTTCTTTCATTGCAATACATGATTGGAAAGAAATCTAGTCAATCGGCTGATTGCAGTGCTCATCGCAATTTTGATTTTCACCAATGTCTTACTCCTACATGTATTCCCAAACCCTTTCTCACCAAAGTCACCCTTTAAATTCCATGAAAAAAGTTGTTCTGATAAATTGATCCACACAATGAATAAGGAAACAAGAGAATCTTTAATAGCGTTTACACTATGATCGCAGGTAATTATGAGCTGAATTGACTAGAATTCCATCCCAGGCGCGGATCGAAGAAAATCGAATTGAATGCATTTCGGGGGCCCAATTGTCCGGGAACAAAAGCGGCTCTTTGTCCCCAGACAATTGGGCCCCCGAAATGCATTCAATTCGACTTTCTTGGATCCGCGCCTGCATCCCATCATGCATTGCAATGTAAGAACCGTGAAGGCACGTATTAAATGTTTCTTGTTGAAATTAAATCTTGTTACACTGAACATACAGATACACCATACTCGCATGTGAATGACCACAATTAAAAGAGCTGAACAAAACTGAATTGAAGTAGCTCCCATACTTTTGCACATAGGTAAGCTAAAATAAGCTGAAAATCAAAACAAAAAGGGCTGAAATCTCACACCCCTGTTAACAGGAACTGACTGTATTCAATTATTGGCACTAAATCATGATACTATCCCTTTATGTGATCGTTGAAATTGCGATAAAGAGAACACTACACTGGGTTTATTGTCTTCGCTTGTTCTTAAATATGACATTTTGGCTAGTAAAATATATATAATTTGTTTCCTTTGCAGGGAAATAAATAAACATTGAAAGTGTTGGGGAAGCCAAAATAATTCAAATAGCTTTGTATACATGTATATATATCACAAACTCTACTACGGTCACATCACTTAATTGTATTGTTATAAGTACTTAGTATTCAGAAAAAAAGATCACTTTCAATGGCCATTATAAAACATGTTTTTAATTTAATTGATCAAGGCATCAGTCTCACATCACAATAACATATTTTCTACAATAATTTTAGGATTCAATATATAATCTATTCAATATATTACAAAAAATACATACCAGTATGTATTGTCCAGCAAATAGTAACTCTACATAATTATATATTTCCTAACAATCATAATCATATAAATATATTACAGAATAATCATAAATGGAAGCGTTGTGGTGTAGTGGTTCTGACTTTCATCTTTCAATCAGAGGGTAGCAGGTTCGAATCCTGCACCCGGCGTTAATTTCCTTCGGCAAGAAATTCATCCACGAGTTGCTGCACTCGACCCAAGTGAGATGAATGGGACCTGGTAGGACCATTTATTCCTTGAAACGCAGAACGCGTAAAAGCTGTGCTGCTAAAGCCAGGGTAATTATGCTGCATAATTGTAGAGCGCGTAGAGACTTCTGATAAAGTCAGTGATAAGCGCTATATAAGCAAGTATAATTATTATTAAATTTTACAGTAACTATTCATATTGATCAACACAAATTGGTACAGCAAGAAAATACTAAGAAATAATTAATCACATGAGAATAGGCATTTCACTTCATTTAACTTGTTTTCAATAAACGTGACTTCAAACAGGGTTTGTATGCCCGTTTTATCTGCTGCTTAAAACAACAAATTACAGAATTAATTTGATTTGTAGATACCCAAGATTTTTTGAAGATCTAAATAAATCACTTTTTGATCCAGGAATTTGCAGATAAAATTTACATTTTTATTTCACTCTTAACCTTTAAAATATTAAATTCATATTTGAGGACTCTCTATAAGTAAATATTACATAATGCATAAAAGATGTCAATTTGAGCACAAAAATAGGGATTAAAATTTTTGCTTTGCATGGTCAATTTAGATATGTCAGTGATTGTATTATTCTAATTTAAGAACAGTTTAACATACTGTACCAGAAGTACATCCATATTTGTCAGTAAATTTTTGCTCTTTCTGTTCAGTGGTATAATATAATCTATAGCATTCCAGTTTCAAAGATAATGCCTAAGCATCACTACCTGAGCACAAGACTGACTTCATTCTAACTCTAACAGTAGGCCCTACACAGGCTTCCTGAGATGAAAAAACAGTCCACTCCCATTGTAACGAGTGCTACTGCTGCAAATTCCATACGCTTCCTTGCTATAATAAGATGTTGTATCCAAACTCGTTACAATGGGACTAGACTGTATTGCATATAAATACTACACATCTAATACAACATTTAAAAAAATGCGCTAATGAAATCAAATTTGAAATGATACACTAAAAACCTGATGTAAAGCAATAATCTCGGTGAGAAGGGAAATGTATAAAACTACAGCACCATACTGAACCATACTGAATATCCCACACAAAAAAAGGTTTGCAAACCCCAGAGACTTTTACTAGGCCACATGGCTGGGTTAGGATAGAATAATGAAATGTTAAATTGAAAGGGAATGAGTTTACTCTAAATTATAGAGCAAATACTCCGCTAAAGAGACTATTACCGGGCATAACTTGTCTAATTATTATAGGTATGGAAACTGAGGTCTCTCTAAAAAAAATAACAACCCCTTCAAAGAGACTAGGCCCTAAGGCCGAGGATAAAAAGAATGAGATGTCTATGCAAAATGAGGTATCTTCGTCTACTAGGTATTGGAAACAAAATTCTCTCTAAACCATAAAACAACAACTAAAACCACATCAAAGCAACTGAAAATATGAATATAAGAACAACCTAAGTCCATGAAAGTTCATTTCGAGTAAATCAAGAAAAATTGAATGATTTTCGTGATTAGCCAATGATGATTTGGGATAGTTTTTCATTAATTTCAGTCATTTTGGGGCATAATTCAGTGCTATAAATTATACACAAGAGGGGCTCATGAGCAATAACCTTTCATGATTAACTCAATTTGGCCATGATATGGACTTGGGTGGTTCTCATATTCAGGTCTTCAATTGTTTTAGGCCTGAAGCTAGAACCTTGAGATGTCCCTGCCAAAGAGAAGGGTCTTGGTCCAGTCAACGGGGACCTGCATACGGAGCCGCCAGCTGCCGAGACGTGTCAAGTACGCTGATCTCCACAGAAGCCATGAACTGAAGCCTAAGAAATAAAGAGAAAGAGAAATAAAGGTATATTACCAGGGTAAACACTGTTTTACATACAGTTAACAGGTACAATTCCATTGTGTACAGTAGCAGAGTGGTTCTTTAAACATTCAATGTTATATAATTGTAGCTTATAAAACAAGTAACACCATACACGGCTCATCCCAAGGCACATTATCGCAAACTACCTGGAGAGTATGAAAGCACATACATGTATCTATGTAATTAACAAATACATGTATGTAAATTCATTAGCTTGTAGATAAAGTATAATAAATACAGACTTATCATATGCAGATAGTTTACTTTTTCTGCAACTGAAGCCTGTTTCAAAAAGACTTAAACTCACAATTAAATTCCTAATGCATCTAATATTTGATACATAATCTCATTAATAGACTTCCCAATGCATGTCATATATTACGCACCACTGCTTTGGTCAGGAAATGCCCACGGGAAGGGGCTATTGGGGATTGAATTGAATTGAAGTGAATTTATTAGACTTCACCAGTAAAATGTCAACATTACAAAGAGAAGATATACAGATAATTTGAACATAATCAGAGTGAAAAAGAAAAGTTATAATAATTCATGGATGTAGTATATATATATATATATATATATATATATATATATATATATAAATAGTTTTAACCTAATCATGATAATCATATTGACATAATAAATTTACAACAAGTCATGAATATAGTAATATATACAAATAATTCAGACTTAATCAAAGTGGGAAAAAAAATAGTATATATATATATAATATATATATATATATATATATAAACAGTTTTAACATAATCATCACAATCATACTGACATAATTAATTTACAATAATTCATGAATATAGTAATATATATATAAATATATATATAAATAGTTTTAACATAATCATCATAATCATATTGACAGAATTCAATTACAATATAAATGAGATTATGTGATAAATTACCGGATGTACTCAGAATTCAAGTTCAACATAAAGTAAAAAAAAAACAAGTCTTTGTAAAACACCCCCTGGTTTATCTTTCAGAGTTGAGATGGACTAAATAAAAAAATATGGAGAATTGTTAGACATAAGCTTGATACGAACCTTGGGTCTTGAGAGCTGGCGTCTCTGTCAAGGCCTTATAGTCTCCCACATAGGCCAGCATTCCAAAACCTTTATAGACATATGGAGGAACATCTTCAACAGGGCCGTCATGGGCTAGCAGCTTGGATAGATACCGACCTTGTTTCTCAGCAACCTTGGAAAATAAAATGGATAATTCATTGAGACAAAGAGTCCAACCTTAGATATAACAGGCCATCCTGCCAGGCAGCCATAAGATTTGATCAAACAAATGTGGAACCAGTATCTGAGTATCGGAACACATGAGGAATAACCCCGCATTTACCAAACTAAACGTCTGGTAGTGCATCTCTGGTGTATGTGGTCCCTACGAGCCTTCAATATCTGCACAATCTTCTAAGGCAAAGATACTTATCCTCTAAATTTTATCATTTTGTACTTGTGAAATTCTATCATGTTAAACGCGTTTAAATTTTTATGTAATGCATTTTGTCTTTATAAATGTCAATTATTATTATTAAATCCTCAAACCTAAAGTACCTCACCTGGCCAGTACAAGGGAGTGGGTTGCCTACGATATCAGCACAGTCTCCTAAGGCAAAGACACTGCTATCCTCTACAGCCGCTATCCTCAACCTCTCATCGGTCACCAGCTGTCCTTGAGGGTTTTTGGGAAGGTCGAGAGACTCGGTGAAAGGTCTGAAACAACACAGAATGGTAAAAGAAGTAATGATCTTTTTTCATTTGATAGTAATATCAATATTTATATTCATAAAGTGTTTATTATCTTGAAAATAGAGGTTCCAGTTGGATGCTCTATAATATTTCAGGTTACAGAGCACCAGGTTGGATTAAAAATATTTCAACCGAAAAGCAAATAATTTTTCTTCAAAACTTTACATTTGTTAAAGCTAGGTTATACTGCAGCGCAGCATGAAGCACCCATAATTTCTGCAACTACATCTTATATATTCATATCATTTGGAACAGGAAAATGTGCACATATATATATTGTGAGTGGGAAAGCTTTTAACCCGACAGCGAATTAATCAGATACATGTACAGTGTGAATAGTATGAAATTCCAGAAAATGTCAAGAGTATAATAAGAAGAATTAGTGGTGTATGTAGAAGTAGTATTATCATCATCATCACCATCATTATCATCATCATCATCATCATCACCATCATCATCACCATCATCATCATCATCATCATCACCATCATCACCATCATCACCATCATCATCATCACCATCATCACCATCAACATCATCATCATCACCATCATCATAATCAATATCATCATCATCATCATCACCATCATCATCACCATCATCATCACCATCATCATTATCATCATCATTATCATCATCACCATCACCATCATCATCACCATCACCATCACCATCATCATCACCATCATCATCATCATCACCATCATCATCACCATCATCATCATCATCATCATCAACATCATTTGAACTCACCGTGGAGCAAGCCCAGTGGACCACACCACCAGACCACAAGGAAGAAATCTGCCATCTGTCAATGTAACACCATCCGCTTGAACGCCTTCAGAGAAAAGATATCATCAAACACAACACAACAGAATGTCATAATCATTAAGATGTACTAAACAGAATGGCTGTCCTACAATACGTTTACCATATTGACTACTGAATTCTTTCTTTCCCCAAGACTTCAATTGAATTTGGTTTATTGACATAACAAAAACATTCAGCCCGGAAAGCCGATGCGGTTTGTTTTGTAAATAATGAACAAAAATACACAAAAAGACTTTATACAGGTACGAAATGGTTCCTGCATAGGAAGGGGTTAAATTGATATTGTGTTCTAGTCATGATAAAACATACAAATCTAAACACATCATTACTTCCAATTGTTTATAGGTATCATTGTATAAATGGTGAGTGAGCAACACAATGCCAACCGTTAATAAACACCACAAAATCCCATGCCAAATTCTATTTACTTACTGTTGACATTGGCCTGTATAAGTTCCATCTGTTTCCTGGCTCTGATTTTCTTGACTGCATACTGCTGAAGCTTCTTGTTGAAGGCCCCTAAGACCTTCCGACCCTCAATCAAAGACACCTGAACTAACTCCTGCTCGTCCTTGTACAGTCTTGACACATCCTATTGTATAGAAGAATCAATACAAAGTAAGGATCGTATTGGTCTGATATGTAGATATATCATATCTATCAAAGACACCTGAGCCCCGTAACACAAAGGTTTGTAATTGATTGCAAATTTGAAAGAACCATTGTAATTGGTCACTAATCAGTCTTTCGAACAAAAAGTGAATGCACCAATGATTGTGATTGGCTATTGCAACTTTGCGATTGGATTGCAAAGCTTCGTGTATGGAGCCCTGGACTAACTCCTGCTTGTTTTTATACAATGTGGATTCATCTATTAGTATAAAAAACTAGGATGACTATTTTCTGATCTTGAAGACTGTATACTGTTGCAGCTAAACAAATCCTTCAACCCTTTATCGTCTTTGTACAGACGAATCAAGAAACAAAATTAAGATTAGTATTTCTTTGATCTTCCTGACTGTATACTGCTGGTCTTTGGTTGAAGGTCTCTAATAAGAAGCTCTTTGGTTGAATATTCCAGATACCTCTTAAATGCTGTTCTTCTCTGAACAGTCCGAATATATCAAAGGAAGATATAGAAAATTAGAATTGTATCCATCTGATCTTTTTGAGTGCATAACGCTAAATTTTTAAGGTCCCCAAGGAGATGATATCATACAGATAAAATGGTATTTATCCGAGCTTCTTGACTGCACACACTACTGTGGCTTTTGGCTGACTATCTAATAGAAATCATCTTTCCCAGAGATGTGATAAAATTGGCATTCTAAAAATTATCTTTGAAGTATACCAATGCGGTCTCTTTAGTAAAAAAAAAAGTTTGTGAATTAGAAGATAAACATCAGATTGAAGAAAAAGGCCATGCCAAATCTTCTAAAATGCTAAACTCACCTCTCTAACAAAATCATGGAGCTCAGCACCAAACTCAACCCCCGTCGGTCCACCACCGACAATGACGGAAGATAAAAGGCCATGCCAAATCTTCTCAATGCTAAACTCACCTCTCTAACAAAATCATGGAGCTCAGCACAAACTCAACCCCCCGTCGGTCCACCACCGACAATGACGAGAAAAAGGCCATGCCAAATCTTCTCAAATGCTAAAACTCACCTCTCTAACAAAATCATGGAGCTCAGCACCAAACTCCACCCCCGTCGGTCCACCACCGACAATGACGATGTGGCAGGAGACGTCTTTTAATTCGGCTCTTGCCCGTCATGTTAGGATGGAGCGCCAACTCAAAGTTACTCAGGATGCGATTCCTAATCACCCTGGCATCAGCCACTTCCTACGACAGAAGCATGATCAAGAGTTTGCATGACACATTGTCAGATGGGAATATGTTCATTTACGGTTCTTTCATCGCAATGCATGAGGGCACAGAAATCTAGTACAATCAGCTAATAGTCTCATAGAAAATTACTATCAATTGCAAATTTAAAATAACCATTCTGATTGGTTCACAGTGAGACCTTAATGCAAGAAGTCCATGCAACAAGGATCATTATTGGTCAGTTAGATACTTTGTCCAGTTCACCCTTTACCTTCAAGAAGAACGCATGTTCAGAGACTCCAGAAACCCCAAAAGTGTTGCTAACGGCCCCAACACCAATCACTAATTTGTCGTACTCGAGATCATACTGAGAGCTTTGATCAATAGCGCTTTGACAGGTCAGAACCTGAAACAAAACAAATCAAAAATTAAAATGTAGACACAAGGAGAAAATTCTGCAGGAACTATGTTTCAGACCATACCATGAGCAATTTGATAGGTTACAATCTGTAAAACTTAAAGAGAAAAAAAAATGGTAAAAGAAAAACAAACAAAACATACTGCTATCTCGTTAGTGCATGAACAGACTTTCAATGTATCTCTACCAAAATGGTGAATTTCATACATGTATACATGGTACAATTGGAGTTGTTCCATAGCAATTCCCCAAAACATACCATGCATACCCAAAGGGGTAAAATTCAAGGTCAAAGCAAAGGTTAAAATGTCATCATTCATTATGTTGCCCCTATAATAAAAATAACTTTTTTTTTCAGATAGTGCGTTCAATTCTCTTTTCTAATTATACCATTTCTACAGAATTCGGTCCATCGGTTGCAAAAGTTTACCAATTTAAACTTGGCAACAGTACCCACTTTTGGTCAAATTGCTGAAAACGAAAGAATCCTGCGTTCAATTGCGCTAATAAAAATGCTGGCACGGGCCATGTTAAACTACCTGTACACTAAAAATTAGCAAATTATGAGATGGTGCGATTTTAACCAAATTTCTTGTTCTTTTTTTTTTTTGGGGGGGGGGGGGTTTGGGCGATTTAACATGCAATTACCCAATCACATACTAGCTGGTCCACCCATCTCAAGTTGTGCAGCACATGGTGTCAATGTCGCAATTCAGCTGTTTTAATAAACCTTGAATTGAATTGAATTGCATGCTAACCATAAGAAATCCCTCCCCCAGGATTTCAGGTACTATCAATAATAAATCTTCACTAATTTACAAGACACCTTTGATTACCTTTTTGTTTGTGTCTAATCCGATAGCCTCAGCAAGATGAAAGTGGTCACTTTGCTTGAAGAATCCTGTGTTCCGAACAGGCTCAATGATACTCCTACAAAATATACAGCAAGAGGAGAAACAAATAAATGTTTATTATAAATAATAATTGTGCAATGATAACAATGACTAAAAATAACAATATAGGCATCTAAACAGTCTAAACATCTATTATCATTATCATTGACAATTAGGAATGCATACTACTACAGCTTCCAGCCACTCAGAAATGATGCTTGATAACTAATGACATTTTTAGTAAGAAGTGTCCATTGCCACCATGCAAGGTGCTTTAGTTCCTCCAACAATCATATCCTGCTTTTTCTACCCTTTCTCTAGCCTGGGAAAATTTTGCAATGTAGATGGATATCTTGCCATGACATAGAGGAGAGAAGGGGCCAGGATTTGAACACCCTAACTTGTGACTGATAGTCTGTCATTTGTCTTATCTACCTCTTTTTGATTTACATGAACCTATGCCATTTTTCATGAAATTTTTCATGATCATTTATTTCTATGGGACCAGTTCCTTTCAGTAGGACTTGTAATTGAATATTTAATAAAACAAAAGTAGGACATGTTTGTTTAAACAGGGTGATTTTCAGCTTACTCCATTTTTTTTTCTTCACACCCATTTTAGTCTTTTCGAGGGTGATTGTTGAGCTTTCCAGGGAGGTATCACTGCTGCCCCCTTGCATTATCCCCCTTACCTAAACTCTAAGGTGCCGACCGTTGTGCTTGCTAACAGCGGGGTAAAGAGGAAATGGTTTCGTGGGCTGACCACTACTACATCATAGAGGGACTTGTCAATATTCTTCAGGACACTGTAGCTGCCCCATCCCGTTCCTAGGATGATAAGCTTTTGACGACCTCTCCTCTGTGTAGCCCTCGACGATGCAGATGTGGACACTGAAGAAGGGGTTGTAGAATTTGTTGATTGCAACCTTAATGATGATGCAGATGACATTTTCCGTAGGGTATGAAAATTCATGCTCCATCCACTCTGTTGGGTCCGAGAGTATGTGCTACATGATCTTCTGTATAATATACTTTGTGAGGGTGTTCTTGCTGAGTGTGCATGCCGATATCTCTGGGAAAAGACAGATCTTGATGTGTTCTTAAAGGCGAAGCCGCAATCGCAACCTTTGATGCATGTTTGAGTCTTCACAAGCTGCTGGAGGTTTCTAGCACATTTTTCCATGTTTGACATTCCTTCAACTTTCGGGCAGGAAAAAAGACAAATAGAATTTTAATATTTACATAGATATCTAGAATGTTGAAACATTAAAAAAAAAAAATTTTTTATAAGGTTTACTCAGAATTGTTTTAAACATTTCACAAAGGTCGAGATTCAGAACTCTGTTAGATAACGCTAGCAGCAAAGCCATGTTGGGACTGTGGCAAGATTTCAGTGTGAAGACTAAGAAACCTAAAAGCCTAAACTAAAGGAGGGCTTCAATGTAGATTCGATATCTATTGAAAAAAGAAGAAAAACCTTGAGGAAAAACCAATGGAGCAAGATGCAAATCCCGACATCCATAATTAAAATTTAACTAGACCTCTCTTGCCCTTTGATAAAGCAATGTTTTTGAAGTTTTACTTTAACAGTTAACAGTTAGCATGTTTTAGAGCCTATCCTAGCATAGAATGTTAGAAAATTAGACCTAGAAAAAAAATTAGAAGAACAGATAGTCTAAACTTCTATCGATGATGATTATTGATAAACACTGTCACTAAAAGGCTTATTCCTCAGACAAAAAAAACAGGGTTTCATTTTTGTTTAGTGTCCAAACATCCACCCCCTTCCTTCTACCCTCATACATACATAGATGTGGATATAAGAAAGCTTAGATAAATATCCACCTCTCTATGCATACATACCACTATGTCCTAGGTCTAGGATCTACCTACAAGTGCGGGTCCAGACACCGTTAGACCGAAGGATTCAGTCGCTATTTTGGGATTGCATTGGTTAAACACTGAATGCTCACAAAATATATGGGGAAATTCCGAATATTCAATTAATATCCCAAGAACGGTGGACTATTTCTGCCTACCTAACCCTAGCCCCGGGACGCCGCCACGAAGTGGCGCACACTTCGTGTGCGGGCTAGTCGTAGTAAACCTAACCCCAGGCCTTACACAGTTAAAGATGGCTTGTCCCACGAACTCATATTTGTGTAACATTGAACTGAGATTTGAACAACTCGTCATTTTGTCATTAAAAACATGTCCAAATTATACAAATCTGCAACACTCTTACTGTACACGACAACATATTCGAAATTTAAGAGAGTTTCAAAATAACTTAAAAATGACGTAGATTCTCAATAATAAATACTACTAAAAAAAAAAAGACCTAACGTTAGACCTACCTCAATCGCGAGCTCGAAGAGTGGGCGGGGCGCGGCTGCGCGCTGCGCTAGTGGTCAATGGGTTATGGGCGGGGCGGGCGCCGCATTATTCAATAGACAATCATTGTTATAGCTAGCTTTTATTCCTTAATTTGCCACCTCCTAAACAAAAATTACAAGCTTTTCTGTAAAAATGGTTATACCTAATTCATAGCATAGTATTGTCGATCATTTTTGTATTATCTGAAAGCGGAAGCTTGTCACTTTCCTTTCCTGAGAGGAAATGATGACTAAAACTCTAGGATGCTTTCTTTAAGATGCTTTTTTTCTTCTTCTTTTGTCATCCCATTTGGTAAAAAATGACGGGGTCTTATCATCTGCACTCAGTAATGAAAAGTGACATACAAGCTCCCGCTTTCAGATAATACAAAAATGATTGAAAACTCCATAAATAATCAGGAATTAAATATAATATACAGAAAGGCTTGTGATTTTTGGCTTAGGTAGTAGTCCTGTCGCGTTATAACCGCTGTTATTAGAGCATAGGCCTAATAATATTTGTAAAATGTAGGCCTATCAATATTTTAGGAAGGGGTAAATGAGCAGAATCTATTTAAGAGTGGTGCTTTGGTACTACGAAAAGTCATGTGATGCAAAAGAAAAAACCTGGAGGAATTTTAAGAATCTAATTATATGTCCATGTAGGGAATTTAATTAGCTACCACAGGACCGATTTTTAGGAAAAATCATTAAGCCATGCTTCAGTGATTAATGGTTGAATGCAAAAATGTCATTTTTTGAAGTTCACAAGCCTAAAATAACAACTTTGATTCAATGGAATCGGACCCATTTTCAGATTTTAAACAATTTACACGTCAGAGTGTATGCAAAACGTGCTTCCCAACATAAGGAAACGAAATTTGCGTCAAAATTCACGGTTGAGTGAGCATTCAGGGGCATATCCAGGGGGGGGGGCGCAACAGGCGCGCGCCCCCCCCTATTGGCCGACTAAAAAAAAAAAAAAAAAGGAGGAGAAAAAGGGAGAAAGAAGGAAAAAGGGAAAGAAAAGAAGAAAAAGAAAGAAAGAGAAGGGAATAAGGCTCGATGCTTGTACAATTTTCGCCCAACTTTATTCAATAAAAAGCCGAAATAGGCTTTATTTGGTTCTAAACGACCATAACTAAGGCCTTTAATGTGGGGAGGGCCCACGAGGCCGACTTTTCTCATATTGTATTTTGCAATAATTGCTCAAACGCCCTTTTTTTAAGAAAAAGAAATACATTAGTGACGAAAAATAAAAATATTTAAAACTAAAGTTTCAAAATTTCACAAAGAAAAGAGGCCTCTTGGACCCTCTGCCTCCTGGGCCCTCGGCCTCCTGGGAAACATAGTTGGCCTCATGGGTTTATTAGAAAGTACCCCTTTATTAATTCAAAATACTTTTTGAAACCCCAAATTTTTGGCTCGCGCTTCGCGCTCGCTGATGCCAAATCAAATGCACAATAATAACTCTAAATTTTACCTTTAAAAAATTCTAAACCCCAAATTTTCGGCTCGCGCTTCGCGCTCGCTGACACCAAATCAAATGCACAATAATAGTTCTAAATTTTACCTTAAAAAAATTTTAAACCCCAAATTTTCGGCTCGCGCTTCGCGCTTGCTGATACCAAATCATAATGCACAAATAATAACTCCAATTTTTACCTTTAAACATTTTCAGCTCGCGCTTCGCGCTCGCGGAAACTAAATTGGGTCTATTAATAATCTACCATTTTCTAGTACTAGAAAATGCCCCTTTATTTATTTCATATAACTTTAAAAACCTCAACATTTTCGACTCTCGTTTCGCGCTCGCAGATTCCAATTCAGAAGGGTATATAATGCACACATAAATAGGTTTCTACGCAACATACATTGTCTTAGGGTATAGAAACTATGTAACTTTTGTGATAATTGAAAAAAAAATGTGAAATTTCATGTACAATATGAATTAGAAGAACCCCCTCCCCCTTCCCCTGACGGCGATAAAATTTCCTTGCGCCCCCCCCTATTGGGAAATCCTGGATACGCCCCTGAGCATGCAGCAAAAATTGCCAAAACTGCGATTTTTACTTCTTTGCCATGGTAAGCTTTCGATTCAATCCATCGCAAGAAGATGATGAAAATACTAAAAGCCTACGGTATACCACCAAATCTACTAAATGCCATTAACAACATGTACACTAACACAAGGGCTAAAGTTGTAACACCAGGTGGAGAGAACGGAAGAATTTAACATTCTCGCAGGAGTCCTGCAAGGAGATACTCTTGCACCCTTCCTCTTTATTATAGTTCTCGACTATGCTCTGAGACAGGCTACAGATGGTCCAGGAGCCGAGCTTGGATTTATTGTAACTCCAAGAAGTCTAGAAGAGTCCAAGCAGTCAGAATTACAGATTTAGATTTTTGCTGACGACATCTGCCTGTTAAGCAATCAGATCGACGAGGCTCAACAACTTCTGCAAAGGATAGAAGTAGAATGTAGCAAGCTTGGGCTTGGACTTAACTCCAGAAAACAGAGTTTATGACATACAATGTACCAGAACATGACTCACTGAGGACAAGGTCAGGTAATGCCCTAAAAGAGGTAGAGGACTTTAAATACCTGGGATCATGGGTAAATTCAACCGAAACTGATGTCAAGATCAGGAGGGCAAATAGCCTGGAAAGCTCTCAATAAAATGAGTGCTGTATGGAAGTCTCACTTGTCCCGAGGTATCAAACTAGGCTTCTTCATTGCAACTGTGGAAACAATACTGCTGTACGGCTGTGAAGCATGGACAGTCACCCCAAAGCTGGAGAAGTCTCTTAATGGGTGTTACACAAGAATGCTCAGAACGGTGCTCAACATCAACTGGAGACAACACATACCAAACAAGACGCTCTATGGAAAACTACCCAAAATAGGTGACAAGATAGCAACAAGAAAATGCAGCTTGCTGGTCATTGTTTTCGACACCCAGAGTTGGCCGCCAGCAGTCTCATCCTTTGGGAGCCCACGCATGGACGTCGGGGGCGTGGTAGAAAACGCAAGACATACCTAGACATCATGAAATCTGATGCTGGGGTAGTTGGAACAGACGAGCTGAAGAACTGCATGCACAACAGGGATAACTGGAGGATTCGTACTACGTCTCGGCAGTCTAGCCGACCTGGTATGTAGGTAGGTTGCCATGGTATAATCGATCAAATGTGAGGGAATTCCTGTTTTGGAAGTGTATGCAACAAATATCCATCCATTCACGGTTGAATGAACCCATCAATCAACCAAAAAATAGGCCATTTTAGAATTACAAAGAGTCATTGTAGTAATTTTATGCACTAGAAAGCTTCTCAATAACTTTTTTTGGGTTTTATTTATATTATTTGGGCACGTGTCAATGATCCTATGGCATTTATTTAAAAATTCATGGTTCAGTGAGCACGTCAGACTGGAAAAGCCCTTTTCTCATGTACGGACTAAAATTCAAATTCTTACTTTGATTGAATATAACAATTCTTTTCGGGGAGTACTTATGATTTTATTTTCACAAAAACCCCGATGTTTCACGCCTCAGTGGGCACAAGATACAAGAAAATCATGAAAATGAGAAGAAAGTTTGGGGCTTCGTCATGATTCAGTGACTTTTCGAATACGTTATTTGAATCAAGATCATGTTAGTTGGAGATCAGTTGAAACTGTGTGCCAAGTTTCGTGACATAACTCATGGTCAAATTAACAATAATCATCAATGAAATTGGCTGAATTTCATGTTTGTCAGGTATTGATTTCCTTCTCCATTGACTTTATGTACAGAGGTTTAACAAAAGTTTAACAAAAGTAAAATTTGGCATATTTCAATTGTCAGTTTTTGTCCATTTGACTGTGAATTATTGTATGAAACTTTGCACATAGCTTCAACTGGTCTCTAACTAACATGATCATTACTCAAATTACGTATTCGAAAAGTCACTGAACCGTGACGAAGCCCCAAACTTTCTTCTCATTTTCATGATTTTCTTGTATCTTGTGCCCACTGAGGCGTGAAACATCGGGATTTCTATGAAAATAAAATCAAAAGTACTCCCCGAAAAGAATTGTTATATTCAATCAAAGTAAGAATTTGAATTTTAGTCCGTACATGAGAAAAGTGCTTTTCTAGCCTCACGTGCTCACTGAAGCATGAATTTTTGAATAAATGCCATAGGATCATTGACACGTGCACAAAGAATATAAATAAAACCCAAAAAATGTTATTGAGATGCTTTCTAGTGCATAAAATTACTACAATGACTCTTCGTAATTCTAAAATGGCCTAATTTTTGGTTGATTGATGGGTTCATTCAACCGTGAATGGATGGATATTGGTTGCAAACACTTCCAAAACAGGAATTCCCTCACATTTGATCGATTTTACCATGGCAAAAAAGTAAAAATCGCAGTTTGGGCAATTTTTGCTGCATGCTCACTCAACCGTGAAATTTGACGCAAATTTCGTTTCCTTATGTTGGGAAGCACGTTTTGCATACATTCTGACATGTAAATTGTTTAAAATCTGAAAATGGGTCCGATATCATTGAATCAAAGTTGTGATTTTAGGCTTGTGAACTTCAAAAAATGACATTTTTGCATTCAACCATTAATCACTGAAGCATGACTGTATGATTTTTCCTAAAATTCGGTCCTGTGGTAGCTAATTAAATTCCCTACATGGACATATAATCAGATTTTTAAGATTCCTCCTGGTTTAAAAATTATTGATATCTGAAATAGGGGAACTTTCTTTTTGTTTTGTGTTTATATATACATACACATGATTCAAATTTAAGATGAATGGTTCAATAACGTGTGAAACATAATTAACTTCAGCTACACCAGCTAACTTGAAAATAAATTTGTCTTTTGACTTCCACGAGGATTAAATAATCTTTAGCTTGGTCTACTCTGGTCAACTTGACATGATTGAAGAAAGATAGAAAAAAAATTGATACTGCAGAAGAGAGCCATGCGAATTTCTATACATAACGGTTCCCCTTATTACTTAGCCCATACTGAAAGCCCATTTTTGAAAGACTACATGCATTATTTGATATTATGAATAACTTAAAGGGATGCAGTAACATTGAATGATATTCAAATAACATTTATTTGATTTAGCTTATTTTGCCAACATAATTATAAACACTAAGGTCAGTCTGGTATCTCTTCAAAATTGCAAGCTAATTGCTTGCCTTACCTGCGAGATATCAATGATTTCCTACTCAAACCCCGGATGGTTTATAAAACCATGTGCTTTTTCCACATAGCACAACATACACCCATTTCCTGTCGTCCCTATAGTGGCCTGCTGTTCTAGGCAGCAGAGGGTACTGGTGTTCGGCTGTATGCTTGGCATTGCTTGTGACACTGTTTTAAGGTAGTAAATGACTTCCATTCGATCTGAAACTTTCAGTAGTTTGTTTTTACTGTTGGAACAATATAATTTTATTGATCTTGATCTATTTGCTCTTGTTTTTGAAAGTTACTCAATCCCTTTAACAAGTTCGATCATAGTAATAAAAAAAAACACCGAAATATTTACGATAGTTTATGTGCGCAATGTACAGGTTCATGAACACTATACAAACGGTTCAGACAATCTTCATTTCGAAGTTTTTTATCATCGATGAGCATTATTATAATGTAATTTTCCATGAACGCCTTTACCATAAACTGGTTGTGATAAAGGCCAACAATATTATCTCACATAAGTTATCAGCATATGTACATTGTATCTTTCTATCAAACTTTTTTTTTTTAAACATAATGCATAAACACATTTACTGGATCGATTTTTGATAAAATTATAATTCAAATTTGATTTCACAATGCAATTAATGAACTACAATTATAGTCATGACGAATATACATTTCCTTATAATATTAATAAGGAATATAAGAGAAAGGAGCGTATTATTTATAATAGTGATCCTCTCAAAAATATATAATTCATCAAGATCGAATGGAAATAAATTTAACGTACAAATAAAAGCACATGATTAAATAATATTTATATACACTAGCCAATTTGAGGTTGAACTATTTTTTTAAATCTTTCATCAGAAATAAATAATCTTCATTGACAAGGGCTAATCAATTTAAGATAAATTATTCTTATCATACGCAAGAATATAATATTAATCTTCGTAATCATGAATCAACTTGAGGAATATTCGTCATCCACATTTCATGCAAATTGGATATCTTAAAGATTTTTTTATTTTGTCATAATTCTCATCTGATTTAGGACTTTTTTGTCCTAATCTTTTATAAAAGAATTGGTAAATATTGAAATTTCATTTATTCAAAAAACATAAAAAAATAGAATAATAAAAAAGATAAGTTATTCCTTAACTTCAGTACGGATTAAAAGTTTCGTATAGGCCTACACCAGATATCCTTATCTTACACAAAATTAATACTTTTCATAAGCACGTGTCAACTTTAAGATGAATTTCGTGTATTCAAGAGGATTGAATAATCTTATTCTTCATGCGAACTCAAGGATTGATTAATCTTATTTTGCATAGGCCAAACTTCATGATAAATTAATTTACATGAGGATTAATTAATCTTCATCCATATCAAATTTAAGATGAATTATAGAATTATATACGTACATGATGAATAACTAATTTTCAACTACACCAGCTAACTTGAAAACAAATTATTCTTTAACTTCCATAAGGATTAAATAATATTTAGCAAGGTCTACTCTCTGGTCAACTTGAAGATAAATTATTCTTTAACTTTCATGATGATTTAAAGATTAAAAATTTGACACCGCAGAAAAGAGCCATACGAATTTGTTTACATGTAGATTCAATTCAATTCAATTCATTTATTTCCACTTCAAGATAAAAACATTTCATACATACATATAAATATACAAACAAACAAGGTAATCAAGATTATTTTGGTTGGTAGTCGAGGTATAAAAGCACATAAACGGCTTGTTGGAAATGATCCTCAAAAACCATGCAAAACAAAAGGGTTTAAACTTAGGATACATAAAAATGGAAAATATGATTACAAGATACAAAAATATATAAGCGAAAAAGAAGGGAAAATAGAAAACAGGAAATACATTTTGTAAATTATTACATTTGATGTGAAAAGTACTTGCCTACATTGTCTTTTGAATTGATATATTGTCCTACTATTGCCTTAAAGGAGATGGGAAGGTTGTTCCATAGAACTGTAGCCTTTATAAAATATGGAAGAATTGGTTAATGCAATTCGATTAAAAGGGGGGTGAATATTATGTGCATTTCTTGTATTGTAATTGTGGATGCAATAATTCATGGTAAAATAATTACTAAAAACTTCAGGAAGCATATTATTTTGAAACTTAAACATAATACATAGCAGTTTCCAGCGATATAAATTCGTTAATAGGTAATATATTAGTGTTTATAAATAAAGGTTTGCTGGAAGATAGATATGAAAGAATGTGTTATTAATCGGATACCTCTTTTCTGTAATTTAAGAATCCTTGCATATGTTTTTCTTTGCTGTGAAGCCCCAAACAAGTGATACAATAGTTTATATAGAGACGATATAAGGGAATGTATAACAATTTTAAGATTTTTTAGGAAGAAACTGAAGTTTATACAAAATACCTATACTTTTTGACACTGTTTTACATAGGCTATCTACATGGTTGTTTCAGGACAGTTTGTCATCTATAAGAATACTAAAAATTTAGTACAGTAAACTCTCTCTATTCTTATATTTCTATATTCTATACTTAAATCATCAACTGATGCTGGTTCGAGTGCCAAATAATATATAATATGTTTTGTTTATGTTTAAAAATAGTTTATTTACTTCCATCCAATTACTAATATTCACAAGTTGATTATTTGTATGATTGAATAACTTTTCGGAATCTGAGTCGCTTATAAAAAACACTAGTATCATCAGCGAACAGAATATATTGTAAATTTTGAGTAGAATATGGTAAATCATTTATATAAAGTAAAAAGAGAAGAGGGCCGAGGATGGAACCTTGCGGGCACGCGCGCATTTTACTTTTCTTTTAGTGACGATGAAATGCCGTTAATGACTGTTAATTGCTTACGGTTAGTGAGATAACTAGTAAAGAGTTTTAGAGGAGTTCCCCTATACGCATAATAGGTCTAATTTTTTAAGTAAAATTGAATGATCAATAACGTCAAAGGCTTTAGTTAAGTCAATAAAAATAGTTAAAGCATAATTCCTTGTTATTTTAAGCATCATTAATTTTATGAATTAGATCAAGTATTGCTGTCGCTGCTTTTTGAATGACCATGCCTAAATCCAAATTGATTTTTAAGTAAAAATATTGTGTTTGTTTAAAAATTCATCTAACCTCTTAATACATGCATTTTTCTAATATTTTGGAAAAAATTGGTAAAACGGATATTGGCCGAAAATTGTTAACATTATTTTTATTCCCTTTTTTATGAATGGGTGTAACACGTGCAACTTTCATTTTTGTTGGAAGAGATACCATTACTAAGACAAGCATTGAAAAAAAAGATAATGGTTCATTTATGACAGAAATTACATTTTTTACAACTTTAATATCTATATCGTCTATGCCGGAACTGGTATTACTTTTCATTTTTGTCCACTATTGATAATAATTTCACATTTTGTTATAGTTTTGAAAAAAATGAGTGATCATTGGCATTTCAAGATAATTATCAAAGGTGATATTTTGAATAGGATCTATATTTTGGTTTTGCAATGTCATTCCAACACTAACAAAAAAGTCATTAAAAGAAAATAGCAATACTCTGTTTATTCGTAACAATGTCATCCCCAACTTGGAGAGAATCTATTTATTATGTTCTTTATTATTGTTTATTCGAAAAACGATCATTGATAATTCTCATGTTGATTTAGTATTTCCCTTTTGTATCATCAAACTTTTTATAAAAATAATCTCTTTTGGCATGTCTTTAGTTTATAGTAACATAATTCCGAAATGTGCCTATAAGCTCTCTTTACGGTAGTAGTTGGATTTTAAATGTATTTATTATATAATTGACGTTTTTTGTTACAAAGTTTGCGTAGATCCTGTGTTAACCATGGATTCCTGTTTCTTTTTTTTACAACTAAAAGATTTTAATGGAAACATTTCTTCATAATTCTTTGAAATATATCCAAAAATGTTTCGTACATCTCGTTAACGTCTCTCATTTACTATGCATTTCCAGTCAAAATTATTCAATTTTGAAAAAAAAGTTTGTAAATTTGGCGGTTGTTTGACGCTTTTATTTTAAGGGACACCATTTTCATTATGAACAGTTGATGGAAATATTGAAAAAACAGGAAGGTGATCACTTTATATCGCTCAAGGTATACCCGATTCAAAATGAGATACAACATTTGTAAAAATGTTATCAAGCAGAGAAGCAGTTTTTTCAGTGTATTACGTGTTGGGGATTATTATAATAGGTCGCAAAAACAAAAACCCGACAAAAGATCAATGAAATTATCTACTTTTGAATTAGTACCAATTTGTAGTTATCAATATTCAGGTCACCCATAATAAAACAATTACATGAATTAATACCAGCCTTGTTCAGGGGAAAAGTGAATTCGTCAATAAATTGTTCAGTGATTGTCCTGGTGGTGGACGATATATAACACCAATGACAGTCTTTCTGCACTTGGTACTGTTCAATATTTCAACAAAAATACTTTCGAAGGACTCGGTAGGGATATGATAAATCATGTCTTACGAAACTTCAATTGAGTTAGTGAATATAATTGTGTCCACCACCTCGTTCTGTTTTCTTATTACCATGTGAGATTATAATTACTAAGAGAGTGATAAATTCAAAGGTGACAAAGAATTCAACCAAGTTCTCGGTTAGCACTATTACTTTGAAATCATGATCAAGACTGTTAAGAGTAACATATCAAAATAATCAAAATTGCATGGTAAACTTCTACAATTGAAATGCACAAGAGAAAATGAATTTTGAAAATTCTTCCTTTTTGTATTTTGAATTGAAGGATGGAATATCAAGGTAAGTATCAGGCAAATTAAAATATTTCATCGTAAGCAAGACATAAAGAAACAACTATTGGCAATACAAACTTATTACACAAATTCAGTTAGTTAAAACGAAAAGGAAATAGAAAAAAAGAAATATAACAATATGTCTTTACAAAAATATATACGAAATAAGACTAGAAGCTGCCAATATACATAACAAATAATCGGTAACTGGTATGTAACTGTTAGCCTTCTTGAAATATATATACACAGCTTACAGTGATTTTAGCAATTTATGAATGCATGTAAACAGAAATTGGGTATTGACGGGTAGATAACAAGAATAAGAATAAGATGTATCAAGATATTTAATTGACTAACTCTCCTTTGATACAAATCCCATACTATTTTTTTTTGAAAGACAAACAACCAAGGAGCTTAGCTCTTAAGTATTGGATACACCTGCAGCATCTCATGGTAAAACGCACTTGTAGGTTACGTTGAGATATTTATACGTCCCTTGACAAGGGTCGTGACGATTGAACGCTTCCAAATTAGCTCTGAGTGTGCAGCTAGTTTTATTTTGGCACCACCCTGTTACGACACCAATAGACTGATTGTACATGCAGTGTGTGTTCGTAGTAACGCCATCCCGCGTGTCGTTACAGGTCTCGCTCCCTGTAGTCCGACCATAGTTCGCCGATATAATGTCAAGGACGTTGTCATGTTGGCACGTGATATTTTTACTGAAACTCTCTTGGTCGCCATTGCGGTTATCTTCACAGAGTATTTCGTTGAAGGGATCATCTGAAAGATATTGAGGGATTAGGTAAAAAGCATTATATAATAACAATTAATTTAGGATCAAGAATGAGAACTTATACGAATAGAAAATCATCTTTAAAAAAAAAAAAAAAAAAAAAAGTAACGGAAACTGGATATTGCCTTTATTTCACAAACTCACTTCTTAGGCTACTGGGAGTAATGCAAATCAAATATATGGTACAAGCTGATGTGACAACTATTGGTGCATCAGAATACCAGCAATCATGCGGGCAGTCATAATGTGGTAGTTAAGAATAACTAGTAATAAACTAATTGTACATTTAGTAGAACTTTAGTAATC
Source organism: Paracentrotus lividus (assembly GCA_940671915.1). NCBI lineage: Eukaryota > Metazoa > Echinodermata > Echinoidea > Camarodonta > Echinidae > Paracentrotus > Paracentrotus lividus. The sequence goes on along the minus strand of CALNVZ010003434.1, from coordinate 9,436,106 downwards.
AAGTATTATTCAAAGAAAAATATATAGTAGCAGTTGCTGTTATACTATCGAAAATAGTAGCAGTAGGGGAAACCGGGGATGGACGTTACAAAATTCACATTTTGGGCCAGATAATTCTAATGAAAGTACTCACACACTCCATTTTGGGTCTGTAGTTAGCCTATTATGTTGGCTAAAACCTGAGGCACATAAAACTCGAAAACATGTAAACACTAATTAACTACAGCTTAATTAATGAAGACATTTTGTTTGTAACAACCTACCCCGTATACGGGGTAAGTTGTTACACCATACGGGGTAAATTGTTACTATATGTAAACATACGGGGTAATTTGTTACAATGTGTAAATCTCTTATACCATACCTTACCATACTTTTGTTTCAACTTTCCAGTTTCTTGGTATCGTTAACAGTAGATCAAGTAGAGCTCTAGAATAGACTAATGCAATAATAGGAATATCAGAATATTAACACCTGAAAATTGAAACAAAATTACTTTACATGTGTAATGTAATTGGGGTAGGTTGTTACATCGACACGGGGTAGGTTGTTGTAAGAACCTCCCCCATGGGTCATTTTACACATAAAATCAACTATAGCACAGCCATTAGGAAGAATTACAGGCATGGCTCAGGGGTATATTAGGGATATACATGTACTTTATTCACAATACCAGACTATCATCATGTGCCTTCAGTTGTAAGAACTATTAAATATTTTATTTTTTGTTAAAAATTCACTTGGAACTGTAATTTTTTTTTGGGTTGATTTACTTTTTAATAAAACAACGGAGAAACCTCGCGACCGGCAGTCCATCACAGCTATGTGTAGGCTGTATATAGATGCCAGTTAGTACGAACTCTCTTGTTCCAACTTAGCACACTGAGAACTGTAACAGCTGACCCGTGTAACTTCCATCCCCGGTCTCCCCTACGTACATGTAGTATACGTAGTAGTGGACCTAGTAGGCCTAGTAGTAGTAGAAGTAGTATCAGTATAGTTTTAGTTGTAGTGGTAGTAGTGGCAGCAGCAGCAGTATTATTATTATTATTATTATTATTAGTAGTAGTAGTAGTAGTAGTAGTAGTAGTAGTAGTAGTAGCACTAGTAGTAGTAGTAGTAGTAGTAGTAATAGTATTAGTAGTAGTAGTATTAGTAGTAGTAGTCAGCAGTAGTAGTAGAAGCAGTAGAAGTAGTAGTAGTAGTGTAGTAGTCGAAGTATATGTAGTGGAAGTAGTAGTAGTAGTAGTAGTAGTAGTAATAGTAGTAATAGTAGTAGTAGTAGTAGTAATAGTAGGTAGTAGTAGTAGTAGTAGTAGTAGTAGTAGTAGTAGTAGTAGTAGTAGCAGTAATAGTAGTAGTAGTAGTAGTGTAGTAGTAGTAGCGGCAGCAGCAGTAGTAGTAGTTGCAGCAGCAGTAGTATCGAAGTAGTAGTAGTGATGGAAGTATTAGTAGCAGAAGTAGTAGTAGTAGTACTAGTAGTAGTAGTAGTAGTAGTAGTAGTAGTAGTAGTAGTAGTAGTAGTGAAAGTAGTAGCAGCAGCAGGAGTAGTAGTAGTAGTATTAGTAGTAGTATTAGTATTAGTAGTAGTAGTAGTAGTAGTAGTGTAGTTTTAGCAGTAGTAGTACTCGAAGTAGTAGTAGAAATTCAAATAAATGTATAGCTGTGCTATGCGAGTAAAATAAATAGGAATATGAAGGATCGTGAAAAGTAGAAGTAGACTTAGTAGTAAAAGTAGCAGTACTATAAGAAGTAGTAGTCTTAAGAGTCAAAGTTTACCTGTGATTCCCGGTGTTGTAGAAGTCGTCACTTCCAATAATGTAGTTGCCTCGTTCGACATCGTAGTCGCCTCGTTCGACATCGTAGTAACCTCGTTCAACATTGTAGTAGCCTCGTTCGCCATTGTAGTAGCCTCGTTCGACATCGCAGTTTCCTCGTTCGCCATTGTAGTCGCCTCGTTCGACATCGTGGTTGCCTCGTTTGACGACATCGTAGTTGCCTCACTTGTCATGGTAGTCGCATTGGTATACATCGTAGCCACCTCAGTCAACATCGCAGTCGCACCAGTCGTCATCCAAGTAGTGAAGGATGAATATAGCGAAGACAATATGGTCGATGGTTGCTCTGCTGTTGTTGTATTCGACCCAGGGTCATCCGTCACGTTTGGTCCATGACGTGGAGAATCTGTTGTTTTTTGGTCAGCTATGAATAATCATTTTTTTTTAGAACTAGCAAACGCGACCTGAATATAGTTTTGACTAATTTCTAAATTACTATGAGTAATCATCTACCAATAACTTATTTAATTTCTATTTTCTATTTTATTTACTTAATATATATTTATTCATTTTATACATTTATCATTATTATTAGTAGTATTATTATCTTCTTTTTTTTATACACTTTACACAATGCAATATAGTTTAACAATACCTAAATTTACAATTCTCTGTTACCTTCTGAGCAGTCTTTCCCTGAGAATCCTTCTGGGCAATGACACAGATAGTCTTCCATAGTCTCCTCACACCACCCACGCTGGCAAGGTCCAGAAAGACAATCTAGAAATACAAACATAATTATAACTAATCAAAACGCTATCGTTAAAGATATATATATATATATATATATTAAAGAAATGAAGAAGAGAAAGAGAGACAGAGAGAAAAAAGAGGGAGAGAGAGAGAGAGAGTGAAGAAATTAAATTTGTTAGATACTGATTTGATCTCCTCTGACTTTGTGAACAGAGGTTTAACAAAAGTAAAAAAATTGCAATTTTTGTCATTGTTTATTTTTGTTCATTTGACTGTGAGTTATTTCATGAAACTTTTTCATTTCATTTTTCATTTTCATTTATTTTCATAACTCTCATGTTACATCGTTATACATATTCAATGAACAAAATAATACATATGTAAAATAACATAAAGGTATAAATGGCCAATATGAAGTAGAAATTACATCAAGAGAAACATGATGGGACCTACATGAAAGCGAGCTTGTAAGGCTGTAGGCCCCAATGGTATGATACGTGTTAATGAATAGAGAACGGATATGAATATTTAATCATGACCAATCAAAGTAAGAAGGAAAATAAAAAAAAAGTAAAGAAAAAAGAAAAAAAATGCAGTTTGTTATAGTCTTATCCTTAGCTGATGTATATAAATTGTACAAGGTAATACAACTTGACACATAGTTTCAGAATATTATTTTTAAAAACTCTGTTTTGATATTGATTTTATAACCCACTAACTTCGTGAACAGAGGTTGAACAAAAGTTCAATCTGAGGATGCAGAAAAATCAAATAAGCACATTAGTGAAGTTTTGGTGAAAATCGGATAAATGATAGGAAAGTTATGAGTATTTGAATATTGAGATCTCTAATGACATAGGAAATCTCCCATTAGCAACGCGGTCACCATTTGTGATGTCCACAAAGGGAGAACTCCCCATTATGGTGTGCACAAAAACTATTCAAAATGTCTCTTTATTTTCATTCTAATGATAGAAATAGCTTTTCTTTTCATGATATATTATGACTTTCATTTATTTACAAGTCATCCCATAAAAAGATCTTTATTCTCCCTTTAGAATCAAGAAAAAAGAGGATTTTAGTTACAATGTGTACAACAGATATGGGAAAGATCTCCCTGCATTACATCACACTTCATGGTCGCGTTGCCAATTGGAGGATTTCCATATCATAAGTGATCTAAAAATCTAAAAATTCATATCTCTCTTATTCATTGCCGATGATTTTTTCGAAACTTTTGACAAAACATGAGTGGTTGAACGGCAAAATCTGTTAATCAACAAAATTTAACAGATATATATATATATATGTATTTTTTTTTTTTTTTAATAATTTTGTTGATACAACAGATTTTGCCTGTCAACCACTCATGTTTTGTCAAATTTTGTTTTGTCTTATTTTGTAGACTGACGAAGGCCATGCAGGCCGAAAGCTTGTGAATTAAAGGAATTTGAGAGCTACGTTTCGAGTCATCTGTTTCATTCATTTCGCCTATACTAAATAAAAGATGGTTCACTGCATAGCACGTTATTCAAGGGGCCCGTTTTCACCATATATATATATATATATATTATATATATATATATATATAAATATAAGCAATAAAAGATGATGATAATAGTACGGCATCCAGAAGATTTATTCATGTGAAAAGCGCCGGAACAACTGACCCCATAGGGGGTTGGGATGGACCCTGGGCCTCACAAAAATGAATTGCTGCCGGGTCTGAGCTGTGGCCTTCCCGCCAAAAATCACACATTTTGTGACGTCACTACCGGAAGTCACTTTTGAGACAATGTACAAGGAGGTGCACTTGACACTATCACACAAAACGTGTCCCCAACATATTTTTAGGGGTCATTTTTTATTTTCTTTTTTTGATTTGATTAACCGATAGTATACGATGCACCACAATGAGTTTTCCAGGCATTTTCGTCCCTGAGATCGATGATAGCGACGTTAACATCGCGGAGCGAGGTCGTCGATTTCCGACCAATTTGTCTGTTTTTTTACTCGTTTTCGGTTTCAAATTTTGAAGTTTTGTTTAGATTGTGTTTAAAATATCCGATTGCTCTGAAACTTTGCCAACGTCTAAAACAAGTCCTGCGTTTTCTGGAACATATTTGGTTTTATAAGTTACATGTATTTTTAGCCTATTTTTGGGCCATTTAAGTAACATGGTTTTAAAGAAAATCGGTCAAAAAAGAGACTTTTTGAGGGTAATATTTCCGAGCCATTCATAGTACACGTGTTGTATGGGGATTGATACCGAACTCATTATATTCTCACAAACATACTCATTATCCCCTTGTCCCCACTATTGTCTCCCTATCATATGCCCCCACACCCACCCACCCACTGTCCCACACACACACACACACACACACACACACACACACACACACACACACACACACACACACACACACACACCTCTTCACCCTCTCTCTCTCCTTCTTACGTCGTCTCTAAGTACTTAATTTTGCGTTATAAGTCCTTCACCACTTCCAATCCCTCTCTTTGTCACAAATTTCTCCGCCCCCTTCCCCTTTCCCTCTCTTTATCTTTCCTCTCTCTATCTACACCTCTCTCTGTCTTTCTTCTCCTTCTCTTTATCTTTCTATTTCACTCCCGTTACACTTCTCTAACAACCTATTTTACTACTATCCTCCCATTCCCCCTTTTCATTATGCATAAGTGATTAAAATATAGTTTTGAAAATCAAATCAAAGTCTTCGTTTATATTGATATATTTATTTTGTTCTTTTTTTCTTGGGGTGTTTTACCTTGTCAACATTAGTATCATATCAAAGGTGTATATAAAGAAAGATTATTTAGCAACTACTTAGGAGAAAGTAAATATTCAGCGGGAGGAGAAGGGTGTCAGGTGGTTCCTTCAATTTTCATCTTAAAACTTCATTCGAACACCGGCTTTTTCTCAAAATATTGTAACGGAATGCCTCCTTAATCAATTGAAGATAGTGCCTAAAGTCACGATTTACTCACAGGGATATCATTTCTCAGCCCCGTCAAGCGTTCCGTGACAGTTTCGCAGAAAAAGAAACGGGTAGGCCTATAAATGGTCATTACCTGACCTGATCTGAAGGTATATTCCATTCAGGTATTTCAAGCGCCAACCTTTGAATATAACATGGCTACGAGGCTATAGTGTCCTGATCGAAGGATCACTTGCCAAAGCAAGTTCTACAACTGATTTCTACAACTCCAGCGTACGACACTTCCAAATTCTAACTGACAATGCTGTATTGAATGATCCGCCAATGAGGTACTAGATTTTCTTTTGGGTCAGGAGACCTTTACCGAAAATAATAGAGGCACAGCTACAGAATCTTGTGTCGTATACCTGTGTCAGATACATTATCGTGATCTACAGTACACCACACGAATAATGATTATAGATTGTTTTCTCCTTAGGAAACCGATTCTTTGTTTGGAATCTGCAAAATAAGATGTCAATTCCTCTTTCTCAACGAAATCTAGGACATGCATGGATACCAAAGAACGAGATATTCTTGAGGCTGGATGTACGACTAATTCTATTCTAGAACTCGAGTTGACGTTATAAGGCAGAGCAATTGTCACTAATTCCCTTTGTGCTTTGAGAAAATGGGTTTTCACTCTCTCTCATAACGAAATGTGTACCACCACTGCTTCTTGAACTTGTCAGTCTTGACCTAGAGGCAGAATAAGCGAACAAGCTGACGTAAAAGGGTGCTTTCAAGAGCTAGAGGTCTATACCTACCAGCCTACCTACCAGGCCGGCTAAACTGCCGAGACCTAGCACGAATCCTCGAGTTATCCCTGTCACGCATGCAGTTTTTCAGCTCGTCTGTGCCAAGTTGCAACTACTCCAGTATCAGATTTCATAATGCCTGGGTACGTCTTGTGTTGTATACAACACTTCCTACGTTAGGTCCCAAAGGATAAGACTGCTGGCGGCCAACTCTGAGTGTCGAAAGCAATGACCATCAGCATTATTCTTAAGCTTATAATTTGATTCTTCAGGAAAAGATTGACTTCCAGATGGCACTCATTTTATTCAGAGCTTTCAGGGTATTGTCCAACTGATCGTGACATCAGACTCTGTTGAATTTACCTATGACCCAAGGTATTTAGAGTCCTCTAGCTATCTCTCTTTATAGTCTAAGTGCATACTCAAGAACTATTGTGAAGACAAAGGGTATAAGAGTATCTCCTTGCAAAACTCCTGCAAGCAAGAATGTTAAATTCTTCCATCTCTCCATTTGGTGTCACAACTTTAGCCCTTGTGTTTAACAGTGTACACGTTGTCAATGGTATTTACTCGGTTTGATGGTCATGATACCGTAGTCATTTTTCATCATCTTTTTTCGATGGATGGAATTGAAAGCTTTCTTGACATCAACAAAGTCAGCACTGCAGGCATTTTGTTTAGTTTTACCTCTTCATTGATCCAGGATTTGAGCAACCGTGGTTCTACCTATAAATCCGTTCTAATTGATTCTCAGCTCGGGACCAATAGCTGCCCTAATCCGACTGAGTGTCATGAGCAATTAATAACTCTGGATTTGATGCTCGCCAAGCTGATTCCTCTGTAATAACGTTAACTCCTCTAACATTATTGTCTAAACAAGAAGAAGACAACTTAGGCAGGTTCTACAAGAAAACTTAACGCAGAAAGAAAGCAGATCAGTGTTGCACAAAATCTCTCCGTGATTTCAGACAGTTGGATTGTTGGTAATATAACATCATTCATGAAACTATTCTTCTGCAAAGCGAACCAGCATACAGAGCTATGACCAAAGGCTTATTTTATTTTATTTTTTTAAATTAATTAAACCTATTTTTTTTTAAAGGGTCTGTTCGAGTCGCGGAGAGTAAATGAAACTCGCGTAAGCAAAGCACCAGTCAACGTCCATGTAATTCAATCTACATTCTGCATTAATATAACTGAGCCATACAAATAAAAACTCGTCAAATTGTTAGTGATAGGTCTGGCAAGGGCATGAGTCTCAAATGTAGCTGCCGTTCGAAATAATTTACATTCCAGCTCAACGGCAATGATCGTCCCATGGCTTGGGTAGATATGACTGACTAGTTAATGTATGGACATGCTTCGTTGTATTAACATGCATCAGCCTCAGAAAATTAACGTTCGTTGGCGTCAATCTCCTGAAGCTTCTTCAGAAAAATGGATCCCCACCTTGCATAATTTCATAGCCAAGAACACATCGGTAACCCATGTGAAGTATATAGACGTATATCGATATCATCCATCCGTTCGGTGAGATGTAGATCACGATACACTTTATATGACACGTACGATGAGGTAGATAGCGTAGGCCTATTTTCTGGAGCTGTGCCTCTATTATTTACAGTAAATTCATGGTATCCTGGAAGAAGCTCTTATATCTCTCTAGAGATCATTCAGTGCAGCATTGTCATCAAGGAGCCAGTGTACGTAGATGGAGTCACTGTCATGATCTACGCCGACATGACATGGGAAGGGTAAACCAAGGAGCTTCAAACACTCCTTGGGTAAACATCTTCCAAACCTTATATGTACAACACGTATTTGGGCAGTGCTTGCTTCATCCATGGAGATACTAGTTCTATACTAGTATCTCCATGCTTCATCACAGCAGCTAGAACTCGATTGTTGATTGCGCCTTTTACCATGTTTACACCACTTGTAGAACCTTCCTTTCGTGAAATCAGAAAGTGATCTTTAAACCAGATCACCAGCCCTGATAAAAAGACGATGTAGCTCTAATTCAGCCCTTTTCCCCATAACTCATAATTATCTTGGTGCTAGCAGATCTATATGTTTTCAGAGCTACAGCAAAAGTTAAAGGTAACGTTTTCATATCCACCACGCTTTGTTTGCTGTAAAATTGTCATAGAACGCTTGTTTTTACTTAGGGACTTAGAGATGTCGTCCATGTTAGTTAAACTTTAAAAACCTACTTTACATACTGGGAGAAAAGGCTGGTAAATGAACGGGTTGCTTGTACATTGAAGATTGAGGAAGCCAATTCAACTTCTCTCGACGAATTTTTATTTTCTCTTGATTTACTCTATCAATACCTGTTAAGAGGATCTAATCCAAAATAATTGAAAATTTCAACATCCCCCCTAAAAAAGAAAAAAAAAACAACAACTCACTATGTTGAATATAAACCAAAATATATCTGATCAAATATCTCTCGAAATTAAAGGAAGACAACATTTTAAATTTCCTTGAAAACTGTATAATTAATTTGCATGAAAAATATATGAAAAATAAATTTAATACAGACCGCAATTAAAATTGATAGAGAGAAAACAAAAGGGAGAGGGAGAGGCGAGGATAGAAGTAAGAGGGGTTAAAGGATTCATCCGGGCTGGAGTTTGCATTATAAAGAAAATCAAGTAAAATCGAAAAAGCACAACACTGAAAATTTCATCAAAATCGGATAAGAAATAGCAAAGTTATGCAATTTCTTAGTGTTTTGAATTTTTTAGGAAAACAGTTCTTCAAAATTGGCAAACTGATGATGTCTCAGTCCCTACTTTCTTTGTATATTTAATGTATGAAATACCAATTATAAAGATTTTCTGCCCCAAGGACATAAAAACACGGATTAATCCTTGTGGAATGTTCAAGGTCACAAGTGCTTTTACTTTATTTCAGTATGAGGGACAGATTTTCTGTATACGCAATATATGAAAAAATGAGATAAATAGGATTTCATATAATAAAATACCAAGAAGTAAGAGGACTGTGACATCATCAGTTTGCTCATTTGAATATTCAAATATTCAAATGAGACAATGAGACGATTGCCAAGAACTGTTTTACCAAAAAAAAATCAAGACCTAAAAAATGCATAACTTTGTTATTTTTCATCCGATTTTGATGAAATTTTCCTAGTTGTGCTTGATGAATTTTACATAATTTTACAAAACTCTTTCATTTCAGCCCGGAGTCCTCCTTTAATAGAGAAGTGTAACGGGAGTAATAGGAGAGAGATAAAGAGAAGGAGAAGAGAGACAGAGAGAGGTGGAGAGAGAGAGGCAAGATAAAGAGAGGGAAAGGGGAAGGGGACCGGAGAAATTTGTGACAAAGAGAGGGATTGAAAGTCATGAAGGACTTATAACGCAAAATTAAGTACTTAGAGACGACGTAAGAAGGAGAGAGAGACAGGGTGAAGAGGAGTGTGCGTGTATGTGTGCGTGTGTGAGGGTGTGTGTGTGGGTAAGTGGGTGGGTGGGTGTGGGGGCATATGATAGGGAGACAATAGTGGGGACAAGGGGATAATGAGTATGTTTGTGAGATTATAATAAGTTCGGTATTAATCCCCATACAACACGTGTATTATGAATGGCACGGAAATATTACCCTCAAAAAGTCTCTTTTTTTGACCGATTTTCTTTAAAACCATGTTACTTAAATGGCCCAAAAATAGGCTAAAAATACATGTAATTTATAAAACCAAATATGTTCCAGAAAACGCAGGACTTGTTTTAGACGTTGGCAAAGTTTCAGAGCAATCAGATATTTTAAACACAATCTAAACAAAACTTCAAAATTTGAAACCGAAAACGAGTAAAAAAACAGACAAATTGGTCGGAAATCGACGACGTCGCTCCGTGATGTTAACGTCGCTATCATCGATCTCAGGGACGAAAATGCCTGGAAAACTCATTGTGGTGCATCGTATACTATCGGTTAATCAAACTCAAAAAAGAAAATAAAAAATGAAGCCCTACAAATATGTTGGGGACACGTTTTGTGTGATAGTGTCAAGTGCACCTCCCTGTACATTGTCTCAAAAGTGACTTCCGGTAGTGACGTCACAAAATGTGTGATTTTGGCGGGAAGGCCACAGCTCAGACCCGGCAGCAATTCATTTTTGTGAGGCCCAGGGTCCATCCCAACCCCCTATGGGGTCAGTTGTTCCGGCGCTTTTCACATGAATAAATCTTCTGGGATGCCGGACTATAATTATGTTGAAGAGCTTTTTACTTTTTAAGTACAAAAAAAAAAAAAAAAAAAAAAAAAAAAAAAAAAAAAAAAAAAAAAAAGAGAAAAAAAAAGAAAAAAAAGAAAGGGCTAATATCATTAAGTGGTGGTACTACAAAGCCACTCTGGATAGAAAATGGCAAAGATTAAAAAACAAATATTAGGCCTTTTTAAAATCTAAAATAGATGATTTCATTAAATATTAAAGTCCAATGATTTCGATTGAACCTCAGCATAATTAACAGAGTAGGCGCAAACTGGGGCACAGCGATTATTATATATGTATATATGTTTTCAGTGTTTTATGTGTTTCTATCAAAATGCCAATTTTGGGCCGCCGAGGTGAAGTATGAAAAAAAACGATCAAAGAAATATTGTCAATTTTGTAAATTCAATGATTAGACGTCCTAGATATCCCCATCGCATCATATCGGCATATTAAAGCGATTACCCTAGGAGCCAAGGGCCGTTAATCAGCATTTTTGCTGGGGAAGGTTTGAAGGTCCTAACTAGAGTAAAATTTTGCGCTGATTCCAAAAATGTCACTCTTACTGACCGTACCCGTGACACTTCGGCCATTTCGGCAATTTTTGTCCAAAAATGACCATTTTGGTCATTTGTGGTCAAGGGTATTTTATTTCTATAATTTTTGCCGATAAATGGGATTTTTAAAACCTATCTGATGTAAAAATGTGCGCTGATTCTAGAAAAAGGTTTTATTGACTCGGTGGGTCATTAAAGGGGTCATTTTGGTCAATTTCTGCCAAAAATTGTCATTTTTTATCATTTTTGGGGCCAAAATTAGACCAAAATGACCATCAGAGTCAACCAAGTGATGGTCTTTCCACCCCAAATCATTTTAAAAAACTTTCTTGGGTCTAAAAAATACTCCCATACCATTTTCCTAAAATATTTGGACAGCCCTGGTCATTTAGGCCAGTTTGACCGAAAGTGACCATTTTGCCATTTTGCAGGATTTTGCTTAACAGGCCTATGTATTACGTGTATTAGTGTATACACGTGTATATATGTAGATGTATTATCTTACGTTCAACTCATTTCACTAAAGAGTTAGCTAGTGGGTGGAGAAGTGGCAACAATATGGATGCTGATTTAAAAAATAGAGGTCTTATTCAACCTACCCATAAGGTTCTGGTCACTTATTGGTCACTTATTGGCCGAAGGTTGACGATTAGCTCAAATGAAATAAAAATACGTTTTACAATAAGCAGTGCCTAAAACATAGTAGACTGTGTCTCTAAGCACTTACAGACATTCTTTTATCATCCGGTCATCAGAAACAGATTTACCCCCGCACACAATATGTGCACATTCTCCACTCCCTACTTAGCATGCTGACCATGAACTATTAAAAGAACAAAAAAAAAGTTTGACAATTGCTTCACAACAAAAGGCATGCACAAATATGACAAGCCTGAAAATCCTGTGGTATTTCCTGTGATTTAATCGTTGTAATGTCCACTGTGGGGCTCTTACCATTTTATCCGTACTGACCATTCCTATAATGCAAAAGGTCAGTGTGGGTCAAAATGGTAACAACCGCCAAAGTGTATACGGTCACGTGTCATATATTGGGGTATAGTAAAAGGGTGGAGGCGTTACATTTTGGAGGAAAAATTTTCACATTTTTTCGCATAGCATGAAAACAAAGTCAGTCATGAGCTGTACAATATCTCAAATTGTAGATGTCTGTCAAGTTTCAGCTTTGTCCTGCTCATAGTTTTAATACGAAGATAATTGAGTGGGGTAAGGTAGGGAGGGGAGGATCCTACGGTGGAGGATCCTACGGTGGAGGCATGTGTTATAGCATAGGAAATTTCCATTTTTTTACTTTCTTATTCTTTCTTGCGTTATATATTTGTATCCAATCGGTTTTATAGGTTGAGTGATATATCAATCTCTTTGGAATTTTCTGGTTTTAAATAAATGTGAAGTAGATGTTTCAAAGTCATTTAATAAATTAATTAATCAATTAAAACAAACTTCATGTATGCACGGCTCTAGACAATACATTGCAGGCATCAAAAATTGCAACATGCATTTTATAGGAATAATTTGTTTTCCACCCATTTTCTTTGCATGTACGTTGATACACCAATTAAGTGGAAACATATTTTTTGTAATAAACTTTGTTGAAGTTGTAATTCAAATTCAAAAGACAGGATTTCTGCCAGTTTAATACAATTTTTTTCTTCTTTTTTATACACTCTGTAGCGCGATTGTAAAGAATAATTTTGTATTACAAGTTTATATTTTTAGAAGCATAGGGTATTATGAACACAGTCTAAGTTGATTTATTTCATTTAATGCAAACAATAAGAAATTAGTTGCCCTTGAAATTATCAAAAATTTAAAACCATTTTTTCTTGTAACACCTTGTATAGCTTTAATACACACCCTGTACAGGCAAAATAATATGTTAATCATCTTCCTTACTATTTCAGCTTTCAATATATGTATACTTTATATATGTTTGACTTGCCATTAAGAAACTACAGATGTTCGTTTGTGACAATGTTCATTTCTACAAATGTTTGGACATGTAACGCATTTTGCGCCCAATTCATGACACACGGCCATACAGCAATCCATTATTTAGTCTACAATGCACTGATTGTCCTGATTTCAATGTTTGTTAATGCAATCCGCGTTAAAACTGATTATTTGTCGCACACGTTAAGTCTGGTCATTTCGGCCACTTTTGGGTCAAAAGTTAAGCAATGATTTTATGTCATTTTAAATTTTATTTAATACAATTTCAATCACTCAGTCTGTGTTGTAAATTGTATGACAAAGAATAAAAATTGTAAAAGCGGCATGATCGTGTAAGCAAAACACAGAAAGAGAAAATTCCTAGCTGATTCATGCTGACCCAAGCTGACCAGTAATTATATGATTTCCATAGCAACATGAAATCTAAACAGTGATATAATAATTTTCATATAACTATATAATTTTATATCTGCATGATCTGTTGACGATTTGAAATATCCCAAGGAATATAATAATTAAATAAGAATGTCATTAAAATGTCATCTATGACTTTTAATAACCATTATAACAAAGGCGGTTTTCATGTGTGCTAGATATGTGTCCTGACAAACATGACCAATGTCCTCATTGCCTTTCTATCGGGAAAACATTTCAACTAGGGTGGAGAAGTCATGTCCTCTTGAATACTTATCGTTCATGATAACATATTGAAGTCTTCTTGTATGTGAAGAGGCAAATGAAAAGCTACAGATATTTTGGTCAAGATCTTGAAGGATGTCCAGTCATCTCCTGGAAGAAAAGTGCCTGTAACTCCGTCATGGTTGTCTTTGATCATTTTTGCAAAGATACTAGTGTGACAAACATGGTGTAAATCCAGTTTGGGATGAAAATGAGTGGTCATGGTTGACTCTGTGTTTAAAGTTCAGTAGAGCTGTGAAAACCATGTTGATCTGTTCACATTCATGTAGGGAAAAACAATCAATGTCTTCTTTGAAGCGAACTGCCACAATTAAGCATGCCATTATGTGCTTGTATATACTTTATATTTGGGTCCTGTACAGGGATACCACTCATCCTGGAATAATACATGGGTTGTCTGTTTCTGTTCTCGACGAACAATCATTTCATCCTTCCACCAAAAATCAGGGAGTAACAAGAAATTCCATAATTTAAAGTCAGCTCTATTTAGAGTGGTCTTGATCCAAGCATGAACTTAGTAGGTCCAAGGACAAGAAGTTCCATGGAGACTTGAGCGAGTGCAAGATATTGAACACCAGAGTTGTTCACTTGAAGAGCCTTTGACCAATAATACTGAACTGTGCTAATTTCTAGCAGAAAGATAAAAGATGCTGGTGATGTGAAGAACAACATGCTAAACCTCTTGGGCAATGGTACAAACTCATTCCTTCGGGGATATATGAAATACCTTTCAAGGTTAGAAAGACCCTTGCTTATAATTTAAGTGAAGGATTCTGCCAAGTCAAAAAGATGACTGACTAATAATGCTTCTAGCCTGCTCTCTGATTTTAGTAGAGATATTCCCGGTTTGGTCATCGAGATCCTGTAGCAGCCATGATGGAGGTGTCCACAGAATTGGTCAACTACTGCCTTGCAAACGAATTGCATGATGACAACTTCTAAGACACAGATAAGCCATCTCGTATAAGTTGTTCCATTATTTCAGGATGAGTGGTATCCATGTACAGGACCCAAAGATAGTATATACAGGCACATAATGGCATGCATAATAATTATTGTGGCAGTTCTCATCAAAGAGACGTTGTTTCTGCTATCGAGAATGTGAAAAGATCAACATGATTCTCACGGCTCTGACTAGTAAATAATGTCAACTACGTCCATGCAATTTATCATACAATTAAAACCTTGTTTGCCACCGGGGCGTCTAGGCATTAACGATCAAAGAGACACTTAAAGAAGTTGTAGGCACTCTCTTCATCCTTTCAGGAGATGGAGATGACCCACTAGACATCCTTCAAGATCTTGACCAAATATTTGTGGCTCTCATTTACCCTTAACGTTACAATTCATTAGTTGCCAGTTAATTAATAGTTTCCATGAGGATATATGTATTCTCCTCGCCTGGTTGAAATGCTTTCCTGAGAGGAAGGCATTGCTGGAGCCTTGGTTAAGGACACTGGACTCGCTCATGACACATGTCAAGCAACATAATAACTGGCTTTGCTAAAATGATAAAGTCATTGAAAGTCGTTGAAATACTTTTTCATGACATTCTTCTTCAATTTCGATATTCCAAATTGTCATCAGATCACGGACATGTGTATTTGAAGTCATATGAAACATAAGTCATTATATAGAATTCATGTTGCTATGGAAACTACACTATTGGTCATCTTGAATTAGTATGATCAGCTTGGAATTTACTCTTACTGTGATGTGCTTATAACATCATGGGATAACACAATTGTTATTCTTTATATACAAATGTACAATATACGCTTAGCAAGTGATTGAAATCTTATTCTAATTAGAATTTTAAAAATGACATAAAATTAGTGCTTACGTACCTTTGACCAAAAAGCGGTCAAAAGTGGCCAGAAATTTTTGAGTGGGGAAAGCAAGAAGTTTTAAAGGGGATGAGCATCTACAAACATTAAACTCAATACAAGAATTGCGTTATAGACTAAATGGTAAATTACTTGCATCCATTTTGGCGGTTGTTACCATTTTTACCCACACTGATCATTGGCATATACATGATATAGGAATGGTCAGTGCGGGCAAATGGTAAATTATTTGTATCACTTTGGCGGTTGTTACCATTTTGACCCACACTGACCATTTGCATATAGGAATGGTCAGTACGGATAAAAATGGTAAGAACCGCCACAGTGGACATTACAATGATTAATCACAGTAAATACCACACAGATTTTCAGGCTTGTCATATTTGTGCATGCCTTTTGTTGTGAAAGCAAATATCAAACTTTTTTTGTGTCTTTTAATAGTTAATGGTCAGCATGCTAAGTAGGGAGTGGAGAATGTGCAACTATATGTGTGCGGGGTAAATCTGTTTTCTGATGACCGGGATGATAAAAAGAATGTCCGTTAAGTGCTTAGAGACACAGTCTAACTATGTTTTAGGCACTGTATTTATTGTAAAACGGATTTGGGCTAATGGTCAACCTTCGGCCAATAAGTGACCAATAAGTGACCAGAACCTTATGGGTAGGTTGAATATATTTTTTAAATCAGCATCAATTGTTGTCATTTCTCCACCACTAGCTAACTCTTTAGTGAAATGAGTTGAACGAAAGGATAATACATCTACATATATACACGTGTATACACTAATACACGTAATACATAGGCCTGTATAGCAAAATCCTGCAAAATGGCAAAATGGTCACTTTCGGTCAAACTGGCCTAAATGACCAGGGCTGTCAAAATATTTTAGGAAAATGGTATGGGAGTATTGTTTTAGACCAGAAAGTTTTTAAATGATTTGGGGTGGAAAGACCATCACTTGGTTGATCTGATGGTCATTTTGGTCTAATTTTGGCCCCAAAAATGATAAAAATGACAATTTTGGCAGAAAATTGACCAAAATGACCCTTTAATGACCCACCGAGTCAATAAATCACTTTTTCTAGAATCAGCGCACATTTTTACATCAGATAGGTTTTAAAAATCCCATTTATTGGCAAAAATTATAGAAATAAAATACCCTTGACCACAAGTGACCAAAATGGTCATTTTTGGACAAAAATTGGCCAAAATGGCCGAAGTGTCACGGGTACGGTCAGTAAGAGTGACATTTTTGGAATCAGCGCAAAATTTTACTCTAGATAGGACCTTCAACCTTCCCCAGCAAAAATGCTGATTAACGGCCCTTGGCTCCTAGGGTAGATCAATGAACGTCGTACATGAACAGATGCGAATTGGTTTTGTTGAGAATATTATGTTGCTATGATATGTGAGAGAACCCCCCCCCCAAAAAAAAAAAAAAAAAAAAAAAAAAAAGAAAAGCAAAGGAACATGGATGGTTTTCAAAAGAAAAACCCATCTCATCATGGTGCTACTCAAAACAGTTAATTATTAATGCTTTATTATACACTGTTCGTCATAAATGTGGAATATTTTTTTCTGGCTCAAGCGACATTATGGTGCTCCGTTATTAATTTCTTGAATGTGGTTGTCACCGCTTTCACTCTCTGGGATCCTGGGTATATCTTGGACGTTCCCTCAACACCCTTCCCGGGGATTTTTTCTTCAAAAAAGTTTGTCACTCCCAGAAGATGGCCATTTTCGTCATTTTTTTCTTATTTTTGGGGCCCTTTTTTGTTCACGCGACCCACGAAGGCCCCTTCAGTCCTTCCCCAAGGAAACACGTCTGAGGTGGAGATTTGTTATTGTTCTTTAAATTAAATCTAGATTTATGGTTACAGGCTCGACTCTTTTGTCTAGGGGAGGGGTCAAAATTTATTTTGATTGGGGTCCAACATTCATTTTATTCATTTTTACACCATGGAAATTTCTATCTTCCCTAAATTGTATTGTAAAATCTCAACCAAACATAAATCAATACAAAATATTATCAATAATGACTATTTACAGCCTTGTCATCATGGCTAAACAAAATTTAAGGGGGAAATGATGATATTTAAGGGTTAAAGGTGGTTTTTCATTTCTTTTGTTTTCAGCATAAAGATTGAATAAAATATTCCGATTTTTCACCAATCTCGTTTTTTTACTTCAACCCCTCCCCTCGACAAGAGACCTTAGCCTGTCCCCAGAAATAAAGATTTAACTTAAAGAACAATATAAAACAGTACACCTCAGTCGCGTTTCCTGGAGGTAGGACTGAGGGGGGCTTGATCGGCCGGGAAAACAAAAAGGGGCCCCAAAATGAGAAAAAATGACAAAAATGGGCATCACGGGGGTTGACAAAACTTTTTTTGGAAAAAGGTCCACGTGAAGGGTTGGGAAAATGTCCAAGATATAGCCAGGATCCCAAAAAGTAAAAGCAGATACAAACATGTTCAAGAAATTAAAGTCAGAGCAATATCATGTCGCTATAGCGGCAAAATAAAAAAATTCCACCTTTATGACGGACAGTGTAGAATACAAGTAAAATAAATAGCATACAATGAAGCGTCGTGGGGGAAAAAAAAATGAGATTACAGACCATATATGTTCTCTGTTATTTCATTCTTAATCTTAATATCGAATTTACAAATCCATTCTTGAAATAATGAGCCTATATTTTTAATTCAATAATGCATACATACTCAAATGAATAACATACCAAAAATATATAGAATATTTTGTTATACTGTATGTTAATGTTATATTCATAGATTCGGTGCAATTTCAGTATTTATAGCACATTGCTTTAAAGTAAAAGATAAAAAAGGTAATCAAAAATTTAAACGTTTTAAAGAAAAAAGAAAAGAAAAAAGGAGCAATGACATATTCCCATTTATTTAATAACAAAAATGGGAACATATCATTAGCAAAATTTCGGACTGAGTATAGAAAAGCTGAGCAAATGACAGTGTTGTCGTTAGACGATGGATTGTCATCGGCCCAGTTTACATTCAAACCATAACGATTTCTACCTTGACCAATAATCGTTGGCTAAACTTGCTTCGTTGGACACATATCGCGTACCCTGAGCATTCTTTGGGTTAAAATAAAGAAGTGACAAATTATAGCGCAGAAGTATCTTCTAATCATGCGAGGAGGGGTGTAAACAACATTAATATGGAGCAAGAAATGTAGCTACATGACAGCACTAATCCATTTCCAAACTTACTGCATTATACTCTAATACACAATGGCGCGTCAAATTGACACCATCCCAGTACTTTCTCTTCCTGCCATAACAAACTCATAAGGGGGATGTTTCACCAAGTTGTTCGTAATATACGAACAACTTTACAAACGACTGGTGATATGTTCTTATGCTATCATTGTGAATGTGATTAGTATAGCACACACGAACATGTCCCAGTCGTTAGTAAAATCATTCGTAACTTTTATTACTTCTGTGTCCTCATTAGCGGATGGGCGCAGAGAAAGGATGAAGCATGATGACTGTGCTGCTCCCTTTTAAAACCTTTTGCATGTTGATATTCTAAAAACAAAACCTAAAAGGTAAAGATGACTTCCTGAAAAAAGTTCGCAACCAATATTCCCCCAAAAAGTTGATAAAAACAATCATAAAAAGATAAAGATAAATAATAGATGATGCATACATTCAAATTTTTTCTAGGTAATTATGTAGGTACTCGCATCTTTAACAATAAAGAATAATAATGACACTATACCTCTCTTCCAAAATTAAATATACACAAAGGATGATGACCTTGTTTATTTAGACTATCAAAGGAAATGTCCTGCACTTTATAGTTAAGAATAAACCCAATTTCTATTGAATTGAATGGTCATAAATGAATGATGATAACAATAATAAAAATCCAATGAAATCTTTCGGGCCAATAAAAAAAAATATTACAATAATTGATGATAGATGCATTACTATGTAATTACAAAACAAAGGACTAATTTCATTAATCGCATGTGCTAGGTGGAGTGCATTTCGAAAGCATTTGACTGAAAAGATTAATAGTGCTTAATGATGAAAATGATTGCCTATTAACCTTGACTGTGTTTTATATGTTTCTATCAAAATTATCAATTATTAGAGACGGTTATTATTAGAGACGTCTCCGATACTTTATTCCGGCGCGGAGACGTCTCCAAGACGTCTCCGCGACAATGTTCAAAAACAGTCTCAAAGAACCGTCTAAAAGTAATGCACAAATATAATTTTATACTCAGTTCAAATTCACAGCAAACCAACCGTATACAGGGTGTATCAATAAAAACGGGACAGTTTTGAAAAGTCTGTCAAAATTTCGTTTCAAATTATGATGTCTATATTTTTATGTTAATAGATGCTCTGAAGTCTTATCTTTCAAATGCTATTTAAAATAATAAGTTTCGTTCATGCTTGAGCGCACACAGAACGTTTTTGTCGGGGTCTCAAAAAAGGGCTTGCGCACAAATGGAAGAAAATGAGAAATTCGAACATCAGACTTATTGCTAATCAGCAGACTTAATCTTAACTGTTTGATTATCTTTGCCATTATTTTCCAATATTAGGGGAGACCGGGTATGGACGTTACAAAATTCACATTTTGGGCCAGATAATTCTAATGAAAGAACTCACGCACTCCATATTGGGTCTGTAGTTAGCCTATTATGTTGGCTAAAACATGAGGCATATAAAACTTGAAAACATGTACACACTAATTAACTACAGCTTAATTAGTGAAGAAATTTTTTTGTAACAACCTACCCCATGGGTGATTTTACACACAGAAATCAACTGTAGCACAGTCATAAGGCAGAATTACAGGGTATGGCTAGGGGGTATATTAGTGACAAACATGTACTATATTTACAATACCAGACTATCATCATGTGCCTTCAGTTGTAAGAGCTATTACAAATTTCAATTTTTGTCAAAAATTTACTTTGAACTGTAAAAAATGGTTTTTGTTGATTTACTTTTTAATAAAACAACGGAGAAACCTCACGACCGGCAGTTCATCACAGCTATGTGTAGGCTGTATATAATGCCAGTTAGCACATCCTCTCTTGTTCCATCTTAGCACACTGAGAACTGTAACAACTGACCCGTGTAACTTCCATACCCGGTCTCCCCTATGCTTTCAAAATTCATTTACAAAGGTATTTATTTACTTAAATTGTTTTTTGTTTTTTTTTGTTTTGTTTTTGTTTTTTTCACATGTTCACATATGATCTTTGAGCATTGAATGTTCCTTGAAACTAAAAAAAAAAGAAAAGTATTTTCAACCCAAGCAAGGAGATTTGGTTGATTGTTTGATTTTTTTTATTGATTGCTTTGTTTATTCGTTTGTTTGGTTGATTGATTGTTTGATTGATTGTTTGATTGGTTGATTTATTTATTAATTGATCGATTGATTGAATGAAGGATTGATAGATTGACCACTTTGAATGATTGACCGTTTGATTAATTAATTATTTCTTTGAATGACTGATCGATTGGTCGATTACTTTTTGATTGATTGTTCAAATGATTGATTAAATCGTTGGAAGAATCATAAGAAATCGACTCAAAAGACTAACTTAATCATTGATCAGTGTAAAGTAACAATCCATCCGAATGGGAGTACCTGTTTCAGAATAATGATTCAGAATGAATAATACCCTTTGAATTCAACAAAAGTTTTTCATTCTTTGTTTGTTTGAAACTCCGACAAAAACTTTTCGTCTTCGTTCAAGCATGAATGAAACAAACAAACAAAGCAATCAATCAAGAAATTTTTATTAAACAAGCAACCATATTTCCTTTCTTGAGTGGACAAAAAAAAGTTTTGAAGGAATTTTTATTGCAAAAAAAAAAGATAACATATCAAAATGAGAACAAAAACAAAACAAATAAAGTGAACTAAAAGCTTTGTATATGAATTTTAAATCATAATTCAAAAACAATTGCAACGATAAAGAAAAAGTTTAGAGAAAGACTGCTGATTAGCAATAAGTCTGATGTTTGAATTTCTCATTTTTCTTCCCATTTGTGCGCAAGCCCTTTTTTGAGACCCCGACAAAAACGTTCTGTGTGCGCTCTAGCATGAACGAAACTTATTATTTTAAATGGCATTTGAAAGATAAGACTTCAGAGCATCTGTTAACATAAAAATATAGACATCATAATTTGAAACAAAATTTTGACAGACTTTTCAAAACTGTCCCGTTTTTATTGATACGCACTGTATAGGCCTACATTTTAGTAAATTTAAATGTTCTATTCGGACAAGTCCACGCTATATTGCAATGTAACAAACGGGACATTCAGAGACAAAAATAGGCTTTTTTGATAAATTTTAAATTGAAATCCCAATCCTTATATATATTTTTGAAGGTACTAAGAACCTTCAACAAAATCATAAACAATAATTGAAATAACTCAATTCATATTTAATTTATGATAATTTATTTGTTCGTAACAAATGGGACCAGAAAAAAAATGGTGTTTTTAAATTTTGAATTTGTTCACATGATACAAGGAATTTAAAAATTAAAAAAGCAGATACAAACTTGCATAGTCACATCCTCTTAACCATGTAATAAACTCTGTAAATACATATTTTAATGTCAATACAGCCTCACGTTTTCTGGCAAAGGTCAAGTTTACTTTTAAAAATCTAGGTTTTTCCTCATTTTGGTATCTTTAAACAATTACTATATCATGTTGGCTGTTTTATTTGATGGACCTTATCAACACCAAACTACAGTTCAATTTTTGTAACACTGCAAACATTATTTCTGTTAATATCAGCATTTTTAGTGCATTTTTAACGGAAAAGGGATTCTTATTTCATAACTTTGATTATGTTCACTGATATCATACATGGATATTTTGAAATTTGTGTGAAATTTTAATGCTTTATAGTAAGTATAGCCACTTTGTAACATCATGAATCTTATTTGACCAAATTTGGCCAAGAATTGTGGAAGTGATGAATATTTTTATAAAACGTATTTTGTCCGTTAAAGTTAAAAAACATAACATCCTCTCCATAACACTGAGGTCAGCAGCAGTAAGATAAAATGATATGTATGGGCCCAAAATCTATTTGAATAATCTTAAGTATGTTTGAATATGAGGACATGTCACAAATCAATGAACATAATATGTGATTGCTTGGTTAATTTGATAACTTTATTGTCCGTTAAAATTGTGTCGTCTCCACAACAGGTATTTTCTTCATATTCTGAAGCACCGAGGTTTGCACTATCTATGGCACTGATACACAATAATAATATACCTCCATTTAATATTTAAAAAATGTGATTTTCCATCTAAACACCTATAGATGGTCAGTATCTCACATTAATGCAATGTTAAACTGAATGTCCTCTCCAGCAGGGTCATCAATTTTTTAAACAATGTACAAAAACAAGTATAATCACTTCCTTCAGTGACTTTTCGAATAGGCGTACTTAATTTGAGTAAAGATCATATTAGTAAGAGACCAGTTGAAGCTATTTGGAAAGTTTCATAAAATAATTCACAGTCAAATGGACAAAAACTGACAATTAAAATATGCAAAATTTCACTTTTGTTAAACCTCTGTACATAAAGTCAATGGAGGAGGAAATCAATAGGGGAGACCGGGTATGGAAGTTACACGGGTCAGTTGTTACAGTTCTCAGTGTGCTAAGATGGAACAAGAGAGGATGTGCTAATTGGCATCTATATACAGCCTACACATAGCTGTGATGAACTGCCGGTCGTGAGGTTTCTCCGTTTGTTTTATTAAAAAGTAAATCAACAAAAACCATTTTTTTTTACAGTTCAAAGTAAATTTTTGACAAAAAATGAAATTTGTAATAGCTCTTACAACTGAAGGCACATGATGATAGTCTGGTATTGTAAATATAGTACATGTATGTCACTAATATACCCCCTAACCATGCCCTGTAATTCTGCGTAATGACTGTGCTACAGTTGATTTCTGTGTGTAAAATCACCCATGGGGTAGGTTGTTACAACAACCTACCCCATGGTGATGTAACAACTTACCCCAATAACATTACATATGTAAAATTACATTTTGTCTCAATTTTCAGGTGTTAATATTTTTATTTTTCTATTATTACTTTTGTCTATTCTAGAGCTCTACTTGATCTACTGTTAACGATGTCAAGAAACTGGAAAGTTGAAATTAAAGTATGGTATAAGAGATTTACACATTGTCAACTTACGCCGTATGTATACATATTGTAACAATTGACCCCGTATGGTGTAACAACCTACCCCGTATATGGGGTAGGTTGTTACAAAAAAATGTCTTCACTAATTAAGCTGTAGTTAATTAGTGTTTACATGTTTTCAAGTTTTATATGCCTCAGGTTTTAGCCAACATAATAGGCTAACTACAGACCCAATATGGAGTGCGTGAGTTCTTTCATTAGAATTATCTGGCCCAAAATGTGAATTTTGTAACGTCCATACCCGGTCTCCCCTACCTGACAAATGTGAAATTCGGCCAATTTCATTGATGATAATTGTTAATTCTACCGTGAGTTATGTCACGAAACTTGGCACACAGCTTCAACTGATCTCCAACTAACATGATCTTGATTCAAATTACGTATTCGAAAAGTCACTGAACCATGACGAAGCCCCAAACTTTGTTCTCATTTGCCTGATTTTCTTGTATCTTGTGTCCACTGAGGCGTGAAGCATCGGGATTTTTGTGAAATTAAAATCAAAAGTACTCCCAAAAAGAATTGTTATATTCAATCAAAGTAAGAATTTTAATTTTAGTCCATACGTGAGAAAAGGGCTTTTCCAGTCTTACGTGCTCACTGAAGCATGAATTTTTAAATAAATGTCATAGGATCATTAACACATGCCCAAAGAAGATAAATAAAACCAAAAAATGTTATTGAGATGCTTTCTAGTGCATAAAATTATTACAATGACTCTTCGTAATTCTAAAATAGCCTATTTTTTGGTTGATTGATGGGGTCATTCAACCGTGAATGAATGGATTCTGGTTGCATACACTTCCAAAACAGGAATTCCCTCACATTTAATCGATTATACCATGGCAAAGAAGTAAAAATCGCATTTTGGGCAATTTTTGCTGCATGATCACTCAACCGTAAAATTTGACGCAAATTTCATTTCTGTATATTGGGAAGCACGTTTTGCATAAAAGTCTGACGTGTAAAATGTTTAAAATCTGAAAATGGGTCCGTTATCATTGAATCAAAGTTGCCATTTTAGGCTTGTTAACTTAAAAAAAATGACATTTTTGTATTCAACCATTGCTCACTGAAGCATGACTAGATGATTTTTCCTAAAGTTCGCTCCCATTGTGGCTAAATCCCTACATGGACATATAATTAGATTTTTAAAATTCCTCCTGGTTAAAAAATTATTGATATCTGAAAAAGGGGGAACTTTCTTTTTGTTTTGTGTTTAGTCTAGTCGCATTTTGGTACTACAGGAAAAGCCTTGGACGATTCCACGAAAATGTGCATAGTGCTTGACAATTAAGATCATTGTTCTGTAAACTTTGCCAGGGTTTTATTTCTATCAAAAGCCAACTTGTGACGGTGAGGTACAAAAGAGCACGATTAAAAATATGTCAATTTTGTAAAGTCAACTTTTGGAATTGATGTATGATAAGAGTCGATTAAAACGATTATAAACTATTGTCAATTTTGTAAAGTAATTATTAGTCGTTTGATATCCTCATCGCATGATGTCGGCTTATTAAAGCAATGGTGACATTAGGAACGTCGTGCATGAGCAGATGCGACTTGGTTTGTCGAGAATATTATGTTGCTGTGACATCTAAGAGGACAAACAACACAAAGCAACGAAGCATGGATGGTTTTCAAAAGAAAATACCACTCAGTGGCGGATCCAGGCGGGGGCGCAGGGGAAGCGCGCCCCCTATAATTTAAAAACCACTCATTGACTGTACATAATAACATCGGAAAATTTCGGCGGCGCCCCACTTTCGCACCTGGCGCCCCTATCCTTTAATTCTGTATCAGCCACTGCCAATCATGGTATAACACCAAATAGTTTGGTGATATGAGCATGACGGAAGAAGAAACGACAAACACAAGATCAAAAACAATAATGTCGTCGGTTAATTAATTCTTCTCAATCTAGAAATAGCGATTTTATAAATGGCTGTATGTTTTTTTTTCTTTCAATAATGCGCAGATCTACCCAGTTCAAATTCACAGCACATCAACCGTATATACTTGTAGAACATTTTAGTAAATTTAAATGCTATATTCACAAATTTGGAGCTTAAAATTTGGAGCATAGTGCATAGGCCTATATGGTATTGATAGCAAATTATTTTAAAGGAAAATATAAACATGGTCAATGAAAATGTGTATCAAATGGGTTTAAAAAAAGGATCGTTGAAATATCCTTATTTTTACAAAGGAGATGTATATAAAGCGTATCCCACAAAAAATGCTAATGGCACTCTGGATGGGTATAATATTAGAATTACGTCATCATTTTGTTTCAATCTTTATACAAGTAAGCTACAATTCATTTTCTAGAACTGGAAGAAATTTTATGTGATGTGGTCCAATAACCAGAAAGATATGACCATTTTTTCATTACACATCAGGAAACCTCTCTATCCAAGTTTTGTATTAAGAATGTGTAGTCAGGTTCAGCTAACAATATTTGTTATGTGTTTATGTGTTAAAGATAACATGCCAATTTTCTTAAAACTTCATTTTTTTTTTGATTAAGTAATGGCCCCCAAGTTGTGGGCCCAAAATCTAAAAAAGGAAATGAAATAACAGTGAATAAAGACGTTATTGGACTACGTACGTTATTCAACGTATTGACGAAACTTGGATTGAGAGATTTTCTGATAAGAGCTGAAACAGGGCTGATATCTCTGTATTCAATTGACCCTATCGCATAAAAATTTAAGCCAGTGGTATAAAATAAATGCTCGTTTACATTTCTAAATTATATACAATATGATTTGGTATTTTTCAAATTATACTCATTCTTATAATAAGATTAATCTCAAGTTTAAGCTTATATTGCTATATACCTCTGTATGTTACTCCATTATACTCCGACAATTTTCTTGATCAAAATTATGTTATCTTTTAAAATTTACTGTAAACTGTTTTATATTATCTTGATCATTTTTTCTCCAAGGAGTTGCTTTTATGTATCAATGTGATGTATCATTCAGAAATAAAATACTTAAACAATTTTTTTTTGTGGGACACACTTTACACTATAAAAACTGAATTAAGTTGAGCGAAGGTGAAAAACAAAGAAATACATAAGAAATGACAGAAGAGAAGACAAAAGAAGGATGAAACAAATAAATTCACAAGCAATTATAAAAATAGAGGATAAAAGAAAATGAAAAAAGAAAATGAAATAGATAAGAAATTATAGAAGATATGTAAAAGTAAAACAAAGAAATATGTAAAATTACATGAGACAAGAGAAGATAAAATAAGATGGAAACAAATAAATAATAAATGATAGAAGAGAAGATTAAAGAAGATTTAACAAAGAAATACATAAGAAATGATAGAAGATGAGTGAAAGGTGGAGACAAAGAAATACGTAGAAAATGATAGTAAAAAGAAGAAAGTATGTTTTTTAAGTCTTTATTATACCCATTACTTATTTTAAAAAGAACATCCGTTTCGCCTTGTTTCGGACAATAAAATTTGAAACGTTTGGGGCGTTTTATTACTCATTAGTCTGTGTTACCTTTTTGCCTATAATAAAGAATAAACTTTCATAAAGTGTAATGTTTTTTGTAGATTGATCATCCAAATACAAGGCGATATGACGTTGTAAAGTAATGACTATTTGTATGATAAAAACGAACTACATATAGGTTTATATAAAATTTATAAAAAAAAGTAATAAGAGTCGATTAAAACGATTATAAACTATTGTCAATTTTGTAAATTCAATTATTAGTCGTCCTTGATATCCTCATCGCATCATGTCGGCATATTAAAGTGATCAAGGAACGTCGTACATGAACAGATGCGAATTGGTTTGTTGAGAATATTATGTTGCTATGACATCTGAGAAGACAAACAACACAAAGCAAATACCACTCATGGTATCAACACCAAATAGTTTGCTTTATTATAGCACAATTCAAGAGCATGATGATGAAACGACAAACATAAGATCACAAACAATAATTCCCTCGGTTAATTAATTCTTCTTAATCTAGAAATATCGAATTTACGAATCCAGCTGGGTGTATGCTTTTTTCTCAATAATGCATAGATCTACACTGATAACCTAACCTTGTCCGTCAATGGACGGACTAGCTTTAAAGCTAGTTGGTCAAGACGGACTAGTTTTAAAGATAGTCCGTAATGTTAGTCCGTCAAGACGGACTAACAAACAACTGAATATCTGTCTCTCAACTTGACAGACGAGCTTTAAAGCTAGTCCGTCAAGCTTGATGCTCGTCAGTCGTCTTGACTGACTAGGTCAATAAAAATAAGTCGGTGAATTGAGTTCACCTATTAGAATGACCGACTAGCTTTTGATACACATATATGCAATGTCGTTTCAATGCACCTTCTCTATTTATTCTGTTTCCGAGCATAATCAGGTGGATACATTCTCAAACCAGGAACTTCCTGCTCAAACAAAGATTGTTTTGGCTTGGCAATTTTCAATCTTCAATTACATGCTAATTGAATACCCTGTTACTAGAGAACCCAAGAACGCGATCTATTCTTACAGATTGCTGATGAATGCCCGGCTTAGCAACAGTAGTGGATAGAAAGTGGTTAGGAGTACAATCGACATTCTCAAACAACGGTTGTTTTGACTCGACAATCTGAAACCTTACGTAATGCGGCGGTCACAACTCGCCGTACCTTCGACGTGCAACTCCCTACGATGGATTTCGTAGAAAAATCGTGCAGCGCAAGTGCCTCGGAGGCACGTTGCATGTACGACGTGCAGGAAAGTTTTTCCAATACCCTTACTACAGAAACGCAGGAATCGCAGAAATTGACCAACGACCTGTGCATTCATTGTACATGCAACGCAGGCTACGTTGATGGCACGTGCCCCGTAGCCTACGACGAGTTGTGACCGCCGCATTAGTTACATAACATCAATCACTACAAATATGCAATTCACAAGTTAGGTTCAAAATATTGTCCATTCATTAATTGCAGGCTAATTGAAAACCTCGTTACTATAGAACCCAAGAACCGTCTATTATTACAGATTGCTGGTGAATGCCCGGCTTAGCAACAGCAGTGAATAGACGGTGGACAATCGATTAATTACAGGTTATTGAACACCTCGTTACTATAGAACCCAATAATCGTCTATTATTACAGATTGCTGGTGAATGCCCGGCTTAGCAACAGCAGTGAATAGACGGTGGACAATCGACATGCGCATTGCGAAAAGGACTTTACTGTTAGTTGCCAAATACATAAGAAATGACAGAAGAGAAGACAAAAGAAGGATGAAACAAATAAATTCACAAGCAATTATAAAAATAGAGGATAAAAGAAAATGAAAAAAGAAAATGAAATAGATAAAAAATTATAGAAGATATGTAAAAGTAAAACAAAGAAATATGTAAAATTACATGAGACAAGAGAAGATAAAATAAGATGGAAACAAATAAATAAATAAATAATAAATGATAGAAGAGAAGATTAAAGAAGATTTAACAAAGAAATACATAAGAAATGATAGAAGATGAGTGAAAGGTGGAGACAAAGAAATACGTAGAAAATGATAGTAAAAAGAAGAAAGTATGTTTTTTAAGTCTTTATTACCCATTACTTATTTTAAAAAGAACATTCCGTTTCGCCTTGTTTCGGACAATAAAATTTGAAACGTTTGGGGCGTTTTATTACTCATTAGTCTGTGTTACCTTTTTGCCTATAATAAATAATAAACTTTCATAAAGTGTAATGTTTTTTGTAGATTGATCATCCAAATTCAAGGCGATATGACGTTGTTAAGTAATGACTATTTGTATGATAAAAACGAACTACATATAGGTTTATATAAAATTTATAAAAAAAAGTAATAAGAGTCGATTAAAAGAGATTATAAACTTTGTCCATTGTTGTAAATCAATTATTAGTCGTCCTTGATATCCTCATCGCATCATGTCGGCATATTTAAAGTGATCAAGGAACGTCGTACATGAACAGATGCGAATTGGTTTGTTGAGAATTTATGTTGCTATGTGACATCTTGAAAAGACAAACCACCAAGCAAATACCACTCATGGTATCAACACCAAATAGTTGCTTTTATTATAGCACAATTCAGAGCATCATGATGATGAAACGACAAACATAAGATCACAAACAATATTCCCTCGGTTAATTAATTCTTCTTAATCTAGAAATATCGAATTTACGAATCAGCTGGGTGTATGCTTTTTTCTCAATAATGCATAGATCTATACTCATGCTACGGAGACATACAGGGTATCCAGTTGGACCTAGCCGACCCGATTGGTCAGTCGGTTTTTTTTTTTTTCTTGTTGCTGGTGAATGTGAACAAGATATTGAAATACTAATGCATAATTTTAACGTTCATATTTTCCTCTTTTTTGACACCAAATACAATACAAAAAAGAGCCCCGCATAGATAAAAGGGAAGATTTTGAAATTTGAATGTCATTTGCTCTGATCAAAGCAAAAACAATCGCACGGGATTCCCGCAGCTAGGGACGGCACTTTGTATATTTCATTATCAATCAATTCATTATCAATAAGATTTCATGAATGAAGAATAGCAAATAAAAGAAAGGCCAATGAACCCTACTTTTCTGAGGTATGGTTGTTGCATCGATACAAATCCCGCCGACTCGTTTGGTGCAAACTGATTTTTACCATTATTTCTTAAACACTTCTTGCTCATCTATGCGTGGCTTTTTGAAAGGCCATTGATGCCAAATAAAACAAAGAAGAAATGTTGAACTTTAAAACGCTTTCACCGAGAAATATGACTAACCATTCGGGTTTCGCCGTATCTGGGACGATGGAAAAACGACAAACGTATCTCGTTCCATCAAACAATATTACTGGACTATATGAACTCCAAATACTAAATTATTCCGTGTGCGTGTTTGTTTCACGAATTTGTGTTGTACATATAATCCACTATATTGCATTCTAGATTGTACACTATTTATATAATAGTCAATGTAAACGTTATATTTATGAATTGAGTGCAATCACAGTGTTGATAGCGAGTCATTTTGAAGGAATAGAGAAATAAGGTAGATAAAAAATGAACCCCCCCAAAAAATAAAACAAAATGAAAATAAAGAAGAAGAAGAAGAAGAAAAAACAAAACAAACAAAAATCCGGTTAAATACTCCCATTTTTTCCAATTACAAAATGAGTACACGATTCATTATTTGCAAAATTTCAGACTGAGCAGGATGCTTTTATTTCAAAGAAATTGGATAGGCCTACAGTTTATGTCAAAATCAAGTTTAGTGCAGTGGGAGAAGCTGGTTGATATTTCGGTGTAGACCTATACATTAAATGACATAGTTCTTGCCAAAATTTCACAGTCAACTTAATTTGAGTTTTTAGTAATCAAGTCACTGAACGAGGCAAAACATCAAAATAGAAGAAAAAAAATTGTCATGGAGCAAGAAAATAAGTCTAGTACAGCTCCATGATTGCACTACTCTTTTACAAACTTTATTACTACTTTAAAACAAATTGAATTGTCAATTCAACACAATCCTGGTAGATTGGGGCCTTACGCCATTCCTGGTATATATGATTAGAGCAATGAAATGACGTATGGACCAAATGGAACCAGAATTGGGTCAATTTGACTCCTTATCTTTAAGCGGTGATATATGCCTCACCTGGTCTCCTGCAGATCCGATGGCCACCGGGAATCCCACCCCTCGAACACCTGTCCAAGGCTTTAACTCGGATGAGTTTCGGGATGGTGGTGATCGTGGTTCCGTTGCTTAGGGTTTTCTCTCCACATGGAGGTCGGATGGGGAGGCTGTAATTCAGCTCCATCTCGGCGAACGAGGGACCTTTACATGTTGACTGGGTCTTGGCTGCCGTTAGTTGATCACTCCCTGAAATTGACAATCGTGGGATGAATTTAAACCCATATAATAGAACAATTCAAGAAATTAAGCTCTAGAAGAACGGTACTATGGGTGGTATCTCACTTCGCGGCGACGTCTCCGCGACAAAATAGAAAATTTCGTCTCCGCGACGGATGAAGAGTATTAGAGACGTCTCCGATATCGCGGAGATGTCTCTGAGACGTCTCGGAGACGTCTCCGCGACAATTTATATTAAAAAAAAAAATCGTCTCCGAAACTCAGGAGACGTCTTTAATACTTTTTATCCGTTGCGGAGACGAAATTTTCTATTCTGTCGCGGAGACGTCTCCGCGACGGAGAAAAAGTATTAGAGACGTCTCCGATACTTTATTCCATCTCCGGAATAAAGTATCTCAAGAAGGGGATTTACCTTATCATTATCATGGACAATAGGGTGACATTTGACGAGGAAAATTTCTTCCATTTGAATGATTTTTGAAACTGTATATTTGCGATCTATTTCAAGGTGATGGAAATGCATTTGGAGGTTATGCAACAGTCACACAGACACTTACGTTGAGTTACGTCCGGTTGCGTCCAAAAATTAATTTCTTTTCTTCGGATCCCCAAGGATGCTTACCCATCATAGTTAGCAGTAGAAGTATTGATAATATCGTTCATCCAGTAAAACAATGAAATACATAAGAAATGATAGAATAGAAGATGAAATAAGATTACAACAACACAAGACGTACTAACGTAAGTGTCTGTGTGATGTAGCATAATTCTACTGAGGGTAAATGGTTCTGGTGGTTCATTGTGGTAATTTCGATGCAGATTCCCTACAAAAGCCTGTAATGGGGGGGGGGGGAGGTAATATTTTGACACGGCTTCCCCTCCAAAAGGAGAGGGGTAGTAGGGGTATCTCGAAGAATCCGGAACGAGCATACGTGTATGGTTGACACCAGATTGGGGGTGGGGGGGGGGGGGGTGTCCAGGGCTTAAGTGTCTGAATACGGGTAAAATAAAAAGCGACCTGATCATTATCATTATTATTTCATATTGATGAAACATGGGGGGGGTTCATTTTTCTCAAGGAACAGAAGAGAAGAGGAACTTTATCCCTGAGTTCCTCTTGTCTTTCTTTTTATATACATAAAATTATTCCGTTTAGAGTGGTCACAAAAACTTACGTTTGACCAAAAGAATCGCATTTCAGTAGTAAATTGTTGTACAATGGAAATCATAAAATCGATTGCCGAGTTTAAAAATTTTTTTTTTGGATGTATACATGTAAGTTATTGGAAGATTTAAGAGGATACTTGAACTTAAACATATATTATCATCTATTAAAATAAAAATAAACAAAATACAATAACATTTACATTCTCATGACATTTCATTCCAGAGATGTAACATACAAATAAAAGGACATCAGCAAAAACCATGACTATTCTAATCGAACCTGGAAATCAATAAAAAGCCCAATAGTTATCTTCTTTTCATCAACTGATTTAATCATGTCATTTGTCAGATCAATCAAAGATAATTTTATGCTGGATCTTTGCCATAAACCGTACTGCTGCTGGTAAAGTACGTGTAAAATAGTTTTTGCAATTTTACATTTCCTCGTTTTTCAAACGTTTTCGCCAACACTAGGAGTATTTAAATTGGTCGATAGTTAACTGGAGAGTCTTTTGGTCTTTAAAAACAAAATATAAATTGGGGTTAATTTTGCAACTTTCAGTGCATCTGGAAACTTTTCAGTGAGAAAAGATTGATTGAAGATCTATGATAGTGTCCTCAATATAAAATCTGACTCATCTTTAATTAATCTGAAAAGGAGATCGTCATATATTAACCAGAAGCTTTACCTACTTTTAGTGACATTGATTTTCAATTTCTGTAATTGGTTTCAAGAACAGAAAACTGTCGGCTTGATTTCCAGGATATTCTTCAAGAAGGTTATCAAAAGTGACAATTATAATTTTTTTTGGGAAGATTTTTTATAGGGCCGACATTAACAAAGAAATTACTGAAGGTATTTTTTATTTCTTCAGTAGAACTCTTTGGAAGATTTCCTTTTCCCAAGTGTGTCTCGATACACAGCTTTTCTAAAGTCGTAACCTTACATTTTCTATTTCCACTGCTTTTCAACTCTTCCTCCATGTCATATGGTATTACTTTTATTTTTAATGAAGGTAGTATAATACAATTTAATATGATATTATTTGTTTGCTGTTTTAATATACTGGTCAATACATTGCGATATATACGTTGATACACAATTTTCTAATGATTTCACGCTACAACTTTATTAAATAATATGCTTTTTCTTGATTGATTCTTTAATAGCCTTTGTTATCCAGGGCTTATCTTCCTTCGTCATAATATGACGAAGGAAGATAAGCCTTATACCTCTGAAACAATTATAAATTCTTTCAAATTTTCCTTTGACAGATTTCGACAAAAATCATCCTTTTCAAACGTTTATAATTTCTATATATCAGCTTTTCTTTTGGTGGGCTTATTTTAAAGTCATTATCAAAAGCAGCAAAAATAGGATAGTGATCAGTGACATGAGTAACACTTATTCCAGCATGAATATGACAAAACGACATGTTCGTGTATATTTGATCGACATGATTGATAAGGGATTCAGGTGAGTTGTTACTATTTTATGAGCTGTTGTAATCCAATCCAATTAAGTGATGTTAATAAAATGTCTGTAATGGGTTCTGGATTATTGATGTTGATATTAATATCACACTGTAAAAAAAAAGGTAACTCGCAAGAAAATGAGTAAACTAATGCTTTACTCCCAAAGGAGTAAATTTTGTTTACGCTTAACAGAGCTAGTAAAAAGATAACGCGCAAGAAAATGAGTAAACATAATTATGCTTTAGTCCCAACGGAGTAAATTTTGTTTACTCTTAACAGAGTAAAAAGGTAACTCGCAAGAAAATGAGTAAACTAATGCTTTACTCCCAACGGAGTAAATTTTGTTTACGCTTAACAGAGCTAGTAAAAAGGTAACTCGCAAGAAAATGAGTAAATTAATTGTTTACTCCTTTCGAAGCTAGGAATGATACATAGATGACTAAAAGTAACTCTTTTCTGAGTAACATTTGGCTCTACTGCATGAGTAATATTTTTTACTCAATTTCACGCGAGTTACCTTTTTGCTCAGTATTGGGTAAGATTTTACTCATTTTTTTTACAGTGCACCCATAAGAGCATAGCATGTTTTTATCTACTCTCATGATTTCCAGAGTTGAGGTAATTTTTTTTTTAGATTCATTCGTCTATATTTGTAATTTGCTTTCTATAGATTACTCCAAGAAGTAATGGCTTTTTTTCTTCAATTTCTACCTTAATCCAAACAGACCCTGCATGTGAAAAGGACCATCAAACACTTTGCATTTCAATGATAAATGTACAGTCTGTGTAAAAACAAAAAAAAGGTACAGTCGGGGAAAAAAAATTAGGTGTGAAATCTTTTCATATTATGTATGTATGTGGTACCAATTTAAAGCCAAAAGATTTTCCTTGCTTACACGCTTCATTCTGTATAATTTGCTTTCGTTAAACAAAAGTTATGCTAAATTTTTTGTGACGAGGAACAAATCTAAATTACGCACTTCTATTGTTCTGCAGCCTGAATTCACGGGCATTATGCGAAACCTACACAAAAGCAAGGGACGGCGTGTGAGAAATTGATTTTTCTGTATTGTAGAAAACTAATCATATCTCAAAATTTACAGCACCAAATGTGATGGAAAAAGAATGCAGAAGAAAGTCTGATTTTCCTACTTTATGAAAATACCAAACAATACCAGGTTGTGATTAATCTTCATACTATAAATTTATGTTCCCCACTTGTACCATTTTATTTGATACAGACTGTGTAATTATAGGCACCAATACCACGACCTCGCATTCCAGTATTAGTTCAGCTGAAAAATTGTATCCTTTAATCCCTACCATACCAGGAATTGTTATATTCCATACTGCAGATAATCAAATGAAATAAATAAAATTGATTGAATGCTCAAATAATAATCTGAGTTCATCAATAACATAAACAATACACCGTATAACATTAAAAAAAAAAACATTTACTTTCAATCAGCAAACAAATGGCTTAGGCTGTTAATATTGTAAAATGGATAAAATCCAATTGATTATAAAAATTATGTTTCAGTATAATGTATTATTTTTATTTATTTCTTTGTTATTATTTATTTAAATAAATAAAGAATACGTTTAAACAACAACGAACTACATAAAGAGGTGCTCACCTGATAATATGAAAACCAGGGTGATGGTGAGAAGCATAGCGCTTATGCTGGATTTGAAAGTGCTCGGTGGGATGACCCAGAAAGTTCTGATGAAGAGAGGAGAAAAGTTGAATACATTTAAATCAGCGATAGAGAGAGAGAGAGAGAGAGAAAGAGAGAGAGAGAGAGAGAGAGAGAGAGAGAGAGGGTGGGGGGAGGAGGGTGTGGGCAACGGGAGATCCTTGATATTTGTGTGGGTATGTATGTGCGTGTGGGTGTTCAAATTCAAATTCAAGCTTGAAAATCCTGACAAATAGCATGATTAGGACCATCATCAACAAACAGGTTAGTCTTTATTTCCATTATCTATTTTGAATTGAACAGTGGTGGGCGTCCCGGAGCAAATTGAATGGGAGCGGCATTTGGTTGGCTTTAGTTTGAGGTTCATGGATTTAGCCAGAGCATTTACCTTGTTTATTATAAACATAATTATATACAACAAATTATACAATTTGAAAGCAAAGTAATAAAACAAAATGGTAACATAATTATCATTATTGTTATCATATATATAAGAAAACAAGACATAATTCAAACAATACTGGCTAAGTAATGCTTCGCATTTCACAAAAATTGTGTGTAAGTGTGTGTGTGTGTATGTGTGTGCGAGTGTGTGTGTGTGTGTGTGTGTGTGCGTGTGTGTTGTTTGTTTGTGTGTATGTGCTGTGAGGAGGAAACGGTGGGTGTGTGGACGTGTGTATATGTACATGTACGAGAGAGAGAGAACGAGCGAAATCATGCTTATAAATCTCTGTGCATAGATGAAAACTCTATTCACGGTATTTACACGCCACATCATTAACGACCACGATCGAGTCCTTAATGAATATGAATTCGTTTCCAGTATTGATATTCCAGAATGTTGTCTATTTTTTGACCTGTTTATTTTGTACTAGTTGATATGAAATAAATGCGGCAACACTATTATCGGCAAGCAATAACTATGTGTTAATGACGATCGGATTGGTCATTTGATATTATTCAAATAGTTCCCATAACAACTCTGCCAGAACGATTGCATTCGTCAGTCAACATCCCCTTTGAAACCCTCCTGTGTTCCTTTGTAGTGTAATTTTATGAAATATCCGATTAATCACCCCAAACTACATTTTAATATGTCCTCCTGATATTTGAAAGTTGAAGGTATTGCTATCAGGCCATTATCATTATTCACAGACATGAGTCATGTAAGTACGAAATATATCCAGTGTTATATAGTCATAAAGGTTGGATGTTATATTTAGCTCCAGCCACATCATTTTGTTCCGGCTTTAATTTCTGAAATATTTTGTCCCCACTTTAGCTTTTCGGAACCTGGATATATCTTTGACGTTTATACCCAAACCATTGCTAGGGATTGAAAAATAACACTCCAAAATGCCCTTTTTGCTAATTTTCTTAGGGCCCTGTTTTGTTTTCCATGCTAACCAAGGTCCCCTCAGCCCCCTATCCCACGAACCGCTGCTGAGGTGTAGGGTTGTTGATAGATTTCTTATACACATGTATGAAAAATGCAATAAATATGATTTCATATAACAAAATACAAAATAAATAGTGGATCAATGACATCATCATCTTTCTCATTGAGTATACATGAGACTATGCAAAAATTGTTTTATCGAAAAATAGAAAAGTTAGAAAAAATCGTAACTTCTTTATTTTTCGTCCGATTTTGATGAAATTTTCAGTGTTGTACTTGTTGTATTTACTGTACATTCCAAACTACCTGAAATTAAGCACGAAACTCTCCTTTAAGTTAAATCTAGGTTTAAGGTTACACACTTTGGTCTCTTTTCTACGTGACTAAGTAAAGTAAGTAAAACGTATGACTGGTGAAAAAATGAAATATTTACTATACCTTTGTGGTAAAAACAAAGGAAATAAGAACAACCCTTAATTATTATAATTTTTTTAACAGCCCTTTATTATTATAATTTTTGCCACAATTTTTTCAGCCTTCATGACAAGGTTGTAAATGGTAAACTAAACTTTATTTCTTCATGAATTATGTTTTGCTGAGATTCTACAATGCATTTGCTGGACGTTAGAATTTTTCATGGTGTAATAAATGAATAAAACCAATTTTGAACCCCAATCAAAATAAATTTTGACCCTTCCCCTAGACAATTGACCTAAGCATCGCTATGTAACCATAAATCTAGATTTAACTTAAAGAAAAATATCAACTCTACACCTCAGATGCGTTTCGTGAGGACAGGACTGAGGGGAGCCTTGATTATTATGGTAAACAAAAAGGGACCTAAAATGAGAAAACAAAATGGCAAAAATAGGCATTGCGGGGGCTGACATTTTTTTTATTTGTTGTGAACGTCCAAGGTGTAGCCAGATTCCCGAAAAGTAAAAGCGGAGACAAACAAATTCAAAAAATTAAAACCGGAGCAAAATGATGAGGCTGGAGAAAAAAAATCTTTGAAAGCAACAATGAACAAGGCTGAATATGAACATACATACGTAAATGATCGTGATGGCTTTCCATGTGTAAGGAGATGGAAAATGAATAAAAAAGGAAAGTGGGGATTTTATGTGAATTTAGTAACGATCAAAAGCAGCAGCCTATATCCTTAGTAAAAAATAAGTGGAAAACATGCAAAGCAGATATAAAAAAGAAGGTTGATTGGCGAATTAAAATCTTCACCTTTGTGAAAATCGTGCAAAAATCTATTCATGACGACACGGAATCAGAAGAAGATTCTTAATTGGCCGCATATGAGAGGTCGGACTGTACTAAGCAGTAGCCTATCCTTAGTAAAATGAGTGGAAAACATTCGAAGCCGGTATCAAAAATAAGGCTGATTGGCGAATTAAAATCTTTACCTTTGTGAATATCGCGCAAAACTCTATTCATAATGACACGGAATCAAACGTAGATTCTTAATTGGTCGCAGAAAATCAATGAATGATTGATCGACAATACAAGAGATTGATGTCCATGGACTTGGGTCAGAATATCATCAAAATCGATTAAATTTGAACGACTATAAGTGTATGATATTGTTCTATCAACAATACATTCTCAATGTAACAGAATAGAAACCCACGTTTGGAGATAAATTAGGAATTATT
This sequence comes from Paracentrotus lividus, assembly GCA_940671915.1. Classification (NCBI taxonomy): domain Eukaryota; kingdom Metazoa; phylum Echinodermata; class Echinoidea; order Camarodonta; family Echinidae; genus Paracentrotus; species Paracentrotus lividus. The sequence goes on along the minus strand of CALNVZ010003434.1, from coordinate 9,396,964 downwards.
TCATTAGATTTCCACTCACAAACAACTCTTTCGTCTAATAACATGGAATATTATGAACCATCCGGTTATGTCAAACAGCAACAGTCAGTTATAAATCTGTTCGTGGAAATTGTTGTGAAAATTGCAAATTTGAACTTACATTTCACAGGTTTCGTTCTACATAATGTAAAAATAGTAGATTCCTTTCTTTTTGTAAGTGGAAGATGTGGTATTTATAATGATTTATTTCTCCCTGAAAGAGGGAAATTATATTTTGATATTAAGAGGAGTGTAAGCCAAATGAAGCATAATAGCTTTTTTTAATTTAAAGTACAATCTTTATGTAATAATAATAATAATAATAATAATAATAATAATAATAATAATAATAATAATAATAATAATAATAATAATAATAATAATAATAATAATAATAATAATAATAATAATAATAATAATAATAATAATAATAATAATAATAATAATAATAATAATAATAATAATAATAATAATAATAATAATAATAATAATAATAATAATAATAATAATAATAATAATAATAATAATAATAATAATAATAATAATAATAATAATAATAATAATAATAATAATAATAATAATAATAATAATAATAATAATAATAATAATAATAATAATAATAATAATAATAATAATAATAATATTAATAATAATGATAATAATAATAATAATAATAATAATATCCGTTTGTATATAACACAGTTATATTGAATTTTATTACAGATAATTTATGTTTCAGCCAATCCGATAAGACATACATGAGATAAGGTGTAGGTAAATGCATAATCCTAAAATCACCTCTTCTGAACAATAGTTTTGTTATGTTACTGTTCCCTTTGTTCGTATAACGATAAATGATCATTTATAAACGATACCTGAATAATTTGCTTGGCATATCAGCTTAATGAGCAGAGTTGGCATTCATTAACATTTAAAATATCGCAAAATTGGCAATATATCCGAAAAAACGTGCATTAATTTGGGTTCAAAAAGTAAAACAAAAAAGAAGGGAAAAGGAGGAAAACAAGGGATGTGAAAAGGAAAAGCGAGGAAATTTGGAGTAACGAATTCTTTAAAAAATAGGTGAATTCAGGAAATGTCCTGAAATGGGGCATCTCTGAATAAATCGTTCGTTCGTTGGGTTAAAATATGGATAATTTAATTGTTTTCGTGGATTATATCCTTGTAAATCGTTTTTTAAAGTCATACAAATCTAAATTCATGATGCGTAAATATAAAGTTTGCCATAATGGTTATTGCTTAGATATTGAAAACAATGAACTTACGCGTTTTGTCGCTTTGCTACAAATACTCTAACAATTCCAAGGAATCCTATCACCCAAACAGTTCTGCATGAGGATAAAGAACCATTTCTCTCATCTGCGTGACTGCTGATGAACTGATCACCAATATCATCTTTCTCGAATTAATATGGATAAATTCCTTCAAACATGGAAAAGTCACAATGAGCCCGCTCCCCATAGCTTTTGACACATCTCACCTTAATGCGTGCTTCTGAATGCTCTCCACCAATTAGCGTCAAGTAGAGCATTATAGCGGTTCATTTCCACACCTCATATCAACCAGAGTGGTGTAATGCAGTGGTCATAACGGGTCGTACGTGGAGCGTGCAACAATCTACGACGGAATTCGTAGAAAAATGCTACGGCACAAGTACTTTTTTGGGGCACACACGGAGCAGGTACGACACGCAAGAGGCCTTTTCAATACCCTTCCTACAGTGAACGTGGGAATCACAATTATCCCATAACTGGTACATGCAACACACGCTACGTTACACACACGTGTCAGGAAGTCTAAAATTAGTTGTGACCATCGCATAAGTGCTTATGCTGATGTGTTACCTAGGTAATTTAAGTGTACTTGGCGGACTAATTATTTAGTGATGATCAGCCCTTAATTTTGTTAAAAAAAAAAGAAGTTGCTAGGTATGATCATTTTTTTATTAATCTTTATTGCTACCGGCTATTGTTCACTTGACAATGAAATAGCAGCGAATACAAATGTGCTTTTAATTATTGTTATGCAGGTAATATTGGGAACCACAACAAAATATATTATACATAAATGAATCTCTTATGCCTCTAAACCATACAAGTCAGGGAAAACGGTTCATTGTCCAGTTACTCAAAGTCACACGTCATCTTTGTTTGAGTTACAGCTATCATTTGACAAGATGTGTGTCTTGATTTGGGCCACTTGGGGTCAAAAGAGTTAAAGTTATATATTTCATGCTTTCTTTCATGAGAAGTCATTTGGTTCAGTTGTTTTAATTATTTGTGTCTGATATATTTGGCCTATAATATATATATATTAGTCCGTAGGGTTGGCAATTGTTTTCTCATGGCCTCTTTTGTCTAATATATCATAATATTGTTTTCTACTTTCCAATAACAAAATGTTGATTAAGTTGAAAAGCAGTTAGTTACGTTACTGCATGGTTAGTTACGTTACATGCTTAGTGTGTTACACATTTTGGATGCTTCTCAATTCGCTATGTTGAAAATGTTATTGATTTAATGGGATAGTTTTTGAGTTAGAATATATGTAAGGAGGAATTTTTTAGAATATGAACATTCTGGGCATTTACTTTCTTTTCAGGAAAAAATCAAAATTAGAATATTTCTTGGTTGGTCGAGTGGATGAGGTAAACGAGTGAGTTTAACATGCGAGAATTTCACAGGAATGGAGACAGGTGAATTCTATTGCATGCCAAATATGTCGTGTTATTAGCAAACCAATACATTTTGACTCTG